>OZ010750.1:38118388-39321814 GCA_963932245.1 Tachinus rufipes | reverse complement strand
TATCGTTTTATGGAGCTATCGAGGTCCTAATTGCGCTGAATGGAAATAAACCAGGCAGAAGAACGCTAGTTTAGACAGGCATCGTTATGTCACATATGCAAAAAACCTCTGGAGTCTGAGCGCGAGGAGCCGCCCACACAAAATGGAATATTGAATACCAAGACAGTCTCACCATCCCGGTGGTTTTTCACAATTAGAGCGGATACGATTCACATATTATGCTAAAAGATGTTGCATTAAAAATAAACAAAAACGTAAATCTGATTCCAAACAACAACAAAAATTTTATCGCCATGATGAAAAAAACTTCAGAAAGCAAAGTGAAATTTAAATTCATAGATTCGTTCCAATTCAAGGCATCTTCCTTAGATAAATTAAACTCAAACTTGGACGAAAAACCTATTCTAAAATCTTAGTTTGAACATATTGACGATGAGCTGTTTAAATTGTTGACGCGCAAGGGAGTTTTCTCAAACGATCATATAAAATCTTGAGAAAATCTGAACGAAAAAGAGCTGCCGACGTATAACCAATTGTATAGTCCAATATAAGCTTTGAAGACCACGAACTCGCACAAAAAGTATGGAATGAATTCCGAATAAAAACGTTGGGAGAGCATAGCAATCTATACTTAAAAACAGATGTGTTGTTGTTGGCAGACGTTTTTGAGAGTTTTAGAGACGTATGTTTAAAACACTATAAGTTAGATCCAGCTCATTATTTCAGCGCTCCGGGTCTTAATTGGAACGCCATGTTAAAATGCACTAAACAGGAACTTGATTACATCATCAACATCGATATTTTAATGTTTATTGAGAAAGGGGTACGTAGAGGTCTCACCCAATGCTTAAAAAAGCATTCGAAGACAAATAATAAATTCATGCCCAACTACAACCCAAGCATACCTCAAAAATACTTAATGTATTACGATATTAATGCAACGTATGCATGGGCAATGTCGCAATATTTGCCTCAAGGTAATCTCAAGTGGGTTAAAAAGGACGTTTCCACATTTAATTACCAGGTATCCGATGAAGCATCTATAGGATATATACTCGAGGTAGACTTGGAGTATCCCAAAACCATCCACGACAGACAAAAAGATTTACCTATGGCTCTAAAGAAAAGATATCCTCCAGACTCAAAGCAAGCAAAAATGCTAACAATTGTTTGCAATAAGAAAAAAATATATTGATCGTTATTGCAATTTAAAACAGTATGTGTCAGAGGGTCTGGTTGTGAGGAAAATCCATCTAGTGCTTCAATTCCGCCAGTCTCCAATGCTTAAAAAATATATCGATCTAAATGCCGAGTTGCGTAGAAAGTCTGTAAACGATTTTGAAAAAGACTTTTTCAAATTGATGAGTAATGCAGTATTTGGCAAAACTATAGAGAATGTGAGGAACAGACGATCAATTAAATTAATAACAAAATGGGATGAAAAATACGGTGCAGAAGCTCGAATATTAAATCCGTGTTTTCACAGCTGTAAAATACTGGAAGAAAATATGGTGTTAGTAGAATTATTGGAAAACGATTTGCTTTTTACTAAACCGATTTACGTGGGTATTGCTATCTTGGACATTTCAAAGACTTTGTTGTACGACTTCCACTACAAGTACATAAAAAACAAGTACGGAGACAATGCTCGACTCTGTTACACCCACATCGACTCTCTTATTTATGAAATTGAAACGGATGATGTATACAGCGACATCAAGAAAGATACCCATCGCTTTGATACCTCTGAATACGCACGGAACAACGTGTATGGGATTCCTTCATTAAACAAGAAGATTCCGCAGCTAATAAAGGATGAAAACCACGGTCAAATCATAACAGAGTTTGTGGGGTTGCAGGCAAAAATGTATGCTTGTAAGGTACCGACGGCGACAACACAAGTAACAAAGAAAGCCAAAGGTATAAAATCATACGTAGTGAAATCTCACATTACGTTTGACGATTACCTGAGGTGTTTAAACGGAGGTATAGAAATGGCTTATCAACAACATTCCATAAGGTCAATAAACCATACTATATATTTAATAAATCAGAAAAAAATATCTCTAAGCTCTCACGACAACAAACGATATTTGATTCCGGGAAGTCCCGAGACTCTGCCTAGGGGACATTACGCAATAATGGAGAGTTAAGTAACGTTAAGAAAATATGGTGGGAATAAGAAAAAATGGTGGGGAAAAAAATAAAAAATTAAGTAATGGGGAGGAGAGTAGGATGATGAGCCTCAAAATCTGAGTGTGTGAACCATAACTTGTCTAGAACTTGAAGTAGAAACATGTAAAATAAGAAGAAGAAGAAATAACAGAAATGTCCGAACAATTTGAGGATCCTATCGACAAGATGTTTAGAAACTTGGACGCCAGAATCAAGAAGAAAACCATCATGTTGAGAGGATCTACTTGCCCCTTAAACATGTCGATGACAAAATATCTGTCTGTCAGCATAAGTCCTGCATTGAACTTTCAGCCCGCCGTGAAAATCTGAGATGCTCTAGGCTAGCTGGTGATGTCCATCGAAGAATGGATCAAATTTTTAAATATTGATTCGACAACTATAAAAATTGACTGCCCTGTGATGTTTGGAGCGGCTACTAGCATTGAGAGAACTCAGTACAAGAATTTCGAGGTGTTTAACGTGAAATACAAAAATTTTAAAGTCATTTTATTGCCTGCCTGCTAACCCGCCAGCCTGCTGGTCAGCAGGTCAAATTCATCCACTTTGCATCCACTTGCATCCACTTTCAACTATTTTCATTTGCTTGCTATCCACTTTTCATCAACTATCCATCTACTTTTCATCTACTTGCATCCACTTTCCATCTATTTACATCCACTTTCTATCTACTTTTATCTACTTTGTATTCACTTTCCATCTATTATCCATCCACTTTTCAACCTCATCTACTTTTTAGTCAGTCCAGCCTAGCCTGTCAGACAGCCAACCGGACACCGGACACCCCGCCAACCGGCCAGCCAGCCAGCCAGCCTACCTGCCTCCGAACACGCGTGCTAACCTTCAACCACGCGTGCACTACGCATGCTAAGCCCCTGGTTATATATATATATATATATATATATATATATATAGATTTGTTAAACCGCCTATACAGACCCAATTTGCTATATACTACCGACGTTCCCAGACCAAATCCGACGTTCTCAAGCCCGGCATTGGGTCTGACAACGTTTTCATGTGTTTTTCGTTATTTTTCGGCATAATATAGCAGAAGACAAAACAACAACAAAATTATTTTGGGACTGAAAACGTATATCAAGTATGTCAACACATACAAGTTTAGTTCATTAAATATGGCAGACGAGGGCGCGCTCGTCGTATTTGTATACGCACTGCAAGACGTTATCAGACCAGCTCTGCCATACCGACGAAGCTATAATATACCTCGCAGCTGACTTGGTTTTGTGCCCGGCCAGTGTTTTGGGCACGCAACAAAACTTAAAAAACAACACACATCGCAATAAAACCTACGAGCTGGCGCGGATAAACACAAAACATGTGAGCGGGCACTGCAACCCAAAGGCCCCGGGTCCGTAAACTTTATTTTAATTTGCGTACCGTGCATCAAATTACTTACTTGAATTAATTGTCCTAGTTTTTGCGTTTTTTATTATAGGTCTTAGTCGGTTTTAATTTTCTTTTTATGCAATAACTATTTGTTTGGATAGAAAATTAAATAAAACAATTACTGTGTTTTATTTTATTATTTATTATAAATTATCACGAAGTAGCGGTCAACTCTATTCCTTTAGATGTCTATTACTTATAATATAATTTTAAAATAAGAATTTGTTTTTTAGTTTTATCTATATGTTTATTAGAAACTGTTATTAATAGTTATTATATATTTTAATAATTATATACTTGGTTTTGGGCCGCCCGAGTTGGGTTTTGAGCTGGGTCCGGATTCTTATAAAATTAACAACACTGTAGCTTTTTATATTATTATATGCAATCTACATACTTTAAATTTATTATTTCTTTATCCCAACGCGGCTATAGCATTCCGAGTGACAAGGAAGCAAGGCTATTGTTTGTTTTTGTACCGTGCATAATATTTCTTACTCAATTTAATCGTTGCTAATATGCTACATTTTTTAATAGAACACATGCGCTGCATTAGTGCCTAAAAATATCCGATCAAACAAGGAACATCTGTGACTGTATAGAAAATATTGTTCCTGTTTCAATAGTTCTGGTTTTTGCATTTTTTTATTTTGTCATAACTACTTTTAATTTTTTTTAAGCAATAACTGTTTCTTAAATGTTTATTATTTAAATCATTATTACAGGTGATTTTAATGTATTATTTAACCAAAAAAATAATAATATTACCGTACAGTTGCAATCATTATTTCATTCGTTTGAATTGTATTCAAAATAAAAATAATACTATAGATAATATATTTACCAACATAAGCAAAGCTGAATACAATATTAAAACTATTAATCTAGGTTTTTCAGATCATTTAGCAATTAGTTTTGCATCAATTTTTGTCACAGTTAAAAAAAAAAAGTAATGAACGCATTAATTACTGACCTATTACAGACGAAGGGACTGTTAATATTGTACAACATATTGAATACTGTAGACTGGAGTTTTGTTGTCAATCGCAATGTAACTATAGAATCAAAATTTGAAGTATTTATAAATACTGTTGCATGTGCTATGCTTGAGGCTATTCCAGAGAAAACCAAGATATTAAATAAATCAAACATAGTAAATTGGTTCTTATATGATCTATTCCAAATAAGACAAAAAATTCAAGATCTAAATAACTTAAATAAGCATGTTCATTTTGATCTTATAACTACTCAATTAAAACTACTCGAAAAAGACTATCAAGTTGCAATACGGTTAGCGAAACAATGATGACTTTATTTATAAATTAAATAATCCTCAAAGGGCTATGTGGCAGGTAATCAAATCGCAAAGCAGTAGCCATAGCATTAACAATAATAAATTTTTCACACCGGATCAGTTTAATAATTATTTTGTTGACATAGTTCCGACTATTTCTAATAACTTGTCTGCAAGTGCTACCAGTTTTATAAGTTACGCCAGCAAATCACCGCAACTTTCAAATCAATTTAATTTTAGAGAAGTTATTTTTATTGAACTACGTGATATAGTATCAAATCTAAAAAAAAAATAATTGCATGGATTGCTATAATACTGGGTGGTCAACTAAGGAATTCCGATTTACAAGCGCTCTAAAATTGTTTTGAATAGGAATAGAGAAGTGGGGTTGGTCTTAAACGAAGGAGGGGCTCATGGAAATTCAGTCGCCATGGTTCGCTGGACGGGTGAGGAGCGTTCGTTCTGTGTGCGCGCTTATTACCAAAATCAAAATTCTTGCATTATTGTGCGTCGTCGTTTTCGTGCACATTATGCTTTGCACAATCTTAACCAATGTCCGAGTGCTCAACTCATTCGGAAATGGGTCAGAACATTCGAAGAAACTGGTTCGACATTGCCCCAGCGAGTGATAAACCGTCGACGGTCTGTGAGAAACGATGCAAACGTAGAGCGAGTGAGAGCATCTGTTCGCAACCAACCGGGCCTCTCGACACGCCGGCGCGCGGCCACTCTAAATGTGAAGAGATTGTCATTGATAAACATTCTTCATAAAGATTTACACATGCACCCCTACAAAATCCAATTAGTGCAGGAATTAAAGCCAGGGGACCATCAACAACGCCTTGATTACGTCAATGAAATGGTGAACCGATTTCAAGCGTACGACAACATTTTTTTCTCTGATGAAGCCCATTTTCATCTGAACGGCTATGTAAACAAACAGAATTGCCGGTATTGGTCTTCAGAAAACCCCAAACAGCAACATGAAACTCAATTGCATAGTCTGAAGGTCACAGTTTGGTGTGCAATACACGCACAAGGCATTATTGGCCCGTACTTTTTCGAAGACGGACGCGGCCGAGCAGTAACAGTGAATTCTGATCGTTATGTGGACATGTTGAACAATTTTTTTGAACCAGCCCTTCAAGACTTTGATGGATACAATCGGGACACTTGGTTTCAGCAAGACGGGGCCACTTGTCACACTTCAAATCGGTCTTTACCTGTTATTCAGGCGCTTTTTCCTGAAAAATTGATTTCTCGGCGTGGAGACCATCCATGGCCCCCCAGAAGCCCGGACTTGACACCTTGCGACTTTTACTTATGGGGATACCTCAAAAGTGTAGTCTACCGCAACAATCCCCGCACTCTAATTGCGTTGAAGGAAAATATCCGCCAGGAAATTCAATCCATCGGTCCAGAAACTTTGCGACGTGTTTTTCTAAATGTCGGGGTTCGACTCGAAGAGTGCCAGCAGAAAAACGGTGGACATTTGGACAGCGTAATTTTTAAGAAATGAATTTCCAAAGAGCTGAACGTTATTTGTAAAAAAAAAAATTATAATTGACTTGATAGTTTTTGTTTTATTTCTCTTTTAAATCGGAATTCCTTAGTTGACCACCCTGTATTAATAGCAAAACAATAAAATCAATTTTAAATATTATTTTGATTCCCCTAACAAAACTTATTAATGAATCAATTATGTCAAATCAATTTCCAAGTGTTTTAAAACTGGCAAAAGTTATTCCAGTATTCAAAAAGGTGAAATTGTCTGTAGTACTAACTAACTAACGCAACATTTGGAAGTAAATAATATTTTATGTGAAAATTAATATGGTTTTTGCCGTCATAGACCTACAGTATTTGCAATAAAACATTTAGTTAATAAAATTTTAAATGGATTTCAGGTTGGTAGCTATACTTATGCTCTGTTTTGCGATTTGAGTAAGGCTTTCGATTGTGTATCACATCATATTTTAATTAACAAACTAAAACACAACAACTTTAGTAAATCTAGTATTGATCTTATGTCATCATATTTGAGTGACCGTTTGCAGTATGTAACAGTGAACTCTATAAATTCAGAAACGCAAAATGTAAGCATGGATGTTCTACAAGGTTTTGTTTTAGAGCCAGTTTCATTCTTAATCTATATTAATGATTTGCCATTTTGTGACACCCCAAGCCCATTGAACACTATTTGCAGATGATATGACCATTGTAAGATCTAATAAAGATATAGTTGAATTAAAAGTAGATGTGTGTAATACCCAATCGATTGTAAATGATTGGTTTTTATCAAACAAGTTAAATCTTATCGACTGTAAGACTGAGCATCTAATTTTCTCACTAAGACAAATTAACACCAACACTGAAGTAGTTAAGTTTTTAAGATTAATGCTAGATTATAGACTTACTTGGATAGCTCATATCACCTATGTAAGCTATAAAATTTGTAAGTATATCTATTGAGAAAATTAAAATGTATTACTTCACAAAAACTATTGCTCACACTTTATTCAGTCGTAAAATACGGAATATTAAACTGGTTTCATGCACCTATCTTAGCTAATGTTTTTTAAGATACAGAAAAGAGCAATCAGAATTATAAATAGTCTAGGGTATAGATATGATTGTAAGCTCAGTTTTATTGCGTTGGGTATTTTAACGGTATCTTGTGTTTACATTTACGAATGTCTCTGTATATTAAGAATAATATTAACCAATATACCACACAGAGTTCTTTGCATGATTATGCCACAAGGCAAAACAATCATTTAAGGTTTGACTTTAAACGCTTGCTTAAAAGTTGAGATGGATTCAATTAGTATGCGATCAAATTTTACAACAATGGAGGTAGCCCATATACCAAAACTTTAGAGTTCAATAAGTTTAAAATATCTATCAAAAATAAGCTGATAAGTAATGCCTTCTATACCTTTACTGATTTTTTTAAGCATAATTTTGAAATAGTTGAATAATCTATGTGTTTGTAATAATAACTTGTATTATTTCTATTTTTGACGTGTGTAAATACTTTGTAAATAGAACACTAATAAATATTAATATTATTATTATTTAAAACTTTTAAAACATTTGTTTATTTTTTATTTTTATTTATATGCTTATTAGAAACTGTTATTATATATTTTATTAATATATACTCGGTGAAACGCTAATAACTTTTTAGTAAATAAAAAAAAACTTAAGTTCAAGTTTAAAAGTTGTATTTGACAAATTGCAACATGTTTTACTGTACAGTGTCAGCAGCAAATAACCAATAAAAAAACCTCAAAACCTAATAAGTTAAAAAGTTTAAAACGTTTTTAAAGTATTATAAAAAAGATTAGTCAATAAATTATTAAATATTAATTAACGGCAATTTATTTAAATCTGTTTGATCTGACAATAAAATGTTTATTATTTTTGTTTTTCATTTATTACATTTATATTTTTTTTTAATTTTATCAATGTTTGACTCTATTAAATGACATAACATATATTATGTAAATGTTTTAATAATTTGCATAATTTTTTTGGTTTGTTGAATGAAAAAACTTTAACAAGAGAACAAACACAAAACTAAAATAAACTTGCATATACATTTCAAAATATTTAATTTTTACTCAATTACGTTCACGGCACGTATTTATCACATGCAATAGACACATAAAAAATAGACATACACAAAGAATATGTGCTACATACCTATCTAGGCCACAAAACATGGCAACACTGCTGGGTCTAAAACCGTCGGTTCTACTGTTGGGACTAACAGAGATTGCCAGACATCAACTTTTTGTTTTCTTAATCATTGTTTACCCCTCTTTGACTGCTCTTAGAGTTCTTAATTATTAAATCAAAATTATTTATATATATATATATATAATAGTTTTTGTAGATGCTACAAAAACAAAATTATAGAAATAATTTATTTTTAAAATTAATAAAGTATTTTTTATATTACAATATTTTTGTTACTTCAAAATCATAATTCATCTGATTAAAACGGAAATATTAATATTTGTTCATTAACAAAATATTTTCTGAAATCGTTGTTAAAAATATACCGAATACGGCCAATTATGTGTTACATGTGTACATAGCAGATTTGCTACTAGAAATTTTCTCTCCAATTATAATTGTTTACATATAAGGTTTTTAATGTATTTTTTGGAAATAAAATAAAACAATAAATTTTAATTATTTTTTATAATATTGAGGCCACATTTTATAGATTACTTAACTTGTTGATATAGCCAACAAAATAAATATAATGCAATTCTAAAACAAAATCCGCGTCTTCAAGTATTAATGCTCGAGATATATCTAGTTTTTTTGGTCCTTGTCCAAGAACATTAAATTGAACGTCACTTCGAAAATAAGAGTTTTATTTGAAACGTTCTCGGGCTGGTGTCGTTTTTTAGATCCATGATTTTCTAGTGCAGCGTATCAGTGACGTCCTCGATTTTTTCGGTTTAGAAATAAATAAAATGCCTTTTGCCTAGACATATAATAAAATGAATGTTGCGTTTATCTTATATTTTTATTTTTGTAAAAAGACTGCAATTTCTTTTTTGCAGCAACAATGTCCCTTTTCTTTTCTTGAAGTTTGTTGGTATATTTCTCATACAACTTTTTCAAACGACTCTGCGCTAGGTTTTTCTTATATTTTTTTGATGCTGGTGCGACGTTGACGATACCTCTCATCTCTCTCTACTGAACCGTCATCGCTCTAATTTTTTATAAGTCCCAACTAAATACTGCTAACGTAGAGGGGTAAAACAAACACAAGATTATACTAATAACAATTTATTAAAATTAATATAGTTTTTTTATATATATTACAATATTTTTATTACTTCAAAATCGTAATTCATCTGCTTAAAATGGAAATATAAACATTTGTTCATTAACAATATATTTTCTGTACTCTGATTTGCGTACATTAATGATGTTTAGTTGGAATCCAAGTCCCCCTTCATCTTCAGGCATGAACGCATCATACCATCATAATACTTCCTTAAACTTTAACTTTTGTACAAGATCCAGCTTACATCCTATCACCTGTCTCAACTGAGTTAAGTTATACAATGTGGCCTGAAATAAAATGACTTAAAATTTATGCATTCCACGTTAAACACCTTGAAATCTTTGTACTGAGTTCTCTCGATGCTGTATCCGCTCCAAAAATCACAGGGCGGCCAATTTTCATAGTTGTCGGATCAATATTTAAAAACTCGATAGATTCTTCGATGGACATTACCAGCTAGCCTAGAGCACCTCAGATTTTTACAGCGGGCTGAAAGTTCAATGCATGACTGATGCTGACAGACACATATTTTGTCATCGACATGTTTAAGGGGTAAGTAGATCCTCTCAACATGATGGTTTCCTTCTTGATTCTGGCGTCCAAGTTTCTAAACATCTCGTCGATGGGATCTTCAAACTGTTCGGACATTTCTGTTATTTCTTCTTTTTCTTATTTCACTTGTTTCTACTTCAAGCTCTAGACAAGTTAAGGCTACACACACCCAGATTTTAAGGCTCCTCATCCTACTCTCCTCCTCGCTACTTTTTTTCAAATTTTTATTTCTACCATTTTTTCTTATTCACACCATATTTTCTTAACGTCACTTAACTCTCCATTATTGCGTAATGTCCCCTAGGCAGAGTCTCGGGACTTCCCGGAATCAAATATCTTTTGTAGTCGTGAGGGCTTAGAAATATTTTTTTCTGATTTACTGAATATATAGTATAGTTTATTAACCTTATAGAATGTTGTTGATGAGCCATTTCTATAGCTCCATTCAAACACCTCAGGTAATCGTCAGACGTAATGTGAGATTTCACTACGTATGATTTAATACGTTCGGTTTTTTTTGTTACTTGTGTTGTCGCCGTCGGTACCTTACAAGCATACATTTTTGCCCCAACCCCACAAACTCCGTTATGATTTGACCGTAGTTTTCATCCTTCATTAGCCCCGGAATCTTCTTGTTTAATAAAAGAATCCTATACACGTTGTTCCGTGCGTATTCAGAGGTAACAAAGCGATGGGTATCCTGCTTGATGTCGCTGTATACATCTTCCGTTTCAATTTCATAAATAAGGGAGTCGGTGTCGGTGTAACAGAGTCGAGCATTGTCTTCTTACTTGTTTTTTATGTACTTGTAGTGGAAGTCGTACAACAAAGTCTTTGAACTGTCCAAGATAGCCATACCCACGTAAATCGGTTTAGTAAAAAGCACATCGTTTTTCAGTAATTCTATTAACACCATATTTTCTTCCAGTATTTTACAGCTGTGAAAACACGGACTTGATATTCGAGCTTCTGCACCGTATCTTCCATCCCATTTTGTTATTAATTTAACTGATCGTCTGTTCCTTACATTCTCCATGGTTTTGCCGAATACTGCATTACTCATCAATTTAAAAAAGTTTTTTTTTAAATCGTTTACAAACTTTCTACGCAACTCGGTATTTAGATCGATATATTTTTAAGCCATGGAGACTGGCGGAATCAATGCACTCGATGGATTTTTTTCACAACCAGACCCTCCGACACATATTGTTTTAAATTGCGATAATGAACAATATATTTTTTCTTATTGCAAACAGTTGCCAGCATTTTTGCTTGCTTTGAGTCTGGAGGACATCCTTTCTTTGGAGCCATAGGTAAATCTTTTTGTCTGTCGTGGATGGTCTCGGGATACTCCAAGTCTACCTCGAGTATATATCCTATATATGCTTTATCGGATACCTGGTAATTAAATGTGGATTCGTCCTTTTCAACCCACTTGAGATTATCTTGAAGCAAATATTGCGACATTGCCCATGCATACATTGCATTAATATTGTAATACGTTAAGTATTTTTGAGGTATGCTTGGGTTGTAGTTGGGCATGAATTTATTATTTGCCTTCGAATGCTTTATTGAGCATTAGGTGTGATTTGCACGTACCCCTTTCTCAATAAACATTAAAATATTGATGTTGTTGATGTAATCAAGTTCCTGTTTAGTGCATTTTAACATGGCTTCCCAACTAAGACCCGGAGCGCTGAAATATTGAGCTAGATCTAACTTATAGTGTTTCAAACATACGTCTCTAAAACTCTCAAAAACGTCTGCCAACAACAACACATCTGTTTTTAAGTAAAGATCGCTATGCTCTCCCAACGTTTTATTCGGAATTCATTCCATACTTTTTGTGCGTGTTTGTGGTCTTCAAGGCTTATATTGGACTCTGTCAGTTTTGAATAAAATTGGTTATACGTCGGCAGCTCTTTTTCGTTCAGATTTTCCCAAGATTTTATATAATTGTAAGGGAAAAACTCCTTTGCGCGTCAACAATTTAAACAGCTCATCGTCAATATGTCTAAACTGAGATTTTAGAATAGGTTTCTCGTCCAAGTTTGAGCTTAATTTATCTAGGGAAGATGCTATGAATCGGAACGAATCTATCAGTTTAAATTTCACTTTGCTTTCTGAAATATTTTTCACCATGGCGATAAAATTTTCGTTGTTGTTTAGAATCAGATTTACGTTTTCGTTTATTTTTAATGCAACATCTTTTAGCATGATATGTGATCATATCCGCTTTAATTGTGAAAAACCACCGGGATAGTGCGACTGTCTTGGTATTCAATATTTCATTTTGTGTGGGCGGCTCCTCGCGCTTAGACTCCAGAGGTTTTTTGCATATGTGACATAACAATGCCTGTCTAAATTTGCGTTCTTCTGCCTGGCTTATTTCCATTGGCATTTCACATAAATATACTGTTTTGACGTCTTCAACCAGCTGCTTTAATTGCTTTGCAAACCATTCAGCGCAATTAGGACCTCGATAGCTGCGGTAAAAGGATAGGGTATCGTCATAAGCACACTTAAAATAATATCCTTCGCTATAAGCCTCGTGCTGTTGATACTTGACGCTTTTATCACCCATGCGGATATTTACCGGATAAAATATGCATTCAAAGTCCGCATATTCAATAAACGGACATCGCTCCTTGTTTTTATAGTTGTTAAATTTAATTTTACCATCTTTTACAAAACTCACCTTATAGTTATTCTTCTGTTTGCAGTCTTCTAGATGTTTTTTCAACTTTTCTTTGTTGTGGAAGTAATGCAAGCACCGATCACAAATAAATGTTTTTCCGTTGTGCTTAGACAATTGTGCGCCTGTCAGCCTAGACAAATTCTTGATCCACACGTAAAGGTATTTCGGTTTGGATAAATCTGTGTCGTCTTTCTCTTCCTCCGTACAATATTTATCTTGTACAAGTAATAAGTTCACGTGTCTGTCTCTCTTTTGTTTTGTTATTCTGCTCGGGCTTACAACATACTTTTTGCCTTCTTTATTAATAACATACACATTTACAGAAATGTTATTTAATTGATTAAATTTTGATATATCCTCACGCTTTATAGGAAAACTAATGCCATCCAACTTTAAAACTTAGGAGTAATGTGGATAGGAAGACGTTTGATGAGAATTAATTACGTCTGGGTGTAATGCCGATGTTACTGCCCACGCAAAGCATGCGCATTTGCTGCGGTAAATCCTAGTATGATGAATCTCTTAGCGGATTATATTTATTAATATTGATACTCAAATTAATAATCGCTGACAAAGCCCACCCGCTGTCTCGCTCTTGAAGTTCTTCCAACTTGAACAACACCACGTCAGATATATTCTTTTCAAACCACTCATTTAATTTACAGTTTACAACTACCGCATTTTTTGTGTCTATGTACTTAAAAGCTTTCACATTTCAGTCTTGACTGTTTTTCACAAACTTACCACAAAATACTGCATTTATTTATAAAACTGCTCCTTCTTCAACGCTAGTCTTATCCGTCTTACAAACAAAATTTCACAATCTTTTAAATATGCTGCTGGCTCCCTATGTTTTAGATTAGTTAAAACTCCTGTTCTAATTCTTCCGTCAAACGCAGATTTTGAATCTTTCTATTTTACCATCTTACTAGCCCAATTAGCGTTAGTCTGACCGTGAATAGAGATGCTGCCTCCGGCTCTTGCAGGTACTTTCAACAAAGTCCTGTATGTCATCATTTTACTGATTGTCGCCAATATCTTTTGCTGTACTCCCATAGACGTCTCCACCTTTAACGCTGTATTTAAAATACGAATTTGTTTAGAGCAGTGCTTGATCCATTTTTCTATCACATCCAAATCAGTCTTTTTTCGCGGCATATATTGTTCCATTAATCGGACCATACCGTCAGCAACGTTTGTAATTGTAGCCATGATAATAAAGTAGTAGTGTACTCTTGAGGGTTGTACTACACTGATTTTGAATGCCCTGATCATTGTTTTTGTACTAGATTATCAATCGCAAAACGTCACCTGACTGGTTTCCTCCAATCAAATGCTCCTAAATCCTTATTTTCTAATTACTTTAGCACAATTACAATTTTCGACAAGTCTCAACATGCTCAATTTCAATGAGCTACTTACTGTCTGCATGACGTCATCTCAATAATATTTTTAGTTATTTTCCCTCACTTCTCAACAGGATGCACTTATCTTTTAATTAAGTCATTCCAATTAAAATTTTAGACAAGTCTCAACAAGCTCAACTTTTCCAAAATCCTCTTTCGCTACACAAGACTTATCTCTTTTACTACCAATTAAAATTTTTAATTAGCCATTTTCCCACACTTTTAACAGGATCCACTTCCGGTACTTAAATCCTTATCTTTCATCATTAATCACACTCCCATTATTTCACCGGATGCACTTCCGGTACAATCCGCAGCGCTGACGTGCACTCATTCTACATCCCACTCTTTCCGAGTTTTCGCACACCCCTCGCACTCACACACTCTTATGGCGGTACTGCTCACTTTGCGCACCGAAGGGCACCACCGGCGGCGCTCACTTCACGCGCTCAACCTTACAGACATACCCAGATGGGCGTTCCCAACCAAAGTTGAAAATCCCAAGGCCGCCGCCAGCGGCGTCCACTTTCTTTGACTGACATGCCCAGATGGACGTCCCCGACCGGATGTCCAAAATCCAAGATGGCGGAAAATGTGCAATTTTGGACTCTATGTAAATCCCCATAAGAAATTGAGCCCGTTTTCTCATAGCTCCTCTACTCATACTCGTCAATGAGTAAAGTGTGACCGTGTTTTAAAACTTTTGTCGGAAGGTCGTCGTGGAACAGCACCAGAACGCTTGCTTCGCATCTTTATTAAACATAAAAACAATAATAACATGTACAAAAATAAATTTAAATCATAATATAAATAATTGTTTGCAATTGCTACCTATAAACACATAAAAAAAATTGTATATTTATTTCAATAAGAAATAAATTCAAAGTGACAAAAAAATATTGTAAAAACTTTAAAATAAAATAAAATAAATATAAACTACAAAAAATATATACAGTAATAGAAAATAAAATAATAATCAACATGAATATTTACAGCTGCTAATGTAAGGACACATAAATCAAATGTACATTTTATTCTAACATAGGATAAAAAATTGTAATAAATTGTCAAATAAAAATATAATGTTTATAATAAAATAATAATAAATTTTATCAGAAAAAATGTTTTTAATCAATGCGTTTGATCGATCGATATCTGCCTAGATACTTACAATTGATGTAGGTTTTGTAGATAGTCATCCTATCTACAAAACCTATTTAACTTATTTAAGCTATAAATATGAATTTAGTTTTTTTTTTGCATAACGTTTTATTAAGATTCATACGGTTTATCTTGTTCATACTTGGTGTTTCCATACTTTATGGGGAAAATGGTCTTTAAGTCAATCTTAATTCGTCTATAAAGTCACATTTTTTGCATAACTTTGCAATTAGAATTAAATGTACAAAGAAGAGCTATAAACTTTAATGAGACATAATACAATCAATTTCCTTAATTTAATTTTGTTGTAAGCTTGTGAGACATCTCTATGATATAAGATATCTTGGTAACTTTGTTATCAAAATGCAAGTGTAATAGTTTTTCTACAACAGGTCTAACAAAAAACTCAAAAAAACAAAGCAATGTATCAGACAATGTTCAATCTTACATATCAGACACGATAAATAGAGAGTTTTGGAATTTGTTGATGGAGATAAACTGTTTCAAACTATTTTTAAAACAGCTAGGTGATAGTTCATAAAACCAATCACATCATAAAACGTTAATCCATACAGTAAACGTAAAATCTGCTAATTTATTAAACTTAAGTGAATTCAAAGAATTTGCATCAGTGAATAAACTATATAAAAGATAAAATACGGACGTCTAATTATCGAATTTATTACAAATTGTTATTAATTTATACATTAAAATATAAATTAGTTGTCAATAATTTGCAATATCGCATGTGGTTAAAAAATGTGAATAAGTAGTAAGTTTATCACTTTGTAACTGTATGATAAACACACTAATTCTGTGTGATGTCGTTTGGCTTAAAAACGTCCTGGCGGCGACATTTTTTATTTTTTTAGGTTTTATTAGCAAATTCAGTCAAGGAGAAATATAATGACTACCTGAGAAATGTAGCTAGCACATACAATATAATAGAAAAGTTCGAGTTAATTTCTTAAAAAAATTTGCGTGTTTTTGCGCCATCCTTTGGCTCTTGGGTGCAAACATTAGATTTGCAAAACGGTTAGCGACGTTGAGTTCATTTTGCGGCAAAAAAGCGTTATTTTTAAAAATTTGCAATTTTTTCTTGTTTTTATTTTTGCATTTGAAACCAACAACGGCAGAGTTTAAAATTAAATTATATTTATGTAAAATTTTTCTTTAAAAACAATTCAAAATTACATAAAGCATTAGAGCTGATATATTTATTGCAATATAATATAATAAACTTTGCAAATCTTGACAATAATTTAGTGAACGTAAAAATAAAATGAATTTAATATAGGCGATTGCAGAGTATTTTTAATGTAACAACAAATTATTGAAATTGTTTTGGGTTGGAATAATTGATTTTTATGTACTTAAGTATGTTTATTTAATTTAATTTATTTGACGGGTTTCAGGTTATTGCCTTACTTTTAAGACTATAATTATAATATTGTTATTACAATATATATATATCAAATTTTTTTAACTTAATTACAAATTATATGATGCATTGTATTATATCTTAGTTTTCCAATATTATACTAGATGGCGCTAGTGTTTTATAAAGTTTAAATGTTTACTCTAGATGGCGCTTAAAACAAATAACATAATAAATGATAAATTATTGATATTTAGTTGAGGTTATGTTATAGCACAATATTTAAAATGTTTTCATTGAAAGAACGTTTGTATCTAGACGTTTATATTATTTATTTATTAAACATGAAACGTATTGGAGCAGTTAATTGTAAAAATAACTATTTACCAACATTCAAACCAAAATCACTAAAATATTTTATATAAACTTCCCAAAACATTTGTAAACCAAAATTTTATTTACTACAATGTTGACAACTACACCACAATAAATGTAGTAGACATAGTAAGAACTACAGTTTTAATCCCCCACAAGTGAGCACTTTATGTTATTACATATATTATATTAAAAATTTGTTATAGTCATATATAGGTTTGTATTCTCTTAACAATAATTTGCTTTTTTTTGTTGAATAGA
Organism: Tachinus rufipes; assembly: GCA_963932245.1. Lineage (NCBI taxonomy): Eukaryota > Metazoa > Arthropoda > Insecta > Coleoptera > Staphylinidae > Tachinus > Tachinus rufipes. Next base: position 39,304,273 of record OZ010750.1, on the reverse strand, counting down.
AAAATAAAGTAATTAATTTTCTTAAAAAATGCAAAATGAAGCCGGACTTTTAATCCACTAGTCTTAAGTCGCTCCGCTCTTTAATACGTCGACGATATGGCTTAACAATCACGATTGACTGAGCGACACGGCCTCTTGTATGTACATTGTCATCGGTTCCCTATATAGTTAGCGGACGTAACTTACCACCAATCAGAACTAAACATTTATTTAGTAACTTTGTAACATTACACATGTAAATAGAATTAAATGCTTTTAGAAAACTACTCTAAATATTAATAGTTTGCTAATAAATAATAGCAAGTTATGTATTTTGCTTTATATAAGCTAAATAATTAAGCAATTTTTTATATAGCAGTTACATGCTTATAAATTCATGCACGTGTGCGGAGCATTTGGGGTTGCCTATATTAATTTTATTGATTTTATCATTAAATTCAATCATAATCAAGATTGAATTATGTATGATGTTTGACACAGTTTTAATTTCAAAGAAATGATGCATGATTGTGTTAATATTATGTAAATTTAATTATTTAAGTTGTAAACATACTAACAATTAAAGTATGAGGTGTATATTTATGTAGTTATTACATGTGAGTGAATGTTATTGGCAAAAAAATAGTTTTCTTAAGTCATAACAAATATGATTGATTTATTTTATTGTAAATTAAATATTCAATTACTTAAAATTATATAATGTATTAGTAAACGTTAAAGCGCATGTGGTAAGCATACTGGGTTGCATATATGTGTAGATATAATTAAATGTTGATTGTGAGTATGTTGGACGGCAAAACATGCTAATTTAGAGTGATGCCGTTTAAGTTAAAAAGGTGTATTTTTTTAACAAAGTATTTATTTGCTACCCGAGGAAAGTGCTGAAAATAATACAAGCACATATTATACAGTAAAAGATGAGTAAATTCCTTGTAAATATTTTTCTACGAGTTTATTCGCCATCTGTTGGCTTTCGAGTGTAAACATAAAGTTTTGCAAAGCGGTTGTTTAGTGGCGCTGAATGATTCTTGGGCCAATAAAAACAATATTTTTAAAAATTTGCATTTTTTTTTTTTGGGCTTTAAACCGACTACAGAGTTAAAAATAATAATTATGATCACGATAGTTTACAATAGTTGGATCTAACTCATTTATTTTTATCTCATGTATTAGGCTTAAGATAACTATTTTTATGTTTATTATACAAGGAAGAAACTCAGGTTTTTCTCTTCTTTTAAAAATTTTGCCAAAATAAGCCTCAAAAAAACTGATTCTATAGGTACGGCTGCCAGATCGGGATTGGAATAAACCGCGAAGTTTTTGAAATTTTTTTCGGCCAAAGCTTCAAAATGTTGACGAAGTGGAGGAATCTTTAGGTCAGTTCGAATGTCCAGATTTCGAACGTACCATGGAGCTCCTGCAAGCATCCGAAGAGTTTTGCTTTGGAAAGCTTCTAAACGATTTAGGTGGCTACTTGCCGCAGTTCCCCAAATGGGGGAAGCGTATGTGATCATCGGTCTGATGGTCGAAGTGTAAAGCCGAGTTTTATTCCGGAGCGACATGCCGCTGTTCCGTCGCAGCATCGGGTAGAGATGAGATTTAGACATTTTAAATTTGTCCAAGATGGATTGAACCTGAGGCTTGGAATAGAGACCCTTGTCCAAGATTACCCCAAGATACTTGGCAGTGTCGGACCATTGTATGGGAACGTCGTTGAAGGTGACGTTCTCATGCGGTTTAAGTGACCAACGCCGAGTGAAGAGTACGGCCTTGCTTTTCTCTGGGTTTACTCCAAAGTGCCATTTATCCATCCAATCTTCCAGATCGGAGGTGGCTATTTGAAGACGTAAGGTGATCACTTGAATCGACCTTGAGGAGTAAATAAGTGCAGTATCGTCAGCGTATTGAGCCATTTTAACCCCGTGCATGCGCCCTGAAGGCATGTCGGCTACCTACAAGTTAAAAGGTGCGGCGAGAGAATAGAGTCTTAAGGAACCCCGGCTTCTATCTGCCGAGAAGTAGAGATGTGGTTATCGAGTTTGACTACAAGACTTCTGCGATTTAGATATGAGGCTAGCAGCCTTATAATACGCAGTGGAAATCGTTGTCTGATTAGCTTTAAAAGCAGTCCCTTGTGCCAGACTTTGTCGAAGGCTTTTTTGACGTCGAAAAAGACCACTCCCTTGGCCTTTTTCTGTCTGAAACCTTCGACAATGTGGTCCGCCACTCGGTTGAGTTGATGTACGCTCGAGTGTCCCCATCTGAACCCATGTTGATGGGAGGGGAGAAGATTGTTCAAATCCGTGTGCTCTTGAATAATATCCACGATCACCCTCTCTATGACCTTGCTTAAGGTGCATAGTAGGCTTATAGGCCAATAATTTTAGGGAAACAACCTGTTTTTCCCAACTTTAGCAATGTTTACTACGTGCGAGCCTTTCCAGGCTGACGGGAAATGCCCAGTGCGAAGAATAGCATTTGCAATATTGGTTAGAGCCATAATTGTTTTATGAGAGAACGATTTAAGAGCTTTGTTAGATATTTTATCCGGGCCTGGAGCAGAACGGGATTTCAATCTTTTAATGATTTTTCTGATTCGAGAAGGTTCTCAGGAAGGCTCTGACTTCCCTGCGAACCCTTTCCAGATCCGTATAATCGGTATACAGATCGGAGCATTGGAGTTTGTCTGCAAATGCTTCGGCCTTTCCCTCAGTAGTGTATTGCATCCTCCTCTCACCGTGAATGGCGGGAATAGGAACCCGTCTGTTCCTAAGGGCTTTAGAGATCCTCCACATCGGATTTTCATCTTCCGTGAAAGATTCTAGCGTATCTTTCCAGCATTGGTTTTTATGCTCCCTTATGGCCGTTCTTCATTGTGAAGTCGATTCAAGATCTCTCGATCTCTGGGGTCGCGATGCCTTTGCCATTGATGTTTGGCGGCATTTCTTGTTCGGATCAACGCCTTTGTTTCTCGTGATAATCCTAGAAGATTATCGACGCGAACCTGAAAGGTTTTAGAAGCCTTTTCCGAGGCTTGTTGGACTTGAGTAGTCAAAAGTGCAACGGCCCTTTCGATATCCTCAGCCGTTCGTACTGGGGTCAGGCTACCAATGCTATTTTCCAGGCATCGAGAGAAGGGAGTCCAATCCGTCTGTGTGACGAATTTTCCCCTCTCTCCGGACCCCCTTCCGAGTAGCTCCAGTAGTACTGGGCTGTGGTCAGAGCTTAGGCCGTTGAGCGTAGTTACCACTGCGTGCGAGTTGACGTTCTTTAGTATTGCTACGTCAGGAACGTCCCCTCTGTGGCTCGCGGCGCTGTGAAAAGTGGATTTGTCCGGACCCAGGACATGCAAATCTTTTTGCTCAACGTAGTCGAACAGAGCTCGCCCCTTGGCGTTAGTTAATCGACTATTCCACGACCGGTGCTTCGAATTGAAGTCTCCCGCAATTATTGTGGGATGTGGATTATCAAAATCTCTATCGAAATCCGCTGTTTCGATGAGGTTTTGCGGACGGATGTAACCGGAAGCGATCCTGACCGTGCCAAGCTCTGGCACGGTCACTACTATCGCGTTCGATTCGAGGGAGACTAGGTCGGGAGTATCCACTTCAGAATGGTCCAATGATCTCTTTACAAAGATCAAAGTTCCACGCTTTGTGGGTACCACCGGCGGCCCCCTATAGGTAAACGTGTTTGGAATTCTCAATGCCTGATTGGGTTAGTGGACCGACTCTGACACCAGCAAGATGTCTAAGTTCTGATCAAAGAAGAACTCTTCCACTTCTCCCATTTTTTCTGTAATGCCATTGGCATTCCAGAAGCAGACTCGGAGTAATACTACGTCTGGTGTATTATCCATTTTAGTCGATGAGCGTAGACAAGAGGTTGGCCATGAACCTCATTTGAGATTCGCCCATCTCTTTTAGGATTTCGGCTATTTTAGCAGCAGATGGCTATTGTTGCGTTGGAGGAGCAACGGCCGTTGCAAAAGATCTGCCGTTTTCTACAGGATTGCGTGGACCTGTAGGTTGAGATGAAGAAGAAGAAGAAAGGACCTGGGCCGGCGCGGGATCGGCTGTCGGTCTAGACTTGGCTGTTTTTTCGTGAGCGGCCATCGCTCTCAGGTATGCTTTGCATCCCTTGTAGTTGGCCGGGTGTGGGCCTGAACATAGAGCGCATTTTGGCGCTGATTTGTTAGGGCAGGCCACCTATCGGTGGGGCCCCGAACATATTCTGCAGACCTGATCTGCGCTGCACCTGTTGGCAGTATGTCCGTGCCTCTGGCAAAGCTGACATTGTGGGATGCCATTCGATTTCTTTTTGTGTTCTACAGCGACTTTCAAGCCGAGTAGATCGGTTAAATTTAGGATCTCCGCGCTCTTAGCTCCCTTTAGGAGTTGCACGGATACCATGGAGAACCTGATGAATGGGTTCCCCATTCGATGTACGTTTTTGGGTTTGAAGCCCAGTTCCTCTAACGCTTTGCCGACGTCCTCCTCGGTGAGGTAGGTCGGCACCTTTAGGATTACCACCTCCAGGCTGCGTTCATCGGAAGTAGCCCAAGTGTGATACTTGGCTTCCTTTATTTTTAGTAACGCGATCGCTGCCCGATGGTCGGCGATTGTCGCGGGTTGAATGCGTATACCCTCGTAGGTATGCGTGGCAGACAAATAATTGATGTTATTTGCCTTGAAATTGCTGGAGATTTCCGGAAATCTTTTCTTTTGCTTTAGGATGAATGCCGGGGGACGCGATGTCAAAAAGACGACTGCCGGTGGGTTCTTGGTTTCGGAATCGTCACCGTCGGGGTTGGGGTTTGAGGCGGCAGGCCTAAACCTCACCTCGGTGATGTTTTTCCCCTTCTTGGCGGGGGCGGCGCCCTTGGTGGCAGAGGGCCTTGTTGCCTTTTGGCCTAATGGGCCGGCAGGATTAGCCGCTGATGGCTTCTTATTCGCAGCTGCTGATGGCAGCTGGGGGGTGGCTGATTGCCCTTTTATTGATTTTTGAGGTGGTGACTTACCCCTGGACTTTTTGCGTTTCCTTCCTCCAGCCAGCTGGAATCCATCGGCGTCGACGATGGATCCCTTGGAGTTGGAGTAGGCGGGTGCGGCGGCGGCCTCGGTGGTGAGGTTCATGGCGGCTGGAGAAACGGTGGTTGTCTCGACGGACCGAGTGCAGCTGGTGACGTCTTCGTCTTCGCTGCTGACCTTCTCCATTTCCATTTCGTTGTCGCTTTCCGCTTCTGAAGGGGCGGGGGCGGGGTGGGGTGCGGTAGTCGCTAAATGGGAAGAAAGAGAGATAGTATTAGAATTAGCATAAAAAGTTTTCTTTTTATTCTTAGTTTTGCCCTTCTTCTTGAGGGTCTTCTTGTAGGCGGCAAGCAGGTCCTGGTCTTCGTCATCTGATGGCGGCAGCGAAGAGGTAGGAGCCTGGGCGGCTAGCAAGGCCTTGATGGTAGCGGCCTGTTCCGCGTTGGTCGCCGTTAGCGACGCGATTGTCACTTGGAGAGCTTCAAACTTCTTCTCGAAGTTCATCGCCATGGTCTGCAGCTGCTGCTGGAGCTCCGTCAGCTGTCCCTCCAACATCTTCACTTCGGCCCTGGAGTCGGAGTAGCTCCGCTCGAGCGACGTCTCCCTGGAGCGGAGGGCGCTCCTGGTTCTTTTCTGCCGGTCCATCTCCAATTGCTGGGATGCGGATCTGTAAGAAATTATTTTCCGTTTTTTCAAGCTTAAGTTTGAAAAAACAGCAAATTAAATATTAATTGGAGTATTAATAATTATTAATACCGATCAGCATTATTAATTATTAACACGGTGAGGTGCAATAATAATTGCAGATGGTAGTGGTGTAGATCTTTGTGGCTGGCTGGTAGCTGGCGTCTCGGATCTCTAGATGCTGCTGTGTCGGCTGCTTGCAGTCGACTGTTATGTGAACATCATGATATTAAAACAGTAAGATATGATCAAGCGCAGGTTTCTCCCACTTTTTCAGTCACATGACGCGGCCGATGACGCAAAAAAGAGACCTGCCGGCTGTTTCTGTTTACTACAGTAATTCAATTTTCTTAAGATTATTGTAAATTATTGTTCTATTTTACTTTAAATAAATAAAATATACACCATCATAATATTATAACTACATTTAACATATAAATACATGCACGTTTCTCGCGCAAGGTTCTCTTGCTGACGCGGTGCGCAACACGTACCAAAACGCGTCCGGGTGATGATCATATCTGTATAGTTTTAATATCATGTGTGAACATAATATTGAATGCGTGCCTATTTATACCCGGAAGTGCACTTATCAACACAGGCGAGTCAAAGTAGCACCGCCTGGCGAAGTTTCGACTAACTAATAAATGTGTCTGGCAAATATTAACTGTGTACGGAGGAACACATACCTTGTAACTAACGTTGCATTTTGTTTTAATTTTATTATCTTAAATAAATCTATAATAAGTTGATAAGTTTATAATATTTATTATAAAATTTTACTGTCAATTAATAAAAAATGAAAGAAAAAAGAATGATTAAAAAAAAAAAAATCCATATCTCCGAAACCGTTGCTATGACAACCCAAGTTTATTAAGACTTTTTTGTTTGTTGTGGTTTGTAATACAACTTCCTTAAATATTTTACATTCTTTTTTAAACACTTTGTAAATTGGATGATATTGTTAGTTGTGCAGTAATTTCCCATGCTCTGAAAAGGACGACTGGGTACTATTTTTAAAACACCTTAATAAATATCATGATTTAAATAAAGATTAAATTCTGCTTTGCACGTTAAACAGTATTTTACACATTTTATTACAAGCGTGTACTGATTTGATTGCATATTCATATGAGATTACTTGATTAAAACAATTCAAAACATTTTAGCATGATTAAATTATAATTATTGCTTTGTTCTAACAACAATTCTAAATATACGGCATTCGGTTCAGCTTACATATCGAAAAGTTAAAACAACTACCAATTTGCACATAACTAACTTATTTGGAATTTTATGTTTGATTATTTAATGCGAATATTGATTTAAACATTATTAATTTAATAAATATTTATAATGGGCAAAATCTGAAATGTAAATTTACTATTAATAATGAAATTTTGTTTGTCATTATTTATTAATTAATTATCAATAAATTTTTTTGTTAAAATATACAGGGTGTTGGGTAAACATGTAGCAAAAATGTACGAGGCTATTCCTTGGCTTATTCTAAGAACACTTTTGTTCTGTAATGATTTCCAAAAAAGCTCTTTGTTTTTGAAGATACTGGGTTTGGATACAAGTATTCAATTTTCTCGTCATTGAGTGCCTAACTCTTTCAAACACACCAGGGTTGTTCCTAATTGAGTTACACCCAGCAATGATTTGATTTTGCAAGTCGTCCAAATTTTCCGCTGGAGTATCGTAATCTAATGATTTTGGATAGTCCCATAAAAAATAATCAAGAGGGTTTAAATCTGAGAATCAAACAGGCCATGCGTGTGGTCCACCTCGACCAATCCAACAATCCCGTATGTTGCTGTTAAATAATCACGAGTAACCAAACTAAAATATGGTGGTGCACCAATGTGCATAAACCACATTGCAATTCTTGTTGCCAAAAGTACATCATTTAGAAACTAAGATAGGATGTGTTCCAAAAAGTTGCAAAACATCTTGCTGGTAAGTTTTCTTGGTAAAAATACTGGTCCAATTAGACCACAATTTCAAACATTTAAGGAGAAATTATGTTAAAAACAATCTTCACGTACCTGATACGGATTTTTATCTGCCCACACATAGTTGACTACAAAGACTTCTTATTGCATTTTTTGAAAAACTGGCTTCAATGGTGAAAAGGATATGTGTCAGGAATTGAAAGATTAGAAGTAATGTTAGCAAAAGCCATTGACATAACGCAATACGTGAAGCAAAATAAGCAATAAGCAGGTAGTAGTGCCTAAACACGCTGAATGTGGTTTAGATAAAACAAATTGCCCTTAAAAGTATTCCAAACTGTCCAATAACTTACATTTAAAGCATCTTCAATTTTTTGCGTGGAACTACTTAGATTTTCCTTTATCATGTTTACCACATTCTGTTCCAGTTGTAGTTCAATGTCAAATAGACTAGTTTGTAATAAATTGCCATTAGCAAGTGCATACATAAAACGCATGTCAATCACCTTGGCGTTTGTATAGTAATTTATGGTAAAGAAATTCACTAACTATTAAAGACACGTCAAACTTTACTTATTGGTGTAAGCCATACTTTTATTTACATTAATAATATCATCAAATATTGAATACGGCTGTCGAAATTTTTGTTTACTCTGTATCATTGAAATGGGGTTTTTAGAATTCATCATAAGACTAAAAATTTTGAGAATAGGCTGAGGAATATTTTTTTGAATTTTTGCCGCATGTTTACCTAACACCCTGTATGTTATCAACAGTAAATCAAAACATCTTGAAATTGAAATTGATTTTTCTTACTTTATTTTCAAATTGATGTGATTTAAGATTTGTCTTAATAAAGTTTGAAAGTTCGTAAAACGACTGTAAGCCCTCTGCGGGTAAATGATTAGGTTCAACCACTTAGGACTTAATTATAATATCAATGTTATCAAAAGACATTTTACATATAAATTAATAATAATTTTTTTAATAATAATTATATGAAGCGTGCACTATTATACTTAGACTGCTTCAAATAATATTTCTATGTATTCAAAATATACATACGTGCAAACATGTCAATTCAATTTACACATTATCTATGGTTTGATGGATTTATGAAAAGCTTTTCTATATACCGCGATTTAAAATGACACATTGCAATCAAATTACTGTTTTTTTATGTGCAAGTGGGTTTTGCATTATGTAATTAAGTAATTTAATTTGTTTCATTTATTTCAATGGTACTTAATTAAATATGAATTTGGATTACATAAGCGGATGGATGATTTCAAAGGTTTACTCTGTCCAATTAAATAATATAATAAAATTTATTTTAATAAAAACAGTTTTGTTAAATAAATAAAATCAGTTACATTTTAAGACCGTACACGGCCAGTAACATACAAAAAAACATTTTTTACATAATTTATATGATTCAATTGGCCTGCCAAAAATGAAGCCTGTTAGTTCTATTAATTACATAGTTTCAGTATTATAATTGTTGCAAATTCATCAATGTAATAAATCTACATTAATATTTTTTAGATTATTCAAATATCTTTGCAAGTTATTAATATAATACAGTTTGTGCAATTACGTCATTAATTTCTGAGACATTAGTAAGTATAGGGTTTTCCAATAAGAGGTTTCATTTTGATATTTAAAAAACGGGTATTTTTTAGGAAAAATCAATAAATGTTTATTTCATTGTAAAGAAGAAGGTATGCCATTAACATTTGAAAACGATATCAGTCAAATATCCGCCACGGTTACGGTTGCAGTACCACATTTTTTTCATGATATTTTCCATGACAATAACACGGTCAGGAAACTTTTCTTGCAAAATTGCGATTGTCTCGTTGCTTGTGTGGCACGTAACGACGTCTTGCTGAAATAAACGTCGTCTACATCAATATCTTCTAATTCCGGCCATAAAAAATTATTAATCATAGTTTTTTAGCGCCATCCATTCACCGCAACAGTTGCACCAGCCACATTTTCAAAAAAGTAGGGCCTAATCACACCGCTAGCCCAAAAACCGCACCAAACAGTGACACGATGAGGATTTAAAGACTTTTCAACAATTATTTTTGGATTTTCTGAGCCCCAAATGCGACAATTTGTGGTGAAAGTAGGCCTTATCACTAAAGATAATTTTTTGATGAAATCATTTTGATGCATTTAAAGGACCCAATCAGCAAAAATACGACGTTTATAGTGTTTGACCGACTTGAGTTCTTGTGTTAAATAAACTTTAAAAATCTTAAGACTTAAGTGTTTATGCAAAATACGATGGAATGTCGTTTGTGGAATGTCTAATTCCAAAGATCGACGAGAAATCGACAAACCTGGGATTTTTTCAACACTACGGGCTACATCAGAAATATTTTTATGTGTTCTTGAGCGATGCACACGGTTTCGATTCTTCACATCACGAACTTGTCCTAACAGCTCAATTTTTTCCACCAGGTTTACTATTGCCGGCCGAGAAGGTGCTTTACGACGACCAAAAAGTGCTTTGTTTTGTTTAATTCAGCTAATTTAATTAAAAATATTTTATTTTGGTTGGTATGTAAAAGGCAAAGAAAAGTTTTATTATAAAATTGAAGTTATATTGAACACAATTTAACAACTAATTTTAATTAATTAATTATGTAATAATTTTATGGCCGTATTTATGTGGTTGGGCGCTTACTCAATTTATTGATTGTGAGCAAGTACTTTCAATTGCAGTGCCTTGCCCATCCACTCAAGTCTTGGTGATGTAGAAATAGAATATTTCTCTTCTGTACAAATGTAATTTCTAACTTTTTGATAATAAAAAGTTGAGTGGGTAGGCGGAGCACTCAGTTTATTTTTTGTGAGCCAGTAAGTGTCGAATTCACTTTTACAAACATCTACCGTCTAAACTCACCCATATAGTGAGCGCTGGAAATTTGACATTTGTAAAGTGTAACAACATTATTTTGTGTACAGTGCTCAATTACAGCACAGCTACGTTCACAGCGCGGCCAATAGTGATATTCAACAACTTGAAAGTTTCTAACAGTTTCTGATATTTAGATATCTTTCTAACAGTAATGAAGAAGGATGAATTGGCAAAAAACTTAGTGGCACAAGAATTTAAAAAAAGATTGATTTGTATTCTTTCTTTGTTTTTTTGTCTTTTTCTTTTTTTCTACCGGCGTAGTCTTTACTCTTGAGGCTTGATTTTCTTGTGGGCGGCAACAATGTACTCTAGCTGGGTCTTTATCAACCAAACTTTTGGCCGATCTCTTGAGAAAGGTCTGAACCTGGTGATCCGGAGTCTTGGTGGAATGGTGTACGGTTTTAGTATATAACTGATTTTATTTATTTAACAAAACTGTTTTTATTGAAATAAATTTAATTATATTATTTAATTGAACAGATTAAATTGAAATCATCTATCCACTTAAGTAATCCAAATTAATGTTTAATTAAGTACCATTGAATCAAATGAAACAAATTATTTTTTTTAATTACATAATGCAAAACCCACATACTTGTAAAAACTAATAATTTAAATAAAATTTGTTATTTTAAAACGCGTTATATTAAAAAATTTCATAAATCCATCAAATCATAATATTGTGTCAATCGAATTGGCATGTTTGCACGTATGTATATTTTGCATACGTAGAAGTATTATTGGAAACAATACACAACAAACAATATAATAGTGCACGCCCAAAATAATTACTATTAAAAAAATTATTAATAATTTATATGTTGGGAAAGTAATAATATAATATACTTGTATGCTTTTTAGTTCTTTATTTTCAACTAGTTTCGACTAAAATTTTTAGTCATCATCAGGATTCTTATAATTTTTTTGTTATAATGTTGATGTCTGGTGGTGAAATCTGTGGTGTGTTTGTATATTATATTATTACTTTCCCAACATAACCTCAATGTATGCATCTCTAAAAAGCAACAATATAATAATTTATATGTAAAATGTCTTTCGATAACACCATCAGACATATATTGATATTATAATTAAGTGGTTGAACCTAATCATTAACTGTAAATAGTAGGTAATATTTCAACTTGTTTTAAATGTTTCTTTTAAGCAGAAAGTGGGATTTAACCCGCAGAAAGTTTACAGTCGTTTTACGAACTTATTAAACCTTTCTTACAAGAAGTTTTCAAGTCATCAAACTTAAATTACATCACTTTGAAAATAAAGTAAGATAAAGACAATTTCAATTTTAAGATGTTTTGATTCACTGTTGACAACATATAGAGTGTTAGGTAAACATGCGGCAAACATTCAAGAAGTTATTGCTTGGCCAATTCTAAGAATATTTTGTCCTATCGATAATTTCTGAAAACCCCATTTGTTTCAAAGATACAAAAAGAACAAAATTTGCGACAACCATATTTGATATTTGTTGATATCATTAATGTAAATAAAAGTATGGCGTACACCAATGAGTATATCAAATACAAAAAAATAATGAGTTTATCAAATACAACAAATTGTTACCAATAACTTGGAAGGGCTGTTTTATCTACAAATGTACAAGTGGATTTCATTTAAATACGTCTCGTTTTTGATCATCACATGTATCCGTCGCAGTTGTTTAGATTGAGTGACGTTTGGCTGATTGACATGTCTTTAATAGTGAACTCCTCTACTACAAATCACTATAGAAACGCCAAGATGACTGACATGCGTTTTATGTATGAACTTGCTGATAGCAATTCATTACAAGCTAGACGTTTGTACATTGAACGGTTTCCTGACCGTAATATTCCCTACCGAAAATTTTTCGAAAACATTCATAGATGTTTTTGTGAAACAAACACATTGAAACAAAATAGAGGGCCAAGAAGATCAATGGCAATAAGAACGGTATAACTGGAACAGAATGTGCTAGTCATGATAAAAGAAGATGTAAGTAGTTCTACGCAAAAAATTGCCAATACTTTAAATGTAAGTCATTGGACAGTTTGGAAAAGTTTTAAGGGCAATTTGTTGTATCCATAGCACACTTAGCACACTACCTGCTAAGTTCTAATTTCTCAATTCTTGACACATATTCTTTTTACCGATGAAACCAGTTTCTCAAGAAATGCAATAAGAAATTTTTGTAACAACCATGTGTAGACATATAAAAATTTGCATCAAATGTATGTAAAGATTGTTTTTAGCATCAGTTCTTCTTGAATGTTTGAGTTGAAATTGTGGTCTAATTGAACCAGTATTTTTATCAGAAAGACTTACCAGAAAAGTGTGTTGCAACTTTTTGGAACACATGCTACCTCAGTTTACGCTACTTCAGTGGAGAATTTGAACGACTTGCAAAATTGAATAATTGCTAGAAGTAATTCAATTAGGAACAACCCTGGTGTGTTTGAAAAAGTTTGGCACTCAATGACGAGAAGATTAAATGCTTGTATCCAGGCTGGAAGAAGCCATTTCAAACATTTATTGTAGATTCAGCTTTACATCTACTTTTTGATAACACTGTTGTAACTGTCGCAAATTTTGAGCACCCATTATTTTTAAAAACAAAGGGTTTTTTTGGAAATTATCATAGGACAAAATATTCTTAGAATAAGCCAAAATTTTGCCGCATGTTTACTTAACACCCTGTATATTTTAACACAACATTTTATTAATTATATAAAATGACAAACATAATTTCATCATTGATAGTAAATTTACAATTCAGAATTTGCCCATTATAAATATTTATTAAAATAAAACATAAAATTCCAAATAATTTGGTTATGTGCAAATTGATATTTGCTTTAATTATTTGATATGTATGCTGAACCGAATGCTGTATATTGAGAATTGTTGTTAAAACAAAGCAATAATTATAATTTAATCTTGCTAAAATGATTTGAATTGTTTTAATCAAGTATTCACACATAAATATGCAATCAAGTCAGTAACCACTTGTAATAGAATGTGTAAATTACTGTTTAACGTGCAAAGCAGGATTTAATCTTTATTTAAAAGATAATATAAGTTAGGGTGTTATAAATTTTTTATTAGTAGAACATAGCGTGCACGTCATAGCTGATAATCTTGTTACGTCTAGATTTCGTGGTAGACCTAAAACAAAATACAAATTACAATTGCTCATACAAATATTATTAATACTTATCTCTATAATGTAGTATTCCTTATTCGATGTCAGCCACGATGTGTATTTGGTTGCCGAGATACCATGTTATCTGCACATAAATTATAAATGTTAATTGGGGATGTACACTGGTAATTTATATGTTAAAAGCTTGCATAAGTACTGCAGAGTTACCTAGCCTTTATAACTATAGCAAGGTTGGTTTATTATGATTCTTAATTCTAATATTTAACTTACAATTCAACGGTTGTCCAATTGTCGTGTGGTTGCTTCTAGTAATTAATTCCTGGTATTCGTAGTAGTTCCTTGATTTGTTTCCCTTGTTGTTGTTCTCCTTTTTATCTTATCCAATTGTTTATTCAGTTCCTGTAGTGTTGTTTTAGTTAGTCCCTTTAACCTAAAATGAAAACATTAATCAAATATATTTTAACTTCTTTCTTTTAGCTTTATTATGTTTCTATATATTCTACTTAATTATTAATCAGTTTAGTACTTACTCAGTCATTCGTTAATTATTATCTTCACTTAATAAACACTTAATTATCGTTGATTAACTGTCACATCCGTCATGTTTGACAGTTACTGAGCCTGGTGCGGCCAACTTCACCCGACTAATCCCAGTGGCGTAACACGCGTAGGGTAATAATAATTTGTTTCATTAATAATTTGCTTAATGAGTTTTATTTGATCCTTTTGTATTTTTTTACTTTATCTATTAATTTGTATTCTTTCCTCCTTAACTTTTCTTTTTGTTTTCCAAGTATCCTGTTCAATTTTAATATACTTATTTTGACTAGGACATGCGCAGGGCAAAATTCCTTTGGCAGTTTATGCTGCTGCTATTAAGATCATTCTTTTTTTCCCGTAACTTTTGCCGAGTAAACATCGCTTCTGCGGATCAGTTTACTTGTACGAAATAATTTATTTTACTTGAGTTTAGTAACCACGCATTAATGCGGATTTTAATATTTCGTTTACGGTGGAATATATATATACTTTGTCCCTTGTGCAGTCTGAGTCAGGTAAGTGTGTTATTATTTTATTCTTTTAAATTTTTGTTATCCCTGTTAAACCTTTTCTAGGTTTTAAAATATCTTACGATTTTTCAACAATACGCACAATTGCTTTAATCCATTATACTTATGTAAATCGGATGCTTAATTGTCAGAAATTGTACATTAACCTTGAGATTACTTGCCACGTGTCGACGGACGTAACATCCTCTCTATTTTTGGAGGTTTATCTTCAGAGGTGCCATCCGAAGAGGCTTCCCAGCGAGGGACTTACTCGCTTGGATAACATTATTGTTAAAATTTTTATTTTAAATTTTGTGACCAATACTAATATTGGTCAATCTATTATAAATTATTTACTGAGAGTGTATGAGTGGTGTGTGAAAGTTCAATTTGTATTAGTCTTATTAAGTTACTGTGAAACATTTTTATTTATTTTGGGATTTGTACGCTGGTCATTGCCAGGTTGGGTGACATTAAACGTGTTGTTGAAAAGTCCAATTATAAATTTTGAAACCTCTGTCCCATTTTCTTCTCCCTATTTAGATTATTACCGGGTTTATTGTTTATTCCCGGAGGAACCACTTGAAATCATTGGAACCTGTGAGGACATAAATACCAACAAAAAAAAAACAATTGGAGCCCTAGGATATTCTGCAATACGGTGAGTGTTTACTATTTTTCTTTATATCTTACCAGAGCAGTGTACATCCCTTGTAATTTTGTCGGTCATAGTTTTGTTATTATTTTTATTTATTTTTTCCCACCCCGTCTCCACTAGCAGGCCAGGCTGGTTTTAGTTCCTTCAGAGCTAAAGCTAAAAGGGGTGTAGCAATTAATTGGAGCCCAACGTGGGGCTGTGTTGGCTAATTGTGTTTTAAATTTAATTATAACTTTGTTTGTGTAATTGAACATTTAAACATTGACTTTTTTTTTAAATATTAATAATATTTTTGTGTTTGCGCACCATATATATACATCATTTTTTTGAGATAAATTGTAAATTAAAAGTACAATGTCGAAACTCGAACCCGACAGATTAAATCGAGATGAGGTGGTGTACGAGTTGGCCGTTAGAGGTGTTACGGCGACGGGAGATCTAAAGGAGCTTATAAGATGTCTACGAGGGGCATTAAAATTAGAGAAAGATGGAAGGTCTTTTAGCAGTGTCTGGACTGAGGAGCCAGAAACTGACATAAAAGCTTGTTCTGACAAATTGACGGTGGTAGAAGGGTGGTTGCAAGTTGACGTATTGGCTAAGTCTGCTAGTCGAAAGATAGAGACAAAGTTAGCACACATTTTGGGTCGTTTAGAACGTTGCGCGAGTGAAGACGAAGAGCTAGATAGGCAAAGAGCAGCTTTATTACAAACAGCAATGTTATTGTATGGAGAGTTGCAGGATAAGTGTGACGAACGGACAGCAAAGAAGGTAGACGAGGTTCCGTTAGAGATGGCGATGTCGCAAATTTTATTAAATCAAGGGGGGTCAACATCTACCCCAATCAGAACTCAGGTACTTCCACCTTCTCCCGTAGCTGCAGGTTCTACCGGCTTTGGTAATCTGCATTTAACACCGCAACACGCATGTTTAAGTAAATGGAACATAAAGTTTTCGGGCGACCTTAATGACAGCCTCAACGGGTTTTTACAAAGGGTGGAAGAGTTTAGCGAAGCCCGTGGGGTTAGTCAAAGTGCATTGTTTCGAAGTGCAGTAGAGTTATTTGAGGGTAGAGCGTTGGTGTGGTTCAGGGCAAATAAAGCGTTGTTGCAGGACTGAAGCGGACTATGTGCAGGTCTTAGGGCAGAGTTCTTGCCGCAGGATTATAATGAGCGCATTTTGCGGCAAATTAAATCTCGAACGCAAGGCTCTGACGAGTCCATAGGTATATTTATGGCGTATATGAATAACCTGTTTGATAGGATGACTTGTCCAATCTCTCCTGAAATGCGCCTGAAAACTATTCGTCGTAACCTTCACCCCATGTACCTAAATAAATTAGTTCTGGAAGACATTGATTCCGAAACCAAATTGATTTCTCTGTGTCGCAAGATTGAAGAGTCTAAAAGTTTTGTGGACGATTATGTTCCCCCTTCGGGGCGACCATCAAAATGCAATTTAGAGCCAGACCTCTCGTATTCTTGCAAATCAGGGAAAGTAGTAAGCGACACATATCTGCGTACAAATACGTCGAGGTATTATGATAGTGACGATGATTGGGTAAAACCTGACTCAGGCTATTGGGGAAATTGTAGGCGTGAAGACAGAAGGCGTATAAATGATGATGAACGTGCTCGTGAGTGGAGTGCCGAGCGTTATGCACCACGAGAACGTGACTTTCAGCGAGGTCTTCCCCGTAGAGAGCGGCGCGACTCCAGTAGGGAGTATTCATGTCGAGATTCCAGTAGGGAATATTTAGATAGAAGAGAACAATCTTATGAAAATCGTGGCCGATGGGGTCATGATAGCGGTAGACAGGGCCAAAGAGCGTCAAGCTCTGTAACTAAATTAGGAGCTACTAAAGCTAAAGTTAGTTTCCAAGGGGAGCCTGAAAACATTAACTGTAGTAGTGTTAATGTTGTATGTTTTAAGTGTGGAAAAAAGGGGCACTTTGCTAGGGAGTGTTCTTTGACAGATATTAAATGTTTTGGGTGTGGACTAGCCGGCTATGTTAAGCCAAAGTGTCCCAAGTGTCAGGGAAACGGGAGCAGGAGTCAGTCACAGGCCAAGAATTGATTCCTTCCGGTTTTGAGGCCGACATAAAAAATAAAAAATTGATTTTGGACTTCATCCTCAGTCAATCTGAAGAAAACGAGTGTCCTTATATGTGTGTTTTGTTGTATGGGATTTCAATGTTGGGGTTGTTAGATTCAGGGGCTAATGGAATTTTTTTGGGGTTATCGGGTTGGGATAAGCTAGAAATGATGGGGTTACGATTAGAGAAATGCGCTACAGAGTGTACCGTAGCAAATAACCAAAAAATTAACTGTCTAGGGAAAGTTTCGGTCCCTATAGAATTGCAGGGAAAGACAAAAATTTTTGTTGTCTATATTGTACCAGAGTTACGACACACACTCGTATTAGGAGTTAATTTTTGGGTAGCTATGAACATCATTCCCAATCTAAGATCGGGAGAATGGGTATTTGGAACGAATAAAGAGATATTGGAGCGTGGTCGGGATTTGCAAGTCAGTTTTTTGCAGAACACGGATGACTTATCTAGTGTAGAGAGAGAGGAGTTATCCAAAATAATTCAGGAGTACTTTGCAAAAGTAAAGGATGTGGATTTGGGTTGTGCGAGCGAGGTTGCACATGTCATAACGACCGATAGTCCACCCATTAAGTCTCGTTATTATCCGGTGAGTCCTTTTATGCAGCGGTTAATTGATGCAGAGGTATCAAAAATGTTGAAATTGGGGGTTATCGAGCGAAGTTCCAGCGGTTGGAGCTCTCCAATTTTGATGATACCCAAAAAGGACGGAACTTACCGCTTTTGTGTGGATTATCGCAAGTTAAATGCGGTGTCCGCGCCTTGCGCATATCCACTTCCTTATATCAACTCCATCCTTGCAAAGTTGGGTAATTCAAAATTTCTCTCCAGTCTTGATATCAAGACGGCGTATTGGCAAATCCCGATGCATGAAAACAGTAAGGAGCTAACGGCATTTACCATACCAGGGAGAGGATTGTTTCATTTCAATCGAATGCCGTTTGGGTTAAGTGGAGCACCCGGAACTTTTCAATCCCTGGTGGATAAACTTTTTGGAGCCGAACTTGAGCCTTATCTCTTTACGTACCTAGATGATATTATCATTACCACCCCTGATTTCCCAACTCATGTGCGTATTTTAAGCGAAGTGTTTGAGCGTCTTTTAAAAGCAGGTTTAACGTTGAGTCCCGATAAGTGTGTGTTTTGTCGCAGTGAGTTACGTTATCTGGGTTATGTTGTGAATCGTGCTGGTCTCAACGTTGACCCCGACAAGGTGAGGGCGATAGTGGAGATGCCCACTCCAAAGTGTGTAAGAGACGTCCGGCGAATTTATGGGATGGCGTCATGGTATCGGAAATTTATTCCCAAGTTCACCGAAGTTACCATGCCATTGACGTCACTCCTTAAAAAAGGTCGCAAGTTTGAGTGGACTGAAGAATGTGCGGCGTCTCTCACACAATTAAAAGAGGTATTAGTAAGCCCAGTTATCTTAGCATGTCCAAACTTTGAGGAACCGTTCACACTCCAATGTGATGCAAGTTCATATGGTTTAGGAGCTGTGCTGACGCAATCCTATAATGGGCGGGAGTATGTGATTTGTTATTTATCTCGCGCATTAACTAAGTGTGAATTGAACTACCACGTCACGGAGAAAGAGTGTTTGTGCGTGCTATGGAGTGTCGAGAAATTAAGGTGCTATTTGGAAGGGGCAAAATTTACAGTCATAACAGACCATTATAGTCTGTTATGGCTGGACAATTTAAAAGACCCACAAGGCAGGCTGGGAAGATGGGCACTCCGGATGCAACAATTTCAATTTGAAATAAAACATCGAAAGGGAAAAGATCACGTTGTCCCGGACTGCCTGTCCCGTGCTATTCCCGACTCTCCTTGTGAATCTCCCCTGTGTAGTTTGGTACTGTCGTCCATAGCATGTACAACAGCTCCAGATATCCGCGATAAGTGGTACCGTGGGATGGTTGAAAAGGTAGAAGCTAAGCCTTTAGATTATCTAAATTGGAGGGTGCTTGAAGGGCAATTGTATAGGAGCCTGGAGAATGTGGTGTCCGATGTAGACGTTATCGACGACTGGTGGAAGATTGTCCTACCAAAGGAAAAACGCAGGGAGGTGTTAGGTAGATTTCATGATGATCCTACTGCGGGTCATCTTGGAATCTACAAAACCTATTACCGAATTGCCTCGCGCTATTATTGGCCTAAGTTGAGGGCGGATGTTGCTCGCTATGTGAACGGCTGTACAGTCTGTGCCACACAGAAACCAGAGCAGCAAAAACCTGCTGGACTGATGGGCAGTAGGCCCGTTGTTTCCAAGTGTTGGCAGATGGTCAGCACGGATTTGGTTGGCCCTCTACCACGTAGTACGAAAGGCAATTGTTTTATCCTCGTAGTCACTGATCATCTCAGCAAGTTTGTCCTACTATTTCCTCTGAGACAAGCCACCACTGCCATTGTTTGTAAATTGTTGGAAGAGAATGTGTTCCTCTTATTTGGTGTTCCTGAGCTCCTTATTACCGACAATGGCGTGCAATATAAAAGCAAGGAGTTCACAAAATTAATGTCAAGTTACCACATAAAGGTCATTTACAACGCGGTGTATCATCCTCAAGCAAACCCCTGTGAACGGGTGAACCGTGTAGTTAAGACTATGATTGCGTCTTATGTTGAGGATGATCAACGCAAGTGGGACCAAAATTTACAGAAAATTGGGTGTGCAATTCGCACTGCACGTCATGAAGTGACTCGTAAGACACCTTATTCTGTAAATTTTGGTCAGGAGATGGTGATTGACGGTAGGAATTATGGTGAACAGAGGCTGAAGAAATACATGGCAAAGGAGAGCCAGGATGAACTGGTGGAGGGTGATAAAGGGGAGCAATTATTGAAACTTCGAGAAGAAGTAAAACTACGTTTAGCTCAGGCACATGTAAAGACCCAACAGCGTTATAATCTTCGAAGACGAGAGGTAGTTTTAGAGAAAGGGGATAGGGTTTGGAAGCGTGAGCATCGCTTATCAAATGCTATCAAACATTTTAATTACAAATTAGGAGGTAAATACTCAGGTCCTTACAAAGTACGAAAGAAACTAGGGATTAATGTCTATGAATTAGAGGATGATCATGGAAAATCCAAAGGATGCTGGCATATCCAAGATTTAAAGCCAGTAAAGGATCAGTACATAGACGATTAATAACTATTGTGCAAGTATTTACCTTATAGAACGCATTTATTTTATTTTAATTACAATTTATTTCATTTCTTTTATTTTAATTGGCTCTCTTATTAGAGTGTTGTTAGTGGTGCAGCAAGTAATAAAAAAAAAAAATTACATTGCATTTCATTTTATTTTTTTTTATGGAGGTGAGGGTGAGGTTTGTTACGTCTAGATTTCGTGGTAGACCTAAAACAAAATACAAATTACAATTGCTCATACAAATATTATTAATACTTATCTCTATAATGTAGTATTCCTTATTCGATGTCAGCCACGATGTGTATTTGGTTGCCGAGATACCATGTTATCTGCACATAAATTATAAATGTTAATTGGGGATGTACACTGGTAATTTATATGTTAAAAGCTTGCATAAGTACTGCAGAGTTACCTAGCCTTTATAACTATAGCAAGGTTGGTTTATTATGATTCTTAATTCTAATATTTAACTTACAATTCAACGGTTGTCCAATTGTCGTGTGGTTGCTTCTAGTAATTAATTCCTGGTATTCGTAGTAGTTCCTTGATTTGTTTCCCTTGTTGTTGTTCTCCTTTTTATCTTATCCAATTGTTTATTCAGTTCCTGTAGTGTTGTTTTAGTTAGTCCCTTTAACCTAAAATGAAAACATTAATCAAATATATTTTAACTTCTTTCTTTTAGCTTTATTATGTTTCTATATATTCTACTTAATTATTAATCAGTTTAGTACTTACTCAGTCATTCGTTAATTATTATCTTCACTTAATAAACACTTAATTATCGTTGATTAACTGTCACATCCGTCATGTTTGACAGTTACTGAGCCTGGTGCGGCCAACTTCACCCGACTAATCCCAGTGGCGTAACACGCGTAGGGTAATATTAATTTGTTTCATTAATAATTTGCTTAATGAGTTTTATTTGATCCTTTTGTATTTTTTTACTTTATCTATTAATTTGTATTCTTTCCTCCTTAACTTTTCTTTTTGTTTTCCAAGTATCCTGTTCAATTTTAATATACTTATTTTGACTAGGACATGCGCAGGGCAAAATTCCTTTGGCAGTTTATGCTGCTGCTATTAAGAGCATTCTCTTTTTCCCGTAACTTTTGCCGAGTAAACATCGCTTCTGCGGATCAGTTTACTTGTACGAAATAATTTATTTTACTTGAGTTTAGTAACCACGCATTAATGCGGATTTTAATATTTCGTTTACGGTGGAATATATATATACTTTGTCCCTTGTGCAGTCTGAGTCAGGTAAGTGTGTTATTATTTTATTCTTTTAAATTTTTGTTATCCCTGTTAAACCTTTTCTAGGTTTTAAAATATCTTACGATTTTTCAACAATACGCACAATTGCTTTAATCCATTATACTTATGTAAATCGGATGCTTAATTGTCAGAAATTGTACATTAACCTTGAGATTACTTGCCACGTGTCGACGGACGTAACATCCTCTCTATTTTTGGAGGTTTATCTTCAGAGGTGCCATTCGAAGAGGCTTCCCAGCGAGGGACTTACTCGCTTGGATAACATTATTGTTAAAATTTTTATTTTAAATTTTGTGATCAATACTAATATTGGTCAATCTATTATAAATTATTTACTGAGAGTGTATGAGTGGTGTGTGAAAGTTCAATTTGTATTAGTCTTATTAAGTTACTGTGAAACATTTTTCTTTATTTTGGGATTTGTACGCTGGTCATTGCCAGGATGGGTGACATTAAACGTGTTGTTGAAAAGTCCAATTATAAATTTTGAAACCTCTGTCCCATTTTCTTTTCCCTATTTAGATTATTACCGGGTTTATTGTTTATTCCCGGAGGAACCACTTGAAATCATTGGAACCTGTGAGGACATAAATACCAACAAAAAAAAAACAATTGGAGCCCTAGGATATTCTGCAATACGGTGAGTGTTTACTATTTTTCTTTATATCTTACCAGAGCAGTGTACATCCCTTGTAATTTTGTCGGTCATAGTTTTGTTATTATTTTTATTTATTTTTTCCCACCCCGTCTCCACTAGCAGGCCAGGCTGGTTTTAGTTCCTTCAGAGCTAAAGCTAAAAGGGGTGTAGCAATCTCCTTGCATACCTAACATCGGATTATTTTCACTAGAGCACATAAAATTTACTTAGTACAAAAAAAATGTATTGTATTGTGATTTGCCAGTTTATTTAAATTAGTTAAAGTTAGCATAGTTTAAGTTGTGTCTCGTATTTAACTGATGTAGTTTTATTTATACATAATATTTTTAACTGGTTTTTTGTTTGTAAAAAAATACATTAAATGTAGATTTATCTGAAAGGCCGCATTGCTTTTAATTAAATGATAAATGATTTTTACTTATAGAGTATGTAAAACAAAATTATAACGTTAATATTTCTTAACTATGTACCTTTAAAAAATGTAAACTAAATAAGAAAACTACATGTTATGAAAATTAAAATTATTTAAGATAATTATGTATGTCAAATTTTAACTTTTCAAAATTTAGTTTCTTTTTTAATCACAAGTTTTGTACCCGCTACCAACTATAAAGACATTATTACATTAACTTAAACTATTTTATTATTTATCATCAAACAGTTACAAAGTAATAAATTTAGTACTTTTGATTATTCACATTTTATAATGACGTGCAACATACATACCTGTAGGGAATATTCAAAATTGCAATTATTAAAAAGATTGCAAATTATTGACCAATTTATATTTAATATATAAATTAATAACTTGTAGAACTTGTAGATATAATAATTAAAACAAACACAAAAATTACCTTTTTGTTGGCCGCAAACAATTTTATTAGTTAGTCGGAACTTCGGCAGGTGGGGCCACTATGACTCGTTCATGTTGATAAGTGCACCTCCGGGTATAAATAAGCACGCATTTAATATTATATTTCCACCTATATGTAAAACACCCTGTATATATATATCAAATTGAATAAATGCTTTAAAAAAAAAAAAAAAAAAAAAAAATAATATTATATTCACAATTAACTGCCAAGCAATGCTGCACAGATTGTAGGCAAATTTTTGGAAAGAGGAGGAAAAACCTGAGTTTCCTCCTCGTATAATAAATATAAAAATAATTCTTTTTAGTATGGATAGATTTGATAAATGAGATAGATCCAACTATTGCAAGTTAACGTGATCATGATTGTTATTTAATTATAATATAACATGCAAGTAAAAGCTAACTTAACATGTTGATTTATCATAACAACCAAATCACTAAACCAATTCGGTTGCTATGCAACGAGACATCACGCGCTAGGTTGTTGCAGCAAATAAATTAAATTATTAAACAGCTTTAATACAATATTTAAATTAACTATAAAATTAAATAATATTAAAAAAAATGCAAATATATAAATCGATGTGAAAATATTGATGTATAGAAAACTAGACATTATTTTGGCAGTACTGTAAATGCACAAAATGCCAATTTTATATCAACATTCCAAAACTTTGAATAAAATAAAAGTAAAGATGAAATCTGGAATCGATTTTTGTTTGTTAGTAAAACTGTATTCTTGGTTGTGATCTACACTAAACGTCATACTTTTCTGAGTTTAGTTTAAAGTATTTGTTTTCTACACATTTTTCTTTAATTAATTAATTTTTTACGCAGGAATTTAAAAAATATATATAATAAGTTTAAAATCATATTACATAGTTTTTAACATTAACAGTTTTGACGCAAAATAAAGTAATAATTGTGATGTATAAATAGGTGTTTCTGTTTTCAATATTGGCGTTTTTCATATTGTCTGAAATTGGCAATATTGATGATTTCACACATTTATTAGTTAGTCGGAACTCTGGTAAGTGGGGCAACTATGACTCGTATATGTTAATATATGCACCTCAGGCTCCTAAAGGGTATAAATACGAACATGATCAATATCAAAATCATGCACAAGTCATACTTATAAAATCAGTTCTATTGAGGCTTATTTTAGCTAATTTTTGGAAAGAGGAAAAAAACTTGAGTTTCTTCCTTGTATAATAAATATAGATATATTTTTTGTAAACAATTGTGATCATAAATGTTTATTAAATATAATATAACATGCACGTTAAAGCTCCGGACACGTGATTTATATATCTTATGAACAAATATTTTGATTAAAAATTAACTATAATAAACAAAGAACATTGAATCAATCAATTATGTATTTTTAATTTATTTAAAAAAAAAATAATTTAAATTTTTATTTATTTGCTAAACTTGTGTAAAATTGTTATTTCTGCCGTTGTCGGTTTAAAGCCCGAAAATAAAAAAAGTCAATAAGCAAGTTTTTAAAAATAGCGCTTTTATTGGCCCAAGAATCATTCAGCACCGCTAAGCAACCGCTTTGCAAAACTTAATTTTTACTCCCAAAAGCCAACAGATGGCGAATAAACTACATACTACATATTTACAAGAAATTTACTCATTTTTTATTGTATGGTACATATGTGCTTGTAACATTTTCAGCACTCTCCTCAGGTAGCAAATATATTCTTTGTTAAGAAAATACACCTCTTTTACTTAAACGGCATCACACAAAATTAGCATGTTCCGCCGTCAAACATTTAATTATATCTAAACATATATGCAACTCAGTATGCTCACCACATGCCCTTAAACGTTTATTAATACATATTATATTATTTTTAGTATTTGAATAATTAATTTACTATAAAATAAATCATTCATATTTGTTATCAGTTAAGAAAACTATATTTTTTGCTAATAACACTCACTCACATATAATAACCACATAAACATACACTTTAAACTTCAATTGTTAGTATGTTTACAACTTAAATAATTAAACTTACATGATATCAACACAAACACGCATCACTTTTTTAAAATTAAATTTTTATCAGACATCATAAATAATTTAATAATGATTATAATTGAATCTTATTATAAAATCATTAAAAATAATATAACCCCATACCTCGGCACACGTGCTTGGATTTTACATGTAACTGCCATATAAAAAATTGCTTAATTATTTAGCTATTATAAAGCAAAATATCTAAACTTGCTATTATTTATTAGCAAAGTATTAATTTTTGAAGTAGTTTTGTAGAAGCATTTAATTCTATTTACATGTGTAATGTTACAAAGTTACTATATACATGTTAGCTCTCTTACGTTGTATGGTACTTCCGCTAACTATATAGGGAACCGATGAAAATGTACATACACAAGAGGCCGTGACGCTCAATCAAGCTCTATCGTGATTGTAAAGCCATATTGTGGGCGTATTAAAGAGCGGAGCAACTTCAGACTAGTGGATTAAAAGTCCGGCCTCATTTTGCATTATTTAAAGAAAATAAAAATTATTTTTTTTATTTTTCTATTTAACAAAAAAAAACTATTTATAACTATACCAAATTTTTAATATATCATATGTAATAATAGAAAATGCTCAAATGTAGAAGTATCAATCTGTAGTTTGTCCACTACTTTCATTAGGGTGTAATTGTCAACATTGTAGTGAATAAAATTCTGGTTTACAAATGTTTTGGGAAGTTTATTACCTATGAAATAATTTAGTAATTGCTGTTTAAATGTAAGGGATTAGTTATTTCCAATAGTAATCATGTTTAATAAATAAATAATGAGAAAGTAAAATAATAACACCTTTTTGTTGTGAATGTCATTCTAGCTACAAACTACCTTTTAATTATGACATTTTTAACACTGTGTTATAACATAACCTCAACTATATATCAATAATTTATTATTTATTATATTATTTGATTTAAGCGCCATCTAGAGTACACATTAAAACTTTGTAAAACACTAGCGCCATCTAGTATAACAATAAAAACATCTAATATAATATATCATATAATTTGTAAATGAGTTATTATTTTTAATACATTTTCTGCAATAACAATGTTTACTAACCTGTTCTATCTTTTATCTGACAATTTTTAATAGTATTTTACTACTTTAATGCTGATTGACATCTAAGATTTTTAACTAATTTAGAAAAACCTAAGCTGTATAGACCTTCAACTAAAGTTTTCTTAATACATAATAAATTGTTAAAAACAATGAACAATAGACAATATCAGAACAAATGACAACAGAAAATTATTATTGCAATCTTAAGTAATATAAATCGAGAATTTCAGAAGTAATTATTTAAATACAATTTTCCTTATCTATCACCGATGATATAGCATTGACACTATTAATTACGTATTAATATAAATATAATTATAAATTATTTTAAATTAAAACACGGAAGACAGTATAAAACAAACCGACACAGTGCACCAATTCTCCTCAACTGAAGCTCTTTATTGAAAACAAAGCCAATATAAAGTTTTTTTCTGCAATTGATATAATCTTTTCAAAATAAATAATTTTTTATGTATTGTATCGAGATAATTCTGAGCGTACACAAATCACCTTCAACTGCAATACGGATTTTATTATTTATTTATGTATTTGCATGTTACATTATTCTAATTCAATTTGTTAATAATAAACTTAGTAATTGTTCTTTAAAATTGTTTTTTAATTAATATAATTATTATTTCTACTCAATACACAAGTTAATAATTTAATATTACAAATACCTCAATTAAATTGAATTAAAATAATATTTATACTCGATTAATATGACTAAATTTAGTTTAAAAAAAATAATTAGATAATACATCAGATTTCAGTAAAAATACTGTTTGCTTTCTAAAGGATTCCAGATAAATATTGCACTTTCTATAATTGTCTGCAAAGAAACGCAAATTACTGTTTAGTGTAGATTTTAATCTGGCAGTATAATAAAAACTTTTTTTTTAAAACTGAATAACTGTGCTAATCATTGCTTTAGTATAATAACAATTCTTCATGACACCAACAAGACGGTGCTAATCTTCAACAAATTTTCCAACATTGCAGTGAAATAATACTAAGAAAATAATTAAACAGATTTAAATAATACTAATAATCTTATCAAATTTAATAAATTTCTATAAATAACAAAAATTTCAATAAAGCAATAAATTCATTGAAAAGTAGTTCAAAATCTTCAAAACCTCCTTTTCAAAATGATCAAAAAAATTTAGTTACTAATCCAAAGGAAAAAAATTAATTAGCTTCTACTTGGACTAAAATATTTGCCTTATCATACAAATCATAAAAAACTGCAAATTTTCAACGTATACCTAAAAAGAGTGACAAGTCTGATTTTTCCCATTATAGACCAGTTGCATTACTGTCCAATCTGTCCTAAAAAAAACATTATTAATTTTCACATTGTCGAGTTCTTAGAACAAAATAACTTGATCTCAGATACTCAATATAAATTTCGACAACAGTTCTTTTGACATATGTTAGTCGCAAACGGAATTCTACTTTAGACATACTACTTAAGACTCAATTACGTAAAATGTTTTGAACTTCACAAAAAACAGACAAAAATAGAATGCAATATAAAAATAAAATGTTCCAATCAAACATTATAAATTGAAATAGTAGAATGCTGAAAATCTGCAAAAAAGCAAAAAATAAATCATAATAATAATTTTTTAATACTTATTAATAAATTGATTAAAAAAAACAACTAAAATGTGTCACTTATCACTTTTCAAATTTTTAATTAAAAGCTCACCAAAACAGGCACTGAATCAAATATGATTGAAACCGTTTAATAAGAAGCTTTCAGTTGAATTGAGAAATTATAAAAGTAGCAATAATTGCAGAAATGTAAAGCTTAAAATTATAAAATAAACTATCAATTTATCGTAGAATATAATACAAAACAAATCATTCAAAATCAATAATAATATTAAATATAAATGTAACTCAAAAATAATTTTGCAAATTGATGGACATCGTATTAATTATGAAATTAGCAACCTAGACTTTCGAGAAGGGAAGAAATTCTGGAACAAATTCAACACTTTGACCGGTCGCAGAGCAGTCAAACAACACTCCCTTAAGAAGGACGAGGTAATCTACTCAACCCACCAAGACAAAGCTGACCTGTTTGTAGAACACCCAAAAGCAACATTCACTACCCCCAGGACCCGCTGTTCCAGAAATCTCAAACCCGGACCTGCAAAGAGGCTATTAACCATATACTGCTGCAACCGAGTTTTAGGCAGCAACCTAACCTAACGAGCACTTCCCACCAATATCACATAAAGAAATCCAGACGCTGCTCAACACACAAGGAAGAAACACCGCCTCAGGCCCAGACGGTATAATAAAATTGGTACTTCTAAAATTGCCTCTTCTTGCACTAGCTTACTTGGTCACCATATTTTATTTTCCGATTATTTTCCCTCTTCCGTTTTGAACATGCTCACACGGTATTAATTTTTAAACCAAAAAAAAATACCCGACAACCCCGATTTGTATTGTTCTATATCATTAATAAACACCTCGGAAAAACTTCTCGAAAGACTTTTCCAAACGCGTTTTCAATCTTGCTGCAACGATAAGGATGCCCTCCCTCAATCCCAATTTGGATTTAGGAGGGGCATCTCACGTCACGAGATCTTCAATTTAATGTCTGACCTTTCCCTAGCAACTAACACCAAAATGTGCTCCCTGGCAATATTCCTGGACATAACCAGAGCTTACGACCGACTGTGGCACGACGGTCTCATCTTAAACTACTAAATATCAATACCCCCACTTACATAGTAGCTTCAATTAAA
Organism: Tachinus rufipes; assembly: GCA_963932245.1. NCBI lineage: Eukaryota > Metazoa > Arthropoda > Insecta > Coleoptera > Staphylinidae > Tachinus > Tachinus rufipes. The sequence goes on along the minus strand of OZ010750.1, from coordinate 39,274,852 downwards.
TCTTTCTTGGCTAATAGAGCAACTCAATGCTTATGCAAAAAATTTCTATCAGACCCTTTTTTCCCTCCGCAGGGGTACCGCAAAGTTCCGTTCTATCCCCTACCCTGTTCAACATTTACGTGATAAACATCCTTCAACTCTTAGATTCACGGATTAGACTCCAACAATACGCGGATGACACTGCGGCGTGGGTATCCCATCGCTCCCCTGCGGTCGCTCGGAAACTCCTCCAAACTTTCCTCTCTACCCTCTAACGATGGCTTAAGAAATGAAAGTTCACCGCTAACCCACACAAAACCCAACTTATTCTGTTCCCTCACCCCTACCTCTATACTAGACACAACTATTCCCACATTTGCATCAACATCTGGAACCAGGCCATAACACCTATAAATCAAATAACATATTTGGGCATCACTCTCTCCTACACCCTCAACCCGTCAGTCACTACCTCGGCAATACGCAACCAGGTCAGACTATGTTTCAACTTCCTCAAGACACTCCGCGGTACCTTTAAGTATCAGCAAAAAAACCTCCTTCACACGTACAAGATGTTTATCCGGCCCCTAGTAGACTACCAGGCTATCACACTGACCCTGGCACGGCAAACCTACATACATTGCCAGACGTTTTTAATAGTTTGGAGCAATTTGTGAACATCTTGTTTATTTTTTATTTAACACTTGCTCTTTAGTAAAGGCATGATAAAGTTATAATTAATATAAATTATAATAAGAACACAACACTAAACTGAGAAAAAAGAAAAAGCAAAAACAAACTTTTTGTTATAAATCAATTTTGTATAATGTAAAAGTAGTGACTTGACTTGTTGATTTACCATAGCAACAAAACAACCAAATCAAAATTAATCAAATTTTTAAACAGTTTAAATACAATATTTTAATTAATTAATTATAAAATTAAATACTAAATAAAAAATGTAAATCTCTAAATATTTTATTAAAATTTTCTTTTTTTCTCAAAATATTATAAATATTCTTTTTTTTTATATGCAATCTTTAAACTTAAACGGAAAATTACTTCCAGTTAGCAACATTGTAGATACCCGCGGCCGCGTTACTTCAAATATGAGCCAGCCAATCACAAACGTCTAACCGCCACCCGGGCTGAAGCCGACTATATATGTAAAAATAACATTAAAATCAATGTGAACATTTCGAGATTTGTAATATACATTATTGTATAAAAAACTAGCAATTATTTTAGCAGTTTTGTAAATGTACAAAAAACCACTTTGACATACTTTTAACATTGTTAATTTTTTTACAAAATAGCGACATCTTGTATCAACATTTAGAAACGTTAAATCAATCAAAAGTAAAGCTAAAATCTGCCATCTCAATTTTTGTTTGTGAGTAAAACTGTATTCTTGGTTGTGATCTACACTAAACGTCATGTTTTCCTGAGTTTAAAATGTTTGCTTTCTAAAAATAATTAAAAATATTTGATCAATAAAATGATGTTCCTGTTTTTAAATTAGGCGTTTTTTCATATTGTCTGAAGTTGGCAATATTGATGAAATGTGTTAATAACCTGAATTTCCTCTTCGTATAATAACTATAAAAATAACTATCTTTGATTGATGTGTCGGTGAGATTGCGCGTTTATAATGTTGGTGCAATGCGTTAACTCGAACTTAGATACTTAACTCGGGTTAAATTTTAAGATGTGTCGGTGAGATCGGCCATAAAGATAGTTACTTTTTATTTATTATACGAAGAGAAAATTCAGGTTTTTCCTCCTGTTTCAATAAAAATTCCGAAAAAAATAGTTATATCTATCTTATTTACGCCCACGATATGGCTTAACACTCACGATAGAGCGACACGGCCTCTTGTATGTACATTTTCATCGGTTCCCTATATAGTTAGAGAACGTAACATACCATCTATCAGAGCTAAACATGTAAATAGAATTAAATGCTTCTACAAAACTACTTCAAAAATTAATACTTTGCTAATAAATAATAGCAAGTTTAGATATTTTGCTTTATATTAGCTTACTAATTAAGCAATTTTTTATATGGCAGTTACATGCTTATAAATCCATGCACGTGTGCCAAGAATATGGGATTGCCTATATAAATTTTATTGATTTATAATAAAATTCAATTATAATCATGATTGAATCATTTATGATGTTTGATACACTTTTAATTTCAAAGAAATAATGCATTTTGTGTTGATATAATGTAAATTCAATTATTTGAGTTGTAAACATACTAACAATTGAAGTATGATGTGTATGTTCATGTGAGTGAGTGTTATTGGCAAAAAGTAACGTTTTCCTAACTCATAACAACTGAATAATTTATTTTGTTGTAAATAACTTATTCAACTACTAAAAATAATATATGTATTAGTAAACATTAAAGCGCATGTGGTGAGCATACTGGGTTGCATATACGTCAAGTATGTTAGACGGCGAAACATGCTAATTTTGTGTGATGCCGTTTAAGTTAACGAAGAATATATTTGCAACTATATTTAACTAGTGTTAAATCTAATGGTGGCGGAATATTGATAGCTGTAAAAAATAATATTAAATCGATAGAATTGGATATATGCGAAAAAACTGTAGAACAATTATTTATATCAGCCAAAATAGATGGAAAATCATTCATTATTGGAGGCGTATACATACCCCCAGGTTCCGGTTTAGATAAATATTATCTTCATAGCAACACAGTAGAACAACTTTCAAATAGTGATCCGTCAGCAGAATTATTAATTTGTGGAGATTATAATTTGCCATCAGTTTCATGGGATAATGATAATATGGGTTTAAAAGCAGTAGGAAATATCAATCAAAATGTTGAAACTGTAGTTGATACATTTGGATTTTTAAACTTGCATCAAGTTAATACAACTCCTAACAGCAGAGGCACATTTCTGGATTTGGTATTTACTGATATTCCGGACTTACAGGTATTTCCATCTACCGATAGAATATTTAACAACTCAGTCCATCACACAGCTATGAATTTCGAATTAAAAATCAAGAAAGAAGTTTCAAACAACTTGAGTGGTGAAGAGTTTGTTTTTAATTTTAAGAAAGCTGATTACTATTCCATAAATCAAGTGTTAGCTAGTATAAATTGGGATGCAGTTTTTGAGAAAAAGTTAGTAGATGAAATGGTTACCACGTTTTACAATTTTGTTTACGAGATTTTATATTTGTATGTACCACTGAAAAAATGTATAGTCAACACGTTTCCTGCTTGGTTTAGTCCGGAATTAATTCGACTTACTAAAGAAAAAAAAAGATTTCATAACAAATACAGATCTACTGATAACGTTAACGATTATAATCAGTTTAAATTATTACGTATGCAATGCAAAAACTTAAGTACATTGTTGTACAACACTTACTTACAACGCATTGAATATAACATAAACTCAAACCCGTCAAACTTTTGGAAATATATTCGTGAAAACAAGAAAACAAATGGTATTCCAGCATCAATGATGTATAATAACAAACTTTGTGATAACAGCTGTGATATTGCCGATGCTTTTAAAGAATATTTTAAATCAACATATGCCAACTCCATCTGTGATAATTTAATTAATTTTTGCTGTGATAAAAATGTGCCGTCTTGTAAATTATCTGTGTCATTAATTGAAGTTTTTAACGAACTTGAACAATTAAATACAAATTTTTCTTCTGGTCCAGATAAACTTCCAGGAATATTTTTGGCTAACTGTGTGTACACTATTGCTTATCCTATTCATAAACTATTTGCTCAGTCCTTAATTGAAAACAAATTCCCATCAGTTTGGAAAGTCAGTTATGTAGTGCCTATACACAAATCTGGTAAACGTGAATTGGTGGAAAATTATCGTGGAGTGTCAATCCAATCTGCAATTCCAAAAATTTTGGATAAAATAGTGTCCCAACAGTTGGCTTGGATGTCAAAATCGTTCATTTCACCTAAGCAACATGGATTCAAAGAAGGAAGATCAACTGCTACTAACCTAATGGAATATCAATTGTTTATATTAAAGTCTTTTGAAAACAGACTACAAGTAGATTCTTCATTTTAATTCAAAAACTGACAATAATTGGTTTTAACAAAAATATTGTAAAATGGATTCATAGCTTTTTGTGCGGTCGTACACAACGTGTAAAAATTATGAACACAATATCTAATGATATTAATGTTTTATCGGGTGTACCGCAAGGTTCTCATTGTGGTCCTATTTTGTTTTTAATTTTTGTAAATTATTTGTGTAATATCATTAAAAGTGATTGTATTATGTTTGCAGATGACCTTAAAGTATTTACATCAATTTCTTGTTTTGATGATTGTCTTCTTCTCCAAGAGGATTTGAATCGTATTTCTATATGGTGTGAAGATAATCAATTGTATCTTAATATAGATAAATGTAAAGTTATAACTTTTAGTAGAGTAAAAGTGCAGCACAACTGGGTCTATTCTTTAAACGGTACTACATTAGAAAAGGTTGAGACAATTAAAGATTTGGGAGTTTTGTTTGATACTAAGCTTAATTTTAGTATTCACATACAAGCTTTAACAAATAAAGCTTTAAAAATGCTAGGTTTTATTTGCAGAACAAACACAAACTTTAGTTTAAAAACATTTAAAACATTATATTGTTCCTTGGTACGATCACTTCTTGAATATAATTTTTGTATTTGGAGCCCACAATATAATATTTATATAAACAAACTTGAACGTGTTCAAACAAAATTTTTAAAAAGATGTAAATATAAATATTTTAATACCGAATGGACTTTAGAAATGATTAGTAATAATTTAAATCTTGATTCATTGCGCACTAGACGCATTAAAACTGATTTATGCTTTATGCATAAGCTTGTAAACGGAGTTACTGATAGTCCTGCACTTCTCTATGAGTTACCATTTTATGTAAATATGTGTGTAGTTAGTACAAGAAGTAATAATATGTTTCGTCAACCGAATTCTACTTCTAATTACCACAGTTATAGTCCCCTGATTAGGTGTACTAGATACTGTAATCAACTAAACCAATTTAGTAAATTTATTATTACAGGATCATCATTAAGTGATTTTAAGATGAAATTAAATGTTGTAAATGTAAATATTTGTATTTAAGTGTCATGCTTGTTAGTTATATTTATTTTTATATATTATTGTAATTACCTACTACAACTATGTAAACTATTGTAAATGTACTTGTTTCTAAAAAAGGTGAAACCGTCAATAAATATTATTATTATTATTATTATTATTATAACCCAAGAAGAGTGCTGAAAATGTTACAAGCACAAATTCCTTGTAAAAAATTTGTCACGAGTCTATGCGCCGTCTGTTAGCTCTTGGGTGTAAACATAAGGTTTTGCAAAGCGAATCTTGGGCCAATATAAGCCTTATTTTTAAAACATGTTATTTTTCTTTATTTTTGGGCTTTAAACAGGCAGAGTAAAAAATAATAATTTTTCACAAAATTTGCAAATAAATAAAAAATTTGTCAACATAAATTAAAGTTTTTTTTAATTAAATTCAAAATGGTAATGTTTTTTATTTATTATATTTAATTATAAATCAAAATATTAATTCATTTGATGTATGAATCACGAGTTATAATTAATAAACAATTGTGTTCGCGATGGCTTACAATACTTGGATTTATTTTATTCATCAGACTAAAAACAATTATATTTATATTTATTATACGAGGAGGAAACTTAGATTTTGCCGAAATAAGCCTCAGAAGAACTGGTTCTATAGGTACGGCTTGTGCATGATTTTGATATTGATTATGTCCGTATTTATACTCTTTAGGAGTCTGAAGTGCATATATAATCATAGACAAGTTATAATGGCTCTACCTACCAGAGTTCCGACTAACTAATAAATGTGTACAAATATTGTTAACTTCAGACAATATAAAAAGCGCCAAATTTGAAAACAGAAACACCATTTTATAGATCAAATACTTTCAATTTTTTTTAGAAAGCAAATATTTTAAACTCAAGAAAACATGACGTTTAGTGTAGATCACAACCAAAAATACAGTTTTACTCACAAACAAAAATTGAGATAGCAGATTTTAGCTTTACTTCTGTTTGATTCAGAGTTTCTGAATGTTGATAAAAGATGGAGCTGTTCTGTAAAAAAATAACGTTAAAAGTTTGCCAAAGTGGCTTTTTGTAGATTTGCCAAATTGCCAAAATACTTGCTAGTTTTTTATACAATAATGTATATTAGAAATCACGATATTTTTACATCAATTTTAATGTTATACATTCATAGTCGGCTTCAGCCCAGTTGGCGGTTAGGCGTTTGTGATTGGCTGGCTCATGTTTAAAGTAACGCGGCCGCTGATATATTCAATGTTGCCATCTGGAAGTAATTTTCCGTTTAAGTTTGAAGATTCTTTAGGAAATAAAGGAATATTTATAATACTTTGAGGAAAAAAGAAAATTTTAATAAAATATTTAGAGATTTACATTTTTATTTTAGTATTTAATTTTATAATTTATTACTTAAAATATTGTATTAAAACTGTTTAAAAATTTGATTCATTTGTTGCAACAATCTAGCGCATGATGTCCTGTCGCATGGCAACCGAATCGGTCTAGTGATTCGGTTGTTTGGTTGCTATGGTAAATTAACAAGTCAAATTATTACGTTTACATTATACAAAATTAATTTGAAACAAAAAATTTGTTCTTGCTCCTTTCTTTTCTCCCAGTTTAGTAATGTATTCTTATTATAATTTATAATAAATTTAATCATATTATGCCTTTACCAAAAAGCAAGTGTTAGCAATATTTTGCAAAACTAAATAAAAACTAAACAAAATGTAATTTGTGCTCGAAACTATTAAAAACGTCTGGCAATACTACAAATTTTGTATAACACTTAAAACGAAAACATAATGTGTATTATAACATGAGTAAAACTACTCAGACTAAAGATAAAAAATATTATATTAATTATACTAAGAGAAAACCTGCGCTATGGCGTTTTTTGAGTGTCATAAAACTTTGAGCACAACTCGCGCAGTTTAACTCTTTTTAAATTGGTTTTTTGCAAAGTGTAGAAAATAAAATTTCTAGTGTCATGAAATATATGAAAATACAAAATCTTCAATTAATTATTAAAGTTTGAAATTAAATTGTAAATTTTTTGTACAAATATTTGCTTAAACTTTAAGATTATTACTTCTTTACCTCCCAAATTTAGTAGTCTTTTTCTAAAATAACAATTTTTTGTTCCATGTTCCGCTCATAGCTTGAATTTGGTCGTTAGTGATGCTACCAATATCAGTCATGAAACAGCCAATTTTTTAATATGGTTTAGAAATTTTTTTTTTCCGGAATCTATAAAAAGATAAGTTATTATTAAAAAACATGTACCTAATCTTAATTTAAAGTTTTTAAGTGACACTCGTTGGTCTAACAGAGTTGATGCTGTGAAACCGTTAAGATATAATATAGGCAAAATCTTTGATGCTCTTCTTGAAACTGCTAACAATTTTTAAACTTTAGATTTGACATTTTAAACAAAATTAACACATTGAGTGAAATGATGCAAAATCCCACAAACTTAATGTTAATAATTTTGTGTGAATAATCTTAAAAATTTAATTACCGAGTTTCAAAATGACTGCTCCGATGAATATTTTAAAGAAATGTTAGAACAAACAAAACAAATTGCTAATGATGTTAACGTTAATTGTAATTTTTCATCATTTCAGCCAATTCGCTCACGAAAGAGAGGTAAATTTTTTGCATGTAAACATAGTGATGAAGGCGTTTTACTAGACCTAATCTAATTTTAGACCAAACATTAACATTTTTGGAAGATTTAGATTTGAAAAGTTAACCACGTTTGATAATGTTTTTGGCTTTTTTGGTGAATTTTTTAATTGCTCCATAACAGAAGATAAACTTTTGAAATGCTGCAAAGATTTGCATATAAAATTAAAAGACGATAGCATAGGAAAAGCTGATATCCATAGTGTTAATCTTTTCAATGAATTAAAAGCTATAAAATTACATTTACAGTCAATGTCATTAGAGCAGCCCGACATTAAATTTGAACCACAAAACATTATTCAATATCTATATGAAAATGAGTTGATTGCTTATTTTCCAAATTTATCAATAGCTATTAGAGTATATCTAACTTAACCGCTGTCAGTAACAACAGGAAAGAGGTCGTTTTCTAAACTAACAACTATTGAAAATTACCTCAGGTCAACAATGTCACATGATAGGTTGAGTTCATTATCAAATAATAACAATTGAAAATCAAATATTGGATAATTTACCAATAAAAAACCTGATTGAAGAATTTGCGACCAAAAAAGCATAATAATATTTTTAGAACAAAATGTAAATTTACTAACTATTAAAGTTTATATATGTCAAATTATCTTGTTTTTTAATATTCCTATAATATAACCTAACTAAGCTTTTGCTTTGACAGTGGCGCAAAAATCGTGTTGGCACAACGGCGCCAAATCATCTAGCAGCGGCACTGGCCTATGTGCATTGCTTGGCCGTTAGCTGTAAATATGAAATCTTTCTTTTTTTTTTAATATTTATTAAATGAAAAATAGATAATACAGAATATGCATAGGTGGCTGTGGTTGTAGGCGTATGCCTTTTCCACATTTGAAAATACATTCATTGACAAAAAAAATATATATCTACATTCGTAGGAATCATACATATGGGTAGTACATTTGTTACATTTATTTATTTTTTTTATTTTTTTGGAGGCTAGGAGAGGAATCTTCCTAAAGACTTGGCAAGTGTTGGATTCATCCTCACGGACGCCTACCAACTAAACCCTCCCAAGTGACTGCCATATGAAAGTTCGACGCTTTACGGGCGTAATTACCTTCCCAACTAACTTAGAAATAAATTACGGGTTTTGAAGTTACATAATGCACCTAGTGTGCCATCCTTATAGGCGTTGCGTAGTTATGTGGAGATCTTGTACCACACTATTTTCGGAGAACAGACTAATTGACCGAGTCTGAGAAGTTAACCATTAGTTGGCTAAAACCTGAGCCAAAGTTAGTATTAACTTCTTAAAATTGTCACCACTTGCCTGGGATAAGCAGAGCAGCAACTGATTGCGATCAAAGATGTCTGCGCTAGTTGCAAAACCCGCCGCTTGAACATAGGACACTTCCCTGTTGGCTTTGGGTGCAGCCCTTGGAGAGGCGGTTGTTTGCTAAAGTTTAGCAAGTGCCATACTGTGGGCCTTGCCAAATCGACTAGCACGCAGTTTGACATAAACTGGGCGGCCTTTGTAGCTGGCAATGTGTGACCCACCGCACCCAGCGCACGTAGTTACGTGTCCGGACTTCTTAGAAGAAGCGCAGGCGGACAATTGATGAGCCCCGGAGCACTTAACACACACGTATGGTGCGTTGCATCGAGATGCCGTGTGACCAAACCGCTGACAACGATGGCATTGTGCAATTTCTGCGGTCTTGCGTTTGTACTCAACCGTACAACGAAGCCCGCAAATCTCATTGAAAAAGAGTATCTCCTTATTTTTGATTCCCTGGGGAAGCTAAACGTAAAGCATTGAAAAGAATTTCCCGTTCCATCCCATGCGACGGATACGGATGAAGGTTTAAACCCCCAAGCGATGAGCTCGGCTTGTATTACGTCTGTCGTGATACAATCGGAAATGTTCCAAATGACGTATTTTAGGGTCTTTTCAGCCCCTGTTTGAAAGGTGTAGTGCACCACGTTAGCGGCAGTGCAGTGGTCAATAACCGCACAAAAATCATTAGAAGTGCAAGGATGCAAACGAATGCCATCCATTACGTTAATCGCTTTATCTATATTGATATTGATAGACTTGAAAGTCTCCAACAGCCCAGGATACAGAAATTTCTCCCTTATCGTGATGGGGGGTGGGCGTCGGGTGCCAGCGCCCTCTGTGGGAACTGGCGGAGATGGAGGACGTAGAGGGCCTAGGGGTTCAGCAGTCTGGCCCGAGGCGGCCGACTGAGCCATAGGGGCTGGCCGGGTTGATAACCCATTGGCCTTGGGGCTAAAGGCCGTTTTGGCGCTGAAGGCACCTGACGGGGGTTGGCTGATGGCCTAGTGTTCAACGAGGTTGAGGAAGACTCACCCGGGTCCTTCCTGGCGTTCTTTGACTTTTTCTTCTTTCCCTTCTTGCCCACGGTTTGAAACTCCTCCTCTGGGGGGCGGGGCGTCAGGGTGGGCAGCGACGTTGCTTTCCGTTTCCATCTGCTCTTCATCGGATGGACTGAAGTCAATCGGATTCTTGGCCGGCCTCTTAATGGAAACCTGGACCTAGGGATCCGCTGTCTTGTTGGGCTGGTGCATGGCTGGGGTCGTCGCCGGGATTTCTGCGGGGATGGCTGGCAGTGTGGGCTGATTCACAATCTCAGCAATCAACTTTTTTGTCTCTTTCGAGATGTTTTTGTGGAGGGTCTGGAGAGTAGAGCCAAGATCGTATTTGGCCCTCTGGATCTTGTCGAAAGCGACGTCAATCTTTTCAGATTCGTCTTCGACCATCCTCACCAAACGTTCCTCTAAGTTCTTGATCTTGGCATTTTGCGCTTAGATGTAATCAATCATCTTCTGGACCTCTATGAGCAGTATGGAAAGTACCTCACTGACAGAGAAGTCGGAGTCTATGCTGAAAAATTACGTTTAAGTTAGTTGAATATTAAATATTAAATATTAGTTATTCAATAATTAATAAAAAGAGTGGATAATTGATTAAGTGACCAGTTCAATCAATTATCCGGATTTGTTGCAGTTAAAATTGCAGTTATAGTCGTATTTGAAACTCTTCAAATTGATGTTTACTTGGCGGCGGACAGGACTCGACTGACTAATTTTTTCATTTTTGACTGTTTATTACAATTCATGTGGAGAAAAAAAAAAATACATTAAATAAAATGAATTTGTTATATTCAAAAAATTAACAATTATAGTGGAGTGTGTTACGGTCCAAAATATCGCAGTGCCTGAAACATAATTAAATTTAAGTTCTATTTTTATTATGTACAATTACTTATCTTTATTTAAAATTGTTGTTTCGTCCTATACTTTTGGAGTGCGTCAATGTTGATGTGGTGGTCGAACTGTAAGGCGCTAACTGGACCCCCTATAAAGTTATGAATTATTAATTTAAATTCCGTTAAGAGGTAAAAACATGCAACAAGAGAGTGTATAAAACTAGTTCAGACTATAATGCCTGGGGTACAATTTTTTAAAACTAAAGTTTCAGTAATTATTTAATTTTTAGTATCGCGTTTAGTTATTTACGTGTGATATTGTTCTTCTTCCTTGCTATCGGTTGATGTTAATCCTTTGAGTTATTCCTTATCTTATCCTTAAAACTCCAGTTTGTTTATTTTTATTTTCTTCCTTCTCCAGTTTTAATTTCATTCCATTTTTATTTATTTTTCTTAACTTAACCTATAAAGAGACAATGCTTAATTACAAAATACTCTAGCTAGATGCTGGTTAATTTTGTTATATTCATATTAAATATTATTTGTTTAATTAATAATTGTAAATACTTACCAATATCTGGTTGCCCCTTTTTTTTAATTCTCTTCCAGGTCAATTGACCAGAATCCTTCTTTTTTTTACCCGCGCTGTGTTACGTTTTGTTTTAATGCTGACGTCCGGTGAAGATTGCGATTGAGTTAGCAAGCATGTGAGATGTTAGAAAAACAAAAGGGCATTCTTTTACAAAATGCCCTCACGCAGTGCTGGGGAATTGCAGGGTCGCGTAGAGGCGGAAGCACAAAAAGAAGTCGACATTTCGGTAGACTTGGCTTTGTCAGAGATTTTTTTAGAACAAGTTGGGTCTGCATCTACTCCGACTCCGACTCGAACTGGTGGAGTGCTACAAATTCCAGCAGAAAACATCCATAACCTGACGTTACAATCGGAAAATTTGCGTTCATTTACGAATCACGAATACGCGTGGGTGGCAAAGTGGGATATTCGTTTCTCTGGAGATCACTCCAACGAAAGATTGAACGGTTTCATTCAGCGTGTCAAGGAGTTTAGCAAGGCTTGTGGTGTGGGAAGACAAATGCTATTCCGTAGTGTTATTGAACTTTTAAACGGTAGGGCGCTAATTTGATTCCGTGCTAATAAACATTAATTACACGATTGGGACGAGTTATGCAAAGATCTTAGGGATGAGTTCCTACTCTAAGACTACAATAAAAGCATTTTGCAGCAAATACGTATTAAGACTCAAGGGCTTGACGAGTTAATAGGGATATTCATTGCATACATGAATAACTTATTAGCACGTATGACATGTAATGTATCCTCTTAGATGCGATTAAAAATGATCAGACGTAATCTGCATCTCATGTAAATGAATAAACTTGTGCTGGAAGACATTGAATTGGAAAGCCAATTAATCACTTTGTGTAGGCGAATAGAACAATCAAGGAGCTTTGCGGAAGACTATGTTCCCCCTTCTGGCAGAAATGCTAAATTTTCCCTTGAGCCAGACCTCTCTTATTCATGTAAGTCTGGAAAAGTTATAAATGATACTTATATGCGTCCCGACAGAAATAATTATTCGTTCAATGATGATTGGGTCGAACGCTATTCTAGTTATGTAGGAAATTCGTGTCGTGATTATAGTAAAAATAGTAATTACTCTAGATGTTGAAATAATAAGGATAAGAATATTTGTGAGGGTGAGTTTAATCATTGTTGTGACGTTAGGGTTTACACCCAAGAGAATTGTCGTCGTGGAACGGGTTGTGGTCGTGTGTTTGACCAACCCGCTAGAAAAACTGCTAGTACGGCTAATATGGGAAGTGTATCTAGAAATAGGGTTACTTTCCAGGACAAACAACGAGACGCTAAGCAGTGTAGTAGCGTGGAAATTGTTTGTTGGAAGTGTACCAAAACGGAAACATTGCGAGAGACTGTCAAATCAAGGGTCTCAAATGTTTTGGCTGTGGACAAGCCGGTGTGATAAAGTCCAAATGCCCTAAGTGTCAGGGAAACGGCCGTCGGAGTCAATAGATGGCCTAGATTAGACTCCGGCATATGAGGCCAAAGAATTGAAAGAGAAAAAGTTAATTTTTGACTTTATTATTAATGCCCTTATCTAAGTGTTATTATGTATTTAATCCATATGTTAGGCCTTTTAGATTCTGGTGCTAATGGCATTTTCTTGGGTTTAAAAGGTTTGGAGAAATTACAAGGAATGGGTATTAGTAGTGAAGCAAAGAGAGTTCTACGCCAAATTTGTCGTTTGATTTACTAAGGCTTGAAATTTTCAATATTTCCGCCATCTTGGATTTTATTTTGGAGTAGGGGCAAGCGCCATCTTGGATTTTATTATTTTTCCGCCATCTTGGATTTTATTATATTTCCGCCATCTTGGATTTTATTTTAGAGTGGGGAGCAAGTTTTTATTTTAAAAAATGTATGCCGATGCCGGGGTTCGTTCCGAGGACCCTTGGTGTAGAATCCAACAATCTAATCAACTAGACCACGAAGCCTAATTATTTGAATGAGTTTATTGATGGTATATATAATATAGATAATATTTAACGTATGCTTAAATGTAATTAGAGTTGCCTATACGGAGAATTAAATATAAGAAATTATTTTATATTTTAATAATTATTATTTTATTAAAAAATGTTGCCGGTGCCGGGGTTCGTTCCAAAGACCCTTGGTGTAGAAACTAACAATCTAAACAACTAGACCATGAAGCCTAATTATATGAAGAAGTTTATTGATGGTATAATTAATAATAAAATTATGATTAAGTGTAAATAGTGTTGCCTATACGAAGAATTTAAGAAAATATTTTATATTAACTTAGTATATGCATAATATAATAATAAAGTTTTTAGCAAATCTAGTAATCTATTTTAAATCTAATAAGGTACTTGTTTGAATTTATTATCTATTGTAATGGAGCTCTTTTATGTTGTATATAATGTTAAAAAAATATTGATAGGTCAATGACATCGTTTGCTAAATATGTATAGGTGAATTTGCAGATTTTAGTGAATACACAAGCAGAAATTATAATCTATTGACGATTAAGCAGTTTAAAATGACATTAATTAATTACGTACACACAACTAAAATAATATCGACATAATCAATATATAAGCTATGGTTAAGAATTTACTGTTGAAACGTTGACATACAATAAATAAATAAATAAATAAATTAATTAATTAATTAATTAATTAATAAATTAATCTTATGACATAAGAATTTTTGTCGATATATACTATCTATTGTAGTGGTGCTCGTTTTTTTTTTTAGTATAATATATATATACAGTTGAGAGATGCTGAGAACCACTTAGAGACATTTTCAATAATTAGTATGGTTAGAATGATAATGAACAGTGTTAAACTGCAAAAAAGTTTACATATAAAATTGAAACAACATATTTTAAATATAAGGAAGTTGAAACTATCAATTGATTATTACGAGAAAGAAAAACTGTTACGCTCTAGTTTTGAAAAACTAGCAATGTAGCAATAAATATTATTAATCTATTCAATGTTTTCTTTATTTATTCTATGAATGTCTTTTATATTTATTATTATTATACTCATATTGTTTCATATGTTTATTATTATTTTTATTAATTAATATATTATTTTTTAAACATGTAGTAAAATAATATATTAATTAATAAAAATAATAATAAACATATGAAACAATATGAGTATAATAACAGTAAATATTATTAATCTGTTGTTTTATACAGCTACTAAAATCAAACTACGTATTTAAATTGACCTAAAGAGGTTTTTATCTCTCCTTCCCTATGTAATAAATTGTATAAATAGATCAATTAAAGAATATATATATTAGTTTTACTCCATCTATAATATAATGGAGAATCAACAATCTAAATATTACATTTCTGCATACTCACAAGCAATTGGTGAAGAGATTCAATTGTCAGAACGAGAATTGATTATATTAGCTTGTGATTATTTAGTCAAAGATGCTTTAAATATCTTAAATAAAATTAAAGAAAAATCAGCAGAACATTATAACGATTTTGGAGAAAAACATGTTATCTTTACGGATAATTATGATTTCATTAATGAGCCAGACCTCTACAAGAAATATGTAAAATAGATTATCCAATGGTTTATTATTGTATAGAGACTGGAAGTAAGTGGAATGAAGACGTATATTACGTACTGTATGAAGGCAATACTTCAATCACACAAACTTGTAAAAAGTTGCAAGAAAATAATTACATCATCGAGAATCCATCTAATACTAGGATGAAATTATTAAAAATGGTGGATAATGCAATAACTGCGTACTTTGATTGCACACTTGATGAAAACACAATTAAGTATTTACCTACGGAATATATCAATATGCTGCAAGGTCTTGAGCTGGAAAAAGTGCACCATTTACTTTCCTTTTACGAGAAACAAAATAGCAGACATCGTCTACCCTGTCATATACATTACAATCCACCCCATCATGGGCCACCACCACCAATGTATTTGTGTTATTCATGTAACACTAATCAACATGAGTTAAGTGAAGAAGTCTAATTGTAATAAATAATAATTAAAAACATTTGTAATAAAACAATATAATAATAAAAACGACTTTTATTTAAAATACTTTATAATACATTTAATTTATCTATCCAACTATTTTGCGATTTATCTAATCCCAACCATTTGTCATGATGTTTGGCCTTTTGTAGTTCCTCAAACAAATATGTTGTTGGAGACGTAATCTTTTTTTAACTATTTTGAAAAGTTCTGTAGACCAAAATTGGTGGTATATCCTTTTGCAAAAAATGTTTTTTGTTTGCTTATACGAACTATGTCGCCGAGTTTAAATTTACTCTTAGCTTTTATTTTTATGTGTGAATAGACAGTAGTATGTAGATTTTTTTTTGTATAGAAACTGGAAGTAAGTGGAATGAAGACGTATATTACGTACTGTATGAAGGCAATCACACAAACTTGTAAAAAGTTGCAAGAAAATAATTACATCGGCCAGAATCCATCTAATACTACGAATAAAATATTTCAGCTGTGGAATTAAAATTAATTAAAATATAATTCGACTGGACCAGGATTCGAGAACCTGAGCTGGTAGTGATATCCAAACTAAGCACATCGCCTGTAGCAAGTGCGCCACAGAGAGTTCTTAAAAGTGCAAAGTTTTTAGTAGTAGAGATAATATTAAGTTTCGAATTTATTTAATTAAATAATAGAAATAGGGTGTACATTGAGTTGCATATGCGTAAGACTTAATAGCGGCCTCTATACTAAATCCAAAAAGTAAAATTTATACAGTAATCGCCCTCTATAATAAGATTAGTGAAGTAAAATAAATTCAAATAAAAAAAATTATAAAATGTAAAGCCAGCAGCGAGGCTCAAACCAGAGATCAAGCAAACTTGGTCGGGCGCCTTAAACCATTAGGCCATGAAGCCAGTATGGCAAACATACGTTTTAATGATTAATATAAAATAGGTTTGTAAGAATTCTATTAACAAGCATTAAAAAACAATTTTGTTTATCTCTACATTTATCTCTCACGAAGGCCCACTAATAAATATAGTTAAAACACGTAAAATTAATGAAAGTATATTAATTGCTTAATCTTTTGAACTGTATTTTATTTTTAACTTTATCTAATTTAATGCTCAATAAAAGTCCGACTTTATAACATATTTGATAAAATGTGTAGAACCATATAGGCGGGAATACTAAAAAATATATAAAGAAGTCCAAGAATAATAATATAATTAATAAAAAAACTAAATCAGAACAATATTCTGTTTGGAAGACAGACGCAATTGCAATTTAATTCATTTATTAAATTAAGTATTAAAACAATAATTTAAAAATACAACAACAAAGACCACCTTACTTGATGTCGACAAAAGATTAATAAGCCGGTAATGAAATCATTTCATAACTTAAGAATTTTCAACAATTAATGTGGATAATATAAAAAATAAATTTAACAAGTTTGGTAAAACATTATACGCTAATGTTTCATTCACTCACAGATTCATTCTTCTTTCACTCACACAATCATGCATCATTCATACAGATTAAAACATTTTAAAAATTATTATGATTAATAAAACAATACAAGGTCCGCAGAAATGTCGGAATCATGTTTACAGAAATTTTGTTTTGAGCTTAAAACTAACTAACCTAATTTAACTATTTACAATATTATAAACAAAAACTAATCTAACCTAACCCTAATATATACAATATATACAATAATATGTACACAGTTTGTACAAAAAAACAATAATTTTGATCCAAAAAGAAAAGTTAACAGGGAAGGTAATATTAAATCAATCGTTTTGGTTGAAGATAGGCAAGCACTGGTAGCTGAGCTTATGTTTTATTCTAAGACAGACGCTTTAGACCACTAGACTATCAAGCTGAGTTGATAAAAAAGCATTTTAATAGTTAATATAAAATAGGTTTGAAAGAAAAACTGTGACCTTTCTTTTGTTTGTTTGGCCAAAGCCGCGGATAATTTTGAGTTTTTAATTAACGGCTTACTACGAGCTAGCAGCGGAGACCTGGGGAGGGGTTCAATAAGTTTAAATAAAACAGTAATTACCGAAAAATCAATTATATAATTCCGCAAACCGGACATCACATAGAATTTTACATATCTTAGACAAAGTAAATAGGGCGCCACCTAGGTATAAAGGCCTAGGACCTTGATTAACATTTAATTAATTAATTAAATTATTTATATTTAAATTGGTACCAATAGTGAAACACTTGAAGAGTTGAAATTAAAGTGATAAATTAATTTATAATGCCGCGACAATTTTAAATACAAGATTAGTATTAATATAAATGGTAACTCTTATCTGTAATCTCGCGATGATGATGTTACGGACTCCATGCGGTGGTCAGTCATTCTTTAAATTGGAGTTTGTTAATCCATTACTGATTCCAATCCGGCTGCTTTCTCTTTGTCCATTAATTTTATTCTATTCCGCCATATATGCGGCTTTCATTGGCACGTGTATGGAGATTCCAGCGGAAGGGTGAAAAGGGCATTAAATTAACACATCACGTGGTAAGAAAAATGTCGATTAACACTAGCACACGTAACCCAATGCTAACGTTACATAGAAATTACATAGATAAAAAAATTAACTACCTTTAGTTATTGGGCGGCCTTCTTGAAACTTTATTAAAACCAGGGCATCAAATATCAAGTATTTGCACTCTTAAGCGCGAACTGATGCTTACGACGTACCCTGGCAGAGAGAGCTATCCGTACCCAAGGAACGTAAAAGAGCGCTCACGGTACATTTTTTTCTACTCGCACAAAAACATTTTATTTTTATTATTCTTGAACACAATTTTTTGTTTTAAAACCGCAATTTCTTATTTCTTATAACAACAACAATTTATTATCCGGCTTATAAAATAATATAATTGATATTAATTACATACTATTTATTCATGAGATATACAAATGAGAAACTGTGAGGGTTCAATTTATGATTGGCTTTAATCTAATATTATCTATTTAATTTTGCTGGTTAAAGTACCCAACGCTATGGGGTTGATCAGGCTCCATAAGGCGCTGGTTTAGCTTTGTCAATTGTCACGTTACAAAACATTGAGATAAGTAAAATAATTAAATAACAAATTCGCTATCATATCTTGACATAGTATATAATTTTATTAGCAAATTATTAACTTGATGGGAAAATAATTATAAGATTATTAATTCGTCCTTATTTAATATTCAGACATTAAACAATTAATACTTTTAAGCCCGAGAAGGCCAATTAGGGTATAAAACAATAATATAGAATATAATTAATTATAAATTACTAATGTTTAAAGCGGTAAACATGATATCTGAAAATAGTCGTAAGTATTTTTGCAAATAAAATATATTGCGTTTTATTAATTATATAATTCAACAGTTGCAAACTCTATGGCGTTTCTAGATGCTTCTCTTAAAAAATATGATGAAAAATTAAAGAAAAAAAGATATCTGGTTGGAATAAACACATACTCTATTAATCACTCTTCTACAAAATATAAATTTCTCTGCTTAAGTCCTGCTATATGTTTTACTCTAATAACTAAGATATAGGTGGAAGAAGGTGAATAATTTTATGTCATAAAGAATGACAAGAATTTCTTGCAGTCGATGTGACAAAATTTACCCTACAGCATAGCATTGCAGCGGATCATAAAATAACCGTGGGATGTTACAAGGAGCATGAAACAATCAGTAGTATTGAATGCAGAAGTTTCAGAATAATTATAACAATTAAAACTCTATATAATCTGTATAAATTAAGTGGCATTGTACATTATAAACTAGCATTATTAAAATCGCTAATTTTTTTTAGGATTTTTATCACAGCATCTTATATACTTGTACAAAAAAGATAGAAGGTGATCTGTATAGTAATATTAATCTAGCACTTGCATCGTACGGTATATCTGAAAAAAAATCTATGCATGTATGAGGTGTTAAATTTATCATTTAATAAAATTGTTGAAGATTTCAATCTAATGAAATAAATAAATACTAATAATAAAAATGTTTTACTTAATATACCTACATATGCAGTAAGCAATATTATCTATGCTAAAATAATTGTAATCTACGCGTAATGGAATTCCGATTAATTAATTAATAACAAATTAACATTGACCTCGAATATGTTTAGATAAGCAGAAACATGAATACCGAGCAAATTATGTAACAATTAAGCAATATAAGATAATTCATACAATGTAAAAATTGTATCTTCGGGAGCACACTTTTTTGAATAAAAAATATGAGATAAGTAGAACAATTAAATAACATTTCCGCTATCATATCTTGACATTTGATCTCGCTCAGATTCTACTAATAAATATAGGTATTGAGAAAATATAACG
Organism: Tachinus rufipes; assembly: GCA_963932245.1. Classification (NCBI taxonomy): domain Eukaryota; kingdom Metazoa; phylum Arthropoda; class Insecta; order Coleoptera; family Staphylinidae; genus Tachinus; species Tachinus rufipes. The sequence goes on along the minus strand of OZ010750.1, from coordinate 39,254,906 downwards.
TAATTCTAAATAAATTATTTTAATTTAAGAAAATAAATATTCATTATTATTAAATTGATTATAAGAAAAAAAAAATTATAATTTTAAATTTGTAGTTTATCGATGTGGAAATTGGATATCCGCAACACACTTTTTTTCAAAAGTTATCTAATTTTATTATATAATTGAACTAATATTTTTGCGGTATATAAGTGGAAAATATTCGATTTATAGAGTCAGTTCCCTCAATCAAACAGTAAAATGGATTTTGCCTTATTGAATAACGCTTGTGGGTTAAACAAACTAAAAGGCTGGTGGAACTGAATATCAACATACAATATACGATATATGCAGTTAAAAAAATGACTATATACGGAAGAGCAATCTTGTTTACATTAGAAGATTGTGAAGTATAGATGCCGAAGAAAATTAACTCGGCATTCACAAAAGAGGCGATAGAAGATTTCAATAAAAGTTTTGCTGGAAGGAAAGCTCTTTTCGTAATAGAGCATAAAAAGATGTATGGGCAATAAATCCCAATTTTTGAATTTCAAGATGGTGAGTTTTAACAAATTATTAATTTATTTAAATTAATTTTTAGTTTTTTATGTTACAGACGACTCAAACAACAGCCAGTTCCTTTTGTCGTGATTTGTAAGCGCCACATTATAGATTTAATAATAATAATGATATGTAATAAAATAAAATAAAATAAATGTGCTGTAACATAATTTTATAGTTTTATATAACATTTATAATACATTTGATTTAGCTATCCAACTGTTTATGCTGTAAATCTGTATTATCTATAGGGTCATTTATATATTTAATTTGTTTATTATTTAAATTATAGTTCCCATCAGATGTCAATGAAAACCCACTAGTAGTTTTTGTAGTTGCAGCGTTAATCAATATCTACCAAACTTATCGACGCTCATATCTCAAAGACGCTTAATTTGCAAAAGAAAAGAGATTACGATCAAAGTTATTCAATTCAATTCCTCAATTATTGATAATATTTCGTTTTTATGTAAATTGTTACCAGCCATTTTAGATGCGTACAATAATTTTAATCTTTCAACTAGTTCCGAAAAAATATTTTCTTACAAATAAATCTCATCTTAGTTTTCTATTACTTGCTGTTATAATCAATTGAAATAAATATTCAATTTTAATGATGCTTCTATAATTAATTTTGTATTATTTGCTGATCAATACCAGAATTACAATACATATAGTTGCTGGCATTTATGCTTGAAATTTTTATATAAATAATAAACACATTTTAATGTTGTAATTTTCTAGAAAGTTTAATAAGCTGTAAGATTGATAATTATGATTAATGCGAGCACTTGCACATAATAGAAATAATGAAAACAAAAAATTTTATTATTCACTTCATCATTATTTATTGCTTTCAACATTTGTGTGATGTTTTTCTGTTACTTTGATACGCTTTTCGTTATCCATCACATCTTCATCTTTGTGTTTATAAACATCCTCATTAGAATTAGAATCCCTATTGAAGTTTTCATTGAGGATTTTTTCATCATTACCATGCTTCTTCTTCAAATGTCTACTATAAGCATCACTACGTGAAAATGTACTTATGCAATAAGCACATTCAATTTGAGCGCGTTTGCAATGAGTTCTCTCATGTCTTTTTAGTATTTGAAAGCTTGAAACTTTCTTTTTGCATACTGTACAAACAAATACTGCGTATGTTTGTGTGTTTATATCGGATGGCACATCTTCAAATTCTTTCAGACACTTAGGAAATATTTTGAGTAATGGCAAATTTGCAGAATAATTTATAATTGGATCAGGTTTTACATGATAGGTTTCATTAGGAGTGTTGAAGCAACTATTCCCTGATCTCGCGTCGTACAGAATTCCCATCTTGAGAGTAAAACGTTTGTTTAATACTGAACTTTTATTGCTTGATTCTATTTAGAACTTTTTTTCAATAGTACATTAGCAGGTGCCAGTAAGTATCGATCAGCCACTGTAACTTTAGCAGCCGATTCACTGCTGATAAGCCACCAATTAGCCACCAATAGCCACCGATTAGCAGTAATAAGTGGACAGAGAGTGGATGAAAAGTGGATGCAAGTAGATTAAAAAGTAAATGCAAGTGGATGGAGCTCTCAATTAGGCACCAATTAGCCACCGTTAGCTACCAATTTGCGACCATTAGCCACCGAGTAGCCACCGTTAACCACCGAGTAGCCACCGATTAGCCACTGTTAGCCACCAATAGCCACCGATTAGCAGTAATAAGTGGACAGAGAGTGAATGAAAAGTGGATGCAAGTAGAATAAAAAGTAAATGCAAGTGGATGGAGCTCTCAATTAGGCACCGATTAGCCACCGTTAGCTACCAATTAGCCACCGTTAGCCACCAAGTAGCCACCGACTAGCCACCGATTAGCCACCGATTAGCCACCGATTAGCTAATGTTAGCCACCAATAGCCACCGATTAGCAGTAATAAGTGGACAGAGAGTGGATGAAAAGTGGATGCACTTAGATAGAAAAAGTGAATGCAAGTGGATGGAGCTCTCAATTAGGCACCGTTAGCTACCAATTAGCCACCGTTAGCCACCGATTAGCCACGGATTAGCCACTGTTAGCCACCAATAGCCACCGATTAGCAGTAATAAGTGGACAGAGAGTGGATGAAAAATGGATGCAAGTAGATTAAAAAAGTGAGTGCAAGTGGATGGAGCTCTCAATTAGGCACCGATTAGCCACCGTTAGCTAGCGATTAGCTTCCAATTAGCCACCGTTAGCCACCGAGTAGCCACCAATTAGCCACTGTTAGCCACCAATAGCCACCGATATGCAGTGATAAGTGGACAGAGAGTGGATGGAAAGTGGAAACGGTTGCTACTCGGTGGCTAACGGTGGCTAATTGGTGGCTAATCGGTGGCTAACGGTGGCTAACGGTGGCTAACGGTGGCTAATCAGCAGTTAATCGGCGGCTAAAATTATGTTACAGCACATTTATTTTATTTTATTTTATTACATATCATTATTATTATTAAATCTATAATGTGGCGCTTACAAATCACGACAAAAGGAACTGGCTGTTGTTTGAGTCGTCTGTAACATAAAAAACTAAAAATTAATTTAAATAAATTAATCATTTGTTAAAACTCACCATCTTGAAATTCAAAAATTGGGATTGATTGCCCATACATCTTTTTATGCTCTATTACGAAAAGAGCTTTCCTTCCAGCAAAACTTTTATTGAAATCTTCTATCGCCTCTTTTGTGAATGCAGAGTTAATTTTCTTCGGCATCCATACTTCACAATCTTCTAATGTAAACAAGATTGCTCTTCCGTACATAGTCATTTTTTTAACTGCATATATCGTATATTGTACGTTGCTATTCAGTTCCACCAGCCTTTTAGTTTGTTTAACCCACAAGCGTTATTCAATAAGGCAAAATCCATTTTACTGTTTGATTGATGAACTGACTCTATAAATCGAATATTTTCCACTTATATACCGCAAAAATATTAGTTCAATTATATAATAAAATTAGATAACTTTTGAAAAAAAGTGTGCTAGCGGATATCCAATTTCCACATCGATAAACTACAAATTTAAAGTTATAAATTTTTTTTTTCTTATTATCAATTTAATAATAATAAATATTTATTTTCTTAAATTAAAATAATTTATTTAGAATTACGTTATATTTTCTCAATACCTATATTTATTAGTAGAATCTGAGAGAGATCAAATGTCAAGATATGATAGCGGAATTGTTATTTAATTATTTTACTTATCTCATATTTTTTATTCAAAAAAGTGTGCTCCCGAAGATACAATTTTTACATTGTATGAATTATCTTATATTGCTTAATTGTTACATAATTTGCTCGGTATTCATGTTTCTGCTTATCTAAACATATTCGAGGTCAATGTTAATTTGTTATTAATTAATTAATCGGAATTCCATTACGCGTAGATTACAATTATTTTAGCATAGTTAATATTGCTTACTGCATATGTAGGTATATTAAGTAAAACATTTTTATTATTAGTATTTATTTATTTCATTAGTTTGAAATCTTCAACAATTTTATTAAATGATAAATTTAGCACCTCATACATGCATAGGTTTTTTTTCAGATATACCGTACGATGCAAGTGCTAGATTAATATTACTATACAGATCACCTTCTATCTTTTTTGTACAGGTATATAAGATGCTGTGATGAAAATCCCAAAAAAAATTAGCGATTTTAATTATAATAATGCTAGTTTATAATGTACAATGCCACTTAATTTATACAGATTATATAGAGTTTTAACTGTTATAATTATGCTGAAACTTCTGCATTCAATACTGATTGTTTCATGCTCCTTGTAACATCCCACGGTTATTTTATGATCCGCTGCAATGCTATGCTGTAAGGTTAAATTTGTCACATCGACTGCAAGATATTCTTGTCATTCTTTATGACTAAAAATTATTCACCTTCTTCCACCTATATCTTAGTTATTGGAGTAAAACATATAGCAGGACTTAAGCAGAGAAATTTATATTTTGTAGAAGAGTGATTAATAGAGTATGTGTTTATTCCAACCAGATATCTTTTTTTCTTTAATTTTTCATCATATTTTTTAAGAGAAGCATCTAGAAACGCCATAGAGTTTGCAACTGTTGAATTATATAATTAATAAAACGCACTATATTTTATTTGCAAAAATACTTACGACTATTTTCAGATATCATGTTTACCGCTTTAAACATTAGTAATTTATAATTAATTATATTCTATATTATTGTTTTATACCCTAATTGGCCTTCTCGGGCTTAAAAGTATTAATTGTTTAATGTCTGAATATTAAATACGGACGAATTAATAATCTTATAATTATTTTCCCATCAAGTTAATAATTTGATAATAAAATTATATACTATGTCAAGATATGATAGCGAAATTGTTATTTAATCATTTTACTTATCTCAATGTTTTTCTTTCAAACCTATTTTATATTAACTATTAAAATGCTTTTTTATCAACTCAGCTCGATAATATAGTGGTCTAAAGCGTCTGTCTTAGAATAAAACATAAGCTCAGCTACCAGTGCTTGCCTATCTTCAACCAAAACGATTGATTTAATATTACCTTCCCTGTTAACTTTTCTTTTTGGATTAAAATTATTGGTTTTTTGTACAAACTGTGTACATATTATTGTATATATTGTATATATTAGGGTTAGGTTAGATTAATTTTTGTTTATAATATTGTAAATAGTTAAATTAGGTTAGTTAGTTTTAAGCTCAAAACAAAATTTCTGTAAACATGATTCCGACATTTCTGCGGACCTTGTATTGTTTTATTAATCATAATAATTTTTAAAATGTTTTAATCTGTATGAATGATGCATGATTGTGTGAGTGAAAGAAGAATGAATCTGTGAGTGAATGAATCATTAGCGTATAATGTTTTACCAAACTTGTTAAATTTATTTTTTATATTATCCACATTAATTGTTGAAAATTCTTAAGTTATGAAATGATTTCATTACCGGCTTATTAATCTTTTGTCGACATCAAGTAAGGTGGTCTTTGTTGTTGTATTTTTAAATTATTGTTTTAATACCTAATTTAATAAATGAATTAAATTGCAATTGCGTCTGTCTTCCAAACAGAATATTTTTCTGATTTAGTTTTTTTAATTGATTATATTATTATTCTTGGACTTCTTTATATATTTTTTAGTTTTCCCGCCTATATGGTTGTACACATTTTATCAAATATGTTATAAAATCGGACTTTTATTGAGCATTAAATTAGATAAAGTTAAAAATAAAATACAGTTCAAAAGATTAAGCAATTAATATATTTTCATTAATTTTACGTGTTTTAACTATATTTATTAGTGGGCCTTCGTAAGAGATAAATGTAGAGATAAACAAAATTGTTTTTCAATGCCTGTTAATAGAATTCTTACAAACCTATTTTATATTAACCATTAAAATGTATGTTTGCCATACTGGCTTCATGGCCTAGTGGTTTAAGGCGCCCGACCAAGTTTGCTAGATCTCTGGTTTGAGCCTCGCTGCTGGCTTTACATTTTATAATTTTTTTATTTGAAATTATTTTACTTCACTAATCTTATTATAGAGGGCGATTGCTATATAAATTTTACTTTTTGGATTTAGTATAGAGGCCGCTATTAAGTCTTACGCATATGCAACTCAATGTACACACTATTTCTATGATTTAATTAAATAAATTCGAAACTTAATATTATCTCTACTACTAAAAACTTTACACTTTTAAGAACTCTCTGTGGCGCACTTGCTACAGGCGATGTGCTTAGTTTGGATATCACTACCAGCTCTGGTTCTCGAATCCTGGTCCAGTCGAATTATATTTTAATTAATTTTAATTCCACAGCTGAAATATTTTATTCGTAGTATTAGATGGATTCTGGCCGATGTAATTATTTTCTTGCAACTTTTTACAAGTTTGTGTGATTGCCTTCATACAGTACGTAATATACGTCTTCATTCCACTTACTTCTAGTTTCTATACAAATAAAAATCTACATACTACTGTCTATTCACACATAAAAATAAAAGCTAAGAGTAAATTTAAACTCGGCGACATAGTTCGTATAAGCAAACACAAAACATTTTTTGCAAAAGGATATACCCCCAATTGGTCTACAGAACTTTTCAAAATAGTTAAAAAAAGATTACGTCTCCAACAACATATTTGCTTGAGGAACTACAAAAGGCCAAACATTATGATGTATATTTAGTTGAAAAGTATTGCGTAAAAAGGAAATAAAGTGTGTGTCAAATGGTTGGGATTAGATATATCGCAAAATAGTTGGATAGATAAATTAAATGTATTATAAAGTATTATAAAGTATTTTAAATAAAAGTCGTTTATATTATTATATTGTTTTATTACAAATATTTTTAATTATTATTTATTACAATTAGACTTCTTCACTTAACTTATGTTGATTAGTGTTACATGAATAACACAAATACATTGGTGGTGGTGGCCCATGATGGGGTGGATTGTAATGTATATGACAGGGTAGACGATGTCTGCTATTTTGTTTCTCGTAAAAGGAAAGTAAATGGTGCACTTTTTCCAGCTCAAGACCTTGCAGCATATTGATATATTCCGTAGGTAAATACTTAATTGTGTTTTCATCAAGTGTGCAATCAAAGTACGCAGTTATTGCATTATCCACCATTTTAAATAATTTATTCCTAGTATTAGATGGATTCTCGATGATGTAATTATTTTCTTGCAACTTTTTACAAGTTTGTGTGATTGAAGTATTGCCTTCATACAGTACGTAATATACGTCTTCATTCCACTTACTTCCAGTCTCTATACAATTATAAACCATTGGATAATCTATTTTACATATTACTTGTAGAGGTACATCTGGCTCATTAATGAAATCATAATCATCCGTGAAAATAACATGTTTTTCTCCAAAATCGTTATAATGCTCTGCTGATTTTTCTTTAATTTCATTTAAGATATTTAAAGCATCTTTGACTAAATAATCACAACCTAATATAATCAATTCTCGTTCTGACAATTGAATCTCTTCACCAATTGCTTGTGAGTATGCAGAAATGTAATATTTAGATTGTTGATTCTCCATTATATTATAGCTGGAGTAAAACTAATTTATATATTCTTTAATTGATCTATTTATACAATTTATTACATAGGGAAGGAGAGATAAAAACCTCTTTAGGTCAATTTAAATACGTAGTTTGATTTTAGTAGCTGTATAAAACAACAGATTAATAATATTTACTGTTATTATATTCATATTGTTTCATATGTTTATTATTATTTTTATTAATTAATATATTATTTTACAACATGTTTAAAAAATAATATATTAATTAATAAAAATAATAATAAACATATGAAACAATATGAGTATAATAATAATAAATATAAAAGACATTCATAGAATAAATAAAGAAAACATTGAATAGATTAATAATATTTATTGCTACATTGCTAGTTTTTCAAAACTAGAGCGTAACAGTTTTTCTTTCTCGTAATAATCAATTGATAGTTTCAACTTCCTTATATTTAAAATATGTTGTTTCAATTTTATATGTAGACTTTTTTGCAGTTTAACACTGTTCATTATCATTCTAACCATACTAATTATTGAAAATGTTTCTAAGTGCTTCTCAGCATCTCTCAACTGTATATATATATTATACTAAAAAAAAACGAGCACCACTACAATAGATAGTATATATCGACAAAAATTCTTATGTCATAAGATTAATTTATTAATTAATTAATTAATTTATTTATTTATTTATTTATTTATTTATTGTATGTCAACGTTTCAACAGTAAATTCTTAACCATAGCTTATATATTGATTATGTCGATATTATTTTAGTTGTGTGTACGTAATTAATTAATGTCATTTTAAACTGCTTAATCGTCAATAGATTATAATTTCTGCTTGTGTATTTACTTAAATCTGCAAATTCACCTATACATATTTAGCAAACGATGTCATTGACCTATCAATATTTTTTTAACATTATATACAACATAAAAGAGCTCCATTACAATAGATAATAAATTCAAACAAGTACCTTATTAGATTTAAAATAGATTACTAGATTTGCTAAAAACTTTATTATTATATTATGCATATACTAAGTTAATATAAAATATTTTCTTAAATTCTTCGTATAGGCAACACTATTTACACTTAATCATAATTTTATTATTAATTATACCATCAATAAACTTCTTCATATAATTAGGCTTCATGGTCTAGTTGTTTAGATTGTTAGTTTCTACACCAAGGGTCTTTGGAACGAACCCCGGCACCGGCAACATTTTTTAATAAAATAATAATTATTAAAATATAAAATAATTTCTTATATTTAATTCTCCGTATAGGCAACTCTAATTACATTTAAGCATACGTTAAATATTATCTATATTATATATACCATCAATAAACTCATTCAAATAATTAGGCTTCGTGGTCTAGTTGATTAGATTGTTGGATTCTACACCAAGGGTCCTCGGAACGAACCCCGGCATCGGCATACATTTTTTAAAATAAAAACTTACTCCCCACTCTAAAATAAAATCCAAGATGGCGGAAATATAATAAAATCCAAGATGGCGAAAAAATAATAAAATCCAAGATGGCGCTTGCCCCCCACTCCAAAATAAAATCCAAGATGGCGGAAATATTGAAAATTTCAAGCCTTAGTAAATCAAACGACAAATTTGGCAAAGAACTCTCTTTGCTTCACTACTGGTATTCGACTTCAGAATTGTACCACTCAGTGTACAGTGGCGGATAATAGTAAAGTTTAGTGTTTTGATATGGTATCAGTCCCGATAAAGTTGTAAGGTAAAACAAAGATGTGTGATGTGTATATTGTTCCTGAGTTGCGACATATGTTAGTGTTGGGGGTAAAGTTCTGGGTGGTGATGGACATAATACCAAATTTACGGTCTGGAGAGTGGGTCTTTGGGACCAATCGAGATATCGTAAAGCGCGATAATGCCGCGCAGTTAAATTCTCTTCATAATTTGGATGATTTGTTCATCTCAGAACGATCGGAACTTACTTTATTTTGAATAGGTATTTTGATAAAATAAAAAATGTTGAGTTAGGATGCACGGGAGATCTGGCTCACAAGATAGTGACAAAAAGTCTACCCTTGAAATTGCGGTACTATTCCGTCAGTCCCTTCATGCAAAGGCTGATAGATGCTGAAGTGGAAAAAATGTTAAGATTGAGGGTGATTGAGCGTAGTAAGAATGGTTGGAGCTCCCCAATCTTAATGATTCTGAAGCGGGATGGTACCTATCAATTCTGTGTGGTTTTTCGCAAACTTAATGCAGTATCTGAGCCTTGTGCTTATCCTCTCCCGTTTATCAACTCCATCCTAACTAAATTGGGAAATTCTAGGTTTTTAACAAGCCTAGATATTTAAAGCGCGTACTGGCAAATACCTATGAATCATGAAAGTAAGGAATACACCGCCTTTACCATCCTAGGGCAAAAGTTATTTCACTTTAATAGGATGCCTTTTGGGTTAAGTGGAGCCCCAGAAACCTTCCAGTCGCTAGTAGACAACATTTTTGGTGCTGAACTTGAACCCTACGTTTTCACATATCTCGACGTGTTATTATCACCACGCCAGACTTTTAGACGCACAAGCGTTAACTTGACTGGGTATTCTTAAGGCTAGACAAGGCTGGGCTAACGTAGAGTCGTGATAAGTGCATATTTTGTCGTAGTGAACTTTGTTACCTAGGTTATGTTGTGAACCGAGAAGGACTCAACGTTAATCTCGAAAAGGTGCTGGCGATTGTAGCCATGCCTACCCCAAAATGTTCCAAAGATGTCCGACAAATTTACGGAATGGCGTCTGGTACAGGAAATTTATTCCTAACTTCTCTGATCTTATCTTACCACTGACGTCACTCCTAAAAAAGAACCGGAAATTTAAGTGGACAGAAGATTGTACTCAAGCTTTGAACAAGCTAACAGAAGTGTTGGTCAGCCCGGTCATTTTAGCTTGCCCCAATTTCGAGTTGCCCATTACGTTGCAATGCGATGCAAGTTTGTACGGGTTCGGGGCGGTATTGACGCAATCACATGACGGCAGAGAATATGTAATCTGTTATTTGTCTTGTTCTTTATCAAAATGTGAAATAAATTACCACGTCACAGAGAAAGAGTGTTTGTGTGTGTTATGGAGTATAGAAAAACTGAGATGCTACTTAGAGGGAGCAAAGTTTACAGTCATAACAGACCATTACAGTCTGTTATAGCTGGACAATTTGAAAGATCTTCAGGGCAGGTTAGGGAGATGGGTTCTTCGGTTACAACAGTTTAATTTCAACATTATTCATTTAAAGGGGAAGGAACATGTTGTACCCGATTGTTTGTCTTGTGCCATCCCCAAGTCGCCTTGTGACTTACCCCTATGCAATCTGGTTCTATCCTCTGTAGCATGCATGAATGATACAACAGATAAGGGGTATCTCGGTATGGTAAAAAGGGTAATAGCTGAGCCATTAAATTACCTTTATTGGAGAGTAGTTGAAGGGAAACTCTATCAGAGTGTAGAGAATGGTGTGACGGACTGCGAATTGTTAGATGATTAGTGGAAGATTGTTCTTCCCAAAGATACGCGTAGGGAAATACTTAGTAGTTTCCGATGATCCGACTGCAGGTCATCTTGGGATCTACAAAACGTATCACCGTATAGCAGCCCGTTATTATTGGCCGAAATTAAAGGCAGATGTTGCTCGTTACATCAATGGTTGCAAGACCTGTGCCACACACAAGCTAGAGCAACAAAAGCCAGCGGGTCTTATGGGCAGTCGCCTAGTGGTGTCTCGGTGTTGGCAGATGGTAAGCACTAATTTAATTGGCTCACTGCCACGCAGCACAAAAGGGCACTGTTTTATCTTGGTAGTGACTGATCATTTCAGCAAGTTTGTCTTGCTCTTCCCTTTACGACAGGCCACAACAACCATGGTGTGTAAATTTATCAAAAAAAATGTATTTCTTTTGTTTGGAGTCTCTGAACTATTGATTACGGACAATGGTGTCCAATACAAAAGTAAAGAGTTTACTCAGTTGATGAGACGTTATAGTGTTTGTGTTATTTTTAATGATGTTTATCATCCCCAAGCCAACCCCTGTAAAAGGGTAAACAGGGTAATTAAAACGATGGTGGCTTCTTATGTCAGTAATGACCAACGTAAGTGGGATGAGCAGTTAGCTAAAATTGGCTGTGCACTTCGCACTGCACAACATGAAGTCACAAGTAAAACTCCTTACTTTGTCAATTTTGGCCAGCAAATGGTATTAGATGAGAGAGATTATGATGAACAGAGGCTAAAGAAATACTTGGTGGACAAGGGACAGGACAAGTCAGCTGAAATGGATAAAGGTGTTAACAAAGATACGTGCATTAGTTAAAGCACGTTTAGCAGATGCACAAACTTAATCTAAGGCGCGTGTCACCTTTTTTCTTGCCTAAAAGAGACATGCCGCAGCTCGGTGCGATAGGAGGGCTGTGGCCTCGCGATTCGAAATACTATGAAATACTAATGAACAAATAAATAGTTACTGGGTTAACAGGTGGGCGGATGGCCGGGCAAGCACGATGCCAGGCAGCTTGCAACGGAAAATAATGCCAAACTACAAAAACACTCACCTGCACAACTTCAGGGGCTCCAATTGCTTTATTAAAAATTTTCTTTAGTGCACTATTCCGGTGCTTCGTTCTCCTGGTTAGGACTTGGTGACCCTGGTCGAAGCTAGAACGCCAAAAGCAATAAATGGCGGTCCTACAATTTTTGGGGGCAGGATACTAGGTAAAAATATATACTACACATGGGTTCTTCTAATCAGTAGTAATGTATTCTTTTGTTCTGTTACACAAATATATTTTCACATTCTTTCTGTGCTAGAGAGCATGGTAGAAGTCTACCCTCGCTCCAAACAGCCTACAATTAATTAAACCATTTAACAATAATTTCCCCTAAATACAATAGAAAAAACTGAAATTTATCTTGGTTGTTGTTCGGCTGTTGTTTTAAATTTTTATGGCATGCGGGTACTTTTAGTAAACATATGGTACATATCTACCGTTAATAAAAATATGGTTGGGTGGAAAACGGTTGCTATTTGCTTTTACGCAGTTTCTTATACAGAGAGTTTATAAATGAATGGGATTATGTAATCACTTTAAATGTGCCGCTTTTTTTAAATTGTTCACTAAACTATTTGTTTTGGCAGATCAACTTTGACAGCTGTCAAGCAAACATATGTAGTATAGTAAACAATTTTAAAAAGGCGGCATTTATTTATAAACTTCCTGTATAAAAAGTATTTCCCGCGGCACGTGGGACATCGCCCATAGGCGCGCTTAAAATGATACTTCAATGCCAAACAACAGCCAAACAATCACCTTACAAAACAGTATTGCCAATTTACGCCACCAAATGCTAATGATTGTCTCCCTCGGCTCCATATCTGACATTTACATTTCAACTTAACCTAACTTCTTACAACCTCAAATACAACTATAAATACTTGCGGGAAACGGTGTTGGTGCACCTAACAAGTACGTACAAGAGATTTAAATAAATAGCATAGGTAAGTAATTGCTTTACTATGATTTCAAACTAACAGTAATTTAATTTATTGGCATATATAACCTTTGAGTCACACCATACAACAGCGATGAAATCCACTATCGGCAAAAACCAGTGTTCCGGTGGATCCGGTGTGTGCTCTGGTAAATCAGGCAAATATATTATTTTATATAAACCTTATTATTATTAAAGATAAGTCAACGACTCATTTATGCGGTTGTTTACCTTAATAGATATCACAACCTAAATTTATTCAGATTTACTAACTCAAACAGCAGAACCGAGGAACATTTGTTGTTATATTTAAATTGTAATTGTGTCGATTAAACTAAAGCCATTAAACAGATTATTCTTTTACTTACAGACTCCGACAACCTAAACGGATAGCAGCCGGAAGGGTGGCAAACCACCACCAACATATACCTTGAGTCTCAATAGTCAGAGTTGATCAGGCTCGGACTTAAGATGGCAAGTTTAAAGCTTCAGTTAATATAATCAATATTTGATGATTATTTTAACGACATCAGCTGCTTATCTGGATTAACCACAAATGTAAATATATACATATTAAATATACATCCGGATAATTGACGCGTGTAAAAGCAAAAGTCGTCTTATCCACTTTAGACAATTCCGAGATAAATGAGAAAACGATATATTACTTAGTAATTATTATAAATAATAGAATATTCTTGTGAAAGACATTAATAAAAATTGTCAACAAAAATTTATTTAAACAATATTTATAAGGTTTTTGATAAAAATTATAATTAAATATGAATAAAACAAGTTTTGCAAAAATAAAATTGAAATATAGAAATATATTTTTTTAATTCTTTTACAAAAAGAAACACAAATCAAAAAATATTATAATATTATTAAATCATAAGTCTTTTAGCGTTGAAAAACCTAAAATGCCATAACAAGACGTGCTTAAAAAATTCTCTAATTTGTGTTTTCCAATCTATAACAGCGCAATTCATAACTAATTCTGTTACGTTACAGTGCCATGTTTTTTAAAAATGTTGACTGTCAATGTCGCACATTGCTATTGAGGCACTCAGGAACCGCGCCCTCTAATTATCTGCGTTAATAAGAAAAGTTTTGATTTGCAACCTTAGGTGGATAAGACAAGTTTTGCAACTACATCGTTATTTCATCATTTATTTTAAATAGGATAAATCAAGTTTTACAGTACAATAATGTATTTAGCATATACAGAATTAAAAGATCTACACAATGACGTATGTAACTCATTTAACACCAAAAGTGGATAAGACAAGTTTTGCTTTTACAAGCCTCAATTGTAAGTTGTTCTATTTAGAATAAATATTTTTAACCTATTAACGTTTATTATGTTAATCTAGTTCCCCTTGAGTCTTTTAATTAAAGCGGTCAATGAGACCGTTACACGTTCACTAAGTTCAAACTCATTCAAAAAAAGGAGGAAATTAAAAACAAAATACAAAACAGAACCTTTTGCTCAGGAGTAATGCAGGCATTGACAATAAACAAAAAAGGTGGCTACAGACGGCTGAAAGCAAAGGTACCTTAAGGAGGTAAACCGTAGTCCGGCACCCGGTCCCCTAGATATTTTTAGATATTTGAATGGTTTTAATAATTTTTTTTTTTTAGTTATCTATTCAACGACTTTTTCCTTCTTTTCTAATGTCATAATTTTTGTTTTATTTTTAATTACTTAACTAACTTTTTTTTTTAAATTATTTTCCAGGCATCTAATTATTTATTTTCTTAATTTCATATGCTTGTTGTCTAGGGTGTAAAAGGTCCTAAACACTGCTGGATTTTACGATACACAAACATTAATTACAATAAATTAACAATTATATCCACATACCTAATTTGCTTCGTCGAATAAATTCGAGCAAACAATCGACTTCAACGATCTGATCGTTTAAGACAAACTGGGTGATAATTCAGACGCAACTCTTTGTTCTAAAAACTGCCGACAATCCAATAAGATATGACAAACAGTTAATGCAACATTACAAGTATCACAAACTGGCGGCACCTCAAATGCCAACAAATGCCTGTGAGTCCATCGACAGTGACCGATGCGAAATGGCCTGAGGATAACTTCTTCCCTACGCTTTGGCTTGCATGACGAACTCCACGGTGTAATGGCGCTTTTAGTACATCTTAGCTTAATGTCTTTAATAGCAAACCACTCCGTCTGCCAGCTAGACATCATCAATTGTTGTAAAAAATTACAACCATCACTAACACAAGCTTTGTCTGTAACATTATCAGCGCTAGTTATAGCCAATTTGGCAAGCGCATCAACTTTTTTATTGCCCCTGGTACCTACGTGACTGGGAATCCAAAGTAAACAGTGACATTTAATTCAGACACCTGAAGCAAAATTGAGTGAATTTGCCTCAGCAAATATTTATTAGGATATTGATAATCAATAGCAATTAATGCACTCAACAGTCTGTGCATATAACATAAAATGTAGCTGCACTTAGTTGGATGTAGAGAAGAGCCTGGTATATTGCATACAGTTTTGCAGAATAAACACTGCTAACACTTGTCGTTACTTTTTGAGCCATCAATATAAATCCAAGTGGCATTTACGTGCCTTGCTTGAAATTTTGCAAATTCAGTTTGAGATTTAACTGGTAAAGTTAAAGCTTGGCTCATTCTCGATAATGCAGTATTTAACCTTGGACGTTGAAAAGTCCAAGTCGCGACAGTAAGACAGTTGATATACATCAGGGAGTTGGAAATCCAGTTTCCGAAGTATACTGCAATTTCTTACAGCAACCGGTTTTTGGGACCGTATCCTGATGTTGTAAAGATCGTCGTGACCATTATTGTACACGACAGAAAACGTCGAATGCAAGCGTATAGTTTTTAATTTTGCGGCGTACCTAACAATCAAGATTTTACGCCGAAGACAGAGTGATGGTTCAGCTGCCTCACACAAAACACTAGCAATAGAGCTAGTGCGGAAAGCGCCAGTTGCTAAACAAATTCCTGTATGGTGGACAGGATCAACAATACGTAATGTGGATGGTGCTGCAAAGGCATAGATTATGGAACTATAATCTAATTTTGAACGCACTAAAGCCGACCTTGCTACTGTCGCATTCTAAATGAAATGTTTTTTTCCAATCCGGTACAGCTAGGACCGGTGCTTCAACTAAACATTCTTTTTAACTCTTGAAAAGTACTGTCTTGTTTATCTGTCCACTTCCAACTAACGTTTATGCGCAATAATTCGTGCAGCGCCGAAGCGCGTGTTGCATAATTATCGATAAATCTCCGATACCAACCGGCTAAACCCAAGGAACGTCTAACTTCGCGCTGGCATTTTGGCTTCGAAAAATTTAGATAAGCATATATCTTTTCGAGATCTACTAAAAGAACTAATTTATTGACTACATAACCCAAGTAGCGTAATTCAGGTCTAGCAAACTGACATTTAGACCGCTTCGGGATAACCCAGCTCTATGTAAGCAAAGTAGTATCTCGTTTATGACTTCAAGGTGTTTATCAAAGTCCTCGAACATAATGAGGTTCTAATTCTGGACCAAGCACTGTATCTATCAACTTATGAAAAGTGCTCGGGCTGTTATGTGAGCCAAATCGTATCCGATTAAATTAAAATAAACCCTTGCCGGAAACTGGGAATGCTGTCATTTTTTTACTTGAATCGCTAAGTTTAACCTGCTAATAAGCGCTTTCAATGTCTAGAGATGTCTTTAACCAATTACGTTGAGGCGTGTTTGTCTGATAAGCTACTTGTGGCCGTAAGGATTGTGATGCCGCCAAATCTGGCTTCAATATATATGAAGTAGATTGGTTTAATTAACAAAACAATCGCTCTAGAAGAGCACGATTTTCTTCTACGCGTTTGCAAAGTTTTTCCGTAGTGTAAACCTCTGAAAAATAAGGATGCAAATTTTGTTTGATAGTATTTAGTTTTTCACTATCATTAACCGCATTTGGTAGTCTATTGTACAAGGTCTGCATACATTATATGAAATCTAGTTTTTTTTTTTTTTTCTAGTTTTTTTTTTTTTTTTTTTTTTTTTTTTAATTTTAAAATAGCGGAATGATGAAGTTGGTACAAATAATATAATAAATGGCAGATGCATTAGATGAGATTTACAAATAATTAATCCAGATATGGGCAAAAATGCCAAACTAAGAACAATAAGTAAAAAGGTACCTCAAGGGTCAGTTTCCAGTTTTTATTATTTATCATATTTTATAACAATATTCCGTATGAAAAAAACATTTATAGTAGCCAATGACTCAACAAAGTTTAACATTGGTGCGAAGAGAATAGACTAGCTGTTTAATATATCAAAAACGGCAATGATAAGGTTTACAAACAACAAAAAATAGATAATTTGTTGTTAATAAATGCAATAATATCAATATTAAAAAAAGTGTACATAACAAGTTTTTAGGTTTAACTATTGACATGTATTGCACGTCCCGCATGTTAATAATTAGTGCAAAAAATTAGTTTCATAAGTCAATTAGTTTCAAAAATTTAGGACCAATAGTAAATTTATTTATTTTAAAAACTTTTTATTTTTCTGTGGTACTAGTTTGAAGTGGGTTGGTTTTGGCCTTGCGGTCTGCTGCGGCAACTCATGCTGTCCCCGGCCCGTCTGCTCTTATACCCTATTTTTTCTCCCCTACTTTCTACATTGACATTTTCCTCTCTTTTCTCCCATTCTTGTGTTATTCAACCTAGATATTTGCATTGTTCTTAGGTATGTTCTTAGTTTTTCTATATTTTTATTAACTTCTTCCTTGTTGTATTCTTTTTCTTTCATAAATATTTTGTGTAGCTTCATTAAGTGCATCTCTTTTAATAGTTCTATATTTGCCAGTTTAACTTCTTGTGAGATTTTTGAATCTCCATTTGGGATTAGTTCTTTGTGTCCCCTGGTAGTCAGATATACTATGACTATTTTAAAAGTTGCATTTTCTGTCAACCTGGACATGGCGTATCTTCCGTTTGGAAGTTGTTTAGTCAATTTTGTCAACTTATTTTTTTTTTTAGCAGTTTTCTCCTATTTCTTCTTATTTCTGCAATTTTTGTTGGTACTAGTGTTTCAGTATATGTTTTTCTCTTGTCTCCTCGTTCACCTTCCATTGCTTAGCAGGCATAGTTGTTTTGACCTTTTTTGTTTCTTTCCTCTTTATTACTTTTTTCCAAATTATTTTGCTTCCATTTAGTTTCTCGCTCATCCTTTCTTTGTTTTCTGCGGCTTTTAATTAGTGTGTTTTCTTCCATTTTGTTTACTTAAATCTCAAAGCTTCAAACTTCTCTACATTTTTCTTCAGTACTGTCGTTGCATAGTTTCTTAGTGCTAGCCATTTGTTTTTGTCACTCAGGCATAGCGTTTTCCTATCTTCCTTCCACGCTTATTTTTACCATAAAATCTGTGAGTAGTGTCGCCGCAATTACTTTTAGAGCCTTCTGCGACACTGTCCTGTAGGCTCTGCAGATCTTTAACAAACTTGCTCTCATAGCTCCTCTTACTTCTCTTCTGTTTTTTTTGTCTTCAAAGCTTCTCCCCATGTTTCTGCGGCATACAATAGTTTACTTCTAGCCGCAGTTGCTATAAGCCTTCTTGTTTCTTTTCCTGGCCCTCCCTTGTTTGGCATAAGACTACTAAGCATTCTTTTCATTTTTTTTGTTTCTCTTACCGCTTTCTTAACCTGTTCATTCCATCCCTTTGCTATAAGTGTAACTCCAAGGTATATAATATGTTTATTTCTTGCCTTTTGGCCTTAAAAATTACATTTACAAATACATTTTTAACTTCCCAAAGTTATAAAACCTAATCCTTATAAATTTAACTCAAATAAAAGTATTTTCTTTTCTGTTCATCTACTTCTTTTCTTCGTTTTTTAATTGCCTTTATCAATTCTATACTTCTTCCGCCCCTTTTTAATATTTATTTTTTTTCCATCTGTTCTTCATTTCGTTACACTCTTTCAACATATGTTCCATAGTTTTTCTAGTCTAGCACATTCTGAACATTTTCAAATCTTCTTCTATCCAAAATTTTGTCACTCGCTCTTTATTACCACATCTGAATTTTGCAATCATTTTTTTATAATTTTTACTATATCTATCGCTCTCTAAGTACATTGGCAGTTCGCTTTCTAAAATATGTTCATAATTTGCGTTGTACCTAGACTCTTTCACTCGTATTCTTCTTTCTTGCTTTTGTATATCTCTATTTCTTTCCATAATTTCGTACCATGTCTCCTTCCCAGATTCTCTCATTCTTTCAATTTCTTGGCTAGCATACCCATTCCTGTTGCAATAATTTTCTCTAATCTCTCCTAGCTTTCCATTTCTTGCTTTTATTTTCTTTTTTATGCATTTTTGTAAGATTTTACATTCGTGTCTTTGTCTCATTCTTTCTTCATACTTTATTGCTTTTTTTCCTGCTTCTACTCTTAACTTATCTTTTTTGACTTTCTCCAGCACAATATATGCGGGAGTTTCTCTATTTAAACCTAGCACCCATCTTCAATATTTTACATGTATTGCTTCTAATTTTTCTTGTTCCTTCCATTCCTATATTTTTGACGCATACAATATCATACTTTTAACTAAACTATCAAACATAAATCCTTTTATTCTCATACATTTAAATTTTCTTTCTCTTATTCCCCAAACTTGTCCCACCACAAGTGTAATTCCAAGGTATTTAATTTTTTTTCTATGGTTATTATTTGTTCACCTACCTGTAATTTCCCATTTCACTTGTTTTCCTCTTTGTCGATAGCCATGCCGCTTTGGTTTTTTTGGAAGCCAGATCTAACCCTTTATTTTTTATCCATCTCTTTATCATCTCTATTGCCAACTCTAACCTTTCATTTAGTACTTCTATGTCTACATCCCTACCTATCAGACCTACGTCATCCGCAAATGCAGTTATTGTCACTCCTTTCGACAGCCACATCCTGAATAGCTGATTATAAACTAAATTCCATAGTTTAGGACCTAGTGCAGAACCTTGTGGTACTACTCTAGTCAGCCTAAATTTTCCATTTTTGGTCAGTAGATTTCTCTCTTGAAGGTAACTCCATATTTCCTTGGTAGTTTTTTTTTTATAAGTTCTTTTTGTTTTGCTGCTTCTATAATTGCTTCCCATAGTATGCTATTGGACCCATTTTGTATATCTAGCGCAATTATGACACAGTGTTGTCTTTTTCTGTATGGTCTACTGTTTGCTTCTTTTGCTATGGCTTTTACCTTTTCAATGGCTCCTAGAGACGTTCTTCCCTTTGTAAATCTATATTGTTTCAAAATTTAAGGTTTGCGAGTAATAACTTATGGTTTTACTGTATTGTGATTAAACACCACCAACCGCCATGTTTCAAGCATCTGTAGTTAATTGAAAAGGTTTCGTAAAATCTGAGTATGTTAAAATTGAGACATTTGTTAGAAGTTCTTTACAATGATGAAAAGCTTAAAAATTACTTAATTTCTTTAGTTGTTTTTGGGATGGGATATTTTTTTAATGTTTCAGTTTTTGCGGGGTTTGGTATAATTCTAGAAGGAGTGATGATATGACCGAGAAAGTCAACTTCTTTCCTTAAAAATTCACTTTTATCTAACTGAACTTTTAAGTTTGCTTGCCAAAAAAATTTATAAATAATTTTAATGTGACATAAATGTTTTTGAAGCAATTTCGAGTAAATGACAACATTGTCTATGTATACAAAACAAAATTGGTAGAGATAATTTTAAAGTAACATTTCCATCATACGTTGAAACGTACGGGTGGCGTTTTTTAACCCGAATGGCATCATTAGATAATCATAATGTCGTTATTTTCTGTAAAAACTGTTTTTTTTTATGGATTCTGGGTCCATTTTGATTTGATGGAACCATTGAGCTAGATCGAGTGTCGTGAAGTAAGAGCATTTTCCTAAATTTCGTCAATTCGAGGAAGAGGAAATTTATCTTCAATTGTTTTGTTATTTAATGTACGCTAATCAATTACTAAACGATGTTTCATTTACCCGATGCATCAGCTTTTTTTGGCACTAGCTAAACTGGTGAGCTATAAGGGAAAATCGAAGGTTGAATAATATTACTGTTAACTAATTTTTGAATTTAGTTTTAAGTTTCAGTTTTCATTGAGTAGGGATGACGGTAACTTTTAGTAAATACGGGTTTATCGTCTTTAGTTCTAATCTTATGTTTTATAATATTAGAAAATGTGAAATTTGAAATGTGAAAGTGTGAAATTTTTTCAAAATAAAAAATATCTGCAAATCTTTGGAAATTGATTCTATTGATAATTTTTCTTCATTATTTAAATGGTCTGTTTGTAATGACTCTGTGATACTAATAGAATTTTCTTTTTTTTAATAAAACTAAAAATTGAACAGGATGTTTTGCGTTTATATTTTCGAGATCAACGCTACCTAACAAAGCATTAAATTTTGTGTGCCAGTCAATAATCAATAATTTAATATTATTGCTTATATCAAATTCTTAAAGTATTGGGAATTCAATACCTTTATTATTATGAGTTACATTATGTAAACTTGTCACAGAAAATGGTTGTTCAGAAAAATAAGTGAAAGCAATTTTTGGATTAATTAATGAATTTTTAAATTTAAAAAGGGTAGGTTTTTTTGTGTAAACTGAATTTAAATTGACTCTGATATCGAGGCTTGTATGCGAAAGTTTTCCGTCTCGTCAGTATTTTTGTTAATATCGGAGTCGGTTACGTATTCATTATCATAATATATATAGATATTTCTGTTTGTTGGGGATAAGATTTTGCGAATATTCAGCGTTTGTTAATTCTTCAAATATAAAATTAGATTTTTGTTTATTATTAGCAAAATTATTTTGTCGATTGGTATATTGAGTACAACCGCTCATTGGTGTGGGGTTTTGACGTTTTTGATTTTGGAAGTTAGGGTGATTAGTACCAAATGTTTGGGAATTAATCTGATAATTTTGGTTAATTGGTATATTAGGTCAAATATTAATGGGTCTACGAGGAAATAGAACAACGCTTTGTTGATTATTAGATGTAAAAAGAAGAGATGAAGAAAAACGTGCCGTTTGCATGGGCAGAATATATCTGTTTATTGGTGTAAAATTTCTTTGCGGACTCGACATTTTATTATTTTTATTACAACCTTGAACTTAATAATGATTCTTTTTATTACGTAGAAATTGCATAAATAAAATTTGTGTTTTATGATTACCAAAACGACGACATTTAAATAAGCAGGCTTCTAATGAATTGCAATTATTGGTATTTAATAAATGTGTGCAATATGGTTCAATAATACCGGATTTAAATGTAGCTAAGCTTTGTTGTTGAAACATTATTTTTTTGTATTTTGAAAAACTATTATTTTGGGTTCTAAGAGTGACTTGTTCAATTAATATTATTTATTAATTTTCTTACAACGCGTTCAAAATATTGCTTATATTTTTTGCTAAACATCTGAAAGCTTGTTGTTAAATCGTTGTTTGTTACAACAGTTCTTCCGATCTAGGATTTCCGTATATTTTCCGTCATGTGGTACAATTATTTGAAATTAACACTTTTCTAGTATCAGCAATGATTTTAATCTTTACATTTTCTAAAAGTAAATTATTAAATAAACATTTTGGGTCAGGTTAACGTAAAATTTCAAAAAATCTTTCAGCTTGTTTAATGAAATAAGTCAAATCTTTAGTTTTACCCAAAAATTCTGGGACTATATCCCTTGCTAATTGTATGTCTAAGGTAATAGATAGGGCCATATTTAAATTATTTAAATCTGGATTATCTTCTAAATTCAATTCTAAATTTATATTTGCGTTAATCGGTGATTGTGAACGATCTCGTGGCATTTAAAAATAAGTATTTTAACACAATATTGTTTGCTTTCTTTGGAAAGGGATTATTGCATAAAGGACTTAAAAGCTCTACAGCGATTTTTATGCTGATCCAGTAAACTTATTGATGAACTCCAACGGTGATTTGGGTAGCCTGGTGGAATTATTGAAGTAGCAGGAAAATTGTTGTTTGTCACCAATTGTTCGATGTGGTTTTCAAAATCCAGCCGATTGAAAATTTCTTTCCAGGGTCAGTGTTCGTGATTCCAAAAATCCTGTTTGTTTGCAGCAGGGGTGTGGAGTCGTTACAAAATTGTAGCGACTCCAACTCCGACTCTTTAATTTTTTTGTTTTGACTCCGACTCCGAGTCAATATCTTAAAATTATGCAAAGTGGTGCGTGTGCTGTTACTGCGTTGCCACCAACACAAGTAAGTGTGGAGCGATAATTTTCAGCTTTAAAACTAATAAAATTGGATTTAAGAGCAACCTTAAAAAAAGATATTTTAAAAAGCAATTATATTTTTGCAAACAAACAGTTTTTAAATGTTTTATTTGTTTTCTTTTTTGTAAAAATTGCCTTATTAAAAGTATTATTAATATGTATAATTTTTTTGTACTATTTCTTATTTTTTGTTTTATTAAGGAGTCGGAGTTGGATTAGTTACAGTCGACTCCGACTCCGACTCCTCAAATATTGGCAAACTCTACCACTCCAGACTCCGACTTGGTTTGCAGCGCCAGTTAAGTTTATCCTCTTTGATTGATTATTTCACAATAAAACACAATGTTTTATATTAAGAGAATATTCTTATTTATTAATTGATGCATTGGGTGGAAAACAATGGTTATTCAATTAACGCTGTTTTTCCTATTATTTATTTGAAACTTGCATGGCACTATATAGAACCAAAAACCAATACTTCTGATGTTAAATTAAGGTTTTTACATATATGTAGATTTATTTATTTAACTGAGAAATCTGGTTTGTATAGTATTGTATAGTATTGCTAGTATATTATAAAGTATATATTTTTTTTAAATTTTAAAATTTCATAATTTAAAATACATTTTTTATATAACGCTGTTTTTCCACCCAATGCTTCAATTATTGTTTACAATAACTTTTAATTATTCTTATTTATTAATTATATAAATGATACCAAACTTATAGCGTTTAAACAGTTAGAGCTTTATAGCGTAAGTGTGTCGAGATGATTCGTGGTTGAATCTTAATTAAAATCTCACTTAACAATAATAATTACTACCTATTTATGCCTAAGGAAATTGCAACGTTTACAAAAGATTTGAATTGCGTTCTTAGTACTGGTGAGCACATGCATTATCAGTGTTGACGAGTAATATTATACACCTGCATTATCAGTATTGACTAGTAATATAATAATTATATACAAATGTGTTGGTTATAAGCATAACATGATTTTTATTTCAAATATGTGTGGTGTAAATTATTTATAAACATTACAGCTATGTGTTTGATTTATTCAAATCATAGTTTAAACTATACAAATCAAAACATATTAGTAATATTGCATTATTATAAAAGTCTAATCATATGTTTATAATAGATACATTCCGGATCACATTTTTTTAATTAATTTTAAATATATATTTGGCAACTATCAATAAAATCAAATACAAAAGTTTTGATAAGGTATCATTATAATTACGTTTGATATAAAATACATATAAATAAGATTTGTGTTCATATGTTTAAACACAAAACAATTTCTTTAAATCTGGAAAGCATGTAGAAATTGTTTTTTTTTTGCATTTTTAAAGTCGGCATATTCTGTAAATGGTGGAGTTAATTGGTTTTCATTATTTTCAAATTCAAGTAAATTTTCAGATACAACATGTGTATTTTTTTACTTAAGTTATTATATGATAATATTTATCACTGTTTCAAAACACAGATTTATGTCCGAATGTTCTTTAAGATGTTTTCTTATTCAACTGTTTGCAGCAATCTGTTCAATAAATAAAAATTGTTGACATTTAAGTTTCAAGACATATATAAATTTTTATCTACATACAACTTGGTATTTGTGTCATGTGGTCCGCAAGTTCTACATATTTACTACCTTAAACATACTAAATAGAAGATTTGAGCCATGTAATCTATTTTTGTTTTTAAAGTTGTACCATTTCTATTATGTGCACATTAAGTAGGTTCAGTATTTGCAGTTTTCAATTCTAGGGCAGCAAATATGTTTAATAATATACTTCTTGGGCCACTATGTTTTAGATAGTCAATATATCTTTACAAACAATTATAAACGAGTTTTAAGTATACAATGTATACGTTAAAGTTAATTATATTGAAATCTATACAACATAACAATCTGAAATTTAAAGTCATCAATGAAAAGAATACCACATATTTCAAAATGAAATTTCTGATCATATAGTTTAAATTTTATATAATATATTGTCACACTTTTGTATACAACCTATGATCTAATCTAAAAATAAGCTGCGAGTTTATACTACCACTAGAAATGGTCATCTTCTATCCAATGAATTACACAATACTAATACTTTTCACAACATCTATTTTTGTATAGGTATAAAAATTTGGAATAAATTGAGTTCTGAATGTAAAAGTCTTAACATGAATAGCTTTAAGAAAAAAGTAAAAAATAAGTTATTTGTTAAAGCATATTTTAATATTAATGAAATTTTAAGTGACTCACTATTAGTGTAATTTTATAACAATTTTTAATTTGTATTGTGTGATTGCGATTTGTTATGATTTCTTTTCAACTGTTTTATGTACTTTTATTTGACGTTCACATCCATGTTATATATTTATTTGTATTTGTGTTGGCTTAAGTGAATAATAATCTATTCTATTCTGCAAGAAAAAAAAATCTGAAATGTTGAATTACATTTATATTAGGATAGAGCCTGCTAAAAGAATCGTCCTAAGTTTGCAATTTACCTGCACAATGATTTATTTTGTTATTATATTATACACTCAGATGCAAAAAAACCGTGCCGCGCCATTGGATAATTTTTTGCAACAAACCCGGGTAATTATAAAACTTTTAGTGTTTTACAATCAAAGAAACTATTTGGATATAGAAACAACATATGATACTTATCAATTTATTAAATAAACATTATTAAGCAAAAATAAAATTTAAAGGTATGCGTTCTTCACTACCTATTGCTCACTTGACATTCTGCACAAAGGATCAAGGTGGCTACTGGGTTGACTTGTTTGTTTTCGATTGTCGAATGAGATTGCTCTGAGAATTCAGTGCAGATTGGTGTAGTGGTTATGATTTTAAGTGCTGAAAATTGTGCTAAAGCTGTTGCTCTTGTGGCAGATGAAAGAAGCCAGCGGTATGTGTCCAGATTCTTTTATGTCAGTTTATCTACCGTTTAAAAACCAGAAACCAATGTTGTAAGGTTTGTGGTACAGCTGTCAGTGTATGGACAGTTTGTCAAAGGTTGCAAGAAGCTGGCTAAAAATATTGTACACCAGCAATTGAACCAAAATTACTACTACGTCACCGAGTAGCCAGACTCCAATTTTCTTGCGAACATTTGAATTGGACATTGGCACAATAGAGAACTGTACTGTTTACTGACGAATCTAGATTCTGTCTACATTTGCCAGATGAAAGAGAACGAGTATGGAGACAAACGGGAGAACAATTTGCGGAGTGCACTTTTAAGCCTTTGTTTAGCTATGGTGGAGGTTTTCTGATGGTATTGGCAAAAATATCAATAGATGCTTGCTTTGAATTGATTGTCATTTATGGAAGATCGATGACTGCAGAGCGGTATATTAATGAGATTTTAGAAAATTACATAGTTCTATTTGCTTTATTTATCGGCGATAGCTTTATTCTGATGCAGAATAACGCACTCTGCGAGATGCGTCACAGAATATTTGGTTGCAGTTGGAATAAGAAAATTTATATAGTTTGCATGTACCCTAGATGGAAATCCTATAGAATATGTTTGGGACATGCTGGGCAGGCGTGTTAGAGGACGTGCAGTTGCACCAACCACAATAAACGAGCTTCGTGTGGCACTGATATTTTTGAGCTTATTAGTGACATGGACCGCCGTATGCAGGCAATAGTTAGGGCTTGGGAAGGCAATACAAAGTATTGAAATCATATTTTTACATAACACCTTGAGTAAGGAAAGGAGACTGTGGTAGTTGAGGGGCTAATACTCAGGTTTAGAAGAATGTTAGTTCCAACACGTTGCTTTAGCCCCAGCTTCTGGTAAAACGAGAGGTTAAATCTAACCCAGTTTTAACTAATTGGTTCATTATTTAACTTAAAGGTAAGGAATTATTTATGTGGTGATAGATAAAAGGTTCGCAATGTGCTACGGTTGGAGCCCGATAGTATTCTTTGTGTTTGCAAAAGTCTTTCATTTACATTTATGAAACCTATGTTGCTTGATTAGCTCTGGCGATTGCATCAGTTTGTGATGTTGCATCCTATATGTGGCTTCGTGGTGAAAGGTCAAAAACCGGTTGCGGGCCCATCAGGCTCAAAACCAAAACTGACTACGGTTTAATCTGGACCAAAGTCACAACTAGTGGGATTTCAAGCAAAACCACTCAAGATGGGGGCTTATTTAAAGCCTAAACTATATATGGTATTGGCTCGATCGGGCCAAAACCAACTAAAATGGCGACTTCCAAGTCAAAGCCTAAACAAGCTAAGACAGTCTGAGTCAAACCTTGCAAAAACGGCAGCACAATCTAGGTTACCGCCACTTGAGGTGCAGGTTTTTAGCGATCCTGTGCTCACCGACCCTAATGTTGACATGTCGTTAGAGTTAATAGATGTGAAAGTTCTTCCCGCGCCACCTACTCTGACAGATGCCAAATTATGCCAATTAGTGGGAGATCTATTCCCCCAGATGATAATTCAAAAGGTAAACATAAAAACGCTAATAAACAAAAAATTAAATTTACGTTTGCAACGTAACTTTAAAAATGGTTTTAATCATTATAAAATGGAACTGCAACAGATATAAATCTCACTACGAATCTTTTAAAATATTATTAGCCAAAAATTTACTTATTAGCGTTTACTTACAGGAAACAAATTTTATGGTTAAAAATTCTAGTAATCTTTGTGGTTATACTATTTATAGAAAAGATCGTGCAAATGTTGATTGTGCTCAGGGTGGAACGGCTTTATTGGTTTGTGATACGGTTTTTAGTAAAGAACTCCGTGTCAACACGGCATTAGAAGCAGTATCCGTTCAACTACATCTCCCTTTTTCACTGACCATTTGTTCAATTTATATTCCTCTAAATGTCAGTTTGAACGTTTGTTTGATTGATTAATTACTTGAACAACTTTTGTCCCCATTCCTGCTAATGAGCGATTTTAATGCTCCTAACACTATGTGGGGCTCAAGTCGAACTGATGTGCGAGGTCATAACTTGGCTAATATTTTTTTAGGAACGAATTTAGTTATCTTAAATAAAAAAATACTTTTTCGTGGTTAATAGATTATTCTCGACTGTTGAATTTCTCATTTGTTTTCCTAGTATCGCAGCATTGCTGGATTGGGAAGTATATATATATTCCGTTATCGTCCGGAAAACTTTGCAGAAAGCCCGTTCCTTGGTGGAATTTTGAATGTCAGCAAGTTAAACTAAACAAACGCCGTTCTTTTTGTATGTAACAACATGGCGTCTGTTCAGATGTGTGATACGTGTGACGACAATTTTATTGTTAATAACCGCAAAGTTAAGTGTTTTTTATGTGATAATGTTACACATCAACAATGTGGAAAATTAAAAGATGTAGTTTTTAAAGCAATTAATGAAAACAAAAATGTTAAATAGTTCTGTAACCGGTGTTTAAGCAACATAACCTCTCATGTGAAAGTGAATTACTAATGGAACATAAAAACTCGATAATTTTGTTATACAAACAATTTATCAAAGAAAATGACGGAAAATATAGTCTTCTTGAAGAAAATAAATCCCTTTGGGAAGAAAAAGCCAAGCGTTTGGAAATTCAAGTAGGTCAACTAGCTACATTGTCTATGTCAACAATAGGTAGTTCAAATGATCCAATCGAAGAACAACATCAATTGGAACTTTCTATAATTGAGGAAACTGCTGTGAAACAAGCCCCAAAGAATGCGGCCACTATAAACGCAAACAATTCAACTAATGTTATAAAGAACAAAAATATCAACAAACAACTAAAAAAAATTACTAATAAAAATGCCATTACAAAGAAGGTAATTATTGTCTTGGCTCCCATGGATAAAATAGCAGCTAGGGAAAAGAAAGCATGGTTTGCAATAGGACGAGTAAACCCGGATGTAACATCATGTGATATTGTTACTTATATTAAAACTGTTATCAGTGATTGTGGTGAATTAGCAGTAGACTCAATTTACAAATCTAACTACAATTAGACTTTTAAAATAGGAATAGATTACATACACAAAGATAAAATAATCGAACCAAATTCCTGGCCAAGTGGTATTACTATAAAAAGATTCTTTTTTAATAACAATAATAAAAATGGAAATAAAGATTTTTTAGCAAATTCTCAACAAAACATATAAACAAATGTAAAATAATATCTGATGTTTATTTTAATATTTTTTATATGAATGCGCAATCTGTTAGGAACAAGGTTGGTCAATTTAATTCTTTGTTATGTTGTGAAAATAATAAATTTCATGCTGTCTCGCTTGCCGATCATTCGTTATCAAATGATGAAGCTGAAATATTTAAATTAAATAACCTTAAATGTCTATCTCACTTTTCTAGAACTAGATATAAAAATGGTGGCGTAATGAACATGTTAATAGAGAATATCACTTGCAAAAATTTGCCTGAAATTAATGCAAAGTCAGAAGAAATGATCTGTGAAGTGGTCGGTTCTTTAATTATAAATTTCAATTTTATTTTGATTACAATCTACAGATCACCTTCTGCTGACTTTAAATCATTTTTAGAAGTAATTTTAAATGTTTTGAGTTTGCCAATTTTGGTTAATAAAAAAACTATTATTTGTGGTGACTTTAATGTTCATTTTTTAAGTAATAATGATTCTAGGTCAAATCAACTTTGTAATTTACTGCACGAGTTTGGGTTTGCGGGTACAGTGACTTGGCCTACGCGCGGTTTAAATTGCTTAGACAATATTTTTATTAATTTTTCAGAGGATATGATAGTGGTAGTTCCAGTAGAAAGTGGATTTTCGGATCATATAGCGATTGACATTTCTATAAGATGTCAGAGTTATCATGCAAATAGACCTAATGTGAAGATATGTCGTCCCATAACAATTAAAGGTAAGCTGCTGCTGTATAACAGATTAGAAATCACCAACTGGGATTTTGTTACTAGTCATTTAGATACTGATATTAAGTTCACCAAGTTTAATGACATTCTTATTGAACATTACAATTATGCCTTTTCACAAAAAAAGACTTTTAATAAATCAAATAAATTTCAAATTGATTGGTTTACTGAAGACATTAGAAATATGAGGAATGCTTTATATCTTATGAATGATGCATGTAAAAGGAATGCAGAATTAAAACCTACTAGAAATTCATACAGAATGAAATACAAATTAGCAATTAAGCAAGCGCAAATCAATGCAAATGATTTATTTCTTTCTAAAAGCAGCAATAAACCCTATAATAATCTGAAGACTGAATCTGACTGTGATATTAGTGCCTGTGATTTTAATGTTAATTTTATAAATAATGTTAAAAAGATTTTGTCAGATATTCCATTGCAAACATCTGACCCTATTATTGCCTTGTCTTATATTGATCTAGTTAACGAATTTCAATTTCAAGAAGTGACGTATTGTACAGTACGGGATGTCATTAAAAATTTGAAAACCAAAAACAGCAAGGATATATATGGTTTCAACGTATCTATCATTAAGTCTATATGTGAAGTGATTCTATTGCCGTTAACAAAAATAATCAATCAATGCATTAGAGATGGCGTATTTCCCAGTTGTTTAAAAATTAGTAAATGTGTTCCTATTTTTAAAAAAGGAGACAAAACAGACCCAAACAATTATCGTCCAATTTCATTACTTCCTATTTTATCTAAGGTGTTAGAACAGATTATGTATAATCAAGTTGTTCTTTTCTTTGAAGAAAATAATATTTTCTTTAAAGAACAATATGGTTTTAGAAAGAGGAAAAGTACAATTTATGCCATAAATAGCTTGGTTGATGAAATATCTACTGCGTTTAACAACGGTAATATTGTTGCTGCTACACTGCTAGACTTGTCAAAAGCATTTGATTGCGTTGACCACTCAATACTAATTCGTAAACTATATTGCTATAATTTTAATCCGTTAAGTGTTCGTCTTATTTTATCATATTTATCAAATAGAAGTCAGTGTGTTAGTTTTCAAAATCAAAAATCTGATTATTTACCGGTTGAACATGGGGTTCCACAAGGTTCAATTTTAAGCCCGTTGTTATTTTTAATTTTTATCAACGATTTCCACTTTAACTTAAGCAGCAAAGTAATATTATACGCTGATGACACTACGTTGTTAAACAAAGGACCATGTTTGGTAGATCTTGTTGCTGCCAACAATATCAATTTGGACAAGGCTTGCATGTGGTATTCTAACAATAAACTGAGCCTGAATCAGTCTAAAACTGTTAACATGTTTTTTACTCTAACTAATGACCATCTGATTAATAACTGTTCAACTAGTACTAAGTTTTTAGGTATATGTATAGACAAAAGTTTTAAATGGAAAGATCGTTTTAATTACATTTCAACCAAAATTTGCAAACACGTCTATCTTCTTAGACAAATGTCGTTGTCAATATCGACAAAAATACTCAGAACTGCATATTTTTCATTATGTCATACTCATTTAACATATGGCATTTTTGTATGGGGTCATTCTCCTATTATGAACAACCTTTTTGCATTGCAAAGGAGATCTGTGCGTATTGTGGTAGGTCTAGCATATCAAGATGACTGCAAAAAATGCTTTATTGAGCAACAAATTTTGACACTTCCTTGTGCCTATATATTAGAATGCATTCTTTGGATGCATAGTAATATTAATAAATATGTAAGAAATGAAGCAGTTCATGAGTACAATACGAGAAATAAAAATAGTTTTCGTCCACCCTTTAATAGGGTAAATAAATGTAAAAATTCTGTTAGGCACTACTGTGTACTGCTTTATAATCTATTACCTGGGGGTCGATTCTGATCTTTGTGAGTTTTGTCACCGATGGCAAAACTCACATGTTTCCATGGATACATATTTCTGACATTTGTGGTGACAAAACTCACCGATGGTTTTTACATGGCAACCTAGTAATTTTGTTAAATCGGTCAGAGTTGCTATATTCATGTGAATTATTTTAAATATATTTTAAAACAATCAATGTTGCATTGAAATAATTAAAAGTATAAATTAATATAATTTATGACGGAATCTAAAGATTTATAAAAAAGTTGTATTATTTGCTATGTACAAACTGTTCTATATTCAATAACAAATAATAATACTTTATTTATCTAAAGATCATGCAATGCTATAAGACAAGTCGATTCACATAATATATTACATCAATAAACATAAAATTTTTAAAATAATTTGCGTTAAAACTTTTATTATTACAATAAACGTAAATTGAATGATTATACATCATTTTCACTATCATTATTTACAATTTGAAAGAGTTATCATTAAAGTATTCTTTTTGTAATAGGCTCTGTTACTATATCAGTCTTTTAACGTATGGTGTTCATATCTTGTGTTATATGCTTTTCTGTTATGTCTGACTGTTTTAAAATTTGACAAATTGTTTTTAACATATAACGGTGTAAAATATATACACAATACTCAGTCATTATTTTTGCTCTAAAATAATGGTCTGCAATGTTTGTCCCAATCTTACTTTGTAATTGTTCAACCAATTTGCTTTTGCAATTTAATTTTTTTTTTCAACCTTACTAGAATTACCCCAAGCAAAGTGCGCATAGTTGAATAACTTTAGAATATTAAAATCCACAATATTTTTTAGGTTTGTAGCAACTTAACAGAGAGACCCTTGCAGTGGCGTAGGGCCCGTAAAACGTGTCGGTGCCCCCCACCCCGCGCCCCCCCAGCCCAATGTGCTTATTCCAGCTACCCCCAATGTTTGCATAGGTGACTTGTTTTATTGAATTATTTTCACATTGTATCAAATTGGAAAAATTTGATATTACTTTATTTTATTTTAATAGAGCATCATCTATTTGTTTTGGTAATACAAAAATAGTGGTATTGTCTGCAAATGCTACGCTTTTCTCTAAGTGTACATCATTACATATGTAATAAATAAAGAGGACCTAACACAAAACCTTGCTGTATTTTTGGCTTATTTACAGTATATTAGAGCTTACATTACCGATGTGTACATAGTGAGTTCTTTTTTATAAATACGTTCTAATCCAATTAAATGCAGTGCCTCTTATCCCGTACCTAAATAATGTATTTAGTAATATTTGATATTAAGATCAAAAGCTTTAGTTAAATCTGAAAATATACCAAAAACATTTTTTCCTATCATCAGAATCACTATAAAGATTTTCCAAATAATTTATGATAGCATCTAAGGTCGATTTACCTTCCCTAAATCCATATTACATATTATTAAAAAGATTACATTGATTAAAAAAAATTGTTACTTTGAAAGCCACAATACTCTATAACACTTTAAGCAAAATTGCTCAAATTGATATCGAGCGATAAAGTTTGCTGTTAATTTCATCTCCCTTTTTAAACACGGGAACTATCTTTGCTAATTTAAAATATTCGGGAAAGATATCTTGATTAAGGAATTTATTTATGATAGAAGTAAAATGGTCAAGAAGTAATATCAATATACTTTTAAGTAATTTACTGCTAATTCCATCTCACTCTTCGGAGTTCGTATTTTTAAGTTTCTGTACTCTATCATATACATCTTGTGTCACTGGATAAAAGAAAATTGACTTAGTACTGAGATCAATATTACTTCCGTCGGTAGGTTTGCTACTTCTATAGTCTCAGTTATAGTGTTAAAGTAGTTATTAAAATGGTTGGCAATATTTTCTGAATGTGTTTTAGTTTTGTTGTTAATACTTAAACTAGCAACACTGTTGGGTTTGTTGAACGCAACAACGTTATTTATGATAGTCCAGGCGGTTTTATTCATATATTAGACTCTTAATTTTTGGTTATAACGCATTTTTTTTTGCCAAAATTAAGACTTATTTATAGATGGATTTATAACAATTATAAAACAGTTTGTCCTCTTTGAAGCTCCGTAATATGTGTAAATCTTTTTATTCCCATTGTGATCCATTGATTAGACTTGTTTATATTGGTAAATTCTTTAAAGGAAACGCTGATTCTAACAAAAAAATAATGTGTACAAAAAATAATTGACATTTTTATTTAAGGTCGTTATTGATTGTTGCAGTACTACAATCGTAAGAACTAAAAAGATTTATAAATTTACTACAAAATTGCTGGCACTGTTAAAATTTCTGTGATAGCTTACCGGTGTTTTAATTTGTTTTATAGGATTGAATTCTATTATGTGTATATTTATTATGATCCTATAATAATCCGTTTTCTAAGACATTTTCTATAATATTTCTTGCACTTTACTAAGACAAATGTTATCTAGACAATTTTAAAGCCGCGTTGGTTTGTCTATCTTTGGCTCTATGTGATACGATAACAGCAAATCTATTAGTTCCGTTTTCATCATTGATGTTAATATATTATTTAATAATAAACTACCAATCAGTATATCATTATACGTTACATTTGCTTATCTCAATAAGTAACATAATAAATTAATTAAATTGCTTGTCTTTTTAAGTATTAATTAATTTTGATTATGTATGTTCCGATTAAGTGTAACGAAACTATGTATATATTTGTTTTATAATAGTACTTTAGTTGAAAATGTTATTGTTTGCATATTAAAAATAAATTTTATAAAATTTGTTTTATTTTACAAATATATCATATATCAATCTGCCTAAATCTAAACATATATAATCAAAATTTACTCGACTAAAGTCTTATTTGTTTTATTTAATTTGCTTGAGCAGTTTAGTTAATGCTTATCATAATATTATTAACATAAAATAATATTATATGTATATTAATTAATTGAATAATGAACAAGCAGACGACTGCCGCACACTAGACGCACGCATCATATATTCCGCAAATGCATCGAAATACATTCATACTATAATAATGCGGTATGTGTCGTCAATATGCAAGCCAATTAATTTATGTATATTGTTCACACAATTTTAAAAAAATGGTTATTGAAAGAATTAAGTATATTACAATATTTATTAGAATTTTATTAATGACAGATAAACTCACACGAACTGTCATAAAAGTCACCGTATTAATTGTGCCTGTTTAAAGTCACCGGTTTTTATACGCTTTTACTCATTCTGTGACAAAACTCACAAATATTAAAACAGCATGCTCTGGAAATGACGTAATTTTGATGAGAAAAACCATCGGTGAGAAATGTCACCGGCGGCCAAAGTCGGCCCAATATTACTAAAATTAACAACATAAAAGGTAATTAAATTATTCTATAAGCTTTTTACTACAAATATCGCTTGCTATTCTTAATAAAAATGATGTAATAATCTATAAATTGTTTATAATTGAACTAAAATCATTATTTAAAGAAAACTCACGCGATCTGTCAC
The DNA here is from genome assembly GCA_963932245.1 of Tachinus rufipes. Taxonomy (NCBI): domain Eukaryota; kingdom Metazoa; phylum Arthropoda; class Insecta; order Coleoptera; family Staphylinidae; genus Tachinus; species Tachinus rufipes. The sequence goes on along the minus strand of OZ010750.1, from coordinate 39,219,118 downwards.
TTTTAAATAATGCATGTTTTAAGTCACCGATTTTTGTCACCAGTGGCAAAACTCACCAGAATTTTGTCACATTTTATTGAAATACGTCATTTTTGTGAGAAAAGCCACCGGTGACAAAAGTCACCGGAGATCAGAATCGACCCCCTGATGTTATCAAAAACATGGAACGCAATGTTCTAAAAAGTACAGTTAAAATATTTCTTTTAAATAAGGCATACTACACCATTCAAGAATGTGAGAATGAAGCATTTAATGATATTATTCTTTTAAATGTTTAATGTTAATGTTATGTCTACTTTTTTATGTATTAAATATTATTATGTATGCATTATATGCTATTTTAAGTGTTCTTTTATGTACAATATTTTATATTTTTATATTTGTCTTGACGTTTGTAAAACCATGTTGCTAACAAGAAATAAATTTATTATTATTATTATTATTATAGGTTTAACAACTCTCTAACAAATGAAAATCTATTATTTTATTTAAAGTACAAAATTGTTGTTCAAAGAACATGCAGAAAAGCTAACAGAAAATCATGGTCAGAATATGTTACTTCTATTAAATCGAGAACCCCCGTCGGGAAGGTGTGAGAAAAAGTCAGAAACATTTCTGGCCGAACCGCATCATTACCTATTAGTGGGTTATTGTCTGGTGATCAAATTACTACCAATCTCTTTGACATCTCAAATGTTCTTGCAGATATTTATTTTGACGCTTTCAGCAATGATAATTACGATGAAAATTTTCGTGATATTAAAATTAACATAAAAAAAAACGTTCTGTCATTTGTCTCTGATCAAGATAAATTATATAACGCACCGTTTAGTGTTTGGGAATTTGACTCAGCATTATCTGAAGTGCACAATACTGCTCCAGGTGTCGATTCAATCCACAGTGCTATGCTTAAGCATTAAAGTTGCTCTGCGTCTTACTTGATTATTAGATTCAAGAGGTTTAATTGCTGACATACAATGTGGTTCAAGGCGTCATCGTTCTACAACTGATCACCTTGTTCGATTGGATACAGCCATTAAAAATGCCTTTGTACAGAATTAACATCTTGTCGCTATATTCTTTGACATTGCAAAAGCATATGACATAACGTAGAAGTACAATGTTCTACAAACGCTTCATTCGTGGGGTATTCGCGGAAGCTTGGCATTGTTTATACAAAGTTTTTTAACTTTCCTTTCATTTAAGGTACGTGTAGGTGACAGCATCTTAGGTATAAGTCAGCAACAGAATGGTATTCCGCAAGTATCTATTTTAAGCAGACGTTATTTATGATAGCTATTAACGGCATAAGTCAGTTTATTAAGCATCCGGAGGGCGGATGTATATATGTTGATGACGTAGCTATATATTGCGCCTCAAAAAACATGCCAACATTAGAAAGTCAACTTCAAATAACTATCAACCGCATTTTGAACTGGGCTAATAGCAATAGATTAACTTTTTCAACAAGCAAAACCATGCTTATCTATTTTTGTAAAAGGCGTACCCCAAACGGTGACCCTTTTGTGGTGCGATCAAAACTAGATTATGGTTCCATAATCTATGCTTCTGCAGCACCATCCACACTACGTATTGTTGGTTCTGTTTACCATACAGAAATTTGTTTAGCAATTGGCACATTTTGCACTAGTCCGATTGCTTGTGTTTTGTGCGAGGCGGCTGAACCATCATGTCTTCGGCGTAAGATCTTGACTGTTAAGTACGCCGCAAAACTAAAAGCTAAACGCTTGCATCCGACGTTTTCTGTCGTGCATAATAATGGTAAGGATTTATACAACAGGGCACGTTTGGAAAAACCCGGTTGCTATAAAAAATTGCAGTAACCTTTGGGAACTGAATTTTCAACTTTTTGATGTCTACCAACTTTCTTATTGCCGCGATCCTCCTTGGACGTTGCAACGTCCGAGGTTAAATACTACATTATCGAGATTAAGCAAAGCATCAACTTTACCAGTTGAATATCGGACTGAATTTGCAAATTAAGCAAGGCACGTAAATGCCACTTGTATTTTTACCGATGGCTCAAAAAGTACCAACGGTGTGGGTTGTGTTTTTCTTGTAAATGAGCTGCAGTTTACATTTGGCTTGCAGTGTTAACAGTGTTTATACTGCAGAATTGTATGCTAACTATCAAGCACTTTTCTACATTCAACTAAGTGCAGGTACATTTTATGTTGTATGTACAAACTCGTTGAGTGCATTAAACGCTATAGATGACCAATGTCCTAATCATTACTTGCTGAGGCAAATTCATTCAAGTTTGCAAAGAAGTTATCCTCACGCAACTTTGCATCGGTCACTGTCGATGGACTCACGGGCATTTGTTGGCATGTGAGGTGCCGCCAGTTTGTGATACCTGTAATGTTCCATTAATTGTTTGTCATACCTTATTGAATTGTCGGCATTTTTCGGAACATAGAGCTGAATTATCACTCAGTTTGTTGATTGTTTTAGGCGATTAGATCGTTGAAGTCGATCGTCTGCTCAATATTATTTGACTGAGCAGACTGGGTATGTGGATATAAATGTTATTTTATTGTAATTAATGTTTTTGTATTGTAAAATCTAGCATTGTTTAGGATTTTTTACACCCTATACACTATTGGAATTATCTAGTAATTTTTGCTATAATCTTAAATAGTTTGTGAATTTTTATTTTATTTTTGTTATTTATCTATTTATTTATTTAATTTTATTCTATAACATGCCATTTTACAGCATATTATTTTACATTTTTTATAGTTAGAGGAAAGAATTGGCATTAATAGTCTTCTTAGGTTGATATCTCAAAAGTCTAAACTAACTAACTGTGCAGAATAATTGAAATGTGATAGAATGTAATTACATTCAAATAATCACGAGCATTTTCTTGGTTAATATGCTTACATGCTGATTATGCATCATATAAGAATACCATTACAACAAATGAACTCATTGACAAAATTCTAACGCTTTGAGTCTGTTGAAGCTATCTACAGTGTGATTGAGAAATCCTTAGGTTTACAATGTAGGCAACTAATATAAACTATTGTAAATGTTTTAAAACAAATTTTAAACTACCTTTGATTATTACCTACGCCCATTTATTGTGTGGTAATTTATTTAATTATAAACAATTAAAATAAGTTTAAAGTATATAATTCTCAATGATATATTATTTTAGAACAACAGTTTTAATGATTATACATATAAAATATGAATAAATAAATAAACTATTATGCAGAATAACAAATGTATGTATTTTTATAGGGTTAATAATTATTGAAAATATTAATACCCAGTACTTAACATAATAAAACAATAGGTAAATGTACAAGATTGTAAATTGAAGGAATAAATTATATGTACAATAGTGTTTACACAAGAACAGAATGCTTTTATAGTTAAAACACATTATTGCAGTGATGAATGAAGTAATTCTTTTTCCAGTACAGAAGTTTTTAACAGAATCTTTGTAAATGATAAATTACTGAACGGTTTGAAGACAGAAACTGCAACTATAGAAGAAACCACTTCGCAGACCATCTATTTTAACTAAAGAGGTTATTCACAATATACAAGATTGACTAAAGCAAACTCTACAAAAGTCAATGAGAAAACTATTGCCCAAACTGAAGTTTTATATGAAAGTTAAATTACTTCCACTTGATAATAAACTAGTCGCATATTGCAACTGGTTCTACAAACATTTAACTAATTCAGCTCTGTTTTGCTAAAAATAACCAATCTGCAATTTATTGTAGTGCAATTGTTAAATAAGTCTATCAAAAATTATAATTTGGTACCGTTCTGCACTATTTCATAAAAAAATATAGGTCCATTTAATTTTTGCCTTAAAATACTAATTAAGCGGATTTATTTTTGTGTTTGTGAAAGTTATAGGGATTGATGACTACAACCACCAAGCTTCATTAGTAAAAAAGTTTTATCTACTATTTCATCATTATTTGTTTCGTAAACAACTTTTCAGTTTAAATGAATGGCTTATCAGGTGGCTTCTTTTTATAGGTGTTTAGTTTTTAATTTGTGATTTACAACTGTTTTATCAAAAATTTTGACTGAGAAAGAATTGATTTAGTAATCTTAATATAATATAATACAATCAACTTCTAAAAATACAAACTGTTTATTGTAAAACAATTGGTTTATTATTTCATATTCAAACTGTGCTTACTTTATTTAATGTTATGCAAACAAGCATACAATTAATTATATACATACATACATAAAAATTTATTATTAAAAAAAAAAAATAAATGATTACGTTTGAATACATATAGTAGTATTATTTTGACAAACAAAACTTATTTGAAGAAATATGTCATGTATGTCCATTTTTTTAGACATAGGTCTAGACTCTAGATTTATTTGAAAAAGTTATATTAAATAATGAAAGAAAATGTTTCAATCAATGTTTAGACAAATTAAAAACTTAAATTACCTTTTAATGTATCTTCATCAAATTCATCAAAACTATCAAACTCGTTTTTAATCGAGTTGTTCATGACATCAGCATTACTTTAAAAAAATAAAATAATGAGGCTTTAGTTATATAGTGGTAGTAACTTTTTTAAATATTTTTATTGTTTTATTAAAAAAAAAGCAAACAGTAAATAAAAATGAATTTGAATATAAAAAAGGCTATTAACCAAAGTATTTGTTATATATTAAATTCCAATTAACTTACTTTGGCTCTAACATAAGATCCATGTTGTTGGAAAAAACTACTGGGTCGTAGTTGCTTTAAGATATATAATAGCATTAACACTAGTTATATATTAATTACAACTAACTTACTGTGCATATTTAAAGGTTTCCGCAAGTTCAACCATTTTGAATGATTTTAATTGAACAGTGCCACAGTACTGACCAAAAACAATAAGTAAACAGTTATAATCGATAATCTCTCTTCTTTCAATTTTTGAATTAGCTTTGAAGTATTAGTCATTACATGGATCAAATGTATTGAATTTATTGTGATTACTAGCAAGATAAAAAAGTTGTTTTCGTCTAACATACCTATTTATTAACTCATACTTTTCTATTACATACAGTTTGGAGGCCCAAAATAAAGTTTTAAAATATGAAATGAATACTAGTTTATAGTAGAGGAAAGAATATTGAATAGTATAAAAAATGTTTAGTTTTTTTTTTTCAATGAATAAAAACAATTCTGAGCAATTTTATGTTACTTTTATGCAATTTTACTTGAATTTTTTTAAATTAATTGTGAACACACTTTAATTTTATGCAATGGATAAGGTTTTTTGAATGATTTTATAAAAAGTATAAGCTATGTTAATTTTATACGATAGAAATGTATTTCTTTTTAAATTGTCAATTTTATGCAATCTTGCTTGAATATCGTTCAATAAATTTCAACAATACAAATTTATGTCAATATTATTTAATTTTACCTAATTTTTTTTATAAAAATTTAAAACAATCTAAAATAAATTTTCTTTAAATTATACTTTTTTTTAATTTGGATTTTTTCTTAAATCGTTTTTTTTTACTGTATTTTTGGAATAGGCGTGAACAAGTTATCAAGACAAAATAATAAATAATGTAACAACCAATAGAAACAGCTTTGCTTATCATTATTCCTACTTACGGTCTCACTCGATGTACGTTAATATAAGTTCCTGCAGCTTCCATACCGCTCAGTTTATAAACTGTACGTGTCGCGACTCGGCTGTGCAAGTGATAGAAATGGTGACCAGGCTGATTTAGCTGACCAGGGGCTTTTATTGCTGTACTTTAAATTTGTCAGGTAAATATTTAACCAATATAAATAAAATATCAGTATCTATGTTTCACTTTTATTAAAGCTAGACACGAATAGTTTGGCCTACATTGGCCAACTTAATTTACACAAAAATTATGTTGGCTGTGGTTAAACTCGTGTCGTTGCCCGTTTTAGCAAGATGAGTTTTATTTCTAAATTTTATTTTTTTTTAATAATTTTAAGAAAAAACGCAATTTTTGAGCTTCTTCTTTGGAATTGTGCCAAAGTTTTAATTTTTAGAAATTAATGTATGTAATATACATTTAACAGGCAAATTAAAAATTTAAAAAACATTAGATGCTAAATACGCTAAAAAAAATTAATTTTACTAATTAAAAAAAATACTATTAATATTACAAAAAAATGTCAGATTGACATATTGACATATTATAATTTTTGTCCTATATAAATAGTAAGATTATCAAGATTATACTGAATAATAAACTCAACGGCTTGTTATTATTAAAAAGCATTATTTCTGAAGTGTTTACAAATAAATGTACGTGCCCGTTAGGGTACAAATAATAAAATGAATGGAAACGAAGACGGAGCTGAAAATAAATCAGTTTTATTATCAGACGAAGAGCGAGAGGCAGATTCAATAACAGAAGAGTCACAGACAGATACTGATTATGAAACACCAAAATCAAAAAAACGAGGTAGACCAAAAAAAGGCAAACAAAATATTATTTTTAAAATACCTACAAATTTAAATATGACACCATCAAATAATAATGCAACAACGTTATCTACAACTTCAATGGTCACGCAAAATGTAATATCGGTCCCATTAAAATCTGCAGAACAAACAACAAAAAACCAGCAACAAATTAAAACTACATATATACAAAGAAATAATACATACAAAAATGTATTTTATATAGAAACCAGCAAGAAATACACACGCACACAATTATCTGACGTATGGTGTCATGATAACCAAAATTTAAACGACACAATTCTTGTTACAAAAACAGGCTTTGTAATAAAATCTAACAACAGCAAAGAATTAACCATATCTAAGTTAAAAGAATTAAAACAAAATAACGTTTTAACATGTTTTAAAGAATCACCATCATCTACACCAATAACCAAACGAATGCCAACTGACTCTTACTCCGCCGTAATTACGTCGGTGGATCAAGATCTAACAGACGAAGAAATTTCAAACGTTTTAAAACAAAATAATATTGAGCACCGATATTGCAAAAGAATTATTTCAAGAGCAACAGGTCAAGCTACTTTCAAAATAAGAATAATTACTGGTAATTTAAACTCCTATCAACAACTTTTAATCCAAGGAGTATTTTATAAAAGCAAACACTTCCCAGTCCAGGAAAGTTTTGCTCCTTTACCAATTCCAACACCATGTGGAAAATGCAACTCTTTTGAGCATACTACAGAAAACTGCACGTCAAGTCCTAAATGCGGAAGATGTGCCGGAGACCACCATACATCACGTTGCATCACCACCCGCCCTGTAATATGCTTAGCATGTAAAGAAGAAGGTCATGAAGCATGGTCGTTAAAATGTAAAAAAAGACCAACACAACCAATTGAAGGTATTCCCAACGTTAAAATTAAATCTGCAAATAAACGATCTGAAGACATTGACAAACAAATTACAAAATCATCTAGAATTCACGCTCCCATTACCATACACGATCACATCATTGACACATTTATACACAAAATTAATTCAACTAAAACAATTGACCGACAAGAACTTATTAAAAAATTAAAAACAAAATTCATAGAGACTTATCATATAGACACACTCGTATCATTTTCAGGAAATCGTATGTTTATTGTAATGTTAGACTTAAATAACCTAGACGAATCCCCTCCTACACAACCTATAAATGGTGTCCAAGCATCAGTTTCTTGTAGTCAAAATGTCTAGTTTAAAATTCATTTATTCCAACATAAATAGTTTTCCTCACAAATCACATTTAATTAAAAACTTCCTTATTAACTATCAAATTTCTTGTGCCATGTTTGTTGAAACCAAATCCTCTAACCATATATCATTCAGAAATTGGTCCATTATTGAAAACCCTGCCAAAATTGCTAACATAAACTTTAGAGGAGGTGCTGTAGCAATGGCTGATCCATCTCTTACACTCATTAAAGATAATCCTCCAAGCATCAATAATCCTTTAAACGAATGTTTACATTTTTCTATCCCATTCTTACAAGACAAACTGCATGTATTTTTAGTTTATATTCACCCATATTCCCAGATAGATAATACAATTTTTGTCAAAGCATCTCTTTTTCCTCACTCTCTAATTATTGGTGACTTTAATTTAAATTCTAGAAAATCGCGCCACCTCCAACAATTTCTGGCAAACTCTGATTTTACAAAAATTATTACTCTACCCACATTCATTATGAATGAAACTCAGAGTACCACCCCCGATCTTATCCTTTGTTCGTCAAGTATAAAATCCTTAATTCACTCTGTTAAAGTTATTCCAGATTTATGTTCGGATCATATGGCGCTTTATTTTGAAATTAACGTTCAAAAATTAAATTTTAATAAAGAGTATACTTATAATCTAAATCTATGCAATATTATAGCAGTTAATCAAGACATGGAGTCATTTATTAACTCTAATTCAAATATATCAAAAAATACAATTTCATCATTTACAAAATCACTTTCATCATCTATTCAGCAACATTCACCTAAATTTTTAAAATCATATTACAATTATCCACTCCCACCATTCATTTTAAGACTTATTAAATATAAACGACAACTTTATAGAGAGTTTAAAATGACAGAAGACAGATTATTAAAAAGACAATTCAATGACCTAAACAAAAACATTCATAACTTAATATTACAATTCAGACATGACAAATATGTAATCGCTTGTAATAAGATTAATGAAAAAAAAGGTAAAATTTTTTTTCAAGAAATTAAGAAACTTACTAATTATAGACGATCATCAGAAGTCTGCTCTATAACAGACCCTGACACTAATGAACATTTTTCTAAAAGTACAGATGTTGCTAAAATATTCAGTAAACATTTTAATAACTCATTTTCTTTTTCAAACAACAATAATTTTGACAAACATCATTTAGAAGACATAAACAATTGGTATGAGACATTTTGTAAACAGACGTATATCACTCCGGAAGACGATAAAATTGACGAAGACACATATTATAACGTATTATCTAACGGCAAAAACACAGCACCAGGACACGACTTAGTTACACGAAAAATTTTAAGACAATTAAATTATAGCATCCATGACTACATAATACAAATGTTTAACTTTTGCTTTACTACTCAATATTTTCCAGACGAATGGAAAAAGGGAACCATTATTTGTATTCCTAAAAATGACTGTAATGCGTCCCATCCAGCTAACTATCGCCCAATTACACTGCTTCCTGTTATAGGGAAAATATTTGAATCCATTCTGCAAAATAAACTCATTTCTCATGTAAATAACAAAATTCCTATCACACAGTTTGGTTTTATGAAAAATAAATCAACCACCCATCCATTAATAATAATGACATCCAATATACAAACATCTCATCTTGAGGGCCGGCATTCGAGCGTCTTGTTTATGGACATAAATAAGGCATTTGATTCGGTCTGGCACAAAGGTCTTATTTTTAAATTGTCTGCTTTAAAGATACCAAATCATCTCATAAATATTATTAAACATTTTCTATCTGACAGATCTCTTAATATACGTATAGGTTCAACATATTCTGATTCTTTTACTCCTCAGCAAGGTGTTCCGCAAGGATCACCGCTATCTCCTCTTCTGTACAATATATTTTGTTACGATATTTATAACCCAAACCCAAAATATTTTAATCCAAATTTATATATTCTTCAATATGCTGACGATACTACGTTAATATCCCACGCTGCTTCATTAAAAAAATCAATTGAACAATTGCAAAATTTATTAAATAATACGCAGAGGTGGTTTAATAAATGGCGTCTTTATGCAAATCCCTCCAAAACTAAATTGCTAATTCCGTATCATAAAATACTAGAAAATTCTCTTACACTTCAAATGAATCAGGAAACTATAAAACCTTCTCAAGTATGTAAATACCTTGGAGTAAGTTTTGACTCTAAACTCAGTTTTAATCCACATACTCGCTTCCTCAAAACCAAAACTGTATCCCGTGCAAAACATTTCCGATCCCTAACATACAAAAACAATGGAATAGATATAAGATGTGCTACTCATATTTACAAAACAATTTGTCGACCTATTCTCGATTATGCATCAATATTTTTTTTAAATTCTAGTAAATCAACATTAAATAATTTATATGTTGCCGAAAGGTCTTCCCTTCGCTCTATTTCCAAAATTCGACATCCAAATAATCCTCTTCATAATCCTTCTAATGACCTCCTGTACGAAAAAACAAACTTACTTCCTTTATCAGAACGACTTCAAAATCTTCATAAAAAATTTACAAATAATCCAACTAATCCGGAACTCATAAATAAACTCTTAGTTCGCAGAAACCCCATAATTTTTGCTAGATACAAAAAACCTAACATCCCGCTATATGAAATTATACTCTCACTTATAAACGACAATGACAATGACAATGACAATGACAATGACAATGACAATGACAATGTCAATGAAAATGAAAATGAAAATGAAAATGAAAATGAAAATGAAAATGAAAACGAAAACGAAAACGAAAACGAAAACGAAAACGAAAACGAAAACGAAAACGAAAACGAAAACGAAAACGAAAACGAAAACGAAAACGAAAACGAAAACGAAAACGAAAACGAAAATGAAAATGAAAATGAAAATGAAAATGAAAATGACAATGACTGACTAACAAATCATATCATTTTTTTTGCGCTTATTATCATAATTAAATATTAATTTCTCAGGCTGAAAGACTTTGGTCGATGGCCTATTCAATAAAATATAGAATTATATTATCTTTAATTGTAAATTATGCTATTGTATGTCCTTTTTCTTTTTTTTTTTTTTGTTTATTGAATAAAAATGATATATATATATATTACAAAAAAAACCTATTTTTTTAGATAATATTAATAATAATAATATTTTTATTTACGGCAATCGCCAATACAATAAAAAAAATACAAACATCTAATCTTTGAATAGATAAGAAATGGTTAACATCCTTCATTACCGAGATATTGGAGAATTATGCAAATAATTGGTTCTATAGAGTTTGCACCGGAATAGAGATGAATTTCTTGTATATCGCTCTTAACAAAAATTAAAGTTTAGGGATGATCTTTTATCAGATCATTACAATTTATTTGCCTAATAATTAATTTATTAAAAAAACTAAGTTCTATAATAATTTTTCGTTCACCAAGATGTTGTAAATTAAAATTTTGAGAAAAGAAATTATAACCAATCACATCAATAGGCAATCTAGTTTTAAAACATAACAATTTAAACAATTTGTGTCGGACGGTTTCTATTTGACGTTGGTGGCCTATTTGGTATGGTGACTAAACAACTGATCCGTACTCTAATATTGATCTTACCAGTGATAAGTATAAGGAAATTCATATGCCATTCCATTAATAAAACCCAACATTTGTCGTGCTCTAGTGCAAATTTTGGAGTTGTGTTTAGAATAAGTTAACTTTTTATCAAATAAAACACCCAAATCTTTAATTTCATCTAAACGAGTTAATTGACATCCGTCAAGGTTATAATTGTTAACTATAGATGTATTTGATCTAACAAACAAAATTGCATTACATTTATACATATTCAACAAAAATTTATTATTATTACACCATTCATTTAAGTTATTTAAATCTTGTTGAATATTACTGCAGCCATATATTGAACCAACTTTATAAAATAATTTTAAATCGTCGAAATATAACAAGTATTGACAGTTTTGGATAACATTACACAAATCATTGACAACTAAAAGAAATAAAACTGGTCCACAATGAGAACCTTGAGGATCCACGGACGTGACATTAATTTGATTAGACATAATTTTTTTTTATTTTTACATTTTGTGTGCGGCCTCTTAGAAATCCATTTAACCGTCTGATAATCCGTAATCCTAATAAAGTGTTTTTCAACTAGAACGTTTGTGGTTGACCTTATCAATAGGCTTCTAATATATAGTTTTGATATAATAGCAAATTTGTTAAAGTGGACCGTACTTCCGTAAAACCATGTTGATGTGGGGAAATAACATTTCTTGCGAACTAGATCAGTTGATTTTAGAGATAGCAGACTGGTTACAAGCACCACGATAATTAGATATTTCATTCCGGTTACCAGATTTAAAAACTGGCACAATATAACTTTGCTTCCAAATTTTAGGAAACTCGACATTTACTATAAATAAATTAAATAATATATATAAAGGTTTAGACAGACTATACACACAATTTTTTAAAAATAAATTTGGAATTCTATCAGGTCCAAAAGAAGTAGAACTATTTAGTTTTAAAATGGACTCTAGATCCATGGTTAACATAGAATTATCACAGTGTTCCAAAATATTATCAGGCTTAAAATCAACATTTACTACATCAAAATTAACATACACTGACGATAAATACTTAGCAAAAACATTAACACACTCTTGATCATTATCACAGCAAATATCACATAAACGCATATTCATCGGGTAACCATTTGTTTTTTTTTTAAAATATTAATAAAGGACCAAAAATGATTTGGGATTATCACAGATATTTTTGCTTATATTATCACAGTAAATTATATATAACTTTCTACTCAAAAATTTGCAATTTTGACAAAGCTTTTTAAAATAATTATAGTCGTCCAGTTTTGCACTTTGTTTATATCTGGCGTGGGCTTCTTTCTTTTTTATTGTTAGTTTGATAAGTTCACCATTATACCATATTGGAAAAAATGATTTTCTCAAAGTTTTAAGAGGAACAAATCGTTCAACAGCATCATACTGTATATTATAAAATATATCCACTAGTTGATTAATATCATGTCCTATTAGTAACCTATCTCAATTAATATAAAACAAAAAGTTATTGATTTGAACATAATCGCCGTTTGTAAAATCTGGAACAACTTTTAAATATTCCATATAAGGGGTAGGACAAGCAATCTTAATGTTCATGCAGTAAGGTAAATGGTGTAAAGTATCACTAAATATAGAGTCTATTGCTGCATCCACTGTGATATCCTTATTACTTGCAAACACCAAATCTAAAAACACTCCTCGAGGGTTTGGTAATTGACTTACTTGGTAGAAATTTAAATATGACATGCTATCAAGTAGAGCTGTCGCTTTTCTATTAGATGTATCAACTAAGTTCACATTTATATCATTATTGATCCACGTAGAATCTGGTAAATTATAGTCACCACATATAATAAAGTTGCCATTTGTTACGTTTTCTGCAATAACTTCAACAGATTCTCCATGACTAATATATTTATCAATATCACTAGACGGAGGGATATAAACATCTCCAATGACTAACTTTGATTCAATAATTATAATAATGTGATAATTCGAATTCAGTATATTAATTTGAAACTAGTTCATTCTACTTCTTATCCCCCCACCGCATTATGAAAATACATATTAATATGACTTAGTTTTTGGAATGTTTTTTTAAATTATTAGTTTATCGTTAATATATTTTATAAATAAATCAATATCTCCATTTGTTTTGCGTTCTTTAACATCAGTTAGACTAAGTTTTTTTATATTTTTTAAAATGAACGTTGCATTTGCAGCGCTTTTAAACATCAACTTCAGTGGTCTAGGTTTGCCAGATTGTTTACCTATGCTTACCATTTTATTGGCATATCATATGATCCAATAGGATTTAAAATTTCTTTTACCTGTTGTTCATCCTATGCAATTCTTGTTGCAGTTGAACGATTCGAAGATTCGGTTACATTAAACATCGTGACATTTCTTTTTCTATCTTTGCAAATTCAGCAATGATATCTTCAAAATTTTGTGCTCTGTCAGTATTTGATTGTAGTTTTTCTAATTTAAGTTTTAATTGAACGTTTTCTGCTTCTAATGCATCAACTCTCAAGTCAATAGAATCAATTTTATTTTCAATTTTATCAAAGCGTTCAAACATCTGATTTTGAAATGAGTTAAAGCAACCTTATAGGAGTTTATTCATTTTGGAAACAGAACATACCGACTTATTATTGCACTGAATACAATAAAATTTCTCAATATCTAAAATGTCAGTACCATTTTCATTAGCTGTTAGACATATTTTATGTTACATTTTTAGGATGAATAAGTTTAGTACATGACCAGCAATATAATGACATTTTATTGTCGATTTAAATTAATACTCAGAAAACAAAAATCACAAATAGAAGACAAGGACACTCGTTTCACGCCACCCGGTCAATTGTGACGACTTTTAATAACTCAAACAAAAGAAGACCGCGGATAAATAAATTAGTAGTGATAACACAGTTAGTATATCTAAATGTAATTTGGCAATAAATAATAATAATTTGCATTAAATAAAATTATTATAATAAAAACATACTTTTTTAATTCCATATAAAATGTATTTTTTTTATATGGTTTGCTGTATCCTGAAATGTTTTTACTATGTCGGCAGAATAATGGAAAATTCCATACACTTATAATATGCAAATAGCAGTAAATTGTTTTTTACACAGTTAAAATTAAAAATTTAAATACACAAACTGATGTAATACCACTTTAAAATTATATTGGTACAAATACAAAATTTGATTATGTTAAATTAAACAAATTAAAATTTACTTTTAGAGAGCATTTAAACACACATGTGTACTCAATAACTTCATTTTTTTTCTTAATGTATCAAATTTTTATTTTTTGAAAATGATTTAATTGAAGTTTATATTTCTATAATTTTTAGAAATATATGTATAATAGTGGAAATATTATCCTTATAAGAAAATTTAAAAACAATTGTATTTTATTTTTAGTTTTCAAGTAAAAAAAATTTTTAGATTTTGGGCATTTCTTTTAATGTATTAAAACCTTAGTTCTTAAAAACTAATGTAATATACACATACTACAAATAATATTTTTGTTGCAACTTAAAAAAAAGTTAAATTTAAGCTTAAAATACACAAAATTTATAGCTTAAGAGCTTTTATTTAATGCAACAACACATTTTTTTGAAAATTGTGCTATATGTAAGACAAATAAGATTGCTGTAAATTAAAAAAAAAATTAATGCCAAATTTATACATAAAATTCATAGTTTTTGAACTTTTTCTGAATGTATCAAACTTTTAATTGTTGGAAATTGATGTACTTCAACTACTACTTTTTTAACTTGTTTTAAATTTAAAATAATTCTGAAAATGTGATTAAGATATGCTAGGCAAAAATGAAAATCTTAGTTGTTTGTTTAATATTAAAACTAAAAATGCTTTGTATTTTTTTTCTTCTTTGACAAAATTTTATATTTTAGAAATAAACATATTGCAAAACGTTATTTACTTTACATATTTTACAAATTTGTTAATAACAGATGATTTGGTTCTAAATTAAAAATAATTAATTAACTTTTTTTGAGAATTTCAAGTCCTAGTTATTAACAATACTAAAAATTTATGTTAAATACACTAAAAATCATAATTGTATTAAAATATTAAAAATAAATCTATAAAGAAATCAATTATGTCTTAAATTAATATTATTTTTCTTGAGGTTTAAAGACATACTCTTTAAAAATTAGTTTATGTATGTGCTGAATATACTAATGGATATAATTTGACTAAAAAAATTAAACAAAAATCTTATAAAAGATGGTTTGTACTAAGTACATTTTTGAAATTACACTAGCCAAGAAATCATTTAGGGAGTAAAATTTTTTGATAATTTTTGATTAATTTTTTGTTAATTTTTTTTTATTTTTTGCTAAACAATTTAACCATTTTTGAATTTATTTCTTACTAGTAAGTTTTTTAAACAATTGTTGTTTTATTAAAAAAAGGTTTACATAATAAATATGTTGAAAAACACCAAATGGTTTATTGCTGACGATTTAACTAAATATAGAAGTGAGCTATATAAAAATATGTCTGAGCAACTTGTCAGGTTTAGACGACGGGTAGATAAAACTGATCTAGCATTAATAATAAATTAAATTTAATATCATCACAAGAAAAAGATGAAAAACTGAAATTAAAGTAGAAATTTCAATATTTTTTATGTTTTAATTGTTTTATTTATTTTATGTTTGTTTTTCATATTTATGATTGAATTTTTTGGGAAGCAAACATTCACATTGCTACTTATATTCAATTCGCTTCTTATACATTTTATGTTCATGCATACGCACTTTTGTAGACCTAATTATAACATCAGCTAATTTGATTGGTAACATACACTTACAGAAATATAATTAATTTAAGAAAAAAATGCACATTTTTGTTTTGTTTTAGTATTTACTTCATTTATTAATTATTTGTTAGTTTTTTTTTGCTCAATTATTTTATGATTTACCTCTGTTTTTAAAATGAGTTAAAAATAAATGCTAAAGAAATTAGATTTGCACATTTGTTTATTTCATTAACAGTAAAAAATATTTGCAATTAGCAAAACTTGGTTAAAAGGTAATATAGATTCAACAACGTTGAATATTACTCGTTACACCATAGTAAGTAAAGACTGCTATGGTAGAGGTAGAGGTACTTATTTCTATATATGTCATAAATTAAAATTTCAACAAAATTAAACATATAATGTTATATGCTTTTAGGGTCTGTTACAAACTTCAGTCAACTAATTACAAGTATTTTATAGACAAACTGAAAAATTATTGATCAATTATTGTAATAATTTAAATAAAGGTGGATTTGAGTTTTTTTTGAAAAAACTGCTACATGTTTCATTACACACTGGCATCATCAGGCAGATGATTAGTAAAGAAAATTATAGTTAAAAGTTTATATACTACAAGATTTTTTATGAAGTTGGTAGGGTTAATATACAAAAAAAGTTGGATTTTTAAAAACAAATTTACAATTCGTTATTATTGTCGGCAGTACGGCAGAATGGACATGCATAATTGAACGGTGACAAATCAAATGGGTGTTTTCAATAAAATAATGAAAATAAATAGATCCGATTTTTCACACACGCATCTAAACATACCATACATATGTCATCTCTGTGGCTCGGTATGCCCGACATTTCAATTGCCTACCTCGAAAGAGAACGGCGTGACTAGGTATACGTAGTTAATAGGTATATTTTTTGATATAATTTGGTTTTCTGTATGCATTTTTTAAAGAATTTTAATATTACATAAAACATTAAATTGAATAAAGTTTGTAATTCTAAAAAAAAAAAACCGTTACTTTAAAATAACCGCAATTAAATAATTAAAAAAATATTTGAAACCCTGGCTTAGATCAAAAATTATAAAAAATTTTGCTTTTTGCTTTTTTATTAAATACTTTTCAATTATAAAATTTAGTGAAATATATGCTGACTAAACTGAAAATAATAACTTTCTTTACAAATTTAAAAAAAGATCTCATAAAAATAACTTAAACCTAAAATTAAAATTTTGGTTTCTATTTTGATGTTTTAAAATCTTAAGCTATAAAACTTAACGTACTACACGCTGGCTGATCTAATTGAAAATAATTATTTTATTCAAAATGTTTGTGAGTATTTTATAAATTTGTATTTAAACCAGTAATTATTAAAAATTCTTTGGCATTTTTTATTTTAAAGGTTTTTTTCTGTTTACATTGTTTCTTTTGCATATTTTTGGCTATAAAACAGTTTGTATAATTTAATGCAACAAAATAAATCAACCTCAATTAAATTATTTATTTATCGTATCTGTTACGCTCTGTCATTTAATTATTATACTTTTGACACAAGCCATGATCTTTTAAATAATTTGGTTGCAATGTATTTTTTCAAGAAAGCGACTTTCCAAAAACCATTAAAAAAACACAAACGTTTTAAATTAGCTCAAATAATAGCTTTATAGTTGTGCATTGTTTCTGATTACTCATATTAAATAAATATTATTGTATATTGTAAGCATGAGTAATTTCATGATATAATTATTATTCACAATAAAATTAATCACTTAAATTTGACACTCTATTTATAAACAACTGTTCATGTTTATTCCGTTTTGTAATCAGAATTAGATAATGATCATTAGGAATTTGATTATCACACGGAAAGTTTATGTTAATGATCTATGCATTATATGTTTGCTCATTTAATAATTGATTTTAACAAATTCCACAATATTGTAAGAAAATACTATTCAAAATGCTTTATTTTAATTTATTTTGTTATACAAGATGTAATTCCACTAAATCAATAGCTTTATAAAATTATTTAGTTACACAGGCTGGTTGCATGCTAAGACATAAGAGTAGACGTGCAGTTTTGATTTACCGTAACTCAAAATCCAAATCCAATGACTGACAATACAAACGTTTTGTTAATTATACAATCCCAAAAGCTCAAATTCTAATGCATAAATAAAACAAACTCTTAACGACTGTTACGTATAAAACCTCAATGCCAAATAGTGTTGACACATAACTTAAAGGCCTTAAATGCCAGTGTCTAAATAACAATCTTTTAGAGCCTAGTACAGTCTCTTAATGACCTCAATGCCAATGTAATGTTTTGCAAACTTTGAAGACACTCCCTGGCCAATACATTAACAACCTTAAGCAGATTTGAAGTATTTCAATAACCTTTTTGTCAATGTACTTTGTTATATTTATTGATCAACGGAAAGAAAATTCCAATTACAGATCAAAGTTATAAAGTAATAAACATCTACGCTAAAATATAAAAATAAAATACAATAAAGAATAAAACTATATTTAAAATTAACAATAATTTAACAAATATAATCTAAACTATATTAGGTAATGAATTTATAAGATTATTAACATGATTATAATGAATGGATATCTAAATGGGAAGGAAGGATTGCATACTTAAAATAGGATTTTCTTTTAAAGTATTTGTACGGAAAAAAGGAATTTTAATCGTTGGGAAAGATTTAATTAAATACCCAGAAATATAGAAGTTTACATTGTTAAGCAGGTTACAACTGTCTATTTGATTGTTTAGTAATTTACATATAAATTTGATAATCTAAATGAGTGTTGTGTACTGATACAATGTATATTAAACTTCCGTTCAATGATGCTGTAATTACAATAAATTGGTGGATAGGTGCCTGTGCTTTTAAAAGATAGATATTTTTAAAACCTTTTGTGTGGCTTTTCTAAACGATTAAGGTGCACATTGTAAATGGAAAACCATACTAAGCTACAGTATTCTAGTTTGTATCTAACTATAGTAGAATATAACGTCTTAATTGCCTTAATATTTGTAAAATTAGTAGTATTTTGTTTAAGAAATCCTAGTGAGCAAAAAGCAGACTTCACTATCAGATTGATATGTGGAATAAAAGTTAATTTAGAATCAAAAGTTACGCCTAAGTCTTTAATAGTAAAACAACAATTAATTAATACTCCTGCAATGTTATAATCGTACGTTAATTTTTTTTTAGTAAATGAAACCACTTTGCATTTACTTATATTTAAGGCAAGACAATTTTGATTACACCAATCTTAAATTATATTTAAATTACTGTGCAATAAATAGCATCTTCAATGTTGTTGACATTACAGTATATTTTTAAATCATCGGCGTAAGTTTAGGACAAGTTATGCTACTTAGTAAATCGTTAATATATAACAAAAATAAAACTCTTGATGATCAATACTATCAAAAGCCTTTAAAAAGTCTGTAAGTATAACATCAGTTTGACCATGGCGATCTCAACAGCCAAATTGTGCGTTAATTTGATAAGGTTAGTGGTAGTCGATTGTTTTGGAAAAAAACCGTGCTGGTTGGAGGTGATTATATGACTAACTTGTGCTAGAATAGGTTTGTATAAACGACTTTCAAAGACCTTTGATAAGTTTGATAGAATAGAAATAGGACAATCATTAGTTATATTTGACGAGTCGCCACTTTTATGAACGGGACAAGGTTTTGCCGTTTTTCAAACTGTTGGAAAATAACCATTATTCAATATTGAGTTAAATAGAACAAATAAAAGTGCAACAAGAAAAGCAGCGTAATCTTAAAAAAAAATTATGGTATCTGATCAATTCCAGCAGTCAAAGATGGTTTGAGCTTTTTCAGGCTTCTAAGAATACAGTCTTTAACAATTATAGCAATATCTACTGACCCAAGTAATAAATTATAAGAATCATTCAAAGAATTGTGTGAATGTGGCGTATAGACCAAACCTAAAAACTAGCAAAGCTTGAGAATTATCAAATGATTTGTCTAAGTTTGAGTTAAAACCTTTGTTTGGATCTAACAAACTTAAAAAACAATTTTGTACAGTCTTTATAAAAGAATTATACTCAAATTTAATAAGAGATTTAATATTTTGTCTAAAGGTCTTAAACTTACTATGCATCGACTACTGATTACCACCCCTCTTAATTTTCTTGTAAAGCTTATCTTTTTGTTAAATTTTGTTAATGATTTTGGATGTAAACCAAAAAGGATAAGAGTTATTATAAATATATTTTTTATAATGCAAAGGAACAAACTTATCAAGTATGGCAAGTGTTATAAATATAATTAATCAGGTTTTTAGTATTATTACTAAAATGATCTATAAAACTTAAAGATAAGTTTTTTTGAAATTATATTTCTTTTCAACATTTACAAAAGGAAACTTATTGACTACTTAGACTACATGAACGGGAAATACAAATGTTAACGCCGGGTGGTACGGATCTTCTGCTAATAGAGGATCATTTTCATGAGTTACTTGAATAGAAATATTAGTAAAAACTAAGTCCAGCAATCTATTTAAGCTATTTTTTATAAGATTGTTTTGTATAAAGTTGAAACACGAGGCTGCTTTTGAATCTAAATGGTTGTTATACCCTAAAAACCAACTCGGTTTATGTGTAAATAATTTCAACATTTCAACACATTCTCAGATACGTAAATAACAACGTATACAGTATATATAAAAACGACTATCGAGTAAAGTTTTTCTAACCTAAACTAATTATATTTATTAAAACTTTATTTTATTTAGTTTTCTTTGTTAACCTTTTGTTTTGCGATAAGCAATAAGCGTTAACAAACTAAACTGCAAAACTGGTGAGTAATGTATCAACCAATAGAAGTTTGCTTTGCTTCCACTACCTAGTAGTATTCCCACTTACATCCTCACTGAATGTACACTTTATATAAGCTTAAGCAGCACGTACAGACGATCAGTTTTACTAAAGTTTTACTTATAATAAGAACTTAAACGGGAAATACGCGTTGCAAAGTGGTTTGAAAAGTGATGGAAATGGTGGTTAAGCTTACTATTGGATTACTTATATTTTAAATTGTCAGGTAAATATTATAATCAAATAAATAGATTATCTATTGTTTAATTTTTTTTATTGATTTTGATTAGTTATTTTTTATATTTAATTATAATGCTAATAATTTAAGTATTTAAAATAATGTTTTATTTGCTTATTTTAGTTAATAGACTCATTTATACAACATTTTTATTTAATTCAAATTAATTCTAAAATACATTTTACTGCACACACATTAGTTTTTTTATTATTATTTTATATTATATTGATTTTGTATTTTGAAAGTTTTTAAGTAATGTTACAATATGAAATTATATTTTAATTGAATAAAACGATAAAAAGTTTATTTTATTTCTATGTTTTAATCATTAATATTTATTTGGTTTGGACTTTGCATTTCTAATCCATCTTTCATTTATAATCAAACGCTACTTGGTTAATAAACTATGAATAAATGTGTGGGTCCATTATGACAACTTAGTAATTTATTAAAATGTGCATACTTCTTTGTTTTTGTGTGATTGTCATTATCTTTATTTATCTGTGTTAATTTTTCACTTTGAGTCAGATTTAATACATTTATAATCTGAATACGCTTTATCCCTTAAGGTTTGCATTATACGAACTGTTGGAGTAATCTATGGATGATTTTTACTTTTTAAAACTGTTTTAATGAAAGGAAAATGCAGATGCTGTAAATGTCGAAGGTGTTTATTGAAGAATATGAGTTTTTTATCGACAGTATTCATATCGTAGATATAATAAAATGTAATTCTATAAAGATCAAATGGGAAAGTAATTAGATTAAAGTATTTGCTTGTTCTAAATGTTTAAACTTTGTGGCTAACATCAACATTATTCTAAATAATAAAATCATAAATACAAAATTATGGTTACTGTCAAGTATATTAATACTGCCAAAACATTTGACTTTAAAACATTCAGACGTGATAATAAGAAAAGTTGATAGCACATCAAACAACTGAGACGTTCCTCTCAATATTTTAGATAACGTTGTATTGTCAATATTTATATTGTAGACATTATTAATTAAAGATTTGATTTATTATTTAACAAACATACAATTTCGAACCAAAATGCATCATTAAATATTCTTCACATTTCGGATAAAAATTTAACCTTCTTGGAAAGCTTAGAAATTAAAAAAAACATTTAAAAAATCCAAATTATATAGTAGTTAATAAACAATAAGATATTTATAATTCATCTTTATTAGACATGTTAATCAAAATAAATTTTAGTTAAATAGAAATTAAAAAACTCAAAAAATAACGTAAATATTTAATATTACACATTTGACAAGTTTTCTAACCTTAAAAGAAAGTTTAATTGTCAAGAAGTTGACATTATAAAAATTTGAGTTGAAAAAAGAAATTTTAATTTGAAATATTTAAACATTAAAGCCATAAAATTATCTGTCAAATAAAGCCAATTTCATAGATATTAAAAACATTTTTTTGTGTTTTATTTCAATTTAAATTTCTCCGCCTCTAAAAAAACACTCTTTATAATCAAATTGAAATTCGATAGTTACGAGACGTGGTTATTGTATCGGATGCTAAATATATATAAAAAGTGGTTTTAAATAACCTAATTACATTGAAAAATATATGTGCAAATAAATAAAAACACCGCAAACTGAGTGATAAATAAACAAATAACGAATCAGTATCCTGTGCAGTGTAAAACAATTAAAAAGAATGAATATAAAATAAACTGGTATGTGAATAAAATAAATGTGCTACAAAGACAAAAAAAGGCAACAAAGAAATACGCAAATAAAAATAAATATTTTATTTACTATTAATTTAAAAAGAAACAAATTGATTGTATTTTCTAAATAAACATTGGAAAACAGATACAACAATAATAATAGTTAAATATATAAAATAAAACAATTAAAAAGGAAAATTCATTTAAAATGTTACAATCTAAAACAAATAAAATTAAAAAACTACTTTCTCTGTTTTCTTTACTTTCATTTAATTACTTAAAATGACAAAAACTAGAAATGCTAAAAATACTAACAAAAAAGAAGATTCAAGTGAAACAAAGATATTATGGAAATTTTAAAAGACCTAAAAAAATCGGTGGAATACATGAGCAATAAATTCGATGAAGTTTTGAAAGAAAATAAAAGAATAAAAAAACATTTAAAAAAAGCAGAAAAATCAAATAAAGAACTAAAAGAATGAGTTGAAATTTTAGAATTAACATTAGAAAAAACAGAAAAAGAAAAAATAAAAAACAATGTCATAATAGTTGGAACAAGACAAACAAGAAAAAAATGAAAAAACGGAAGAAGTTGTAATAAAGATAATAAAAGGATTAAACACAAACATAAAAAAGGAACAGATAAAATCAGCCTATAGAGAAGATACTTTGAACGAAAAAAGTCCAATAATAGTTGAATTCAAAAACAAAGAAGATAAAAAAAATATACTAAAAACTCGAAAAACAATTGGATCAATCACTACTCTAGAATGCGAACTAAAAGGAAAAACCAATGAAATATATATAAACGAACAATTAACAGCACAAACAAATATGCTGTTTTATAAAGCAAGAGAACAAAGAAAGGAGCTTAAATATAAATGCCTATGAACTCGAAATGGAAACATATACATAAGAAAAACAGAAGCAAGTATAAAAATTAAAATTAAAAATCTTTCCGATATAGAAAGTTTAGAATAAAAAAAATATCCAATTGTAAACTAAATAAATAAATACAAATCTGAAATGTATACTATATATCTGCACAACGCAAGAAGTGTAAAAAACAAATATTACGAAATTGAACTTATTCCTACCATACACAATAATCCTACAATAATCGCTATAACGGAAACTTGGCTTAAACCATATAACCAAAAATTGTATACTTTAGAAAATTACAATGTAGAATACAACTCTAGAAACACAAAAGGAGCAGGAATCGCAATGTACATTAAAAAAGGTACAGAATATAAATTAATAACTAGTAAAACAATCAAAGACATACAAATATTAACAATACAACAAACAGAGGAAAATACTGCAATAACTCTAATATACAAACCACCTAGAATAAACTTTAAAGATCTTAAAACTACATTAAAAAACAATATAATCAACAGAAAGAAACCACAAATAATAATAGGCAATTTAAACGTCAACTTTGCAGAAAATGATAATACAACAAAAGAATACAAGAACAACTAACAGAGGAAAATACTGCAATAACTCTAATATACAAACCACCTAGAATAAACTTTAAAGATCTTAAAACTACATTAAAAAACAATATATAATCAACAAAAAGAAACCACAAATAATAATAGGCAATTTAAACGTCAACTTTGCTGAAAATGATAATACAACAAAAGAATACAAGAACAACTAACAGAGGAAAATACTGCAATAACTCTAATATACAAACCACCTAGAATAAACTTTAAAGATCTTAAAACTACATTAAAAAACAATATAATCAACAGAAAGAAACCACAAATAATAATAGGCAATTTAAACGTCAACTTTGCAGAAAATGATAATACAACAAAAGAATACAAGAACAACTAACAGAGGAAAATACTGCAATAACTCTAATATACAAACCACCTAGAATAAACTTTAAAGATCTTAAAACTACATTAAAAAACAATATAATCAACAAAAAGAAACCACAAATAATAATAGGCAATTTAAACGTCAACTTTGCTGAAAATGATAATACAACAAAAGAATACAAGAACAACTAACAGAGGAAAATACTGCAATAACTCTAATATACAAACCACCTAGAATAAACTTTAAAGATCTTAAAACTACATTAAAAAACAATATAATCAACAGAAAGAAACCACAAATAATAATAGGCAATTTAAACGTCAACTTTGCAGAAAATGATAATACAACAAAAGAATACAAGAACATGTTATTAGAAAATGGATATAAAATAGTAAATAAATCATCTATAAAATACTACACAAGAAAGAATCCAGATCCAAATAGAAAAAATTCCATATTAGATCATGTTATTACAAACAACAAACAGGAAATAGAAGATTTAAAAATTTTACCTTCAAACATATCAGGTCATTGTAAATTAATAACCAAAATAAAAAGAAAACAAAAAACCAAACAAATATATCAGTACTTTGAGGTACACAAAAGATATAAATAATTTTCAAGAACTATCAAAAAAACTGCTAACAATTATAGAAAACAACCAAACCAAAATAAGAATCAAACAAACAGAAAAAAGCCCATGGACCAACAAAAAAATGTTGGACAATATTGAAAAAATAAACAAACTACAAAAAATCACCTTAAATATCCAAATAATGAAACAACAAAAAATGAATATTACAAACAGAAGAAAAAAACTACAAACATCATAAAGAATACTAAAATGTTATACTATAAAAGAAAATTTTTAACTAATAAAAAAAAAACCCACAAAAATATGGGAAATAATAAATAAACAACTTAACAAAAAAAAATCCAAAACAAAACAACATTGAAGGAATAGTAAAACAAGATGGAACAAGAACTAACAAACCGATAGAAATAGCAAACAAAATAATTGAATACTTTACAATTATTGGAAAAACTCTAGCAGAAAAACAAATTACAAGAACAAGCAACCAAACACATACAACCACAATAAAAAAGAAAATAACCGACATACCTTTTGAACATACATCACAAGAAGAAATCCACAAAACAATAATAAAACTGAATGAAAACAAAAAACCCGGTTTTGACAAAATTACAAACAACCTAATAAAACAAAATAAAACAACACTAACATCAGATTTAGTACGCATAATAAATAAAGTCATTGACACAGGTATATATCCAAATTACATGAAGAAAACAATAATAGTGCCTATACATAAGAAAGAAGATAAAACAAAACCAGAAAACTATCGACCAATTTCTCTACTATCAACATTAAATAAAATATTAGAAAAAGTAATCTATATTAGACAGAACATATAAATCAAAACAGTATAATATACAAACAACAATATGCTTTTCAACAATACTTGGGAACAACAACAGCAGCTTATGATCTTGTAGATCACAAAAAAACCAAAGTAGATCAAAAAGAAACCGTAGTAGCAAATTTCATCGACATGAAAAAAGCTTTTGATTTTGTATCAAAATCAAAGCTTTTAGAAAAACTAGACACGATAGGAATAAAAGGCAACGAACTGAACCTAATAAACACATACCTCAAAGACAGACCACAAAAAACAAAAATAAACTCTATAGAAAGCGAACCGATGCAAGCTGAATACGGAATTCCACAAGGAGGAATCCTACCGCCGACATTATACATACTATATACAAATGACATATTAGAACTAAAACTACACGGTACACCTTATATGTATATATATATATATATATATATATATATATATATATATATATATGCCGACGACACTTGCATTATATACTCAAGAAAAGAAAACAAAAAAATAGAAAAACTTATCGAAGAAGACATAATAAAATTAGAAACATGGTATTATAATAACCTACTCACTATTAACAAAACAAAAACAGAATTCTTAATCTTTAATAACAAACAAGAAAAAATTCCAATCACAATAAAAATAAATAACTAAAAAATTAAACAAATTAAAGAGTTAACTATCTAGGATTAACAATCCAAGATACCTTAAAATGGGATACACACATTAATAAACTTGTTAAACAAAATTCAGCAACTATAGCAGCAGTATGGAAAATAAAATTTTTTCTCCCAAAACAATTAAAAATATCTATATATCATGCATTATTTACATCATATAATACATACTTAAACTATATATGGGAAAATACAATCAAAAAAACATTAATAAACTACAAAGACAACAAAACAAACTTATAAAAATTTTATACACAATGGATAGAAGAACACCAACAACCAAACTATACAAAGAAAAACTAAATATTAACAAAATGATAACTTTAAACAACATATTAATGATATATAAAATAAACAACAAAATGATAAAAAGCAATATAACGTTACAGTCCACCAAAAAAATACACAATCACCAAACAAGAAGAAAATCACACATAAGAACAACAAAGTATTCAACAGTCAAGTGCAGCCAGATACTAACAACAGAAACAATAAAACAATATAACAGCCTACTATACATAAAAACTTTAAATTATGTACCATTTAAATTAAAAATAAAACATATGTTATTACATGACAAAATATAAAAAATAAACAAAAACAACAACGACGACGAGCCCTCAATACCGATAACTTGAGATGGGAATAAACCCGCAAACCTCAAGTGATGATAGAGGGAAGAATCTATTTTATTTTTTATTATTATTTATTATACATTCAGTATTGTTTTGTATTATATAAATTTTATTAATAAAAATATATTATACAGGGTGTCCGGAAAATACGTGTTCAACGTTTGACGACAGACTCCTGACGTCAAAATAGGTCGATCTAAGCCGACTTAGTTATATCCAAAATTGTCTCGTTTAGCCGGTAGAGGGCGTCAAAAAAAACAAAAGTATAATAAAGTTGAAAGTATCTATTGTAAGAAACTAAGTAAAACAAAAACATTATTTAAGCAAATGTGTAAAATGACCGCCATCTTGCTGAATACACTTATTAACACTCTTTAAAAAATGATATTGGACCCTATCTAATGTCTCGGGATTATTAAAATGGTTGCTTGCATTTAAAATCCGCTGCAATAAATCATCGCGTGTGTTTACCGGAGTCTTGTAAACTTCTGTTTTAATAGCGCCCCACAAAAAGAAGTCACACATATTTAACTCAGGAGAACGTGGTGGCCATTTTACTGGTGCATCATTGCCTCTTCCAATCCATCGGTTGGGATATTGATGATGTAAGTATTGCCGAACGGCAACGGAAAAATGGGGCGGGGCACCATCATGCATATACCACATTTCCCTCCAAAGTAAAAGGGGCAAATTCTCCAGAAGAATTGGTAATGTGTCTTGCAAAAAATTTAAATAAATATTTCCATCTAACCTGTCTGGAATAACAATGGGACCAATAAGGTAGTGATCAATAATACCTGCCCAAATATTAATTTTAAATTGATGCTGATGATGTGCAACTTTAATGGCATGTGGATTTTCATCGGAATAAATATGTTCGTTGTGCAGATTGGTTACCCCAGATCTTGTAAAGCATGCCTCGTCAGTAAACATAATTTTTCTACAAAAATTTGGAACAAGGATTCTTTTGTTTCTAATAAATTGACAAAATGTAAGCCGCATGGGGGGATCAGTCGGTAAAAGTTCCTGGACTTTTTGTATGTGGTAAGGATGTAACAACTGTTCTCTTAAAACATTGACAATCGTTTTAGGAACATTTAACTCACGTTCTAAGAGACGGGTACTGGTACTTGGTTCTTCTTTAACTTTTTCCAGAATCATCTCTTCTGTTTCCACAGTTCGAGTTGTTCGCATACGACCCCTGCCTTCAAACTTTTTCTCAAAACTGCCCGTTTCCAGAAGATGACGCTCAATATTGGCAAATGTTTGGTGGTTTGGTATTCGACGGTTAGGAAACCTCTCCATGTAAACCCTAACATTCTGACGCCCATTTCCTTGACAAAACCCGTATACCAGGAGCATGTCAACTTTCTGAGAGTTTGTATAATTTTCCATTTTTAATGGTAAAATGAACTTGTAATTCAAGAATGTTGATCGTATACTTGAGTAAATTTCATAGACTGGTGACAATTTGTCAATAATTGTCAAATTATTAAACGCCATAGCAACAAGGTCACTTAAAAAATTATTGTTACAGGTAATTTCTTTTTAATATTTACAAATTTTTGACGCCCTCTACCGGCTAAACGAGACAATTTTGGATATAACTAAGTCGGCTTAGATCGACCTATTTTGACGTCAGGAGTCTGTCGTCAAACGTTGTACACGTATTTTCCGGACACCCTGTATATAAGTATAATGCAAATATGAATAGCGGAAAAACAAAAATTTTACAATATCAATTATATTTAAATTTTATTATATCATTTGATTTTATTCATAATGATGATAATTCATTGAAACATGTTTGTTAAATAATAAATCAAATATTAAATAAAATCTTTAATTAAAAATATCTACAATAAAATTTTATAAATTAAATAAAGAAAATATAAGATATTTATATCGTCTACAACAATTATATCGTCCAATGTAAAATAAATAAATGACAAGGTTTCTTCAAAATCGGATAAGAATGTAGAACAATTAGAAAAAAGGTACTCTATATACAACACCAAATACACATTTTTTCTTATTTGACTGAATAACTACCCATAACTGTTCTAAACTATTTGTAACCTTTAAACGTTAAACTTATTTAAAGATTTAATACACAATGCAACACTTCCACCGCGTAAAATTCTATTATTTCTTATACAGATATAGTTATCACGTCATATTTTTTTTGGTTTATGACTTCTATAATATCACTTAACAAAGACGATAATGATTGTGCATTGATATGACATATTGTAAAAACATTTTTATATTCCATAATAATTGACCAAATTTAAAAATTATAAATTATATTTACTAATTATGATAGAATAATATAAATTCAATTTATTCTAATAAAAATAAGCAAACTGTAATATATAATTATATGGAAAAAAATACTGTAACATGTAGAATTATGATTGCAATTAACTTATATCTGTTAATTTACTTATTTTATAAATTCTGTTTTGTAGTTTAATTTTAATTTTAATTCAACATCGATCAGTCCAAACATTTTTAAATTCAAACTTGGCACAAGCCTTCAATAATAATATGGTCTTGTATTTAGTGAGATCTTCAGGAATAATGATTTTTGTGCCGTTTAAGTTTTTCTTGTTGTAGAAGATCTTATCTCTTAGTACAGCTGAATTAATTGTAACCAATATTGACTCAGTTTTTGTATTACTTTGCTTGATACTATGTGATCAGGATCAACATTCATTTAAATATTTGAACTACATACGCAAATTATTGTATTTGTAGTACTAGCGAAGGTTACATTTGCGCGTGTATTGAACCATTTTATCGCATTTTATGATTGTTTTTTCAAATTTTGTTTTATTCTAACTCCATGTAATTAGATTTTAATTCCTCACACTTTTGATTTAATATATTTCCATATTTTTATTCAGATATAAACTTATCTTCTAATTGCACTACTACTAGATCAGTTATTTGCATTCATCACGTGTTTACTTGATAGCAGTTTTGTTATAATTATTTTAACTACCGCATTACTGATATTGTCACCACTACTTAAAATTGGCATCTTAATAGTAGAGTTAACTGGAATTGTCTTAATAAATAAAAATATTATAGAGCGAGCGAAGCGCACGTGTTTATTCAGCGCCCCGCTATATTGTTGTGTCTAAATTTGTCAAAAGTTTTTCCAGATCTATGAACGCCTAACTATTTAGTTTTTGTATTTTTTGTTTGAATTTTTTGTTTGTTGCATTGTAAATATGTGATCTTGAGCATTTTTTTTTCTAATTAAGCATTCTAATATTGCAAACTTGTCAGTTTTATTATTCTGTTATTTGCTGGTGAATTAAATAAATCTTTTAGCGTTTGGGAGCCACTGTTTGTTTTTAATTTATTTAAAAAAAATAAAAATTATTATCTTTCTCTATAGTGTTGAATATTGATAATTTTATTTCTATTTTTACTTTTACCCGGCGCATTCACCAAAACGCAAAACATGAGAGTTTTGTTTCTTGTTTAAAATCATACAATTTAGCTGAAAAGCTTTTTGTTACTTGGATGTCTGTGACAAAATTTGTTAATTAAAGCACTTACTTTGGTAGAGCCAAACAAATATAAGGAGTTGTTTTCTTGTAGTAAGTTTTGAATAATCTCGGATCAAAGTATACATCTAGTTCTCTTAGAAAATTTTGAACACGACAATCATCTCTAAATACAACTATGTTGTTTATTGTTAGTTGTTATAATAATTTTTTTTTAGTTTTTTTTTTTTTTTAGTTATTATTGATGCAGGTTTATCTTAGTGCTAGGTGTAGGCATTGCCGATTCTACTTGACATACATGTCTGTCAACTATAGTCAATAAGTGTTATTTGATGTATGTTAATATAAACAGAAGTTTTAGGCAAAACTAACTCACAGAATATTTGTTTGGGTATTTTGTAGTAAATATTTACATACATTGATCTCTACAATAGTATTTTGCGGATTTGGCACAACTCTCAGATAAACACACTGATACTGAACGAGTGCTGGTTTTGCAAAGTACTATTGTAAAACAACATTTTTTTTTAATATCCATGAAATTGGCTTTATTTGTCAGATAATTGTATGGCATTAATGTTTGAATATGTGGCCGCTGCGGCTGGCGCGTACATGGCGCAATTTGGAGATCCAATTTTCACACACTGTTTGCAGTAAAGGATGTATTTCCAAGTGCAAAATTGTTTTTAGTTTATTGGTGTAGACATGAGACTTTTTATATCCCCAGAGAATATAATTTAATGGCGTCAAATTGCACAAACGAGGTGGCCAGTTAACAAGTCTATTTTGTGAAATTTTTCTTTCAGTAAATTAATTGCATCGCGCGCTGTGAAGCATGTGGCGCCGTCTTGCTGCAACCACATGTCTGCAACATTAATGCCGTCTAATTGATGCACAAAAAAATGACCGTTGACTGTAACGTTCCGACCATCATAATTTTTGAAGTGATTTTTTATGAATGTATTGGTGTTTTGACAATGGTTTTTTAAAATAAAAATCTTTTTGTAAAATTTTCTATAAAGTGGATGGACACAAGTTAAATTGTTGAGCACTTACAGAGCATTAACACATCGCTACACACTATCAATCGCTTTTTGTGTGCGCACTGTTCGATATTTTTTATCATTTATACAATTATGAGCACTATACAATGCACGTAATGTCCGATGTGTTTTTGAAACTAAACCATGTTTTTCAAAATAATCTTGAGAACAATTTGCAAACGTTGTAGTATTATCAGCAACTTAATACAACTTTGACTTACACTCTTAATCCTCCTTAGTTAAAAAGAATTATGTTTATTCTTACAATAACATGGCTAGTTTTGGCTCAAAACATAAATTATCACGTAGCAGAGGTCATAACCATCAACTATATGTTTTCCATATATCTAATTCAATATTTTTTGTTTCAGTTTAACACAAATCCCAACAAATGTAAGTTTTTCTTTTAATTTAAAAATGTTTTATTTTTTTTATTTTCTTAAATATTTTATCAGAAATCATAAGTGATTGCACCCACCGCCGTGAGCCGCCTCTTGACTTCTGGATATATGATGTGCATCTTAGCACCTCAAATACACTTTACTTTTGTTTGACTTCTACTCCCGCTACGTACTCGACACACTGGTTGCCAACACACAACGACGAACGCCTCAGGAAATTGTGACAAAGTAATTGGCAATGAGTAATTCCACGTTCTCATTTTTATTTTATTTTAAGAAATTTATATATAATAATAATATTTATAACATCATTTGCAGGATTTTTGGATATATATTAACAACTTATTTGTCTTAAAAATTGATTATTGTTAACGGCGTCTCTTTTATGATGATATTGGAGGCGGCCGGTTTAAGGTTAAGTGCGTTCTAGGTTTGCCGAGAGGTCCGGTTATTGATCGCTATTGTCAAGGACAAAAGCTTTTTAAAAATTTAAAAGTGTTCACTATAGAGGCTACTATGTCTAGGTGTCGCGGTATTGTAACTGTTTGTCACTCGCGGCACGGGTTTTGCATAAAATTGTTATTTCTTGGGTTCTGGTGGCGGTTTTGCTGTTTGTCTTTCTTTCAAAGATTTGTTAAAAACTGGGCGCAACCTGCGCTGGTCTATAACCCAAAGTTTTTGACAAGGAACGCTTGTGGTGATGGCGTCTTCGCTGTGTGTAGCAATTGGGACAGCGTCAGCAACGCTGAGGGCAACGCCAGGCTCAGCTCCCGGTTCTACCAATTGCGGTGCTTTTTCAAGCCTTATAATTTTGTTAGTTTGAGAAAATTATTGATAAACTTTCTATAGTACCCTAAAAGTCTAAGGATATCTTTTAGTTGTTTAGACGTTCTACTAATTAGATAGTCAACTATAGCAGTATTTTTTTCTGGGTTAGGTTTAATATTTCGTGGTGTAATTATGTGGCTAAGTAACTTACTTTCTTTCAGTTCTAACTACTAATTTGTTAATCATGTTATGGAGTGGCCTACCAACCCAAGTGTCGGTCATTCAGAAGTTTGTATCGCCATCGCCTTCTCTGACATAGACTTTTTACGCTGCCAAAAAAAAGAAATTCATATTTGTGGACCACAAAAACTTGCAAAGTGTATTGCGCATTTTGCTTAATTTAACTATACGCGCATGCGCAAAACAAATTTGTCATTATTTACCTCAATATACTGTTGAAGAAATGACTTCATAAATGGTATATTAAATCCATCCAAAAGTTGTTTTTCTTGTTGAAAGACACTTGTGTAGTAAAAAGTCATCGTATCGTTATTACTACTAACTAAAGCACCCCAGGATATTTTATTACTAGACGAATAGTAAACGTCGATACCGCAAACTATCCACGATCTATGTTAATGTTAAGAATTATGTTTTATTGCAACAAAAAAATGATTTGCACTTACTTGGTTAGTATTCAAAGACCCCACAATAATCTTCCTTATTTACAATAATTTGTAAAGTTAATTTAAGTGTAATTGTTCTAATTTTTTTAACATTGTTGAGATTTCTAGATAATACTACTTGACAACCAATGGGTTTTTGTACTAGTGTAATTTTTTTGATCATGAAATAGAGATCAGCACATTGATTTGGAGCTACAAATACGGCGCACTGAAAACTAAAATTATTATAAAAATTCTTTGAAATTAATATGAAATATATTTATCTGAATATTGTCGTTTATAACTTCATTACAGGCGGTTTTGTAAGTAACTGTGCGGTCATTTGGAATCATATACAATTTGGGTTTTGTGTTGCATTGTGAATGCATCTTAGGTATTTTATGGTGTTGCCTAATCGTACCATATTTGTTACATACTCCTGAACGGTTCTGAAAAAACGTTTAAAATATGACAAAAATATTTTGAAAAAAAAAAATAATAAATAATATAAAATAAATGAAATAATAAAAAAAGTTTAGAAAAGAATTCTGGAAATTTTCTATAAAATATTAAATAACAAGGGCTTAACGCCTTGTTTGCAGCACGCGGATATTTTTTTGGTGCAACCAAAATTAGAAGAAAAAAAAATTAGAAGAAAAAAATCTTCCTTACAATTCTCCAGATCTTCGCTAACTTTCTTCCGGTGGGATTGCAAAGCTTAAAAACTAAGCCAAATATCTTTTTCTTTGACTTGACCGGGTATTTTTCGGATTGTTTTAATATAAAAGTAACGGTTGTAAAGGTTTTGTTATTTTAATTTCGTAATGGTTTTCTTTTTCTTTTATCTTCTTCTTTGGCTTAACCAGGTATTTTACGGGTTGTTTGATATAAGACTAACGGTTGTGGAGATACCGTTATTTTAATACCGTAACGGTTTTGGTATGCGAATCCGGATATCTTTGACTTAACCGAACATTTACGGGTTGTTTAATATAAGAGTAACGGTTGTAAAAGTTTTGTTATTTTAATTTTGTAATGGTTTAAGTAACATTTTATATAAATAATATTAGTTTCTTAAAATCAAAGCTTAGGAACTAAGCAAATCCAGACATCTTCTCCTTTGGCTTGACCGAGTATTTTACGGGTTGTTTGATATAAAAGTAACGGTTGTGAAGGTTTTGTTATTTTAATACTGGAATGGTTTTAATAATTTTCTATATAAGTAAGATTAGTACCTTAACATCAAATTTGATTTCATCAGTCAATCTGGTAGAATTGCAAAGCTTAGGAACTAAGCAAATCAGAATATCTTCTTCTTTGACTTTGCCGGGTATTTTACGGGTTGTTTGATATAAGAGTAACGGTTGTAAAGTTCTTTATTCTAATATTGTAATGGCTTTAGTAATATTCTTTATAGGTAATATTAGTACCTTAAAATCAGATCTCATTTTATCAGTCAATCCAGTGGAATTGCAAAGATTAGAAACTTAGCAAATCCGGATATCTTCTCCTTTGGTTTGACCGGATATTTTACGGGTTGTTTGATATAAGAGTAACGGTTTTGAAGATTTCGTTATTTTAATACTGTAATGGTTTTAATATTATTCTATATAAGTAATATTAGTACTTTAACATAAGATTTCATTTCATCAGTCAATCTGGTGGGATTGTAAAGCTTAGGAACTAAGCAATTCCGGATATCTTCTTCTTTGACATTACCGAGTATTTTACTGGTTGTTTGATATAAGAGTAACGGTTGTAAAGGTTATTTTATTTTAATATTGTAATGGTTTTGGTAATATTCTATATAGGTAATATTAGTACCTTAAAATCAGATCTAATTTTATCAGTCAATCCGGTGGAATTGCAAAGCTTAAGAACTAAGCAAATCCGGAGTTCTAGTTGTTCCAGACACCGGATATCTTTTTTTTACTTGGCCGGTTATTTTACGGGTTGATTAATATAAGAGTAACGGTTGTAAAGGTTTTGTTATTTTAATTTTGTAATGGTTTTGATAATATTCTATATAAGTAATGTTAGTACTTTAACATCAGATCTCATTTTATTTGTCAATCCGGTGAGATTGCAAAGCTTAGGAACTAAGCAAATCTGTAGTTCCAGTTGTTCCAAACACTGGATTTTATTTGTCGGGAGCACAAACTTGACGGTTGACGGACTTGCTTTAGAATCTGCGGTACTAAACTTTGGAAACTGCAAGTCTTTAACCATCAACTCGCGCGCGATCAGTTGAGCGGGTTTCCGAAAGAGCTACGGCTACGGGCAGATATACCTGTAATAATTTACATAAAATGCATGATTTATTAACGTAATAATTGTAAGTTTTTCTTAATATTTATAATGAAATTTAATAGAATAATCCTTATTTAAAAGCATTATCTTATTAATCAAACATTTTCACCTTTTCCGTGTTCCGTGGTCTACCTAACATTTTTAAAAATACGCCATGAACGACCCCTTGGCAAGAAGATTTACACTTAATCCTTTAATTTTTTCTATTTAAAATTCATTATATAGATATGAGAAAAAAACATTGTACTGTTTAATATTTTTACTTGTTTAGATTATACTTCAGTCTATTTAATGTTTGGTTATTGTTGTTTTTTTGTAGTAAACATTATATTATACAATCAATGTTTTGTCTCACAAACTACTATTTGTTTCTTCTACACTATTTTATAGTAAAAATAGTTTATTAAATTGTAATAAGATACACTTGGTCTAGAAGATAGTTATACTGGTACTTATACGTGTGTCATATGCAGAAATTTTTTGATAATTTTTTTCTATTATTTGAATTTGTTAATAATACATTAGATGGTGGTAAACCTTCATCAAATTGCTATACTTTTTGCTTGCAAAATATTGTAAGCGCATGTTTGGATGTTTCTTGCTTGGCTTCCTTTTTCAAACGTCCTTTACTTGGAATTCAAATTCAATTTTGTGTTTGCCTTGAATTTGGTGTATTATATTGTATTCCGGTGGTGGGTAAAGGCAACTTAATAGCTTACTTTTAAAGTATCATAATTAATTATTGTTATATAATTCAAAACTATAGTAAGATATGTGAAGTAACTGTTATATAAGTAAATTTCTTTAAATTAATGCAAAAAAAGATTATAACAAATTATAAAACAGATAAAATTTTAAAATAAATATCTAATTCGTCTATTTTATTTCGTAGTTTATCAAAATCTTGTTTTATAGTTTTTGTAAATTTCAAAGTTAGATTTTTGGTAATTAAAAATAAAAATTCTGTTTTGCACGTGGAGTGCATCATGTTTTCAATATCGGCAGGTTGGGACTGCGTAAAAGGCCTCACTATAAACAAACTGTTAATAAACTAACAAGTTTTTTAGGATAGATATTTTTTTATATTTGTAGATTTACTAGCATGAGTGCTAAAACACGTCTACTCGCTACGCTGCATGACCAAGTATATAATTAATCAAAGTATCAAAAACATTCGTTATTTGTGAATAATTATTAAAATTTTTTTTTATTAATATGGCATTTTGTTATTTCTTTCCATTGGTAATAATTAAGAGCACAGGACGGTTGATTTCCAACAAGCACTAATTTAATACTCAGTTGACTTTTAACACTATTATTGCACAAACTTAAAGGCAAAAGAATTAATAATAAAATGGATAAGTTTACCAAGAAAAAGAAGACTATCCTGATTTTGGATACAAATACGGAGGACAAGATTATTGCAAAAATTGCGGATAAGAACCCACAGATAAAAGAACAGGTGGACCAAGAATAGCGTGGTTTTCATAAATAGTATGTCTATGGAGATAGAAGGGATAAGCCCTTCTAATCCGGGCGGAGATATATATCCTAGGAGTGAAAGTAATAATGAGCTTACAATAGAGAGTATCTACAATAATGTAGTCAAAATCAAGGAGAAATACAAAGATTATTAGGTGCTTTTCTAGAGCTAAAAGTACTAACTAGGAATATAGAGTTAAATTATGAAACATGAAAATGAACAGACAGAGAGATACTCAACGGACCGGAGAGAGATTAATTCCGTTATCATAAACAAAAGGGGAAACTTTCTATGCTGAAACACTTAGAGTATGAAAAAGAAAAAAAAAGGCAATAAAGCTAATGACAGAAATATGCTAATGTTGCAACAAAGGAAAGTTGCTATAAAAGTTACTAGTAGTTATAAGACTGTTTTGACAGAGACTGTACAGGTTATTGCCATATATCTCAAGGTAGAGCAAAGAAGACGTTTATTTAAACAAAACACCAAACGTAAGAACGAGATACATAAGAAAACAATTGCTAAGTGGCAGGACCTATGGATAAGAAACACTGTCCAAACAGTATGGACTAAGACTTTAATCTAAGATGTGAGAAAGTGGGTAAACAGAAGGCATAGATTAATTAATTAAAACCTCTTGCAACTCTTCAATGAACATGGGTGCTTTAACTCTTATTTAATGAAATTCAAAAGGAAGCATAGTAGTACATGCACACATTGTACTAAGGAGGATACAGCTAAACACACCTTCTTCCAATGTCCAAAAATAGACTAAGAAAAGAATAGAATTAAACATATACATCAAAGGCATCAATCACTAAAAACAACATTATAAATATAATGTTACCTAATAATTGGAACTGGACTAAGATCCATAACTATGTAAAGATGATAGTCAGAAGGACTAAGTTTGATGAAAGAGTAATGGATCTAGACCCATCATCAACGATAAATAGGAAGGATGTAGGGTGCGCTCAATGCGTGCCCGGTCTTACTTTTTCTAATGCAAGGTTTAATCACTAATTCCAGAATTTAGCACCAAACGTCAAGTGGAAATGGGGATTTAGTGGATGAAAACCCTACACACAGGCTGGAAATTATTTTTCAAAACGACAATAAAAAACAAAAATTAATAATTAGATGGTGCCAATAAAATACACATGGATTAAGTTTACACTTGATAACTTTTAAAATAATATTTGCTATCACAGTTAGTTTGCCCGTTCCTGGTGGATTTTTTAATAAATATATCCCATGGTCGTCCTTTTATAATAAATACTTTGCTTTAAGCACTGCTTGTCTTTGCGTTGCAATTAATTGACCATTAACAATAAAGGTACAGGTGGTATTTTGTAATTGCTCAAAGTAGGTTCCAGAACGTGCGTTATCAACGGAGATCTTGGAATTGATTTGAATAATAGTTTGCAGTCAAAAAATGGTTAACAAGTGCTTGCAAAAGTTTTGTCGATTAAATTCTCATGACAACGTATGCAACTGTTTGCCATTTTTGTCAATAGTTTGAATAGTCAGTAGTGCATAAATTTTATTTTTTACGTGATTTTTGGTTTTTCGTTGTTGTTTAATTAATTTGTACATAATAGTTTACTATGTTTATATATTTGTCGAACCGGTGTACCACAAAGAGCCACAAAGTTGTTCTTAGACTTGGTGTAAACGTTGTATTCATATTGCTTACAAAGATTGACCAATAATCTATCTTTATCAACGGTTGCAACACCTCGTAATACTTTTTATATAAACCAAACAAATTACACAGTTTTTTAAGTGGCCTTCCAGCCACAGGCGGAGGTTGTGTCTGTTGCTTATGTTCTTGAAATTAATCAACTATTTTTAAATCTCTTGTGTTTAATTTTGTTAAATTTGATTTAGTATCAATAAAAAGTTGGGGTATTTTATCGTGAATCCGTTTTAGCAATAATTTGTTTTGCATTTTTTTTCGTGATTGTTGTTGTGCGTGTTACTATAAAATCACTTAATTGACTCTTGTATGTAAATTTTATTGCATGTGATAGATTAGCTGCCAATATTTGAATATATTTTAGATTTGTTATATTGTAAATTTGTTAGTAATACATTAGGTGGTGGTAAACCTTCATTAGATTGCTATACTTTTAGCTTGCAAAGTATTGTAAGCGCGTTTTTTTAAGTTTTTTGTTTGGCTTTTTTTTAACGTTCTTTTTTAGTTGCAAAGATAATGAGTACGACTTCTTGAAATATAAATTTATTCTTATGTGACTTGAATTTGGTGTATTAAATTGAACTCCGGTGGTGGGCAAGGCAATTTAATAGCTAATTCTTAGAGTATCATAACTAAATATTGTTAAAAAATTTAAAACTAAAATAAGATACGTGAAGTAACTGTGCAATGTATAATATGTATATTGTATTTTTAAAAATTTAATGCAAGAAAAGGTTAAAGCTACAAAACTGGAAAATAAGTCTGGGCAATTTTTGACCATCAAACAAAATAATAGTTACAGTCTGGAAATGGTTTACAAGTGCCTGCCTAATTTTTGTCGATACATAATTTTTATCTTTTACATGATTATTGGTTTCCCATTGTTGTTGTTTAAATAACTTGTACATAACAGTTCACTATGTTCATATATTTGTCAAACCGGTGTACTAAAAAGAGCCACAAAGCTGTCTTGGCGTAGTCATATTATTTACAAAGATTGTACTAATAATCCAGCATCATCAACGGTTGCAACACCTAGTAATAGTCTTTATATAAACAAAACAAATTTCACATT
Organism: Tachinus rufipes; assembly: GCA_963932245.1. Taxonomy (NCBI): domain Eukaryota; kingdom Metazoa; phylum Arthropoda; class Insecta; order Coleoptera; family Staphylinidae; genus Tachinus; species Tachinus rufipes. The sequence continues at coordinate 39,178,640 of OZ010750.1, read as the reverse complement.
TTAATAAGTGGCCTTCCAGCCACCGGCGGAGGTTGCGTTTGTTGCTTATGTCTTGAAACTAATTCAATTTTTATTGCAACACATGATTGATCACATGTTCATATCCATTTATAAGCCTAGATTTAGATCTTGATGATAAACGTATTGATTTGTTATTTATGGATGATTTATTTTTATTGGATAATTTATTATTTATGAATAAATATGCTACGATTTTTTAGGCAAAGTTGGCAGCTATCGAGTGGTGCGCCAGGAACATTATTTAAAAGAGACTAAAACCTGACAGACTGATAACTATTATGTTAAACAGTTAAGCGGCATTGGAAGTCCTGCAATTGCCAGTAATAAAATTCAAACTGGTTATGAGCTGCATATACAGTCTGGAAACAGTGGCCGCAACTTGCAAAGTTAGCCTGGCATGTATACCAAAAAAACAGAAAACAAAAACTCTTATCCTCCGGCTAGATGAAAAGGCTTACAAACAGCAACGCACAGCCATCTTTGGCATACATAACGTAAGGAATTGGACTTTATAGAAAAGACAAAGTTGCTTAAGAACTAGAATATCAGAGGTGTACAACAGGTCCAACAGAACCGCTAAGCAAACCATTTCAAAGTAAAAAAGAAAAAAAGGTGGGTTTTTTAGTCAGTAAAAATCTGACACTACTGGACAGTACGGGCTGCTCAGTGTCTTTTGAAGATTTTTCCCTTTCCTACGCAAAAAAAAAAAAAAAAATGGTAATTTATTATGATCAAATAATCATTAATTACATGTTAGGCAAAGATGTATTAACATTAAGCCAGAAGAATTAATTTCTCTGTGAATTTTACTAATGTGGTTACATATATAATTAATAAATGATTATTTCAAACATTTTGAAAACAAAAATGAGATGCTAATAATAATAAAATATTTATATTTCTTTTTTTATCTCAAAACTGCCCCTAGACGTTCAATAATATAATAATAATAGTCAATATATTGCAGGATAATTGATACTATATAATAATATTGACCATCTGTAGAACATATTGAAACAATGCACAATATATTAAGTCAATAGAAAAAAGTTTGATTTATATTGTACTATCTAACCTAAAAGAATTTATTTCTTTTTTTAACCATTCCTTCATCCATCTGAGCTTTTCTTCTTCTTCTTTTTTAAAGCAATAACTAAAGCAATGGTTACACAACATGCTTTATTTTATTCCAGATGTTGACTGCAGAAATGTCAGTAAAAAAGTTTTGCAATTATATTGCAACGGCTATGTGGTCTTAGCAACATATTGTTCAATATTACCTTTATAACCAGAAAAACTTAGTTCAAATTGTTAAATAGCTACGCAGCCACGTTTATTGATATAATATATACTAGACCGTGCTCATTCTGGTAAAACTAGCTACAATAAATAGGATTTTACTTAGCATGTAGCCATAGTGCGCAAGTTATAATATTGTGCAGTAGTGAATGTACACTCAATCCAAAACGTTCAGCAGCTTTTACGCTAATGTTTATTTTCTGCGTTCTATCGTGAAATTGAATAAAGCATAACGGCGTCGATTAGTAAATCAACTGAGAGTTACTTGTTTGGGCGGTCACTTGTCTGCATTCAATTGGTATTGCTATCATTTTTAATTTTAAATAAAATATCAGTTATTTTTGCATATGCATATGCATAAAAAAACGGTGAGCGTGTAACAAATTTATTTAAGGTTCTAACATCAAAACATAACCTTAAAATTAATATGTTGAGTATATATATATATCTGTTACAAGCGCTGATTTAGCGTGTGAAAAGAATGTGTTAATGTTCGCGACACTGCTGCGTAAGCTGCAGGTGCTGTCGCGCTATTTGGCTGCAGGTGGTTATCTATGTGACATCATATATAACACCTCCTCACATAAGATAAAAATTTACGGTTTATTACCTAAATGTTTTAATTTAATTTTTGTTAAAGGGTTGATGACCTTCTTTACATTACCATTAACTTTTTTCGTAAGTGTGGATATACATTTCTTATAAAATACAGAATTAACATAATAATAATTGTAAATAGGATATTAGTATATAAACTAATGTTGTCATAATGAAAGTTTATAGAGTCAATCAAATCAATTTGGGTTTTTACGTGTTTTAACTGCACATCTATTTCTTTTAGCTTGTCTAGGTGGATGTTGTCCAGTTGGATTGGAACAATTTCTGCTTTATTGTAGTCTTCATTCAAACTATTTGGCATTTTGAATGTTGTTCAAATTGATATGCTTTACTTGTCGACTGCTTTAGTGATTTTTTAGAACATTTTTTTTCAATGTGAAGTTTGCATTGCGTTAGAATAGTTATCTCCTAAGTTCCATTTAAGACTGATTTATTTTTATCTTCTTGGCATTTGCTGGTTACTGTGGTGTCGGTTGGTGCAATTATAACCCATTTGTTGGCATTCAACTTTTGTATGTTTGTTTTTGATAGATGACATTTTGTAGGTTTGCAATCTTGATAGTTGTTTATGAAGTTTAATAGATAAACTTCACAAGGATTGTTGTTGCTTAATAATATATATTTACTGGATCTTTTCTACTAAAGATATTTCCAGTAGGAATATAACTTGATTTTTAGTTATATATCCTTTAATATTTATTATTGAATAATAATTAATATTATTGGAAGAGAGAAAGAGAGATAGAAACAGCGAACAGTTTGTACTTATTTGGCGTGTTTAAAAAGTGATTATAATAAATAAACTTTATGTTGAAAGAGGTGCGGTGTGTGAGGAAAAGTGCAGTATAGCCGCGGAATAATTGGTGTGTGAAAAACGGGCAGTTTTATTAAATTTATACAGGGAGTTTATAAATGAATGGGATTATGTAATCACTTTAAATATGCCGCTTTTTTAAAATCGTTCACTATACTACATATGTTTTCATATGTTTGCTTGACAGCTGTCAAAGTTGATCTGTCAAAACAAATAGTTTAGTGAACAATTTAACAAAAGCGGCATATTTAAAGTGATTACATAATCCCATTCATTTATAAACTCCCTGTATATTGTGCACATTAACCTAACAAGTCTAACACGAGGACAATAATAAACTAAAACAATTGTGAAAAAGAGACGAACGTAAGAGCTAACAAATAGACAGTACTCCGTGGTGTAGCGGGCAGTGCGCGTGAACTCAACAACCGGCAAGTCGCGTCGTAGGTTCGAGCCCCGAGAACAATTAAACTTTTTTTTTTTGGTGTTTTTAAATTTAAAAAAGGTAAATTAATTTAATTAGCTGGTTTAATTATTTAATTTAATTAGTTAATTTAATTCAACTAAATTAAATGGACAGAGAAGGAAAAAGAAATAGAGATAGTGCTGAAAAACCGGAAATATTTCAAAGAAGCAAGAAAGTTCTCAGGTCACCGGAGCAAAGAAAAATAGATGTGATAAGAAAAGTAAGCAGTAACGAGCCAGAAAAACATTGTTCCGGAGAAGATAAAGAAATGGATTAAATAAAAGAAATGATGCAACAGATGATAGTGGAAATAAAAAAAAACACAGAAGAAATAAAAATGGAAATGAGAAATATGAAGGAAGAAATGATAAAAAGAGAAGAAAAGTAGGAAGTAGAGAAAAAAGAACTAAAGAGTAAAATAAAAGCAATTGAAGACACGCTGGAACGAAAAGAAAGAGAAGAAAGAAAAAACAAGTTTGTAGTAAGAGGAGTAGAGGTACAGGCAGGAAAAGAAAAAGAAACCATAGAAAAAATGATAAAAAAAAACTTAAAAATAGAGACGGAAATAATTTCTGCCTATTCTGTGAAAAATGAAGAAAAACAAACAATAACAGCAGAAACAAAATCATGGGTACAAAAACAGTATATTATGAAGAACAAAAACAAACTGAGAGGCACAAACATATACATTGAAAATGACTTGACCTTGGAAGAAAGACGAGTTCAGAAAGAATTAAGAGATATAGCAAGGGACGAAAAATCAAAGGGCAAAAGAGTATGGGTACGGTACATAAAATTGGAAATAGATGGAGAGATATACAATTGGAGTGATCAAGATCAAGGAATTTCAAAAGAGAGCGAAAGCAAATCAAAAAAGTAATTTGTAGCATCAACACAAAAAAAGTAGACAACGCATGCAAGGACCAAAGACATGACTTAGATACAGAAAATAGAAAAAAACAAAAAACAGTAAAAAATAAAGACAGTGCAAAAAAACAAACAAGCCGAATTTTGTTTTGGAACTTAGCTGGGATAGACAACAAAGATCACGAGTTCTGGGAGTACATAAAAACTTTTGACATAATTGGAATGGTAGAGACGTGGATAGAGGACAAGAAAATATGGGAAAAGTTGAAGCTCAACATGCCAGCCGAATACATCTGGAAATGCCAACCAGCTATAAAAGTGAAAGAAAAGGAAGAGCCAAAGGAAGCATAATTACCGGCATAAAAAAAGAAATGAGTCAAGAAGAGCATCATCCTCTTCTTGACTCATTTCTTTTTTTATTGAAATGGAGAGAATACAAGAACGAAACTTTTTGAGGGGCGGAGAAAAATATAAAGCAATAACAGTAAATAGTAGAGGCATGAAAAACACTAGACAAAAGTTAGATACGCTAATACCAGAAACTGCAGAAAGAAAATTGATTATAGGAGGGGACTTCAACGCACGAATTGGAAAGAAGGGAGAAAAAATCAAACACTAGGACACAAAAAACAGAGAATCAAAAGATACCACAGAAAATAGAGAAGGAAAAGAAATGATAGAAGAGAGAGGTTGGGACATTTTAAATGGAAACATCACAGGAGATGAAGAGGGAGAATTTACTTATATAGGGATGAACGGGCAATCAGTAATAGACTACGTAGTTGTAAATGAGGAGGCGTGGGAAGAAATAGACAATCTTAAAGTAGGAATAAGAGTTGAATCAGACCACCAGCCATTAGAACTCAACTTAAATGGGGAAACTGTAAGACGACAGGAAAATGAAGAAAAATGTGAAGAAAGGATAACATGGACGGAAGAAAGTGTGATAAAGTACAAAAAAATCTAAGAAAAATTAGAGAAAACGGAAGAAATGTCGAAGAGATAATGAGGGAATTAGAGGAAACAATTGGAGATGCGGTAGTAAAAAAACCATATAGAAGAAAAGAAGAAAAAATGAAAAAGAGCAAATGGTGGAACAGCGAATGTACTAAGAAAAAACAAGAAGCCAGAAAGATGTTAAGGCACTGGAGAAACAACAAAAGCACAAAAGAAGAATATATGAAAAAACAGAAGGCTTACAAAAATCAATGTAAAAAAGCTAAAAGTGAATTTATAAAAAAAGAAGAAATAGAAATTAAAAAAATAAAGACAGAAGCAGAAGCATGGAAATACATAAACAAAGAAATAAGAAGAAAACAGGGAGATATTGAGGAAATACCAATGGAAACGTGGAAGGAACATTTTTCAAGTTTGTTTGGAGGAGAAAAGAAAAAAGAAAAAAAACTAGAAAGACAAGAGCCAATCCACCAAGCGGAAGAAATTTCAAAGAAGGCAATATGGGAGAAGATAAAAAACTAAAGAAAAAGAAAGCGCCAAATATGGATGAGATACAGAATGAAGCGTGATTGTATGGTACGGAAGAACTGATTGAGAGATTGAGTGAGTTAATAAACAGAGTATGGAAGGGAGAAGGGTTTCCGAGTCAATGGAGAGAAGGTCTTGTATGCCCTATACACAAAAGTGGATCCAAACAGCTAGTAAATAACTACAGGGGAATAACACTACTGGGTACGGCATACAAGATCTACGCCATGATATTAGAAGTAAAGTTGAATGAGGAACTAAGTATGAATGAGATAATTCCAGATGGGCAAGCCGGCTTCAGGAAGGGAAGAGGTACCATGGATAACGTATATATTTTACATCATATTGTGGAAAAAGAAATAGCAGAGAAAGGGGGGAAAGTATATGCGTTATTCCTAGATCTAAAGGCGGCATTTGATAGTGTGGATAGAGAAAAACTGTGGAAGTGTATGAGAGAAAAAAGATTTAGCGAGCACCTGGTAAGAAGAATGGAAGACGTGTATGAGGAGACAGCAAGTAGGGTTTGTGTTAACGGAAAAATGAGTGAAAGATTTTGGACAACAAAAGGAGTATGACAGGGTTGTCCATTGAGTCCTACTTTATTTGCAACCTACATAGCAGATGTAAAAAAGAAATTGAGGTTGGCTCAAGCAGGAGGGGTAATAGTTGGTAGAAAAAAAGTGTGGTCGCTAGCATACGCAGACGACATGGTAATACTTGCAAAAGAAGCGAAGGAAATGAAAGAGATGATGAAAAGTTTAGAAATATATTTTAGAAAAAAAAGCTTAGAAGTTAACGTAGAAAAAACAAAAATTATGGTGTTTAAAAAGAGGGGTGGGAGAAAAAAAGTGGAGGACTGGAAATGGAATGGGCAAGATATTACGGAAGTAAAATCTTTTAAATATTTGGGATATGTTTTTTGTACGAGTAACACCGAGAGCGAGCACATTAAAGAGATTGCTCGAAAAGCAAATAAAGTAGTGGGACAAGTTTGGGGAATAAGTGAAAGAAAATTTGAATGTATGAGAATAAAAGGGCTTATGTTTGATAGTTTAGTTAGGAGTATGATATTGTATGGGTCGGAAAAATGGGGATAGAAGGAACAAGAAAAATTAGAAGCAATACATGTAAAATATTGGAGATGGGTGCTAAGTTTAAATAGAGAAACTCCAGCATATATTGTGCTTGAAGAAGTCAAAAAAGATAAGTTAAGAGTAGAAGCAGGAAAAAAAGCAATGAAGTATGAAGAAAGAATGAGACAGAGACACGAATGCAAAATATTACAAGAATGCATGAAAGAGAAAATGAGAGCAAGATATGAAAAGCTAGGGGAGATTAGGGAAAATTATTACAATAGAAATGGATATGCAGGCCAAGAAATTGAAAGAATGAAAGAATCTGGGAGAGGGACATGGTACGAATTTATGGAAAGAGATAGAGATATACAAAGGCAAGAAAGGAGAATGAGAGTGAAAGAGTCTAGGTACAACGCAAACTATGAACATATTATAGAAAATTGCCAATGTATTTAGAAAGCGAAAGATATAGTAAAGATGACAAAAAGATGATTGCAAGATTCAGATGTGGCAATGAAGAGCAAGTGACAAGATTTTGGATGGAAGAGGATTTGAAAATGTGCAGAATGTGCGGAGAGACTAAGGAAACTATAGAACATATGTTGAAAGAGTGTAACGAAATGAGAGAAGAACAGATGGAAAAAAATAAGATATTGAAAGAAGACGGAAGAGGGGTAGAATGGATAAGGGCAGTTAAAAAACGAAGAAAAGAAATAGACAAACAGAGAAGAAAATATTCTTAATTGTGTTAATTTTATAAGGATTAGGTTTTATTATTTTGGGAAGTTGTAAATGTATTTGTAAATGTAATTTTCAAGGCCGAAAGGCAAGAAATAAACGTATTAATATTATTATTATTATTATTATTATTATTATTAATTAATATTATTGTCATTTTCCAGAAAATATGGCAATTTGTACCGTTTTGTTTGTGAATTTATTTTAATTAACTCATTTCTTATCTCATCATGAGTAATGATTAATGTGTGTAAAATATTAACTTTAACAAAGGCAATAGTGTTTTTTTATGTTGTTCAACACTTTTAAGATTATTTCATTGGCTGTTAATAATTGATTGAAAATAGAGTTCAATAGTATAAAATTATAAAAGTATAACTTTCTATTGATTGAAAAGTTACTTGTCTCTTTGCAGAGTCAATTTGTAAAATTCTGCTTTCCAAAAGTTTTTGGTTGTGTTGTAATTTTGACATTAGTCATAAAATATTAATAAAGAATTTTCAGTTAGACTGAGCTGGTGTTCAATATTAGATTTGATGTTTTGTTGTTTAATTTAATTTTGAAATTAGTGTATTGTAGTTTTCAGCATATGATTGATCTAAATTACCAGTAATGGATTTTCATACTGTTCCTAATCCGTTGATCAAACTACGTTTTGATCTTGTTTTATTTGGCAGTATCAATTGTTTAAATTTAAGTTGAGTTTGTTTTACTTTATAGTATAAAAGATATAAATAATCAAAAATATAATTAGCATAACTAATTTCATGTGTAGTATTGTAAAAAAAATGTTTAACTTATTGTAATTACTAACTAATGTATCAAATTCTAAACTTAAAGTAGTTATATTATAGATTTAAATTACTGTCCAATAATCCATGGTGTTTTGGGCACTTACAAATTTTAAGGGTAGTACTTCTGGATTGTTTGTTATATGGTTGAACTAAATGCTTTTGCATTTTGCAAAGTTGGTGGTTGCGGCAATGATGGTGAGGTACCTGCAATAATAAGTTGTTTTAAATTCTTTAATTGTACTGTTTTTCATTTTTTTTTGGATTATTTCATTATTACCAGGTAATAATGTCTTTAGCTTGAAAGGACCATTAATTTCTCTCATATTTTATATCTCTTAAATTTATAACTTATTTTGTAAACAGTTTGTCTTTCTAAGAAAAAGTTGTTTATTTGTTATGATTACTTGGGTTTATACAGCTAAATGCCGCCTTCCCACTCCTACACGCCATTTCTATCTTTGCAGTGCATCCACTTTTTCCAGCCTTCTCGCTCTCATCGCATCTCAAATGGTATTGTTCTATGATTTTTTGGGTCTTCCCCTTTTCCTTCTTCCTGGCGGTTGCCATTCCCATACTCTTTGGTGCCATCTATCATCCATCATTCGTCATCCGAAGAACATCACCGAACCACTTCAGGCTTTTTATTTCCACTCTTTCCACTAGTGTTTGTTCAGTTTCCATTATCCGTCTTATTTCCTCATTCCTCACTTTCTCTATTCAGGACTTTCTGGCGCTTCTTCTTAAGTAATCCATTTCTACAGTATTTATTTGTCACTTATCTTCGGCTCGCAGTATCCATACTTCTGCCCCATATGACACCACTGTATCTACCATTGCAAGCCTTTCCGTTTCTTTACTTCTTGTTTGTCCCACCAGATCGAGTTTAGACTGCCAATAACTTTTTTCTCCTTTTCTATCATGTTCCTAACTTCCTCTTTTGCTATTTTATTTTTACTAATTGTGCATCCTAAATATTTAAAGGTTTCTACCTGCTTCACTTCAATTGTGTCGTCAATAATTATTTGGAAGTTTGCATCAGTTCCAGTCACCAGATATTCCGTTTTATTGAAGTTTATGCTTAGTACCTATTTGGTATATGTTGCATGCAATCTTCTAAGCATAAATTCTAAATCATATGTTTCCTGTGCTATCACAACTTGATCGTCGGCAAAACTTAGTGTAAAAATGCAATTGTCACCTATAGGTACACCCGCAGCTGTTTTTCCACTTTTTAAGACATGCTTTTAGATATATGTTAAAGAGGATTGGAGAAAGAGGACATCCTTGTCTTAAGCCCTTAGAGGGACTTATTCTCGCATTGTCAGCTCCTATCTTGATTACTGATTTATTGTCTTTGTACAGTTCTTTTATCAATTTAATCAATGAATCTTCTACCTTTATATCTTTAACAGCTTTCCACATTTTACCTTTTGGTACTAAACCGAATGCCTTTTCTAGGTCAATAAAAGCTAAATGTGTGTCTTCACTAGTGCTATTTCTTTTTTTTATAATTTGCTGTAAAATAAAGAGATTATCGCTACATAATCTTCCAGCTGTGAATCCGGTTTGTTCTTCACTTATTCTCCCATCAGTACTTTTTTTCAATTTATCTTTTAGAACTTTTTGAAGTGATGTCGAATAAATTACTATATCGTCCAAATATACGATACAAGCTTTATTTTGAATTTTTCTGAGGATGTCAAGTGCACGTTGGAATGTGACGGGTGCATTTTTTTAACCCAAAGAGCATTTGTTTATATTTGTAATGTCTTTTTAGTGTTGAGAAACCAGATTTATTTACATTTCTAGCATGCATTTCTATTTGGTGATATCTAGACGCAAGATCTAAAGTTGAAAAATATGTACAATTTTGAAGCTTGTATAGAATACCCGGTAGTGGGTATTTGTCATCTACGCATTTTTTGTTTAGTTGCCCATAATCAACTACTATGCGGTATTTTGCTTTTTTCAAAGCGACTAATTTTTTTTTATTAAAATGACTGGATTGCTTTATGGACTATTTGATGGTTGTATAATGTTATTTTCTAATAACTCTTTGATTTGTTGCTCAGTTTCTTCTTGTTGAACATGCGGCATTCTATAAGCCTTTTTAAAACTGGAATATTCTGTTAGTTTTAATTTTTCGTTTCACTACATTTGAGGCTATCAGAGCAACAGTGGCCTAACTCACTAGCATATTTAATGGAGCTAAATGGTATTTTTTAGAAGTTAATTTTTATTTTTTTATCTACAAAATGTTTTCATTTTTTAAAATATTTATAATTTATATTAATTTAATTAGGTGTTCATTTTTAAGTTGATAATAATATTCTACTTTCTACCCAGATTTCCTGTTTTAAATTTAAATTTGTTTTTTTCCGTTAACCAAGATTTCCTGTTTTTCTATTGACTTTAATTTTTACTTTAAGGTTAGAAATATGTCATATCTTGAACATAAAATATTTACACTTGAAGTTTGTGATTATATAATAAATTTATTTTAATAACATGCCCTAATATTGGTGAGTTATATAAGTCTAATTCTTCGTTAATTACTTTATAATTTGGATTTTTTAAATGTTTTTTAATTCTTCCCTAAATATTAAATTTTTATCCGAAATATGTAATATTTTTAAAGAAAAAGCTTGTGTTGAAATTTTGTGGTTGTTTAAAATCAAATGTTACGCAAAATTAGATTTTTTTATATCTTTATTTCTAAATACTTTAATATGGTCTTTATATCTAATATTGAAATTTCGAATGGTTTGTCCAATATATATATATAGAATTGCAAACACTACAATTTAGTTTATAAATGCCACTTTTATTCCAAATATGTGTTTTCTCTTTTGCAAATAATAATATTGATTTTAAATTATTAAATGTTTTAAATGCTACTTTAATTTTAATTTTTTTATTTAAATAACGAGATAATTTTTTAGATATATTACCAAAATAAGTTAATGAATAATATTTCTCATTTATTTCTTTAGTGAATGGATATATTTTATTAATACAAATGTTGAATTGTTTTTTGTTTAAAATTTTAACAATTATAGTTTCATTGTATCCATATTTGTAGCTATTTTTTTAATAATATTTATTTCATTATTAAATTTTTTTTGATTAATGGTAAAGAAATTGCTCTGTGGATTAAGCAATTAAACACTGATAATTTTTGGTTTAATAGATGAAATAAATCTTTTAGAATAATTATATCTGAATAAGTTGGTTTTCTATAAATTTCAAAGTTAAATTTTGATTCAATTTGTAAAATATATTATACCTAAAAAATTAATTTGTTTGTATTCTTCATATTCTAATTTATATTTAATTGTTTTATGAATATTATTTACAAAATTTAATAAATTATCCAAATCATTTTCATTTCCTTTGAAATAAATAAAAATAAGTCACACTATTAAGACCAGTAGTATGTTGTATAGACCACCATGCTACAATATTTTAAAGTTTTTTACAAAATCAGCTAAAAAATTACATAACAATATTTTACTATAATGTAAAATCGTGTACTAATTAAAAAAACTAATTAAAGATATCAAACTTCCTATTGATTACATAGTAGTTTTTTAGATAGGACATATTTACTTACAAATATTAAAAAAAATAGTTATTGGAATTATAGAAAAACATTTTCATATTATATCAAATTACACAAATATGACAAAATCAACAATAATTAAAATTGTTAAACACACGTCCACAACTAGTTATTTTTAATATGAAAATAATTTCACTAACAAATAGACGGCAACAGTATGGAAAACTCAACTTCTCCAATATTAGCTTATTGGTAATAAACCACATAATAACACAAGCAGTAGACAAAGTAATTTTTCCAATACATTTATTACATTGTTACGTGGACAATATCATAATTGCATTATCATCCAATAAAATAAACAACGTATTGTCAATTTTTAACAACATCTATTACAAATTAAAATTTATTATGGAAACTGAAGTAGAAAATAAAATCTTATAAAACTAATTTGCCAAGATAATGGACAGATTTTAATCAACTGGCTACAAAAACCCACAAACATTTTAAGTTCAACCATACTTTAATAACAAAACTAGTAACCATAAAATTGTATAAAAAAAAAATAATAAAATTAAGTAATCAATAGTTTATGAAAAGAATCTTATGATAGTAGAACCATGTTTTTCCAAATGGGTACTCCAAACTAATAATAAAAATATACATTGTTTTCAAACCCAAAAAAACATAAAACAATTCTTTTGGAGCAAAAAAAACGACTATATTTTAAGTTTTCACAAATCTCATTCTTAACAAACAACACCAACAAAGAACTAAAGAAAAACGGTATAGGCAATTTAAGGATATTGTCGCGTATGTTGCATTGTAATGTTTTACCTGTGATGAGCTAGCAACTAATTATGTATAAATACTTGGCTCCCCACAAGACTTGCTATTTTAACTCGGTCTTATCTACTTGCAATGTTGTTAGTAGGTTATTACTGACATTCCCTTAAAAAGTTAATAATAAATAGTACTATGTACCTCTGTGCTTATCTGAGCAACCCCTTTCCATCGTAACATGGTGGAGGCGCTTAATATTTGCTAATAAATTTAAAATTAGAAAACAGTTATATTAGGTATTTAGTAAATTAAATCGTATAAATGTGCGTTTAAAAAACTAAGTGTAAACACGAAGTCAAAACAAAAAAATAACGCTTGAATTAAAAAATATAAAGGAACCTTTAGTTGACCAAAATTTGCCGTTAAGGGTCCTTTACCAATTTCCAGCTGATCAGTGTAGAGAGAGACTGTAAAGTTTAAACGGGGAAACAAGATACGAATTTCACATCATGACGTACAGTGTGCGTACAGCCGACGTGTGTTTTTGTGGGATAGATCTCGTGCGCTCTGATTGGTCATTGAGCTATAAAACTCACAATCGCCCTTGTAGCCGGCTACACTGAAATTGTATTGCTAGAATTTCAATCGGACTTCTTCAACAATGATGTTTATAAGAAATATTAAAAATATAATTGTATTAATTTTGTCTACAAAATTATTACTGCCAATCGAAACATAACAATAAAAATATGTAAATGTAATAATATAGTGTATAAAAGCAACAGTAAAATCCTCGAATTCGGTCAGGTAACATACAAATTGATATCTCGGAAATCGTATATTTATTCATTCTTCATTTGCTGAAGAATAAATGTCGATAGAATTTTATTGAAACATGTATTATTAATTATTAACTTAAATATCTAATTATAGATGAAACTTAAAAGTCTATAAAATGCACAAATGATCATCAATTTAATTGTAGATTGGAAAATTGAGATCATATTGTTCTATATAATCGACGCAAAAAATGTACCCATTAGCAGTTTTAACAAAATAGTTGAGTTATATTACAAAGGTTAGTGCCTACACTTATGCATTATTTTTAAAGAAAAATTGATTTTTAATCTTAAATTTTCAATCTATTGTAAAATTGATAATCAGTTGTGAATTTTACTAACATTTAAAGTTTTATATATAATTATATATGTATGGGTAATTCCATTACTTTTCGACTAATTTAAAAAAGTCGACCTCTTTGATTTTGCTCAAATTTTCAGGGATCAAAATATGGATGAAAAAAATGACATTCCCAAAAGTTTGGGTCTAAAAATATTGCCTGTTTAAAATAACACACATTTGAAGGTCAGAAATTTCGCAATAAAACGTCTTTTTTAGCTTATTTTGTATCCTAATTTTTGGGCCTCTTGAATAAAATAAAAAGGCTTAAATTATTCCTTATTACATGTATTTTAATTTAAAACCTATATTTTTATGTTTAATCTTGGGGCAGTCATTTAGATATATAAGGCTTCAAACATTATTCCAAAAAAAAAACCGTAAATTTATCAAAATCGCAAAATTTTGCTTTTTTTAAACCGTTCTAACTTTGTAAAATCTTAACAAAATTTGATCCACCAGGACGGAATTGGCGTATTCTTAAAAAAAAAACATTATGGTTTTAAACAAACACTCAGTTATAAAAGTATTTGTATATGTGTGAACATATTACTTTTTATATCTATAAGTCATATTTAGCATGTAGATATGTTTATAAATATAGAAAAATAATTTAAAAAAAAATATTCTCATTAAATATGTTTGGAATTTTAGGTAAACTAACAGCAACTGAATAGAAAAAATAAAAGACTTGTGTATATACATATATATATATATATATATTTTTATTTAAATTTATTTTCGGATTATCCCGCGTTTTTTCTTTTTGTTTGAGTTGGACTCGACGTTTTATATATATATATATATATATATATATATATATATATATATATATATAGATTTGTTAAACCGCCTATACAGACCCAATTTGCTATATACTACCGACGTTCCCAGACCAAATCCGACGTTCTCAGGCCTGGCTTTGGGTCTTTCCGCATAATATAGCAGTAGACAAAACAACACTAAAATTATTTTGGGACTGAAAACGTATATCAAATATATCAACACATACAAGTTTAGTTCATTAAATATGGCAGACGAGGGTGCGCTCGTCGTATTTGTATACGCACTGCAAGACGTTATCAGACCAGCCATGCCATACCGACGTTTTCAAACCAAAGATTGGCAACGTTGTAATAAGCTATAATATACCTCGCAGCTGACTTGGCTTTGTGCCCGGCCAGAGTTTTGGCCACGCAACAAAACTTAAAAAACAGCACACATCGCAATAAAACCTACAGGCTGGCGCGGATAAAAACAAAACATGTGAGCGAGCAACCCAGGTGCCCGGGTTCGTAAACTTTTTTTTAATTTGCGTACCGTGCATCAAATTACTTACTTAATTTAATTGTTGATTAATAAAACAAATGCGCTGCATTAGTGTCCATATATCTGATCAAACACGGGACACCTGTGATTGTATAAAAAATATTGTTTTTTTTTAATAGTGCTAGTTTTTGCGTTTTTTATTATAGGTCATAGCCGCTTTTAATTTTCTTCTTATGCAATAACTATTCGTTTGGATGAAAAATTAAATAAAACATTTACTGTGTTTTATTTTATTTTTTATTATAAATTATCACGTAGTAGCGGTCAACTCTATTCCTTTAGATGCCTATTACTTATAATATAATTTTAAAATATGGATTTGTTTTTTAGTTTTATCTATATGTTTATTAGAAACTGTTATTAACAGTTATTATATATTTTGATAATAATATATTTGGTTTTGAGATATAGATAATAATATATTTGTTTATTAGAAACTGTTATTAACAGTTATTATATATTTTGATAATAATATATTTGGTTTTGAGCAGCCTGACATTGGGCTGAGTTTTGGGTCGGATCGGGACCCTTATAAAATTAACAACACTGATGCATTTTATATTATTATATGCAATCTACATACTTTAAATTTATTATTTCGTTATCCCAACACGGCTATAGCATTCCAAGTGACAAGAAAGCAAGGCTATTGTTTGTTTTTTGTACCGTGCATAATATTTCTAACTCAATTTAATCGTTGCTAATATGCTACATTTCGTTAATAGAACACATGCAATGCATTGGTGCATAAATATCCGATCAAACAAGGAACATGTATGTAATTGTATAAAAAATATTGTTCCTGTTTCAATAGTTCTAGTTTTTGCATTTTTTATTTTGTCATAACTACTTTTAATTTTTTTTAAGCGATAATTGTTCCTTAGATGTATATTATTTAAATCATTATTACAGGTGATTGTAATGTATTATTTAACCAAAAAAATAATAATATTACCGTACAGTTGCAATCATTATTTCATTCGTTTGGATTGTATTCAAAACTAAATGAAAGTACAAGAAAAAATAATAATATAGATAATATATTTACCGACATAAGCAAAGCAGAATACAAAATTAAAACCATTAATCTAGGTTTTTGAGATCATTTAGCAATTAGTTTTGCATCAACTTTTGTCACAACTAAAAAAAAACTAATGAACGCATTAATTACAGACCTATTACAGACAAAGGACTGTTAATATACAAATACAATACAGTACAACAAATCATTAGATTTAGTTTTTAGCAATTTAAATGTTAAAGTAGTTAGAGATACTGCACCACTAGTGCCAGAAGATAATCATCATCCGGCTCTTTATTGTAAATGTTGCATCAATTCTCATAAATCTTCTGCCAATAACATTCCGATAAATAAACATTTAGTTAATTATAATTTTAAAGCAGCTAACTATATTTCTTTATATAATGAAATTTTAAACTATGATTGGACTAACCTCGACAATATATCAGATACAAATACCATGTGTAATGAGTTCTACAATTCATTATATTCTATTTTTAACGTTCATGTTCCACTTCAAAAACCTAATTCAAGAATGAAAATGCAGTATCCTGTATGGTTCAGTAATGAATTATTACGCAATATTAAAGAAAAAAATATATATCGCAAAAAACTTAAAAAAAATATTTTGTTAGCTGCAAACTTAGATAAATTTAAATATCTACGAGCTCTTATTAAAAGACAATCAATTCGAGATTATCATCAGTACATTCAATCTGTTGAAGAAAACGTAAGTTCTAATCCTTCTGCATTATGGAATTTTATCAACAACAAAGCTCGCAAATCACGCATACCTTCCAACATTGTATATAATGATATAACATATGACACGCCGATGAGTATTGTAAGCGCATTTGCTGAATATTTTAAAAATGTATTTAACCCTATTAATAATTCTTCAGCATCAAAAAATGTAGACTGCACTAGCAACAATCTATGCAAGATTGAATTAATTGAAGAACAGGATATCATTCAAGCACTTAAGCGAATTAAAGATAAGTGGACAACAGGTAACGACAAAATTCCTAGTTTTTTTGTGAAGGATTGTGGAAGAGCACTAATTGCTCCCCTTCTTAAAATTTTTAATCATTCTATAAAAACAGCTGTTTTTCCAGAAATATGGAAAATTAGCAAAGTGTGTCCCGTCTTTAAAAATGGCGATAAACACGACATTCAAAATTATCGACCAATTTTAATTTTAAACAACTTTGCAAAGTTATTTGAATGTGTGATATACGATAAAATATATAATGCTGTCAGCTACTCTATTTGTCAAAATCAACATGGATTTCTTCGACAAAAATCTACAGTCACAAACTTAATGCAAATGACGCAATTTATATCACAATCTTTAGATAAGCGTGGACAAGTCGACGTGTTATACACTGATTTTAGTAAGGCTTTTGATAAAATTGACCACGGCATTATTTTATCAAAATTAGCTAACTTTGGCTTCACCAACTCTTTACAAAAATTTATGTTATCTTATTTATTGGGTTGCTTACAGTACGTATCATACAACGAACATTTATCAGATGTGTACGTTTCATCTTCAGGGGTGCCACAAGGATCAAATCTTGGTCCATTATTATTTCTTATGTTCATTAATGATTTACCATCTACATTAAATTGTGAATCTCTCTTATTTGCAGATGATACTAAAATATATAAAGAAGTTTTTGAAATAGATAATTGTTTGTATTTACAAAACCAAATTGATGCTCTAACAAACTGGTGTGAGTGCAACAGATTAGAATTAAATATTTCTAAATGTAAAATTGTCACTTATACGTTACGGAAAAATCCAATTATTTTTAATTATACCATACATAATAAATCTGTGGAACGTACTTGCTCAATTAAAGATCTCGGTGTTATATTTGATAGCAAATTGTGCTTTACTGAACATATAAAATACATTGTATCAACATCTCGAAAAATGTGTGGCTTTATAATGAGAAACTGCAAATCTTTTAAAAATGTCAATGCTTTAAAAACACTGTATTTTGCACTAGTGCGTTCTAAGATAGAATACTGCATTGTTATATGGTATCCATTTTATAATAATCATAAGTCAGAACTAGAAGCAGTGCAGCGAAAATTTCTCAAGTATATTAAATTTAAAGAAACCGGCACTTATCCAGTTAGACATTGTGACCATGGCTCATTACTTGAATCACTTGCTATTGACTCAATTGAATGTAGATCAGTAATATGTGAAATAGCATTCTTGCATAAGCTATTAAACAATAAGATTAATTCTCCTTACTTGTTGAGTTTGCTAGGTTTTAGAGTTGCGCCGTTTCGTACTCGACAAGCAGATTTTTTTCAAATTTCTCAGTGTCGCACTAATGTCTATACTAACTCACCTATTAATAGAGTTTGTCGTCATTTTAATAATATTGTAAACGTAGATTTAGACCTATTTTTTATACACAGTTTACCTGCGCTTTTAGAAGCTGTTCGTATATATTTTAGAGTAGCGACAATAAGTTAAGAGATTTTTTTTTAATGTGTAAAATTATGTATTTAGTTTAGTAGTAATATGTAGTATAGTTATAGGGATATGTTATTAATGTTATTTATGTTATGTTGTCCTGTTATTGGATGTAATTCTGTTGGGCAATAAATATATTATTATTATTATTATTATTATTAATATTAATATTGTACAACATAATGGATACTGTAGACTGGAGTTTTGTTGCCAATTGCAATTTAACTATAGAATCAAAATTTGACGTATTTATAAATACTGTTGCATGTGCTATGCTTGAGGCTATTAGAGAGAAGACCAAGATATTAAATAAATCAAACATAGTAAATTGGTTCTCATATGATCTATTCCAAATAAGACAAAAAATTCAAGATCTAATTAACTTAAATAAGCATGTTCATTCTGATTTTATAACTACTCAATTAAAACTACTCAGAAAAGAAATTGCAATACGGTTAGCCAAAAAAAAAACACATGATGACTTTATTTATAAATCAAATAATCCTCAAAGGGCTATGTGGCAGGTAATCAAATCGCAAAGCAGTAGCCATAGCATTAACATTAATAAATCTTTCACGCCGGATCAGTTTAATAATTATTTTGTTGACATCTGACTATTTCTAATAACTTGTCTGCAAATGCTGCCAGTTTTAAAAGTTACTCCAGCAAATCACCTCAACTTTCAAATCAATTTAGTTTTAGAGTTACCTTTATTGAACTACGTGATATCGTATCAAATCTAAAAAATTCTAATTGCATGAATTGCTACAATATTAATGCAAAATAATTTTAAATATTATTTCGATTCCCCTAACAAAACTTATTAATGAATCAATTATGTCAAATCAATTTCCAAGTGTTTTAAAACTGGTAAAAGTTATTCCAGTATTTAAAAAGATGAAATTGTCTGTAGTATTAACTAACGCAACATTTGAAAGTAAATAATATTTTATGTGAAAATTAATATGGTTTTCGCCTTCATAGACCTACAGTATTTGCAATAAAACATTTAGTTGATGAAATTTTAAATGGATTTGAGGTTGGTAGCCATACTTATGCTCTGTTTTGCAATTTGAGTAAGGTTTTTGATTGTGTATCACATCATATTTTAATTAACAAACTAAAACATAACAACTTTAGTAAATCTAGTATTGATCTTATGTCATCATATTTGAGTAACTGTTTGCAGTATGTTACAGTGAACTCTATAAATTCAGAATCGCAAAATGTAAGCATGGATGTTCCACAAAAGTTTGTTTTAGGGCCAATTTCATTCTTAATCTATATTAATGATTTGCCATATTGTGACACCCAAGCCCATTTTACACTATTTGCAGATGATACAACCATTGTAAGATCTAATAAAGATATAGTTAAATTAAAAGAAGATGTTACACACATACACAATCGATTGTAAATTATTTGTTTTTATCAAACAAGTTAAATCTTAATGACTGAAAGACTGAGCATCTAATTTTCTCACTAAGACAAATTAACACCAACACTGAAGTAGTTAAGTTTTTAGAATTACTGCTAGATTATAGACTTACTTGGATAGCTCATACCACCTATGTAAGCTTTAAATTTTTTAAGTATGTCTATCTATTGAGAAAATTAAAAAGTATTACTTCACAATAACTATTGCTCACAATTTATTCAGTCGTAAAATACGGAATATTAAACTGGGGTCATGCACCTATCTTAGGCAAGGTTTTTTAAACTACAGAAAAGAACAATCAAAATTATTTATAGTCTAGGGCAGGGATGGCCAACAGGTCGATCGCGATCGACCGGTCGATCGCAAAGCAATTTTTGGTCGATCATTACTGACAAGAAACAAAATTAAAAAACTGTTAAATAATTTGTATAATTTTATTTTTTGATTTGTCAGATTTTTTATAAAATTAAAAAAAAAATATTTAAGAGGCCAAACGAGGAGTATCTCAGCATTTTGGAATTAAGATTTTTGTTTTCTTTTGGCACGGTCTACAAAGTTACCTGGCGTTTGTTCGCCAATTAATCTACACCCTGTGAGTAAACAAATGTAAATCATTTTCTGACAGGGAATTTATAAAAAAAACTTTTTTGGAAATGTCAAATTTAAATTACTTTTCAATTAATAAATGTTATTAATGAATTATCATGTTAGATTAAAAACTCCTTCCCCATTATCAATCATTAGTACACTAGCCGCATGTTTGAAGTGTTAAATATCAAGACTTTAGTAGGTAGATCGCGACACATTTTCAAGAAAAATAGTCGATCATATACATGAAAAAGTTGGCCACTCCTGGTCTAGGGCATAGATATGATTGTAAGCTCAGTTTTATTGCGTTGGGTATTTTAACGGTACCTTGTGTTTACATTTACGAATGTCTCTGTATATTAAGAATAATATTAACGAATATACCACACAGAGTTCTTTGCAAGATTATGCCACAAGGCAAAACAATCATTTAAGGTTTGACTTTAAACGTTTGCTTAAAAGTAGAGATGGATTCAATAAGTATGCGATCAAATTTTGCAACAAGCTACCAAAACTTTAGAGTTTAGTTAGTTTAAAATATCTATCAAAAATATGCTGATAAGTAATGCCTTCTATACCTTTACTGATTTTTTTTAAGCATAATTTTGAAATAGTTGAATAATATTTGTAATAATAACTTGTATAATTCCTATTTTTGAGATGTGTAAATACTTTGTATATAGAACACTAATAAATATTAATATTATTATTATTTAAAACTTTTAAAACATTTGTTTATTTTTTATTTTTATTTAAATGCTTATTAGAAACGTTATTATATATTTTTAATAATATACTCGTTGAAACGCTAATAACTTTTTAGTAAATAAAAAAAAACATAAGTTCAAGTTTAAAAGTTGTATTTGACAAATTGCAACATGTTTTACTGTAAAGTGTCAGCATTAGGCAGCAGATAATCAATAAAAAAAGCTCAAAAACTAATAAGTTAAAAAGTTTAAAACGTTTTTAAAGTACAGGGAGTTTATAAATGAATGGGATTATGTAATCACTTTAAATGTGCCGCTTTTTTTAAATTGTCCACTATACTATATGTTTTGACAGATCAACTTTGACAGCTGTCAAGCAAACATATGTAAACATATGTAGTATAGTGAACAATTTAAAAAAAGCGGCATATTTAAAGTGATTACATAATCCCATTCAATTATAAACTCCCTGTATTATAAAAAAGATTAGTCAATAAATTATTAAATATTAATTAACGGCAATTTATTTAAATCTGTCTGATCTGACAATAAAATGTTTATTATTACATTTATAATTTTTTTTTAGTTTTATCAATGTTTGACTCTATTAAATGACATAACATATACAGGGAGTTTATAAATGAATGGGATTATGTAATCACTTTAAATATGCCGCCTTTTTAAAATTGTCCACTATACTACATATGTTTTCATATGTTTGCTTGACAGCTGTCAAAGTTGATCTGTCTAAACAAATAGTTTAGTGAACAATTTAACAAAAGCGGCACATTTAAAGTGATTACATAATCCCATTCATTTATAAACTCCCTGTATTATGTAAATGTTTTAATAGTTACTTTTTTTGGTTTGTTGAATAAAAAAACTTTATCAAGAGAATAAATAAACACAAAACTGAAATAAACTTGCATATACATTTCAAAATTTCTTAAATTTGTCTATAAGTTGTTCAAGCTTTTATTATCATTAAAAAATTAAATTTATGAAAAAATATTCTAAACTAAAATCATCCATAGACGCGTTTCGAGGTTTACCTCTCATCAGTATGGCTTTATTTATTTAAACTTAATAATTGATATTTAACTTACTTCGTCAACATTGTTCACCACCACAATTCAAAAAGAATATTTTTACTACATATGTCGTTGTGGCATTCGTATAAATTTACCTATTTAACTAGGCTTTATTCGAAACTATTGCTTTTACAACTGTCTCATTTGAGGACATTGCGTCTCTTCTTTATATATTTTATATAAGCTTTTATTATGTTCACGGCACGTATTTATCACATGCAATAGACACATAAAAAATAGACATACACAAAGAATATGTGCTACATACCTATCTAGGCCACAAAACATGGCAACGCTGCTGGGTCTAAAACCGTCGGTCCCACTGTCTCTTTCATTGATCTTATAGTTCTTAATTAATAAGTCAAAATTACTTAATATACACACACTTACTACAAAGATTTCTAGTGGGTCTGTGGTTGCCTGTTAAACATAGCGGGTCTAAAAACGACGGTTGGATTTATATATATATATATATATATATATATATATATATATATATATATATATATGGGTTGATATTCTAAAAATTGTTTTTCTTGATTATAAATATTATAGAATGTACGAGAAATATTTTGATTAAACTGTGAGTTTCTTTGTACATAGTGGCCAGATTGATATTGATATTGAGGTTGATAATAGGATTGATTTTGAAGTTAATATTAGGGTTGAAATTAAGACCGATAACTTTGTGGTAGTTATTTTTAAAATAATTTTGAAAATATTGACGTTGGTTTTGAAAATAATTATTTTGAGGTATTTGCAAATTTGTTTATTGAGAAATATTTTGGTTAAAACGTTCAAGTCACCGTTTGTTCATTATTAGGGCCATTCACACGGACACTCCAAACACGCCGTGTTTGGCGCGACGTGTCGGGTGTCACTCCGATATGCCGGGTGAAGTGCCACTTCTAGCGCGTGTTGCAAAAATAGTCAACGCGCCAAACACGTCGGCCAGCATGGAGAATTGCCGATTAGTCGAGTTTTAGCGTGTCGTGTGGAATTCCAACTCGGCGGAAAGTTTTATTTAGTGCCGGGCGAGTTTAAATCTTGAAATTTAACTCTTAACCGGTACGATACTAATTCTAGGTCTAAATTATTAATCTTGAGTATTTGGTCAAATTAATTTATTAATTACTTTATTATCTTTAATAAATTGTCAATATTTCGGAATTATTTTACTCTTTCCTCAGGGTTCTACAATAAATATATAAATCAGATACAATTAAGATAAAAATAATGAATGGTAACATAAATAAATTGTAGATAAATTAATCATAATATGTAAGTTAATATTTTTTAATTTATATTTGTCTTGTTAAATTAATTTATCTATAATTTGTTATGTCATTTACCATTTATTATTTTTATCTTATTTGTATATGGTTTATATATTTATTGTAGAGCCCTGAGTAAAAGTAAAATTACTCTAAAATATTAGCGATTTATTAAAGATAATAAAGTAATTAATAAATTAATTTGACCACTTACCTAAAATTAATAATTTATTCTATACATTGGTCACTAACTTATTTTTTTACTAGGTCTATATAAATTAATTTTGTATAAAAAAATTATATATTTGCTGGATAATTTTTTTGCATAAACATGGAAATCCTCTATACAACTGAATATTTTTTTCTAAATTGTCCTTAGTCCAAAAAGACATTTTTAAGAGTGATTGATTGATTAACCTAAATAACTGACAAATCAGCTGCAATAATGACGCGTCATGTCATGCCAGGCGCGTAGGAAAATCGAGCATCACAGTTGGATATGTATGAATTTTTAAGTCTAAACGCACTTTAGTTTTTTTAATTATTTGAATAAAATCAATTACATTTTCTGAAAGATTTTTTTGTAAATATAAAAATTCTTGTAAAAAGGTTTGTCGATCTAATCAATCACCAAATTATTCACGCAATGCCCTTTTTATGTCTGTCCAAGTTGCTAAATCATATCGACGTAAAATAAAATCAGAAATTTTGATCTGATTGATGAATATACAAAATGATATAATGCTAAATCGGTTGTGTTGCCGTAGTAATTATAAAGGTTATTGCATGCACTCATAAAACTTTTTAAATATTCACTTTTACCATCAAACATTGGTATTGTATTAGCAATTTGGTTGGTTGGTGTTATTTTCAGTCAATGTTGTTTATTATTTATTATTTCTACTCTATTAAGTGAAGCATTAAAGTACCGTTTGTTTTTTAATTTAATTTTTCTTTAATCGTAATTTCATATACAATGTATTTTTTGTGTATATGGGTTCAATGTAGTAATGAAAGAGGAATGCACACTTACGTTACAGCTATTTATATTGTTTCCGACCCTTGTGGCTGCTGTTTTCGGCGATATGACAATATGGATCACTGTTGTCGTTGCGTTTTCTTCAGGCTCGGGAATGGTTGTTCGCTGTGCTGTATCCATTTATAAACACTTTTACGATACAGTCACTTGGTTCGTTTTTGCTTTAACAATTGATATTTATAATGATATGATATTATATTTTTAGAATTTTAATCATCAAGCAAAATCCGCACGACTGCGCTAATTAAAAAGAACCTATTTTATTGATTATAATATATAATTACATTAACTTTTATTATATTTATATCTTAAAATCTACATTGAAAATATATATTTGTAAAACTGTTGAATCGGCATACAGTAATATATTCTTATCAGTTTTTGGTTTTTGCTATTGTTATTCCTGCAGGTGCCTAGATGCTGACCCGATGGTTTCCTTAACATAACTCTTACTCCGGATTCTTATGATGTAATTTACAAAAATTAGGTTATTAAGTGAATCTTATTCACGTTGGTTACAAATCACGACTTACACATACCAGAAAAGTAAACAGGCTCGACAATGTTTCTAGTCTGCGGCAATTTAAATTTGGGCTAGTGACACACCTTGCTGCACAACGACAATCTTACGAGTTCTATGTTTATACTTCCTATTTTTTTATATTTTCAGCTGAGTCTTTGTCCATCTTAATTATGGCCGTTTGTATTTCCCTGTACCCTTTCTTTAGTGATATAATCACGATTTCTTTATTGTCCACTTTCCCTTTAATTTCTTCAATCAGCTCCTTTCTGCTGATCTCTGGACTTATACCTTTAATCATAACCAGTTCTCTTGTTAGCTATTTGCTCGCTTTTCTTATATTAAATTCTTCCATTCCTTCTCTTATCTATTCTATTTCTTTTTTGGTCTCATTTGCGTTTGTTACTAATAGCAACTCTCCTTTCTTTGTTTCTCTTATTTCTTTAAATGTCGTACTTTTTATATGAATTTTTGTCTGTTTTAATAGATCTGCATATGTTACACCTTCTTTGCTCACCACTATAGCTCCTGTTTCAGGTCTTTTTCCCCTGTTATTTGCGCAGTTTGTAGTTGTGGCGGTATGCACATTCTCATTTTCGTCTTGGTTCTTCTTCCCGCTATTTTCATAATTTTTCTCGCTTCTCTTGGTGCAATTCCATTTGGTATGGGAATATTAATTTCCTCGATGTTCAGTTCATTTGCTTTGTTCAGCACTCTTTCAATAGCGTCTAGCATATTTATAGCCGCTTTTTCTCCCGTTTCGTACTTCTGTTTGATTATATGCACCTTTCCCACTTTTTTTCCGCTTTGGTTTTTTATGATTTCTACGTATGGTGTTTTGTTGTTTTTATCTTCTTCTTGTTCTTCCATCAACTCCGGATATTTTTCCTTTACCTGTTTTAGAATTCTTTTCTTTTTTCCTATTTTGTCTAAACTGATTGGTTTCATTTTTCTATTTTTACATAGTCGTAATCTTTTTCACGCCATTCCTTGTTCATTATTTTTTCCATATCTACCTGGTTTTTAATTTCTCTCATCTCCTGTTCGTTCACAAACATATTGGCTTCCAACTGGTTTGTCTGGGTTGACGTTTCTACCATTATTTTATTTTTCTTATTTTCTTCATCACTCTTTTGATTTTTTTCAAACTCAAATTTTTCAAATACTGCCACTATTTGATTTGTTATTTTTTTAATTTCAACTTTTGTATTGACGCACTCTGTCGTTAATTCTTTTAATTCTCTCAGCATTACCCCCAATTTATGCATTGTTGCTTGGGCGTTTATTCTCTTTGTCTCTTGGGTTTCTTTTGGTGAGTTTATCTCTCCCCCTCTTTTTTTCTCTACTTGATCTTTTTCATCTGTTTTGATCCTCCTCTCCTCCGGTGGTGAATGTTGTATTTTGCCACTTTTAAGAAATAGTATCATTTCTCTTGACCCCGCACGTGTAACCTACTTATTTATTTTATTTTCGTAATTGTGCTTATTTAGCACCTGTTTGTCCGGTCACTGCTCCACTTACACAACACGTATCGCGCGATTGCAAAACGAATTAATTGTTCACTACTATCGTCGCTGCGTATCACGTCCGCACTCTATCGAACTCGAGCCGCGACTGACTATCTGGTCATTTACACCCGCTTCCGTAGCCCTCTCGTCAGATGATGTAGTCTGGTCCGGCTGACTATTTTCCTGTATCTCCTTGCCAGGGGGGTCCTCTTCATTTTGTTACATACCTCAGTTTGTAGTCCCACTTCAAATTCATTGGTACCTACACTATTGTCTTGTCTCGGATTCCATTTTTTTTTTTTCAAAGATGGTGAAGGCGCCGGGTACACTTTTTTTTTTAAATTTGGTTAGCCCAAAAATATTGTATTTGAAATATCTGTTTAGTGATAGGCATAATCGATTATTTTACTAATCGATTACCTAGTATTCGATTAATTTAATAGACGATTATTTACCCCCCTCCCCCCCACCCCGATTAGTAAAGTTAGTATAAATTAATTTTTAATGTTAAAAATATAACGTTTTATTAGGCTTCTGTAAAATTTTAACATCGATGTTAGTTAAAATTAATTTTTAGCCAATCAGTTACCAAGTTTTTTTTTTAATTATCTAGCAACGTTCTAAATTTTATTTAACATTGCTGTTAACAATATACAGAATACGGCCAAATTTATTTATTTAATTATTTATGTTAATATACTTAAAATTAATAAGTTAATTAAAATGTTATAAATAATAATATTATCTATATATGTTTTACTGTTTTACATAATAAAAAAAATCAGATTAATAATTAATTTATCAACTGAAAACATTTTAGTAATTCAAAAACAACATTATTTTTATTAATATTTAAATCAAAAAAATTATACATTTAATTAATATCTCAATCACGCAAACAAAAATATTGGCTGTAAATAAAATGAGAGCAGAAAGATGCGTCATCGATTAAATCTAACCAAAAGTAGTAACTACTTTTAAACCACTCGAGTCCCGCACATCTCGCTTGTGCAAAAATAACAATTGTCTCGAGAAAGTATTTACTACTTTTATAATCGATTACTGGACTCGCATCGCAATCCATAGCCGAGCATCGAGAAGTACAAGCTATGCGGCTCTCTAGAAAGCGATGCGAGTCCCTGAATCGGTTATAAAATGCGAGTCCCTGAATCGATTATAAAATATCGGCTATGCGCCATCGATTAAATCTAACCAAAGTCCAAAAGTACTAACTACTTTTAAACCACTCAAGTCCCGCACATTTCGCATGTGCAAAAATAACAATTGTTTCGAGAATGTGGTTACTACTTTTATAATTGATTACGCTACTCGCATCGGAATCCAAAGCCGAGCATCGAGAAGTATAAACTATGCGGTTTTCAAGAAAGCGATGCGAGTCCCTGAATCGATTATAAAATGCAAGTCCCTGAATCGATTATAAAATGCGAGTCCCTGAATCGATTATAAAATGCGAGTCCCTGAATCGATTATAAAAACTGATAGACGAACATAGAAATTATTATTTTTAATACAGTTTGTGTTGTTTTGTTTGCACTAAATTTATATATCGATAAAAAATATATTATTTATTTTATATTTTAACCTGAATGGAACCACTATTCAACGAAGCTAGACTATTTATAAACTATACCGAGCTAACTGAATAAAACCGAATAAATTTGCACGTTTGTGAGTTTTTATGCAAAGCATTTTATGTATTATGACTTTTGTTTGGAACGTGTGAAGTTGATGACCGTTTTTTTTTTTAATAAAACAATTAAATAAAATTGTACATTTGATTCATTACTAATGTAATAGTAATTAGTTAGATAAAATTACTGATTATTTATTAATAATAACACATTTATTTTTTAAATAATTTAATAATGCTTCAATTTTTAACAATTCATAGTGCAAACATGATTTTATCGTCAACAGAGGTTTTTATACTCTGGTTCTTGAATCTCGATGATGCAGCGTATATATTTTTTGATTTTCTTGAATTCATTATTTATTTTTAAATAGATAAATTTTCAAATTTAAAACAGCTCGAGTCGGCAATGAATCGAGTTTATAATGACTCGAGTTGTCAATTACTCGTCTTCAAAAATGACTCGAGTTGTCAATGACTCGAGTTGTAAATGACTCGTGTTGTCAATGACTCGAGTCTTTAATGACTTGAGTCCTTAATGACTCAAGTCCTTAATGACTTGAGTTGTTTAATTTAATGACTCGAGAATCGCGAGATGTTTTAATAATCGATTCAGAATCGATTAATGACTCGAGTTTGCCCATCACTATATCTGTTGATACCGACTCCTTGTGAGTTTGGCGATTAGCCACAAAAATGTCAACGATAGTTTGACAGATGGCAATATTTTATTGGCAATAATTATTATGTTATACAAATGATAATTATTTATTATCCACTTTTTATTTTTTTGTATTTGTTATATTTTTATAATTTTTGGTTTTTTCTTTGGGAATGATACGGCAAAATTAGACGTGCCTATATTATTTCATAACCACTTACGACCCTCATTCCGGCACAGTGGTAAGAACAAACGGTTTAGAAAAATCCAGGTATTGAAGAATTAGAGAATTTATGAGAAGATTTTTTAGAAGTTTAAAATCTTTGATAAAAGCAATAAAATGGATAACTTCTTTGTGTTTTTTTTTTAAACAATGGGTTTCAAAATTGTAGCAAAATTTTTATTAATTATATCCTGCAAGGCCTAAGATGGCATTGTTGATATAGGAAAAATTTTAATCCTTAATATTTTACTTACTCCATTAGGTGTTATGATGTGTTCATAACAAGCCACTTCATGTCTTAAAAGTTTGCATTGTATTTTGAAAATAAATTAAATGCTTTTGTAAGAAAGTTGAGTATATGATAATGTAGTTTAAGTACACAGAACAAATTTATGTTGATTTAAAATATTATTCATTACTCTTTGAAAAGTTAAAGGACTGTTTTATAGACCAAAAGTTTTGAAATAATATTGACCGGTGTCTGTGGAAATTGCAGTTTTTGAAATGACTTCTGATTTTATCTCAATTTGGTAAATTCATTTGCCAAATCTAAGGTAGTAAAATAATGGCTTCTACTAAGTCTAAGACATCCGAAATAGTTGAAAGTGGAAATTTGTCGTCTATTGTCTTTTTATTTAATTTTCGATAACCAACAACAATACGCCATTTGCTTTGGTTGGAAGCATCCATTTTTAGATTATATTTGTTTCTAACATTTTACAAATTTATGAATAAATTCTTGTTTATGATCATGTGGGTAACTATATGATTTCGTGAAAATGGGAGAATTGTTAGTTAATTTAATTTTTGTGTTTAATTTGATTTGTAATACTGTGCAAAGGCAGTACGAAGTTTCCCAAACCTTTCGTTAGGAATGAGAATATTAAAGGATTTACATAAAACCATTATAGTTGCTACGGCAGTTTTCTATAATATTGCAATCAAAATGAATAAACCATTGCCTGTAGAAGAACTATTGTTGCAGAATCAGCTAAAGCCTACAACCAACAAGAAGACGACAATTATAATATCAATCGCATTATGATTATGATTAATCAACAATCATTTCCTTTTAATTTAATTTTTTTACTTTTAAAACTTGCAAAAGGATTGCTCAATTTTATTCTTTTCTGAAAGGTATTCTTTAAGTAATTTTGCTTGCAGTTTTATATTTTATTTTAGTCAGTTTTGATCGCACTCGAGTGCTATTAATTTCGATTTCTCTAAACTAAACTTTTGCAGCAATCACCTTTTGTACAGGTAGCCTCAGAGTTTTTTTGTGGATGAAAACTTTACTTTATTTTCAACGAAGGCGGTTCACACAACCTTTCCAGTTTAAACTTTATAATGCCAGTAAAATATATTTATTTTAAATATGAATGAATTGAATTAATCTTTGTGTGTGTGTGTGTGTGTGTGTGACAATACTACTGTTATTGTCCGTGCAACTGCTTTTATAATGATGATTTGCTTACTCGGCATTGCTGGGACGGGTACGGTAGCACCTCCTTCTTCTTAGTTGGAAGTTCGCAACCCAGGGTGACAACTGACATGAGATTCGATCCTTTCTGTTGTTTATCCTTGATTTAAGGGTACTACATTTTTGTTTTTGTAAAACCTTTACCAATAGGTTAGGATTATAATAAATGTTATTACTATAATAAAACCAAGAGTTGATACTCCAATTTTGGTTCCAAGATGATTAATCCTCAAAGTTTCCAAATGTTTAAGTAACTTTTCCAAAGACAATTTAGTTGTATTGAATTGTATCCATTGAATTTTACTTAGTTTGAAGTCTTTATCCTTCCTTTTAGAGTCGACAGATTTATTGGATGTATTTGAAATTCTTTGTTGGGGATTTTTGACATGTGCGTCTTCATAATTTCTTTATTTCAGGTTACATTGCAATTACTGCTGATCTGGATTAGAGTTATGTATTTATTTATTTATTTATTATTCAACAGTTTTTATAAACTTATTACAGGATAATTTTAATTTAACTTATATATAAGTTTTATAATATGTTCCTGTAAAGAGTTGGAATATATGATAATATCGTCTAAGTAGACAAAACACATTCTTCTTGTAGTTCTCGGAGGACATTGACCATCAAACGTTGAAAGGTTGCTGGAGCATTTTTGAGCCCAAAGAACATACGCTTAAATTCACAATGTCCTTGTTCTGTGGTGAATGCTGTTTTTGGTGCATCTTTCGGTTCCATTTCCACTTGATGGTACCCGCTAGCCAAATCTAAAGATGTAAAATATTGTCCATTCCCTAATTTATCCAGAATATCAGAAATGTTAGAAATGAGATATTTATCCTAAATCATTTGTTTGTTTAGTTGACGGTAATCAATAACCATGCTTTTTTTTAATCTTTTATCTTTTTCAATTGTTGCAATATGTACAGGTGCAAACCATGGTAATATACTTTCCTGAATGATGTTTTGTGTCAACAATTCATTTATTTGATTTTTTTTTATTTTGCACTTCATTTCTAAAGGTTGGCGGTACATGCGAACATAAACTGGTTTATCATCCTTCATATTTAAGGAATGTTTTATTTTGTGTGTAAATGTTAATTGTTGTCCTTTCAAAAAGAAAAGGTTTTTGAATTTTAATAACAAGATTTTCAATAAAGCTTTTTCTTTTAAATTTAATGAATTTTGTTTCAAAATATTTTCTATTTTTTGGTTGTAGGCTTCTGTCATATTTATAGGTTGAGCTCCTACATTATAAATTTATGTAAATTGTTCAACAGGTGTCAACTTTATATTATGAGTTGTTTTTTGAAGTGACAATGGTTTGGATTGTCAAATTATTGAGTCTTATTAGTGTTTTTCCATTATTCACTTTGACTAATGCAGCTGGGGATAATATAATTTTATCAATTCCAAGCTTTACTTTTGTTTGTGGAAAGTGTGCAAATCCGTTTGTCATGTTATTTAGAGTATATTTTACTATTTGTGACGTATTTGGAAAAAGTTTTACGTTATCTAAGCGAGTGTAATAAAAAAGTTTAATTTTGAAGGACTTTTGTGACGGTATCTAATTGTCCTTTAATTGCCTTTATAACATCCATACCAATAAACAATAAAACAATAAAATATGTGTTTACGTGGATCTTTAAAAATGTCGGGTAATTCAATTTTAAGCGCTCTAGTTCCTGCTTCAATGCCATGAGTGGTTTGTATTTTAAATTCTTCCTGAATTCCATAATTATCTTTCATCAAATTATAAATTTCTTCTTAATTAACGATTTAGAAGCGCCGGTATCAATTAAAATTTTGTAGCAGTCAAATTTTAAATAAGGTAATTGTGGATCCAATTCTGTATTATATGTGGTTATTCCTTGTGTTATGTTTCGTCGGTTGTTTCGCGAGCCATAATAAAATTTAAAGCAAGATTTAATTGTTCCATTTGCTTTTTATTTTTCGTATTTTTGGGATTTTCGGCTGCGATTGCTAATTGTTCATTATTATAATATTCATAATCATAATCATAATTTATTTCCTTGAAATTCGTCGGAATAATAGTCGGAATTTCCTTCGTCAGCGGATTGTTGCTGTTCAAACATCAGATGTTGTAACCAAGGTCGCTTGAATGATCGTCGTACGGAGGAAGATGCGGCTCGTTTTTTTTTGTGGTGCTCCCTGATTTATCTGTGCATGTGTGGGTGTGAATCTCTGTAATGTGTTACGCGGCATTATGTGTTGTGGCGGAATAAAGCGATATGTGGCTTTATTTACTTGCAACATTGGGCTTGGTGGCTGGTATCTTGTTGATGGCATTGTAATTAAATTTTGCGGCGGCATAAATGTTTGTCTCGGAATTTCTGAATAACGTTTTTTCTAAATATTATAATTTTATATTACGCTGGCAAATCTTTCTGCAGTTTCAATATCATTAGAATTTCTTTTACTTCAAGTCCTACACGATCATTAATTATTTAAATATGTCGAGTTCAAATAAAAATGTACGCAATGCGACTGCATTATACTGCATAATTTTTAATTGACGTATGTCGACATTATATTCTTCCAAATAATTTTTGACAACAGAATATAAAGAATGCCTTTAATTTTTGCAGCAAATTCTTTAGATACGTCTCTTTAAATAGGTCTAATATTATTTAGATCCTAAACTAATACGTCTTCAGATCGTTTATCGCCAAAACTGTAAATTAAAATATGTTTAAGTTCAGGCCATGTATTTGGCATTCTACTTGCATCCAGGCTTCTCGGGCTCTCCCCTCTAATTTGCCCATGAATATCATTAAAAGACGCATTTGTATATGTCGTCATTTGGATTAGGGGTTAAAAATTCTTCAATTAAGTATTCACATGCTGTGACATAACTTTTAGAGTAATTTTTTCTCCAGAAAAAAAGGGAATTAAATTTTGGTCAACCGGTTTAATTTCTCGAGCCATGTCTATTTCTTCTTCAATTTCTTGAATAACCTCCAAGAGTGGATTTTAGTTGAAGTAAGGAATGTTCGGAATTTTT
The DNA here is from genome assembly GCA_963932245.1 of Tachinus rufipes. Lineage (NCBI taxonomy): Eukaryota > Metazoa > Arthropoda > Insecta > Coleoptera > Staphylinidae > Tachinus > Tachinus rufipes. Next base: position 39,144,883 of record OZ010750.1, on the reverse strand, counting down.
TTTATGTTTAGTTTTATTGCAGCAAATATAGGTACTTACAGTATAATTAATAATTGTTGTTTCATTAATATTTTTGCTTTTCAAGTTTCACCGGAAAATCTGCAATTCTAGCGTCCTTCCGAATGGGAGCTTGTTGAGTTGGTTCTAGAGAATAATCTGTTAGGAGTTAATACTCGCACGATTTTAGAACAAAATAAGGTCGAATTATCGTACCTTCTGCGCCAGTTAACGAATGTTCAACGCTAGCTCTATTTTTAAAAAGTTTTATTAACTACAATACTAATTTGTTTTGACAATACAAAAACGGAATTTGATGTTAATATTTGCCGTGTAGCTTCCAGCGCGGAACAGGTCAACAAGTTTACTAATACAATACTACTTGATATTGTCCGTGCATCTGCTTTTATAATGATGCTCTGTATTGCTGGGATGGGTACGGTAACAATATATATATATATATATATATATATATATATATATATATATATATATATATATATAAAATATTTAAAAAAAGATATAAACTTATCAAACTATTCCAACATGTCAATCACATACAAAAAAATGAAGCTGCAAAACCGCATTAAGAGACACATAAAAAAAATCAATGAACTTATGAAAATAATAGAAAACTACAAGAATATGAAGATAATAATGAAGGAATTAAATAAAATGTCAATTAAAAATATTGAACAATAAAACTAATTTAATACTATTAAATATAATTAATAAAATTAAATTTGAAATTAATGATGAAAAAATTATAATAAAACTTAAAATTAATTGTAAAACTTACAATTAATGATAAAAAAAAATTTAATAAAGCTTAAAACTAATTGTAAACTTAAAATTATTCTATAATAAAAATAAAGTACAATAGTGAAATATATTTAATTTGTATGTTTACTCCTTTTTTTTTTTGTTTTACTTGTTTTATTAATTTAAATTTATACGTTGTAATACAGTCGCATGATCCATTTCTGATTTTCTCTATTTTATAATATAGATTATCAATGGTTTTATCAAGTTTCTCTTTACAACGTTCACAATGGCTAATGACATTTTCCTCGAACATCTTTGTCATTGTTAGGTTTACAATTTCCATTTTTAAAGTTTTTATTTCTAAGTTTTTTAAATTAATCTCACTGATTTTGTTCAATAAATCAATTGATATATTTTTGTATATGCCATGATTAACTGTGAAATTTTTCTAAAAATATTTATTTCAAATTAGAATTAAAACATGAATCAAATATAATACATACATCAATTAATCCAGTGTTATATTTGTGTGTAAATAATTCTTTCTTCACATCATATTCTGCATATTATTTAAAATGATCATATTTATATGATACCTTAATGAATTTGTGTTTATTTCATCACATTTTCGGTGCAACATCTCTTTCTCACGTATACACTTTCTCAAATTATATTGCACATCACCGTACACAACTACAAACAGCACAAACATAAACAATTTAACAGACATAATTGAAACGTTCTTATTCCTTGCGAATTGAAAGAAGTAATAAAAAATAGCATTTCTTTTATAATAATGTAATAATACATAATTTGCGTCTCGTATTTTTATACATTAATATATTAATCAATTCAATATTAAGTTTGTATTATTTACAAAATAAGTTGAAAACGTTCTGCGCATGACTGAAACCCTAATTTATATAACCCTCAACTCTCCCACAACTTTATACATGGCCTAAGACACTTAAAAATAGAACGAAGATAGAAAAAAATGAATAATTTGCCTGAAGGGTATATTAAAACCTTAGCAACTGTTATACCTATTATACCTATATTAAGATTGAAAAATAATTATGCAATATTGAAAAATTATGGGTCAAAATTAAAATTTTAAATAATAATTTCACAAATATTATGCAAAATAAAATTAAGTGGGAAGAAGTAAATTCATGTTTTAACAACAGAATTAAAACAGGTATAATTGTTAATTTAAAATATAATGAATATAAATAAAAAAATCTAATGTACCTGATATGTAAAATAGTTTACTTATTGCAAACTCGGTTCATAAATATCATGACAATTGTGGTAGTCGTAATTTGTTATTGATATTAAGTTTATTACTCGATGATGAATAAAAATATTTATCAAAATTTAGATTTTGTGAATAAATTGAGAAAATATAAAACTTTGTAATTTTTATGAAACAAGAGTATTTGTGATGGTATGGTATTTTAAGTGTTTTAGAAAACATTAAAATTGAATTTGTATTTTTACCAACATTAAGACAGAGCCACCAAGATGTATTAACTGGATATTATTGAACGTGAAAAAACTGAAAATGGATCAAAGGTTGGATGGAGAAGCGGATCTGATAGTGGAGTATGGCCCTCAGACAACCCTGAAGACTATAAAAATACTTAAAAATGTATATAAAATAATTTTTGTTTGTGTTTTACATAAGAAACCATGTTAAATCACTAAATTCCCAGGTCTTGTCACACTTTTCTATAAGGATACATGTAAATCCAGACACAATCTTTCCATTATTTATGAATTTATAATATTTTTTAATTTTAGTTATGGAAATTATATCATACTTTCTGTTTTCTATTGAAAATTAAAAGTGTTGTGATTGATAATGTTAATTCAATGGCATAATATAATAAAATAAATTATAATAATTTTAAATAAAATTATTTAAATTTTGTTCACCTTTGTTTTATATATTTTATATATTTTATAAAATTTCATATATTTTATTGTGTCATTTATCATACATATTGGTGAAACCTATAATATTAAATAATACATATGTATTAAAACGTTATGTTCATATTATTCTGAGTACGTATCTTGTTTTTAATAGTAAATTATATAATTTGAATTTTTAAAATAGTTATATGTGGAGATCATTTAAATTCAATCATAAATGGTCACAGGTAAAAATTTTATATTGTTGACAGGCCAGCACAATTCTACCTCTTAGTTAGGGCCGAAATTACAATAGTGGTTTAAATCGCTAGTTAGTGGGAACGCGTATTACAATCGTCGGCAAACTCGCGTTTAGTTAACTGACTGTGATTCGGTGGTTGGTACTAAATTTCAATAAAATCACTATCATGTCAACAAAATATTTAAAATATAACTTGTAATTTATACGCGCAAAAAACGTTTGTTGACAATAAATTTTTATTTTAATTATATTATTAATTATGACAGAAAAATCAATAATACATATTATTGCTAATCAAGTTACGGACAGAGCCAGTATTTTCGATGATGATTGTAAGTAGATTATATTTTTTAATACATATTAGTATTTTAAAATAAATAACACAAATTTACTATCCAGCGGTTGAATTTACTCCTGCTTCACCTGAACATGCTGAAGGTAAGAAGTTAATGTGCAGTGTAGCTGCTAATTAATACTAAATATTACAAGCAATTTTTACATTTTGTATTTTTGTTTGTTTTAGTAATGAATAACTGGATCAATAATGATATTTTGATTATGAATGGTAATATAACATGTGCAAACAAACTTCAATCTAACGCAATTTCATTTTTTATTCTAGATGATTTCATTATTTATGAAGAACCACCAGTTCCAAAAGGGTCAATCGAACCTTCCGTCAATGCTTATCCTGCTACAGCTGATGATAGTAATTTTATATTTTATATTATTTACCTATAAATACTATGTATAAACATTCCCAGTGTTGCCATCTTAGCGGTTTTTTTGCGGATTAAAATTTGATTTGGCGGGAAAACAATTCATTTAGCGGTTAGCGGATTTTTTGGTGTTTTTTAAATATTGAATTAAACTTAAATTTAACACCCATTATTATGTAATCCATAACAATATAATATCAAATCATTAATAATCTATTTATTATTAATGATCTATTTGAATTCATAGTTTATGAAGGGATTCTGTGAAGAGGAAGAGAATAGAGGGCAATGGTCTGGGCCAGGAGAAATCCCGGAGTAATCCCGAGAAATATCCCTTAACCTTGTCGACTATTATTGAGGCAGTTCCGCACGGTTTTTTGTTCCTGTTTCTCGACAAGTTTTATATAGAGTTTTCCAATAAGAGGTTTCATTTTGATATTAAAAAAAACGGGTATTTTTTAAGAGAAATCAATAAATGTTTATTTCATTGTAAAGAGAAAGGTATGCCATTATTAACATTTAAAAACGATATTAGTCAAATGGTCGCCACGGTTACGGTTGCAGTACCACATTATTTTCATGAAATTTTCCAGGATTAAAATGCATATTTGCGGCAGTATGTCCTTGATAACTACACATATTCCATCTTTAGGGTCTTGAATCGATTGTGGAGCATTGGCATAGACCTTATCTTTCACGTGGTCCCAAAGAAAAAAGTCTAAAGGAGTCAAATCACAAGGTCTCGGTGGCCAATTGTGGTCACCTTTTCGAGAAATAACACGGTCAGGAAACTTTTCTTAGAAAATTGCGATTGTTTTGTTGCTTGTGTGGCACGTAGCGCCGTTTTGCTAAAAATAAACGTCGTCCACATAAATATCTTCCAATTCCGGCCATAAAAAATCATTAATCATAGCTCGATAGCGCCATCCATTCAGCGTAAAAGTTGCACCGAACTCATTTTTGAACAAGTAGCCAGCCCAAAAACCGCACCAAACAGTGACACATTAAGAATGAAAAGATTTTTTAACAATCATTCTTAGATTTTCTGAGCCCCAAATGCGACAATTCTGCTTATTAACGTCGCCTCCGAGTTGAAAATGGGCCTGATCACTGAAGATGATTTTTCGATGATATTCCGGATTATTTTGATGCATTTGAAGAACCCAATCAGCGAAGATACGACGTTTATGATGATCGACTGGCTTGAGTTCTTGTGTTTTCTGAACTTTAAAAGCCTTAAGACTTAAGATTTTATGCAAAATATGGTGTAATGTCGTTTGTGGAATGTCTAATTTCAAAGATCGACAAAGAATCGACAAACCTGGGTTTTCTTTAACACTACGGGCTACATCAGCAATATTCTCATGTGTTCTTGAGCGATGCACTCGGTTTCGATTCTTCACATCACAAACTTGTCCCAACAGCTCAAATTTGTCCAACAGGTTTACTATTGCCGGCCGAGAAGGTGCTTTACGACTACGAAAAAGTGCTTTAGTTTTGCGAACTGTGACTGAAAATTTGTCACCATTTTTGTAGTGAATTTTAATAATTTCAATGCGTTGTTGAAGCGTGTATCGTTCCATTTTTAATAATGGCGTAGTTTTTACTTGTCAAATATCAAAAGCTAATAGCTTCAAAATTGACAGCTGCCCAAATAGCCTGTTATTCAAAATGAAACTTCTTATTGGAAATTTGTTAAAAATCTAGTGCGTTTTTGTTTTTACTCTTTCATTATCAAACTGTAAGTATAGAACATTAATTTTTCAATCAATAAAAATAATTAAATAAAACAATAGGTCTATTCCTTTCTTTACTGAAAATTATATATATTTTGTACACAAAGTTGTAATTATCAATAGCTAACTAAATATTCAAAAACAAAAGCGGTCTCTTTTTATACTTATTGTTTTATTTAAATATTGACCTTAACGTAACTCGAAATACAATTATTAATAATAATTATATTTAGGTGTTTGTTTACATTTGCATAATGTCGAAATACATACAAAAATTTCAAAGTGTTTTTCTGACTGATCCGCTGAGACTGGATTACTTGTGTTGCAATTACAACTGGCCCAGTAGTAAAATGCAGATATTGTGTTTGTACGCTATCAAATAAATATTGCGACCTCAAAAATCTTATTAATTCAAAAAAACATCAAACATAAAATTAATTCTGGACAAAAAACAAGCAAAACCATTTGTTCGAACAACACATTTGGATGAAGCAAAATATGCTGAGTGCAGATTAGCTCTTTATATAGATTGCCATGCGTCTAGCACTAATGTGGATCATTTGATACCTTTGTGCAAAGCATCTTTTAAAGGTATAATCTTTCATAAAATATTTACTTCAATTAATTATTTATACATTGTGGTTTGTAGGTAATGAAGCTGAATATTTACAAATGCATAGAACCAAATGTTCAGCAATCATAAAAAATATTTTTTTTCCAAGACTTATCCAATGACGTTGGGATACAGCTTATTAATTGATAAATCGAATGACATATCGGTGATTAAGTATTTAGGCGTTTCAATTATATATTTTAGTACATTTTCAAAAATAATCTCATCAGGTTTATGCCTAGGCGATTTAGAATTGGCCAATGCTGATGGCATTGTAGTTTGTTTAATAAATAATTTAAACAAATATAAATTAAAGGTCTAAAATATGCAAGGTTTGGGTACAGATAATGCGTCTGATATGACTGGCATTAACAACGGTGTGCACAAAAAGTTATTAGCGTACAACCCAAATATAATTTTAATTCGTTGTTTGTGTCATTCGATTCAATTATCTGCTTCGACTGCTATCAAGGAATTGCCAAGGAATTTGGATTTCCCTGTAAGAGAAACATACAACTGGTTCTCGCATTCCTCAATGAGACAATTACAATATAACCGTGTATATATGACAATAAATGATGGAAAACAGCCACTAAAAATTGCGAAAAAAGGCGTGTGCAACACGTTAGCTCTCAATTGAACCCGCTGTAAACAAACTCTATTCTCAATGGTTAGAATTAAAAACTCATTTTGATATGGTCAGAAACAGCGAAAAATGCTATACAGCTGATCTCTTATACCAAATGTTTTGTCACGATTCTAATTATGCATATATTTGTTTTTTAAAACCTATTTTACCTGATGTAAATAGAATTAACAAAAGTTTTGAAGCAAATAATGTAGATTCGACGAAAATTTAATAGATTTGCTTAGATTTTTAAATAAAAGTGATGTAGAAATTACAATAATTAACAATCAATAGAAGAAAATTCAATTGGTTAAGTGGAAAACTACAACTAACACAGCCGAATTTTGGGCGGAAGTGTATCATTTTAAAGATTTGCAAGACAATATATTTCTTGAATTATCAAATATTGCGATTGCAATGTTAACTTTGTCACATTCAAACGCAGAAACAAAAGCTTATTTAGTTAAATGAATGTGGTAAAGAACAAATTAAGAAATAAAATGAAACTGCCAATGCTAAATTCAATGTTGACAGTGAGAAATGCAATGCATAGAATGCGTAAGTGCTGTTTCAATTTTGAAATAATAGCAAAAATGGTAAATAAAGTTAAGACCGCGGAAACATACACTACAGAAAGTGATAAAGCAGACGACGTAAAAGAATTATTTCATTAATTTCATAATACGTATTTTTTAATTTTATCTTATGTATATAGTATTTTTATTTACTTATTTAAGAATGTAAATTATGTTTTGTAAATAATAAAAATATATTGTTTGGGTATTGGTATTACATATTTATTTTTAAATTATTTCTCTGTTATACATTTTGAGATCAATAACCTATAAAACATTTGGTTTAATTATATTTAAAAAATTAATACTTTCGGAGTAAAATTGGATTAACAATTAAAAATCTTATAGTTGCAACATATTTTTAAAATCTAGCAGATTTTAGAGGATTTTCAAGTTATATTTAGCAAAAGACTGTTGGCAACACTGAACATATCAAGAAACCATTTTACACTTTTTTACTTATAGAAGGGTTGGAAGTTAGCACCAATGTGAAGGATTGGTCAAAGTACACCCCAAAAATGCTGAATTCCAAAAAAAACTGGACCCCTACAAAATTATTCGAGAATTGCCGGGTTTAGTCGCCCCGTCCTGTTGGGATGCCACTAGTAGTATTGTTATGGAAAAATATTAAATCTTATCACATCTACGAGAATACCGTTTTTAAATTAAAATTAGTTCATATGGGACAAAACGTCAACGAACTCAATATCCAAACGATAAGATTTTAGTCATCACTCCTTTTATATATTGAACTACATACAATATTCTATGTCTTCATGTTTTTGTTTAAAGATTTGAAGTTATATTTAACGAGTAAAAAATTAATAAAGAACTAATTAAAAACAACATTTTAAAAAAATTAATCGCCTACAGCTTGAGTATTCAATGAAAAATACTCTTTCCTATTCTTGTACGTCTCAGGATATACTCCACCTAGAATCTTAATATGTGTGCAGTCTAATGCACCAATGCAATTTGAAAATCAAGCAATTTTATAAAAATCCTGACACTATCTGCATTTCTTTATTTTGTGGCATGTAAATAAATTGTGGACGAAGAGAAGCTATTGCTTCACTTACTTTTTTTATAATGTTTAAATAATTAAAATTTATTCTACACTATTGAGTATATGCACCAAAACACTTTCACATATTTTATTATTACTGTTAATATAATTTCTTATAAATAACAGTTGTCATAACTCACATAATTTGAGGTTATATAAACTGCTAGTAAAGCCGTTAATCACCCGATTTCGCTAGTTAACTATCCAAGATATTTTAATCTACAGTTACCATTAAACCACTTATGTAATACAAATCAAATTAAGTAAACTGGTGATTAGCCTAGTGAGTTAAACCACTATTGTAATTTCGGCCTTAAACAGCAAAGCGGCACACGAAACACCTTTTACAACAACATCTATTGATTTGTATATAGTTATAAGATTTGTTTTATATAATTATTTTATTTATTAATACCATATAATAGGTAACAATCTACAGCACGACAGTAACAAACAAGACACTGTCGTCTTAGCTCGAAGTGGTTTTATATAAGCAAAATGCTGATTGAGCAAAATAAAGCGTCAACAGTTCGGGAAAGGCTTATCACCGCAGGTATAAAACGCGTGATGTAACTCCTCCTTCCTTACGATAAGACGTCCTCGTCTCTAGTTTCTAATTGGAGCTTTAAGGTTCCCATTTTTGTGCTTTCGTATAATTACGGATAGAACACAATAGGTAATCAATACAAAAATAAGTATAACAGTAAGAGACATGGTGTGTGGTGTGTACAATAGGATTTAGATTTATGTTGGGATCTAAATCATTAGCTTCTTCCTTTAACAATTTAACATTATTTAGGTGTTTTAGTTCGAGATTTACAATTTTTGTAGGCGCATGATTTATCATATTTAGCTTTACATCAAACGTAAAGTTTGAGTAAGTTGTTTTAAATATCTCCTGCTCTATGATAATTTTACAATTTCTTTTGAATTGCATTATTTACATCATATAATACATATTTAAACCATATATGGGGAAACACAAGCAAAAAAAACATTAATAAACTACAAAGACAACAAAACAAACTTATCAAAATTTTATACACAATGGATAGTAGAACACCAACAACCGAACTATACAAAGAAAAGCTAAATATTAACAAAATGATAACTTTAAACAACATATTAATGATATATAAAATAAACAACAAAATGATAAAAAGCAATATAACGTTACAGTCCAACAAAGAAATACACAATCACCAAACAAGAAGAAAATCACACATAAGAACAACAAAGTATTCGACAGTCAAGTGCAACCAGATACTAACAACAGAAACAATAAAACAATATAACAGCCTACCAACATACATAAAAACTTTAAATTATGTACCATTTAAATTAAAAATAAAACATATGTTATTACATGACAAAATATAAAAAATAAACAAAAACAACAACAACCACGAGCCCTCAATACCGATAACTTGAGATGGGATTAAACCCTCAAACCTCAAGTGATGATAGAGGGAAGAATCTATTTTTATTTTTATTATTATTTATTATACATTCAGTATTGTTTTGTATTATATAAATTTTATTAATAAATATATATTATTATTATTATATGAATGAAACTAATACATGCTTAGAAATTTTAATATGTAGTACATCGTCATTACATTCTTTGGTTACATCAACATTTACAATAGAAGAAACAAGTACTTGTCCATTACTTAATAGAATATAAACTTTAAAGTTAATTTTCACTTTAGCGTAAACACAGTTATGATGATTATTATTCAACGAGCACTGTTGCACTATTAGATGGTTTTCACAAACTGTTTGGGACTTGATTCTTTGACATCCTTCGTTGGTCCAAAGTTCCTTGTTGACACTTAAAAGGTGATATTGTGCGGGTGGTAGAAAAAGTTCGTTATATTTGTTAGATATAGGATAAATTTTGGTGTATTGGTATTGAGATAGATGGAGTATTGGAATGTACAGTATGCAAGTTAAAATTTTCTGCATTGAAATAATTCTGAATTTTGAGAACTCTAATATTTTAAACATGTAAATACTATCTAGTTCCAAAAGCTCATTCTTTGCGTAAATCGATTTTAAGTGGTTAATAATTTCAGTTAATTCTTTGCTAGAAATTATTTCCTGGTTCACTGTTTTTGCCAAAACCAATGAAACTGTTCGCTTAATTCGATGTAGGATGTTTAGCAATTCAGAACTGAAATAATAGTTATACTGCTGCAACACTTGTTTTTCCAAATTATTGTAAATTTTCTTTACAGCAAAAATAGTGGAATTTATATGGTTTTGAATTATCTCTAAATCTTTAGAATACCTTTATATATATCTGCAAAAGTTGATGTGCATGGAACACATTGTACCATGCTGTAAAGAGTGTACCAACAGAAATTAGGGCCAACTTTAAAACCACATATTTTGCGTTCGGATTTTTTTAAATTTTGTTTTGTTGTTAATTTTTTACTTTGGTATGCCTGGTTTACTAAAATTATAATTTTTTTTAAATTTAGTTTTGTTATAATATAATATAAATAAAATCCGAAAAAAAACAGCTTTTTCATTTTATGGTTTCCAAAAACAGTGATTATTTTTTATTTACAATTCTAATAATTTATTTTTCTATTTTTAACTTGGCTCAATTCAGGGGGTAGTTCTCGTCTATTAGATCGACCACTGTAAGGCGATGTTCTTGTAGTAAACGTCTTACTATCCCGTATCTTGTAAACCAACGATCCATCGTAACATTCCTACTAGATCCAGTTAAATAAATACACATTCTTTCTGTAACAGCAGCCGTGGAGTTGTCAGTTTTGAAAGGACTATCAGAATGAACTCCTGCATAAATTTCTAAGTGATGTGTATAAAATGTTTTGGCATTCAGCAGAGAAAATATTTTTAATTAATATTTATTTGGCTTATTAGGAATGTACATTTTAAAATTGCGTTTCCACGAAATGCAAGCAACATTTCATCGAGTGTAACATAGTCTCCTACGGAATCATTTCCCTTACCAGGGCAAGTTTATCTTGGGATTTTCTCTCTTTTCTTGTATTGGTATCATTAAATCGCAAGGACCTCAACAAAAATTGGACTCGTCTCATTGCCATAGCAGCAGAAAACATTTCAGCACCAGTCCATTTCGTCTACTATGTTGAGAACCAGCTAAATATAATAACCCAAATAAAGGTTTTGTCTTTATTGTGTTCGTTTCTTTGCAATCATTCTTATGATTGTATATATAACAATAATCAATGATATCTTGGAAAAAAATCCAGCGTTGAATTGGTGACAATTCATTTTTTGCCTCTCCTAAGACTCCTGGATGATGCGTAACAATATTTGTATGCCTTGTTGTTGACATTAAGTGGTGGGGCTGCTTTTCTCCATTGTGTGCCATCTTTTCCATAATAGTATTGAGATCTGCTTTCTCTCACTTTTATATTTTCATTTTCATCTGATGACGATGCTTCTTGTTCTGTATCGGTTTCATGATCACTAAAAATATTGAAGTTTGCATCTGCTACAGATTCGTTATCGCTCTCGTTTGCAATTACATTGTTTGCTTTATTGGTAACAACATCTTCATAAAGAAATTTGTAGCCGCGCCATTTCTTTTTCATATAAATCCATTGTTGCTTAGATTCTAAAAAAAATAATACAAACATAATGCATATTACAAATTAATTTAAAAAATAATTGAACACTTACCTTTTTTAATATGTATAATAATATATTTATAGCAATTTATATTTCATGATAATTTTATCGTATTCAAAACGATCAACAATTTATAAACACGCACTATTTTACATATCATCGATGTTACGCTGTGAAACTTAAACAAGAGATTGATATAACGGTATACTCAAATCAATCAAATGTATTTTTTGTTATTTAGGGGAATTACCAAATTTTAAAGTTAGTTAGAACAACTTACAGGCAAAAAACGATTTTCATAGATACACCAGTGCACGGGTGAAACGTATCAGGACATATTGTGCTTTTACACAAAAATTAAACTTGATATTTATTTTCTAATTACATCATATCATGTCTGTTTACAACTCTGAGAGGTACATAGGGGTTGAAAGCGTTACGATTATTTTATGCAAAGTTACATTAACTTTTATATGTTGCTTGGACTCACAAGCCTCACCCGTGCGCTGGAGGGTTAATAATAAAACAGAGTTGCATCGAAATAATGATGTAAAATTGATTCTGTTGCATTTATAAATTGATCTAATTTGTTAACGTATTCATCAAATTGTGGAATCACGCTTAAGGTTTTAATGTCTAATATTGGCAGTGACATATATTGATAGTTGATATATTTAAATTCTCAAAGTTATTAATTAATTCAGGCTTTAAATTACTACCGTTTTCACTGAGAGGAGAGAAGTTTGATATGAACTACTTTATTTACTAACATTATCATTAACACTACTTTCATTATCCTTTGATAGGATCCCGTAAATAATCCGAATCGACTGCGCCAATTACGTACTTCGATTAAAATTGATATATAAAAAATTACTAGATGTTTATTTATTTAAATGTACAGTTGTGCTTACATTGTACGAGTTATGTCTAAATTAAACTTAATACTATAGACATGCGTTTTATATCAATCATAAGTGTTTGTCTAATGTACAAAAACAATCTTAGAAAATAGGTGGTAAAATAATAGATAAGCACATATCTAACATACACGTGCGGTAACATGGATAAGCAAATATATAATTCTTACTGATTAAAGAAAAAAGAATTAATTTCAGGTATACCGTACATACCCGAGAGAGGTTGGATGTTAATTGGATGGCATATATTATATCTCGTTTCAGAATACTACAAATATAGTTTTCAATTATGGTTAAAACTTTATATACTTTGGCCGATGGTAAACGATAAAAAAACCTCAACGTCTATTGTTTTGAATATGCATTCGAACGTAATGCATAATTGTTCAAAATTTTTATTAATAATTGTGCAACATCAAGAACTGCATTTTAGAAAATAATTACATAAAATCATACACCATTTTTCTTGCCACAATCTAAGACCAGAAAAATATCAAAAATATAATAATTTAAAAAATTACGAATTAAACTAACTTAAATTATTGTACTATTTTTCTGTTCTTTTTTAATTAAAAATCTATTTATTAATAAAAAGCAAGATAGAACAACTATAAAAATGACAGAAATAAATCTGGCCAACAAAATTTTTAAACGTATTGATCTGTTTGACATACTGACAACAACGAATTTAAACAAAAATATCGTTTTAAAAAAGAAACTGTTATTTCATTGCTTGCTCGATTTTAGCATGCATTGGATGTTGCTTAACATATTGTAACCATCCAGCTTCTTGTGACATTAAGACATTATGCAACGGGTTGCATCCAGCAAGTACTTGCTGGTCATATAAATGTACACAAGAGTACTGTATGTAGTATTGTACATCATCAAATTGCATTGCTGTCCGGCGAGTTTATTAAAATGTTAGACATTCCTGAAGCCGTATTGAATGTGAAGCAAGGATTCTTTCGAATTGCACATTTTCCTGGTGTTGTGGAAGCTATTGATTGCACACATATCAGAATTCAATCTCCTGGTGGCGATAAGGCAGAAATACATACATACAGAAATCGTAAGGGTTGGTTTTTGATTAATGTGCAAATTGTTTGCGTTTACAATCTATGCTTTTTTTTCATTTCTAAGCGCTGTTAAGGTATAGTTTCTTAGTTGTTTGTAGTATTTCTACTGCGTTGCCTTTTTATTTGTTTTAAAGTTTTTAAATGCTTTGTCTCGAAGTTTCATCAACAATATAATATTTAGAGTAATTCATGGTAGTTTACATTTTTTATATGTATTAATTTTGATTGGAGCGTGTTTTTCAAATAAATCCAGTAAATACTGATTAAACAATGCTACTTTATTATTTATGTCACTTATCGCAAATATATTATGGAAGGGAGTACGCATGAGATCTACATTGAATAAATCTAAATCTATATTTTTAAATGATCTATGAATAAAAGTTTTTTTAGTTTGTCCTGAACTTTAAACCATATTAAATGTACTTTGTATTAAGTTATGATCAGTGAGATGATGCACGTTTGTATTTTTTACGTCGATAACACTTTTACTACAGATGATATAGTCAATTAGTGTTGCTGACTTTTCTGTTATCCTGGTTGGTTCTTCAATGACTTGATTTAGATTAAATGATTCTAATATACCATTTACACGAAGTGTATATGGATTATCAAAACTTAACAGGTCTATATTAAAATCGCCGAAGCAGATAAGATCGTCATACATTGGTGTTACAGTTGAAAGAGATTCTTCAAAATAATCTAAAAACCTATTAAGGCTGTACTATATCACGTGACAAATTTCTCCGTCGAAACTACTTCTCTTTGCCCCTTGGTCATTTTACCCGAAAATGACTTCACATGCGGTATGCTAACAGCGCTCTCCATTACTTGTGCATTCGGCAAAGACGTATCGGGCTGAGCTCTTCTCTCAATTATATCCGTGCTCTTATTGCCCCCACTCCAGTTTACAACTAGCAACACTGCCTTTTTATATTTATGTATACAGTAGAACTCGAGCGCAGAAGATTTTCTAACTCGAGTATCAAATTATTAATTTATTTTTGATTATTATATAATAATATAATAAATAATAATTTATTCATTAATTAATAAAAAATGTATTTTAGTTAGTTTTTGTTGTAATGTTCTTTTTTATTATATTATTAATTAGCTCACAATTGTTGTCTTAATAGCTAACGTTATGGAAACATTAGCTTAAATTAATTATAAGCTAAATAATTGTATATCATTATCTTAGCTATATATTTTATTATTATCTATAAATACATGCTAATATTATACATGGTTGGGTAAACGTATGGGAACACCTAATTTCTGACTGCATTTTCAATTTATTTCAAAAATAACTTTTACAAAAGGTTTTTTTTTTAATCTATATGGCGACGTATTTTGATTTTTAATGCGTGCTTTGTTTTGTATAATATGACTTTATCATCACATTTTTTTTAATGGAACTCCCTATTTTTTTTTTAATCTTTAGAAAAAAAACATTTCAACAATTACAATGATATAAGGTTTTATTAGTATACGATTTACGGTTTTTAAAATATTTATTAAAATAATAAAATAAAATGTTAAGTACGTTTTAAATGATTTATAGCCAATAATAAATAATAATAATAATAACAATAACTTATTGTAGTTAAATTTTTGCTTTAAATATTCACTTTTTTTTTTAAATTTGTGTTATGAAAATAACTGAGAAACAATCATTGTTTTTATTTGTCGCTGTGGTAATTGGAACATAATCTACTACATGTTATTATTTTAATCTAAGCAGATTAGATTTTACCAATCTGCAAAGCAAAAATAAGACTATGTTATTTGTATTTCTACTATGACTGCAATCATCTAAAATTGATATTAAATAATTGTAGAATTAAAAAAAAAATAGTTGTCTAGTATATTTTTTAAATGTTTAAAAAAATCAGTTACATATGAACAAGATATTAAAAAAAAAATACACTAAACTATTGCCATCTCCTACTCTTTGCATATATTTTAGTCTTTGCATATCTAAGCTACATTTAAATTTGTCTACAATAATATCGCTTTCCATACTTGTAGAAATTTCTTTGTGATTTTTGTATCAAGTATGATTAGGTTTAAGAGAAAGCATTGTAGCATACTTCTCACAAATACAACAATATTTGTTTTTATGCTTAGGTATAACGAAATTTTGGTTCAGTAACCTATGATACATCCAACATCAGAAAAAGTACTGTAATTTGTCTCATTTGTGAATGTTTGGACCAAGTACCATTGGTTATTTTCGGTACACCATTTCTATCTACATCTTAAAACTCAGTTATAATATGATGTTCTTCTTTATCTGACAATTTCATAGTTTCTGAATCAGTTTCACTTATTATGACACCAACTACTTCTTTGCTGATATATATCAGCAGTTCTTTGCATTGTGTATATCCAATACCATCAGAACTGAGCCGAATACAATAGCTGCATTTACTTCCATTAATTTTGTTTCATTTGACTTAGTAGTATTATCTGGCACATTTGACGTTTAAAAATAAATTGGCAATTGATGCAATTTTTTTCCTCTTTAAAAAAAATGTCCAGTGTCTACAATTCGTGTGCCTACAGAAAACCGCTTTTTTTCTACATTAATTGCAGGTTTATATGATGGCAAGTTCTTGGCTAGAAAAATATATTAAACCTGAATGAGCATGCCAATTTAATCATTTAAATGAATAGTTTAAATGGTATTTTAAAAATAAACGCTGTATATTAACGCATACAACTAATTATTTGACGTCTGATACTGACAACTTATTTTTTTAATAGATTGAAATGTAATTATTGTTTCAAATCAGTAAAATTACCAAAGCACAAAATGATTGATTTGGTCATTCTGCTAATAAATACGGCTTTTATACGATTAAATTACAAATACCAAAAGTTTTACAAATTGTATGTAACATAATAATTCATCAAAATATATCATTTTTATTAGTTATTTCTTACGTATACTTCTCAACTCATCAAATAAATGAAAATATTGGAACGTATTGAGTAGTCTATCGGTAAAATTCAATTTAGAGTCGTATAATCGATGAGATTTTGGCTAGATTGCGCAATCTGATTGTTTGATTTAACAGATGTTGAAAATAATCATTGTAAAGCTGTTGCCATTGAAACTCTAATACTTAAATTTTGCATAGTTGTATAGCAGCTTGCTTTGGACATTGAAATACTATGTTATTTAAATATCAGTTTAACTGCAGTTTGTAGTTTTATAAATCAAAATGTTATAGATGACATATTTTTAAAATAATTTGATACTATTTATTAAAAATGATTACCAGTGCTAACAAAAGTTAAGCAATGGCTCCTCCAGTCACGACTTGGATGGGTTGCCCACAGAGTTCTCCGCTCATAGCCACAACGGTGTTGCCATAAGGAATTGCCGAGTAAAACTACTGGCGTTATAAATATAAAATTGCATACAGTGTTCTTATATCGCACTAAATCAAAATTATTATAAGAATAAAAGAGGTTTAAAATCTCTTGTTATTACATGATCGATACTTTTAATATTATATAGATTGCATATGTACATTATTTTTTTTAAATATAGTGCTTATAAGCAACTAATTAAAAAAACTACAGTTGACCAGACAATCTTACATTTTTTGTAACATATCAGTACTTTCAAATTTTCTATTTGATGTGTTCTTAAGTCAAATAGAGTAATTTTAATTTCATTAAAAATCTAGGCAACCCAACGTGCGCTTGAGCGGCCTTAACGTTAGTGGAAGGTGGGCGATATAATAACCCAAAACATATTTTTTGCTTGTTGATATCCAGTTCCCACCATAATTGATCACATGTCTCGTTAGTATCAATACTAATAACTTTTGACTTAATTGTTGATCGAATGTAAGCAGCCACTCCACCTCCCCTCACGACCCAACCTAATATGTTTAAAAGCGTATCCGTCTATTTGCAATTGGTTAAAATCAGTTACATTTGTTAACCAAGACTCGCCTATTTCTAAAATATCATAATTATTACTCAATAAAATCTCTTTAATGTCTGCAAATTTAGGTATTAACGATCTAATATTAAGATGCGCTATTTTAAATTTATCTTTTATATTTCAAAAAGTACTTGCAACTAACATAAAACGTTGTCCAGTAACATAACAAATTGCACATTGAATGATAACTATTATAAACTAATAATTAAAACATAAAATAACAATAGTATAAATTAATTTAAAAGTAAATGAGATTGTGACGTCTCTCCTCTTTGAAACGTGAGGCGTCACCTGTGCGGGAGTTTCTGCAGTCGTGATCGACAGGGTCCCCTCGCTTAATTGGAGACTGAAGGTGCTCGGGCGCCACCACACCGGAGTGTGGACACAAATAAAATAATAATCGGGTACTCAAATGAAACATTTATTTTTGTTGAAAAAACAAAGAAAGCACGATAATATATAATTAAAAAAAAAAAATTATTAGGCATGGATGGATGGATGGATCGGGGGACGTTGGTAAGAATAGGAGACTGGGTCGGGAATCTGGAGGTGGCTTGCCTTCCGGCTACCGCACACGCTGGGTTTTAAGGAGAAAGGAGAGAAAAAAAAGGAATTTCAACTGGGTTTGGGGAGATTGTCGGCTCGACTTACGGTTATGGTACTCTTCGGTTTTCGGACTCGGATTTCGGTTTTCGGACTCGGATTTCGGTTTTCACTATGGTTAATTCGGCTCGGACTCAATTGAATTGATGAGGACTGGACGGCGGTATATAAAGGGAAAGAAAAGAGAGGGGATAAACTTTGCAAAATCTGGTGGAAAGGGAAAGAGCGGGAACAGGGATACCAACATATATGGGGAGTGCATAGGGGGTGGCCTATACACCCCAAACTAATTAACTAAAACTAAATTAAACAAAATAACCCCTGACGATACATAAACAATTTCACAAAAACTTAAAATCCCATTCCCCTTAATTACAAAGATATTTACAAAATAAACAAACGTCCGCCGGGTTCGGACGGTTGCATATAGCAATTAGTGATCTACCTATTAATGGCAAATCACTAATTACTGCACACAGAAGCTCCTGGATACTTCTTACTTCCGGCGGAGGTTTGTCTCACCCATGGCGAACCCCACATGGGACGCCTAGGGGCCTTATTGATTACATGAGATTGAACGTGGTTTGATAGGTTAGATCCGCGTGCATCCTCAAACAACGGAGTGGCAAGCCGACAAACACGCAGGTTTGTTGCGCCATCAATTAAACATCATGTCGCGGACATAAAAAGTGTCGGTAGCCGGCTAATTACGATGTTTAATTAATGGCAGCAAAGCAGGCCACCCGAAATACAGCTAGTTGCAACCAAGGTTGCCCAGTATATGTGGTATACTTCACGCGGCTTGTTATGAGTGCGTTCGGAAAGAATGTCTATGAATAACGCTGCATAACAAGCGCGCGTTCGTAATACTATCCGCCATAAACAGACGAACGGTTTGGGCATTATTTTAATAAATGATCACGGGGTTCGTTACAAGATGATAAAAAGCATTTGCACAACCCATGCATACGATTAAAAATTAAAATATACATCAAAATAGATTGATAATGAAAACAATATTATAAATAATTTAAAAAAAATTTAAATATAAAATAATATGATACCACGTTCTAAGATGTTCCAATAGTGAAATTTGGAAGATGATAGAATTAATAGGTTCTTCATCGACATAAGCAGTAATGTCATACAGTGGTATCATATAACTCACCACAATTACCATTTCTTTCAACTTCAGTTTGTAAATTGTTTTCGTTTTGAATAATTGACTGGTCTAATTGTTCCGTTGATGGAAGGAATATATTTGAGTTATTTTTTATACTCAACGGCCGTTTTATATGGCTGTTAATTGCACCATTTGCCTTTAAGATTTTTAATTTACCATAAAAAGTTGTGGAATGTCGATAAATTATTAATTTTTTCATTCGGTAACCAAGTTTTTTTTTTATAGACTATACACTGCACTTAACAATAATGCTGCACTCAGCACAAATTTTTAGGTTAACTTTTTCAATTATATAATATTATGCACCGCTCTTCAATATTGGCATATTGGGAACTGTATGGTAAAATCTACTTCATGGTGATTTTGAGAGGTGACACGGACTTTGTAGTAGCCTACAGCACAATTACATTCAACTTTGCAGATAACGACAACGTTATTGACACTAATATATTACTTATAAGTTCCAGGCAGTTAAAGTAGCGCAGACGTCCCGAAATCGTCGCGGGAACTATCAATGCTACTTAAAAGTAATTAAAATTCAATATGCATATTTTAGATGTAATTGTACGATGGCCAGGATCGGTACTTGATGTTACAATTTACAACGACAGCTTTATGCGTACAAGATTTAAAGCTAGAAAATTTTCTAACAGCTACCTTATCGGTGATTGAAAGTACATGTGTTCAAATTATTTGTTAACACCACTGAATCGCCCGGAAACACCTTCAGAAATACGGTACCAAAACTCTCATATTAAAATTTGTAACTGTATTGAAAGAGTTAATAGAGTATTGAAGAAGAGGTTTCCGGTGTTATCTGTGGGAATGCAAATAAAACTGAAGACTGTATTTCGAGTCATTGTTGCAACTGCTGTTTTTCCTAATATTGACAGAAATGAAGGAGATGTTTGGGAAGGTAATTTGGACGACATGCCATTAGATGTTGTAGCTGCTGAAGATTAACAAGTAGTAAATGCACTGCGGACACATATAGTCGATAAATTTTTTTTAATAAAGTGAAATGTTGCTGAGTTATGAATCTGCGAGAACTTTTGTTGCCAGCCGCACCTGCATTAGCAAATAACAATCGGCTCTTTTTAGGGCAACACATTTATAAAAAAAACAAAGTAAAATGTACTGTCTAATCGACTAAAATTAATTTAACAAGTTATGTTATTTCAATGGTAAAACGTATGTTTTGTTTTCATAGTATTTATTTTGATCGACATGTTTATACTATTTATTTATACTGGATAAAATACATCATTTGATTAAATTAAATGTTAAAACAGCCCTTTCGCTTTATCATTTAAATAATACTACATAGTTTATACCAGTGATCAAATAAATCAAAACAGCTGTGATAAGTATTGTAGCAAAGCGGGTTGGGTTGTAGAAATAATTTCTTATTGTTGCTCGGATAGTTATTTTATTTCTTTATCACATATAACTTAAATTAACAGTAAACTGTAAATAACAAAAATAGAAATTAACTGCCATGGTGATAAACATTTAAAGGGCTAACATACGTGGTGGAATTATACCTGAAGGCACGCAGTTTTCTGTCGCGAGAGTCAAGATGGAAAGACGGGAACAGTGATGCGGTGGTAAGAACCCGCGGGGATACCCGCGGGTATGTTAAGTGGGAAGTCTACCACTGGATTAAACTTTATACAGGGTGTCCGGAAAATACGTGTACAACGTTTGACGACAGACTCCTGACGTCAAAATAGGTCGATCTAAGCCGACTTAGTTATATCCAAAATTGTCTCGTTTAGCCGGTAGAGGGCGTCAAAAAAAACAAAAGTATAACAAAGTTGAAAGTATCTATTGTAAGAAACTAAGTAAAACAAAAACATTACTTAAGCAAATGTGTAAAATGACCGCCATCTTGCTGAATACACTTATTAACACTCTTTAAAAAATGATATTGGACCCTATCTAATGTCTCGGGATTATTAAAATGGTTGCCTGCATTTAAAATCCGCTGCAATAAATCATCGCGTGTGTTTACCGGAGTCTTGTAAACTTCTGTTTTAATAACGCCCCACAAAAAGAAGTCACACATATTTAACTCAGGAGAACGTGGTGGCCATTTTACTGGTGCATCATTGCCTCTTCCAATCTATCGGTTGGGATATTGATGATGTAAGTATTGCCAAACGGCAACGGAAAAATGGGGCGGAGCACCATCATGCATATACCACATTTCCCTCCGAAGTAAAAGGGGCAAATTCTCCAGAAGAATTGGTAATGTGTCTTGCAAAAAATTTAAATAAATATTTCCATCTAACCTGTCTGGAATAACAATGGGACCAATAAGGTAGTGATCAATAATACCTGCCCAAATATTAATTTTAAATTGATGCTGATGATGTGCAACTTTAATGGCATGTGGATTTTCATCGGAATAAATATGTTCGTTGTGCAGATTGGTTACCCCAGATCTTGTAAAGCATGCCTCGTCAGTAAACATAATTTTTCTACAAAAATTTGGAACAAGGATTCTTTTGTTTCTAATAAATTGACAAAATGTAAGCCGCATGGGGGGATCAGTCGGTAAAAGTTCCTGGACTTTTTGTATGTGGTAAGGATGTAACAACTGTTCTCTTAAAACCTCATTGACAATCGTTTTAGGAACATTTAACTCACGTTCTAAGAGACGGGTACTGGTACTTGGTTCTTCTTCAACTCTTTCCAGAATCATCTCTTCTGTATCCACAGTTCGAGTTGTTCGCATACGACCCCTGCCTTCAAACTTTTTCTCAAAACTGCCCGTTTCCCGAAGATGACGCTCAATATTGGCAAATGTTTGGTGGTTTGATATTCGACGGTTAGGAAACCTCTCCATGTAAACCCTAACACTCTGACGCCCATTTCCTTGACAAAACCCGTATACCAGGTGCATGTCAACTTTCTGAGAGTTTGTATAATTTTCCATTTTTAATGGTAAAATGAACTTGTAATTCAAGAATGTTGATCGTATACTTGAGTAAATTTCATAGACTGGTGACAATTTGTCAATAATTGTCAAATTATTAAACGCCATAGCAACAAGGTCACTTAAAAAATTATTGTTACAGGTAATTTCTTTTTAATATTTACAAATTTTTGACGCCCTCTACCGGCTAAACGAGACAATTTTGGATATAACTAAGTCGGCTTAGATCGACCTATTTTGACGTCAGGAGTCTGTCGTCAAACGTTGTACACGTATTTTCCGGACACCCTGTATAGGGGCGTACATTACCGAGCATTGAGACAGTATATTACCGCTTATTTTGTATATGGAACAGTATGACAGTGTGGTATGTATTCATTCTAACGAGAGATATATCAGATATTAATTGTTTGTAAAAAAGTACATTTATACATTGTTACATTATTTTGCACAATTGATCTTACTATTCATATTTTTCATTAGAATGGTTGCATATATCTATGTAATTATACAATTTAATAAAGTTCAACTGAATTGGGAATTATAGTTGTTATTAATTGAGTTTTATTTTCAATTATCAATTTATTACAGTTTTTTTAACTTCTATATGAATAAAATGAGATGGAGAGAGAAGCATTTTTTCTTATTCAGCCCTATTAGTAACAATAAAAATCCAAAGTATAAAAAAATATTTATTAAACAATTAACTAAAGAACAAATTCAACACCAAATTTTTGTTTATATTCTTTTAAACGTGTTTATATTTCAATTTGTTTTGTTATTATTATATTTTCTAGTTCAGTTTATTGAATAGCTGAATCTCCGCTGTAAGTTTTGTTTCTTTAATTTTCATTTCTATTTCAAATAACTGTATTTTCTGTTACATATTCTTCTTTACTAATCATTTTTTTAGCTTGTGTCACAGTGCTAATTTCTTCATAAAGATCCTTAACGGTTCTTCGTTTTGGTAGTTTTAGGTGTTTTAAATAAAAATGATCTGTTCTAAACATGTTTGTTTAATTGTATATATTTTATAAACTGATCTGAATCTTTTTATTTTATTACTTTATTGAGGACCAGTTTATTATATATTAAAACAAATTGTAAATTGAAAACAGGTTATAGATTATAAAATAATAAAAATTTTAGTATACTTTTATTTATTTAAATGTAATTTGTTCATGTTTATTAATAAATTATTTAAATTTGACAATTTTATCAAATTATAGGTCTCTTCCAACCTAAGATTTGGACATTTTATAAAATAAAACATAATGTTAAATAAAATACTGCAATGTTTTAATAGAATTAAATTCTAATCAATAATAATTAAAAATTATATCTGTTCCAACCTACAATTTGGACAATTTTCAAATCGTTTGAACTGTGCACACAAACAAATATTTTTTCATTCTTTGTCAATCTTTTATGCACAGTAATACAAACCTTTTGTTATTTCCTCAAATATTTTAAGTTCAGGTTCAGTATATCAATTTTTCTTGATTTGTTAAATCTGGGTTTTCTGCAATAATTGCATTAAAACTTGAACTAACTGTAACTTCTGCAAATTTATTGAATTGAGCAATTAGGATGTAACTTTATAATATAAAACAAAAATTGCAAACATTTTAAAATGGTCATATATAAGCTGCTTACCATGATAATATGATTCACTTAAGTCATATACATTGTCTAGCAGTTTAAACTGACCCTTCAATGCAGCAAGGTTTTTTTTCTTTAGTTGGCTAAAGTGTTGCGTAATTTGAAGGTCCACTATCACTAGTCTTATATAAATCAATCTACATAACACAGTTTTACTTAAAAAAATAATTATTCTTACACTTACTATAAATTACTTTTTCGTTTGCATTTTTTCTTTTTAAATTTTCATATAAATTTTTTAGCTGTTTTAGCATTTTTCCAAGCTTATTGTTTTTGTTTATCAGTTACACCACAAACTATCTTATTCCGCCTCACTAAAATGTTATTCTTTTTTTATCGGCTGCATAATTATATATGATAAACTTTGTTTTGAATTATTTTGATAATTAAATTTGAAATCAATGTAGTCGTCATTAGTCAATTCGGCTAACACCGGCATCCACATCGTAGAACATCGGAGTCGCATCGGTGCAACTGAGAAACACTCGGTCGCGACGGACCGCTAAAAAAGATTCGGTTCGACGGTTCAAACCGACCGTTTTGACCAGCAGATTGGTGCCCAGCATTAGTGTGAATAATTTACATATCAGAAGTTTTGATAAATATTAGGCTACGGGTTCTTGGAGTTTGGAATTAATAAAAATTGACAGTAAGTAATTGATTTGTTATAAATAGAATTTCCAATCTAGTTTTATATTTTTTTCAAAATCAATTATATTTTCTGGTGTGGTATCTATATGATGTTGTATAGATGGAAGTTTCATCGGTAGTTTTTATTGAGTGTTTTATTTGTGAAACTCAAAACGGTATTATCAGAGTGGAATAAATCTGATTATTCTCTAAGTTTCATTTTGGCTTGTTTCAAATCAATATTCATTTCATCGATTGTTACGTTTTAATTATTCCAAAAGGTTTAATTAGCACATAAGATGTTGCCAGCTAGTTTACAGTGGAAATGGGCGGGTGAAGTTTTGTTATAAATAAAAATACTGTTATTGATCTAAAGAGTCCGTAATGAGTATATTAATAATTGAATACAACGTAGATAATAAATTCTTATAACAAAGCGAACATTAAAATCACTAAAATAATTAAGTTTAATTGAATTTAACTGATAATTGCGGGCGCCACCGTACCTCAAAGGGTAGGGAATAAAAATGCTGTTTCGACAACACCTAGCTTCATTTAAATATATCGATATTATTGCACAAATAAAAAGTAGTAAGAATGTTTAACAAAAAAAAAGTAATACACTAATAATTAAGTCCTGATGGCTGGCCAGCGATATCTTATTATAATGATCAATTAAATACTGTGTCTATGGCGACACAAACCACAAAATATTAATATTTATATCAGATAACCTGATATAATAATTAGTCGTAGTAACGATAAGGAGATATTTATATAATTTCTATATCTGATTATCTTCTTGCTGAACGCCAAGAGCGATAATAATTGCTTAATATCCAACATTGTAATAATGTTCTAAATAGAATAATTAAAGCAAAATACGCTTTCGTTTAATTCCTGGTGTTGAAGAACACGTGGCATGGTATAAAATCGGCCTCCTCTCGTGCTGGTGCCGGTACGGATATTACGTCGCAACAGGTACTTCCGATTGGGATTAACTGGTACCTCCGTCTAATTCAGCAATCTGTTATTAATTGGCGCGTTGTCAAATTTGAAAACGGATGGACCCACGCGCCGCGCGTATGCAAGAAAAGCCTATAAAAATAATATTTAGATCGCAAAAAAATATATGTATATAGATCTCGCAAAAAGACTCCACGAAAATAGATTATCAATTAAAATTCTTTATATGAAAATTACTGAATTTATACTACGCAAAAAAAAACTCATCTATTTGATATTATTAAGAATAGTAATAGTATTCGCAGCTGCTTCTGTTTTATCCCATATAGGTGGACTATAAATTAAACGTTATCGGTACTTCCAAAGAATATTGGCAGACGTCCTTGCAGAAAGCAGGCGACCGGGCAAGAGAACTTGTGCGCGGCCCGCTAGAAAATTCCTCGAGCGCGACGTAAAAAATTATGCGAGTGAAGCTAAAGAACTGCGAGTTAATATGTGTCATTTAATTAGTTTGTTTTTGAAAACTATTATTTTATTGTTTACATTAGACACTATTTATAATTATAAGTATTACATAAAACTATTAAAAATGATTATAAGTAATTAATTAACGTCTGAGCGGCGATGTTAGCACGCGGAGAAGGGTCGATGTAAGACTGAGCTCGCCTCTGGAAGAACTTGCTATATTCTTTAATTTTGTTGATTCAGCGTTTTAGGGATGTATAACACCTCCATCCTAAGAGGGAAAAGTCTGGGCAACGTTTCTTCACGGAGTCCATGGATTTTCCTGAGGGTTGTCCGATTGGGATAATTCTCTTGGATCTTCATCGATCTTTTTTTTTTCTTGATGTATTTGATAGTTGACATAACCACATAAATTATGATAAGAATGTAAAGGATAATTGTCCATATAGATATGGGGTGATTTTGCAACTTTAGAGGTTGGGTTTGACTAAGGTCATGCCTTAATTGGTTAAGATGATCTGTTATGTTAGAAAACTGTGAAAGACGTGTTTCTTCTAGGTTGGCAATTTTCTTGCTTAACTACAGAGAATGCGAAGAATTAAGGTTGAATCCGACTGTAAGTAGTGGTGCGAACTTCAAAATCTTCTTGCTTTCGTAGCTCATTAGCGTGATATCATCTATGGTTACCGAACATCCATCAGTGATTTTCACAATCAGGGTACCGGAAACTATGCTGGTTTCGTTTTCTTGTTTGCAGATTTTTGTGATATTCTTGGGGGAAAAGACTACCATTATCTATTGATCCTTTTTATTTTGTTAAACCATGTGGAAGGTATCTTTTTGTAGTGATGGCTGCACTGGGTGTAGTTATTGGAGAATCATAAAAGTTGGACTTTGCAGGGTGCCTTGTTAGTAATTTTACTAGCGATTGCTGTATCACACAAGAACTCTGTCTTTTGTATTTCTTTGCATGGCGTTTGTAAGGACGCGTAACTATCGTCGTTAATTACCACATAAGGATTTTTTGATATAATAAAGTGATAAGAGTTATAATTGTTTTTGATTGGAAGCGAAAACAGATGTAAGTAATTACTTGGATTGAATTCGACATGTGGCAATATAAGAAGAAACACTAAACGGCTATTTTGTATATAAGCTTTTACTGTTATAATTTGTTCGATGAACTTAAGATTTTCGAGTTTGGGTGGTTTTGGTAGATTTCCAATTTTTTTCAAGGTTTCTACGTGTTGTAGTTCTTGAAGTAGTTGATTTGTTTCAATAATAGTTGGGTGATAGACGTTAAGCTTGTCAAATGTTACTACTTCTATTAATGAGTTCAATATGTCATTTATAAAATTTATTAGGAATATTAATTGATTGAAGATTCCATAAACAAGAATTTGTTTTTCCTCTTCTAATTAATAGATGGTGAGATTTTTCTGAGCTGCTTCAACTTGAAGTATCCGGGACATCAAAATTTGTTGGTTGTTTTTTAATGACAATATTGTCTTGTTAAATTCCGTTATAGTTTGTGCGGAAATAGTTAGCTGTTGATTTACTATTGTTTTAATTTGATTTTGTGATTCGGATAGTTGTTTTATTGCACTGTCATAATGTTCAGCGTCCTCGTCATCAAGGTTGCTTGTGATACCTTTTATAATTTGTCCTGCAAAATTTATAGCACCTCGTTTTTTTCTGTGTAGCCACAATTGATTTAGAAACCTATTCATTTGTTGCCTGTTTGTGCGTAGCACTTTAAGGTAATTATTTATTTCCTTTTTGTTACTGTTTGGCAGTAATTCTTTTTTGAGTATATAACTATAATTATTTAATAAAAGTTGTGTTTCCTGGACTAATTTATTCAGGTCGTATATTACGGATAGTTTCCAATGTCCGATAGTTCTCTGCGCTGATCCTAGTCTTGCAGCTAACAATCCAGTGGTGTCTTTGGATGTTGTTATTTCAACGTTACCTCTGACGCTACTGATATATTGTCCGAAGGATCTGTAACAACAGTATGCTTGAGTTTACGAATGTGCACTTTTTTTGTATTTGTTTTTGTTTTAACAATAACCGTTTCATTAAGATTGGTTTGTATTATCCTGTAGGGTCCTTTGTAGGGATTCAATAATTTATTTTGTCCATCAGTTTGTATATACACCATTTTGTTTATTTTAAACGGCATCATTTGATTTTTCTTGAGATTTATAAACATATTTCCTTTTGTCGGAATTATTTTTTTCTTGAATGCTTTTGTATAGATGCGCTAACCGTTCTGTATGATCAGCTAGGTATTGATCTCGAGAATACTATACATCCATTGGGTCTTTAAGTGCTGTATGACCAAAAGCGATTTCTAGCGGTGTATGTCCTGTTGTTTTCGAAATAGCATTATTATTAGCAATAACTGCTAATTCATTTGCTTGTGCATTGGTTCTCGTTTGATTTCTTGTAAGCATCTAATGTGATCAATGATGGTATAGTGAAACCTCTCAATACTACCCTGGGAACTTGGATTTCCTGGTGTTCCGAAGTGGACAGCTAATTTATGTTCTTTCAAAAATCGTCTTATAAGGTCGTTATTAAATTCCTTACAGCTGTTTGAATTTATCTCTTCTGGGGCGCCATTAAACTGGAAATACTGAATGAGAGCGTCTGCTATATCGGTAGCATTTGTAGCTAATATAGGCAAGGCTTGTGCTAGTCTTGAAAATGCGTTGATTATTGTGAGAAACTACGCATTTCCTATCGTAAAAGAATTCATATATAATAACATTAAAAAATTAAATTTATGAAAAAATATTCTAAACTAAAAACATCCATAGACGCGTTTCGAGGTTTACCTCTCATCAGTATGGCTTTATTTATTTAAACTTAATAATTGATTTTTAACTTACTTCGTCAACATTGTTCACCACCACAATTCGAAGTAAATATTTTAAAGGGTGTATTGACTATTTATACTAACTGACTTAATGACTTTATTTAATGGCTATGGTTAATAGCATTCTGAGAAACTAATTGTTTCGGGATATTTAGCTGATGGTAATGACATGAAAGAATTAAAAAGGAAATTTGAAAATTAAAAATAGAATTAATTTTTTTGCATAAATTATAATTACTAGTATACAATTTCGTGTATATCAGAACATATATAAAATATATAAAGAAGAGACGCAATGTCCTCAAATGAGACAGTTGTAAAAGCAATAATTTCGAATAAAGCCTAGTCTCTTCTTTATTTATTCATACATAATTTTCTAAGAGGTCTGTCAGGTGTGCTTGTTAATTGTAAAGGTGGGCGATTTGGATGCTTATGTACTTAGCTATGTTGCAAATTTGACAATTTTTTATAAAGTTAGTGATATCGTTTATCATATCCTTCCAATAGTATTTTCGCTTTATGAAAGAGTATGTTTCTTCTACTCCCCTATGGTTTGTTTTTCCCTTGTGATGTACATCCATAAGTTCCATCCGGTCCGCTTTATCGATAACATTGATTAACTTTTCTGTGCAACGAATGAGTGTTGGCCCATTATTACTGAAATGTTTTACATATACATTACTAAAGGCTGCATACAAATTATCCTTTTCGAAGTAAAGATAATGTTTACCA
Organism: Tachinus rufipes; assembly: GCA_963932245.1. Classification (NCBI taxonomy): domain Eukaryota; kingdom Metazoa; phylum Arthropoda; class Insecta; order Coleoptera; family Staphylinidae; genus Tachinus; species Tachinus rufipes. The sequence goes on along the minus strand of OZ010750.1, from coordinate 39,114,940 downwards.
GGACCTATTAGGTATTCTTTGATGAAATTCAGAATTGAACCTTCGTTGTTTTCGGCAGGTATTTTGGCTTCTATGACTTTAACTACATCTCTATAGTAAGCCTCTAAAGTCATTTCTCCTGAAGTAGGCTGAACAAAACATTGATTTTTTTTAGAATTTATAGGCTCTGTTAGGATACGTATTCCGGCTATGGGCTCCTCTGTAACATTCGAGTGAATGGTTTGTGAATCTTCATGTTCATTTGGCAAGGTTAATTTTCTTTTAGGAGTTTCTGATTGTAGTTCATCTCTTAAAACTGTTAAATTTTTCCCAGATATTGGTTTGCTTATTACTTGTGAAGTACTTGGATTTTCACCATTATTTGGGAATTTTTCTGGTCCACCTATTATTTCTTGTATAAGTTTTTGAAGTTCTTCGTCTACATTAGAAATGAGAGATGATAGATTGTCCTTTTCTATAGCATTCAGTTCAGTTAAAGTTAATCTAGATAAGGCATCTGCGTTGCAGCTATATTTTCCTTTTTTATACACTACTTCGAAGTCATATTCTTCGAGTTTAAGTTTCCAACGTATCAGTTTCGAATTGGGCTCTTTTAGTTTCCATAACCATACGAGTGGTCTATGGTCAGTGTAGATCTTAAATCGTCTTCCGTATACATAAGGGCGGAAGTATTTTACAGCCTATACGATGCTCAATAGTTCTTTCTCGAGTCGAGTATCTTCCTTCAGTCTCGCTTAAAGTTCTGGATGCGTAACTAATTGGCTTGTCTTGACCTATAGGTCCTTGAGAAAGTACGGCTCCAATAGCTATGTTGAACGCATCGGTGGTAACTACAAATTCTTGAGTAAAGTCAGGGTATCTCAAGATAGGCTCGTTCATAAGTATATCTTTACTTTCTTTAAAGGCTTCTATGTAATCTTTTGTCAATTCAATTTTTGCCCTTTTTTTAGGCACAGAGTGAAAGGTTTATAATCGATGCAAAATTTTTGATAAATTACGGTAATATCCGATCAGTCCCAAGAAAGATTTGATTTCTTTCATTGTTTTTGGGAGAGGATATCTTTTAATAGAATCTATTTTCTCTGGATTATCAGATGACCTAGATACTTAGTTTGTTTTTAAATAAAGTCGCATTTTTCAATTTTTATTTTAAAATTGGCATTTTCCAGACGATTGAAAGCCTTTTGAAGTTTGAATATGTGTTCTTAAAGAGATGTTAAGTACACAATTATATCGTCAAGGTGCACCAGACAAGTGTCATCGAGAAGACCCTGAAGAATGTTGTCCTTTAGACGATAGAAGGTCGCAGGCGCATTTTAAAATCTGAAGGGCATTCTCTTAAATTCAAAGTGCCCTTCAGTTCAGTAGAAAATGCTGTCTTCTGGATCCATTTCCACTTGGTGGTACCCCGAAGCAAGGAGATGCTGCTAAAATAGTGACAGCGTCCAAGCTTATCCAGTATATCCGAAATATTCGGAATCGGGTACTTATCCTCGATGATTTGGTCATTGAGTCTCCGGTAATCAATCACCATTCTGTTTTTTATTTTGCCATTAGTTTCTCTTGTAACTATGTTAACAGGACAACTCCACGGGGAGATACTTTCCTGTACTATATCTTGGTCAAGCAATTCCAATATTTGCTTCTTTATCTCTTTCTTCGTTTCCATGGGTTGTCGGTTTATCTTTACATAAACTGGAGTTTTATCCTATAAATTTAATTTATGCTTTATGCAGTGTGTAAAGTTAATGGCTGACCTTCAATGTGGAAAATGTGTTTATATTTTTTGCATAAAGCTCTGATGGAAGCCTCTTCTTCTATGTTCATTCCATCGATGTTTAGATGTCTATTTATATTTTCTCTCTGCAATTTTGTCAAGCTATCGATATGTTTGAGGAAGAATTGTTTGCAAATGTATTGATTATAAGGAACATCAACTAGTTGTGTTTGTAGAGAGTCACAAATATTAATTCTTTGTTCGTTGTTGGTATAACTCGTTACTATAACTAAAGCTTCATTGTTGGTCACATTTACTATTTCTGGCACGTAGATAGTTCCTTTTTGTATATTCACTGGAATTTTAATAGGTATTGTCTGAAGAGGTGGAAAGGTTAGTTTATTTTTAGTTAATCGCAACAGGATTCTTGCGTTCTTAGTAATCAATAATTTTTGTTTTATATCCACTACGGCTTCTAATTTGTCAAGTAGATCTATTTCAATTAGTCAATCAAATTTTGGGCTAAAGTCAAATTCATAGAATATAATATATGTTCTAAATCAATTTTGAATGCGTCCGGCAGAATTACTACTACAGCGTGTTCATGATTTGTTAAACTGTGTGCGGTTTTTATTGAAAAGCGAATTTTTAAGGCAAAATCTTCAAAATGTTTATATAATTGAGAACTAATTATTGTTTTTGTCGAACCTGTGTCCACTAAAAATTTTAAGCTAGAAAATTGTATGTATGGGAGATTAGAATTAATATTGTTTAAAGTTATTATTTTGTTATTTATTATTTTTTCTTGGTGTGAATACTGAGGAAGTAAAAATTTTCCTCCTGTTCTTGTTCATTTGGATGCGCTTCATAAGTTTCACATTGGTCGTCTTCTGTAAAACAAGCGGCTTCATCCTACAGTTGTTCCGGTTCTTCCGTTTCTTGATAATTAAGTCTATGATGCGCGTTCCAATTTGGTTTTTTATTGATTCTGTGCAAACTTGATGCTGGTGGTCTTTTAATTGCACCTTGTCCTGTTTGCATAGGTATTGGTGTTTTGTTTACAATTTGATTTGTCTCCATTGGATATGTTAGTTGTATATATGGTTTAAAATTTAGAATGGGTTGTCTTTGAAATTGCTGATTTGAATTATTTGGGTTCCGGAAAAATCCATTGTTATTATTAAAATTCGGTTGCGGAATAAATGTGGGCGTTATCAATGGTTGCATTACGGGATGATATATCGGTCTTGGCGTTATCATGTTTGGAGTCGGGTTTCGCGCGTGCTGCACGTGTTGTTTTATTTGTATAGAGTTCGTCTTATGCAAGTTATTGTTCTTTCCTGCATGATAATAAAAATTCTTGACTTCAATAACATAATTCATGGTCGCTTGTAAATCTGCGGGCTGGCGGACTTGCACCATGATTCCAATATTATTATCAATTTCGTATAGACCTTGCAAATAAATCTGAAGGGCAGTACTCTTATAGTTTAATGTTTTTTATTGTCGACTGTTTACATTATTATCTCTTAATTTGACATTTGTTAATAGCAGTTGAAGAGTGGTTTTAATTTTATTTCCAAAGTCAAAAGTACCTTCACCTTTAAAGGGACGAATCATAGCTAAATCGCTGAAGAGACAATGTTCGCTACGTTGGTCTCCTAAGTGTGTCACTTATAATAGAAATACTGTGAACAACAGGATTTTGTTAATAATCCAAGATTTTTGGTTAACTTTTAGTCTTTCACTTTAGTTCAATACACATTTGACCGTTAATACGGAACGACCGATTTTAGGACGTTGTGTAATATCCTGTCGACTGCGCCAGTTAATATGTGTCAATTAATTAGTTTAATTAGTTTTTAAAAATTATTATTTTATTGTTTACATTAGACACTATTTATAATTATAAGTATTATATAAAAGTATTAAAAATGATTATAAGTAATTAATTAACGTCTGAGCGGCGATGATAGCACGCGGAGATGGGTCGATGTAAGACTGAGCTCGACTCTGGAAGGACTTGCTTATATATTCTTTCATTTTGTTGATTCAGCGTTTTAGAGATGTATAACATGCGGGATTTTTTTGCGAAAATAAAAACATATATTTATTTAGTTTATTTATTTCAATAATACTATTTATTTTAGAGGCCTGAATTAAATTATTATTATTTGAATATATTAATTACGGACTAATAAAATTGAAACATTTGCTTAACTCATATACATATAATGATAATTCAAACTAAGTTTTATTTTGATTAAATAACAAAAAAAAAATGTATCACAATTTTAATTAAAGAATCAATTTTAATAGTATTAGAACAATAATTATACTGAATGTTGTTCAACGATAGGTTTGAAAGTTATTCCTAATCATTGAATAGAATTACTGATATTGGATCTAAATTTACTGAAACCTAGGAATCTATGCGGTTCAAAATAGTACATTATAGTTACTTGATGATTTTTAACATTTGTTTAGCATCATGGAATTTCTAATAAATCGTATATTTTTGTATAAAAAATTATAACTTGTTCACAACTCGCCTCTACAATATAATTTAAATTTTTTGATGTAATTTCATGGAAATTTTATTTTATTTTCATTGGCATGTTGTTTCTTATATATATTGAACAAAATTCATCTTCATTGACATCATAGAATTTGTTAATATTATCTAATTGTTTGCATAAATAATTTGGTCTGTTAATATTGTTATTTTTTCTATTAAAAAAAATTTGATTTATAATTTTGTTAGAAATACTCATTGGTGTTGTTTATAGTTAAGTTTTTCACAATAAAACACGATGTTTTATATTAAGAGAAAATTATTATTATTATTTATTAATTGATGTTCACAATAACTTTTTATTATTCTTATTTATACTGGTGAACACCTGCATTATCAGTTTTGACGAGTAATATTATAATTATATGCATTTCCGAATGCATTGCTTGGAGATTTATTTATCATATTAATATTTCTATTATCATTTGTTAGATTTAGATTTCGATTAAAATTCGGTTGGAATCGTTGGTAAGTGTTATTATAATTTTGCATGTTTTGAAATTGTATCTTGAAATCGTGTACAAAATTATTATTATTAAAATTATTATTGTGTATTGGTAACTCTTTGCGGAATATATTTTTTATTTTGTTGATATTGATTTATAAAAGGCTTATTTTGTTCTAATTTCTGGTTAACATTTTCTAATTAGAAGTCGTTAGTTAACATTCATAACGCAGTACTTAAATCAACCTCGTGTTTGGTTCGTATTAGTGAGACAAGAGGTTATTTTAAAACTCGCAATAATATTCTTAGCGTAAGTTAAATTCTACGAGTTGGAATGAGATTTTAAAAAACTACTTTTTATTCAAAGCATCAAACTTTACAAGTTTTGATTTATTCTATTACAATTATAGTTGATTATAATATTATTAATTATTAAATGGTTATAGTAGCTCTCGATTTTAAGCAAAGTGTAGTTACCAATTTTAGGTGAACTTTTCACTACTATTTGTTGGACTAACTCCTCTGGGAAGCGTCGTCGTATTTATATATTTTGTTGTGATGGCTCAGCATTTACTGTATTATAACACCATCGGCCTAAGTGCGGAGACATCCTCTGTGATGACTTAAGGAATCCAGGGGTGGGTCGCTTGATCATTTGTGTCTTGGTCCGTGAGACTTACATTTTCAAGATTTTTTTCTGAAACTGATAAAAGTCTTTTAGTTTTAGCTTATCTTAGTAGCAATATAATTGCTCCAATGATTAAAAAATCATAAATGAAGACTGTCCAAATTGTAGGAGGTTGTTTGTAAAGTGTATTTGAATTCTTCAGGATTTGAAGGTCCTTTTGAAGTTTGATTAGATCGTCATTGATTCTACTTATGTTTGTTATATGCATTTTGTTCAGTTCTGCAAAGTGCGTTTTCCATTGTGCTGGTTGAGGTTTCTCTTGTGAAAAAACTAGTTTGGGTATATTTGGTATACTAGCAATTTTCTTTTCATGATATCTAGTCAATGTAAAATTCTGTATGTATAAAAAACATCCAGATGTCACTTTTGCAAGGTAGGTACCATTGATTAGGTCCAGTTCGTTCTGTTTGTTGCATCTTTTCTCAATCTTCTGATCGAAGGGTAAAACGATCATCCATAGATTTTCGTGAATTTTTCTTATCCATGGTTCTTGAATTGTTTCATAGTTGTGCACACATTTTTAGTAGTGGTTTGCGTAGGATAACAGCTGAACTTCCCATGGTGAATCTTGAGTGATTTGTAGACTGCTTGAAGCTTGGCACATGCTGAATATGTTGATATTTCTTGGCAGGATTCAGTGATAGATACAAATTTTTCACGATCAATTGTCAAAAATGGATGATTGGGTATAATGTAATAGAAAAAATTGTTAGAGTTACGAATTGGTAAAAGATATAATTGATAATATGAATATTGAAAAATTTCTACTAAGGAAATTTCTAAATATTATTGAATTTTCTTTAGTACACGCTTTTACTGTGATTCTTTTTTCAATCAAGTAAATGATTTCTGCTGTTAGTTCTTTTTGCAATTTTTCAGTTTTTAGTGTTTGTCTTAGTTTATTTAATTCAAATTTTAGATTATTAGTATCCATCATTGATGGGTAGTACACATTTACTTTGGCAAAATGTATGGCATTTATTAGCGTAGACAGAATATTATTTGCATTCTCTATTAGAAATATAAGTTGATTGAAGGTAGCAAAGATAGTAATTCTATATGTTTCTTCTAATTGGTAAAATGTATAGTTTTTCATAGTTTCGCTAACTTGTAGCATTCTTGAGTTCAATGGTAACTGATTACTTCTTAGCTTAAATATAGTTTTATTAAACTCTTCAATTGCTCTGATTGCTAAAGAAATTTGTTTGTCTACTATTAATTGAGTTTTAGATTGTGATTGAATTATATGTTCAATTGCTTTATCGTATTTTTCTGCATCTTCATTATCTAAATTCCCAGTAATTTTCTGAATTATCTGGCCTAGCACGTCAATCGCTCTTTTAATTATTCGTGATTTTGGCTGAGGTACAATTTGATTAAGTTGTTTTAACATTTTGTATATTTTAACAGTTAATATGGGTAAGTACATTGACATTTCTGTGCTATAGTGATTTTCATGTGTTCCCTTTTTTACTATGGTTATCCAATCAATGCAATTTTTATTGAGATCTAGAATTTCTTGAATAAGATGTTCAAAGTGATATATAGTTGTTATTTTCCATATGTTTGATTTTATTTCAGTTTCTACTCACTTCATAAGAAGTGTGTTGTCAGTGATTGGTTCTAGGCTAATGTTGCTTCTGATGTTAGGGATATAACATCCGAAAAGTCTGAAACAATAGAATGTTTCAAATTTTTTGAATAAAATCTTTTCATTCTTGTTTTTGTTTAGACTTCTACAGTTAAGTCATCATTAATTTTTGTGATTTTATTAGGACCTGAATATGGATTTGTTTATTTATTTCGACTATTATTTCTTACATATACTAATTCGTATATTTTGAAAGGTTTTTTCTTTAGATTTTTCTAGACATTTTTCTTTTTGTAGTATATCTAGTATAGTACATATAGTATATTTTAGTTTGAATTGATTTATAAAGATGTTGTAATGGATCTTTGTGATCTGCTAAGTATTGATGGTAATAATCTTTTGAATAAAGTAAATCCATTGGATCTCTTAAAGCTGTGTGACCAAAAACTAATTCAAGTGGCGTAAAGCCTGTTGGTTTAGATATTGTGTTATTATAAGCTATAATAGCTAATCTCATTTGTTCTTTGTCACGCTCCCTATGGCCTACTATATTTCTTTCCTGCTTTATTGAGTAGGAGGTGGACAGGGCTTCTCTTGCCGCCGTAGCTCAGTGTAGACGGAGGTGGTAGAGAGTGAGCGCCACGGGATCTCTTTTGAAGTCCACCCTGTATATCAATAATTGATCACACCTCCTAAAAGGTAGAACCCGATACCATGTATGGATGTAAAGAAAAGAAAAAAAAAAGGCCAAGTTAACTAATATTTATTAGAGCGTACATCTCTAATTTTAACATAAAAAAAATATTTATTAGAGAGAATCTACTATTTCAATGACTAAATTTCATTGGTATTGTTAGAGAGGTCGTACACAAAAAAAATCATAATAAATTGTCAACAATAGTCAAAACCCAAAACAAAAAAAAAGTCAAAGTCAAGCAACTTGCAAATCCATTAAATTAATGACAATAATGTCTTTTTACAAAGTTTCAAGTTGAATTCGACTAGTTAGGTTTTGGATACACCGTTTAAAAAAATAACTAATTGTTGGATTACAATAAAATTTTGGTAAAATAATAGACTTGAAATATCTGTGCAAAAGTACACATAAAAATGAAGTAAAAGATGGTTAATACTCACTGGTGTTATGTCCTTATGTCCGTAATAGCGCTATCCCTGCACAAGACCCTGTAATAGAATGGTTTAACCCGACACAGATAATTCACGTCTTAACAGTAAAATGGTACCTTTAAATTCTAATGTTTAAAATCAATCGTTTTGAAATTAGTCAAATGAATTTAGGGACATAACCTGTCCTTCAGTTGCCAGTTGAAATATGACGGTTAATACAAAATTAAATAGTTTAAAAAAACCTGGCTAACTGGTTAATAATTAATTAAATTTAATCGGTCCAACAACTACACATGAGAACTAATACATATCCAAGACACGGACGGCTCCTTCCAACCAAACCCAGTTGCCACACAACTATCGATCAGGATAATCAGGAGGATTATCCTGATCGATAGTTGTTGGATCTCGACTTCTTTCTAACCATTATATAATAATAATTCCCAAATTCCAATCCACTCCTTATCACTTTTGCTGGTCAAGCTCACTCAAGCATACAGCATAAAATCAGATTTTATATCTAATCTGAAGATAATGTAAATGCGAAGCCTATAACCACAAACTAAAATCAATTAATGTTTCTTTACCTTAAACTTTAATCCTACCTAAGTTGTAGTGCGGCTTCAAAGTGTCCGCGCGTGGTCCACTTGGGGTTACTAATCCGCATAAAGCGTTGGGTTGCACAATGCCACTATTTTTTCCAAAAAATCACTATTTGATAAGAAACCAAATACTTCCCCATAAACAGTGCACCCACATACGTCTTCTAAAACAGTTAATCGGCTCCGATGGCCATGAATTCCACTTGCTCTAAATGAAGACGAACACCCACGCTTAATGGACCACTATTCGCGAGAATGTGATGCGCGATTCAATTCTCGCCAGATTTTGCAACAACAACGTGAATACTGTCAATCTTCCATCAGTACACAGTAATGCCAACCAAGCCCGGTCCCGGCAACTTCATGCCGCCCAATCAACATGGTGTTTGACAACAACAGTGACAGTGAAGTGACAGTGTTTGTGTATACTGGAAGGCATCACATCAACGGATTAAATATCAGATAAATAGTAAGTAACATTAATTAAGCAATAATAAAATTAACTCCCCCAATAATTAAGATTCAACTAAGATGTGAGCATATAATACCTCACATAACCTAAACTAATAATAACAACAAAAATTGGTTGATAATCTGACTAATTGGCACTAAACAATTTCTAATTATAATTCCCACTAATAATAATTATAATCAACCAATAACAATTCTATTTTTACGGATTTACATTGGTAGAAGGAAGTTAGCGAAATCCAAGATCGGCTAACTATCAATATCAGATGTCATCCAGCAAGTAACTACCAATATCGACAGGTAAGCAACTAATTAATTAACTTCACTTTATTCCCTACATATCTGTTATTTATATCATTAAGTTATTTACCAATTAATAAGTTAATCTTAATCGTTTCAGGTCGAAGATGTACATTTAGTTGCCGACCTCAAGATGAAAAATGGACCGTAACATGTTCTGTTGGATATATTTTTCTTTGTTCAAGGCATCTTATTTGTTTACTTATTGTTGAATAAAATCTTTTGATGTTTCCTTGAGAACTAGGATTTGGAGGTGTTCCAAAATGAGCTTTATGTTTATGAGTTTCTAATAATTTTAAAATCAAATAATTTTTGACTTCTTTTCCGCTATCGCAGCTTATCTCTTGTGATGTTCCATAATACTTAAAATATTATAGCAAGTCGTTGGCTATCTATATCTATAAATAATTTTTGAAATGGTTTATCAGGCGTATTGGTAAGTTGTAGAGGTGGCTGATTAAGATGTCTCCCATATTTACTTTTATTGCAAATTAAACAACTTTTAATGTAGTCGGTTGCCATTTTGCTCATATCTTTCCAGTAATATCTTTTTTTTTTTTTAATGTGATTTCTTCTATGGTTTGTTTTACCAGTATGATGTAATTCTAATAATTCCATCTAGTCGGCTTCATTGCTTATTACAGTAATCTTTTTTGTACATTTAATTAATTTTGGTCCTCTGTCATTAAAGATTTGCGTATAAATTTTACAAAATTCAGGGTTCCAAGTTTTTTTTGTTCAAAATATAAGTAATATTTTCCTGGTCTAATCAGATATTCTTTCATAAACTTATCATTTTTTCTTCAATATTATCTGTCGATATTTTAGCTTCAATAATTTTATTTTAATTTTTATTTAATAAATCTATTTTTCAAATTGTTGTCGTAGAGGTGATGAAACATTGATTTTTTTAATCATTTATTATTTCATTTAAGATAGTTATTCCGATTGTAGGTTCGGATTCTTGATAAGAATGATTTGTATTATCATCTTCGTCTGGTATTAACATTGGAGTTAATCTTCTTTCAGAAAGATCAGTTTCTTGTAATTCTTTTCATAACATTTTTAAATCTTTCCCTTTTGAGATTGTTCTTTTTTAAAAATGGTTGTTATTGGTAAAGTTGGTTCTTCATTAATTTAAGTATCTTATTATTTCGTCTAGTAATTCTTGAGTTTCGAGATCTGGATTAGGAAGCATAGATCTCTCGACAAAGCATCCGCATTTGTATTATATTTTCCTTTTTTATAGGTAACTTCAAAATCGTTTTCTTTCAATTTTAGTTTCCATCTTATTAATTTAGAATTTGGTTCTTTCAATTTCCATAACCATACTACATGTTTATATTTGTTTGCAAATCCTCTAATGGAAGCTTCTTCAATGTTCATTTTATCTGTGTTTTTATTAATATTTTGTATTTGTAAATCTTCTAAATTGTTATTATTATTTTGCTCATTATCATCATTATCTATATGCATTTTTCAAAAATACAATTTTCTTCAATTTTGCTTATTAAATGAGTTTGTAATGAATCACAAATGTTAATGTTTCTAAGATCTCCTGTATAATTTACGGCAATTACGAATGCTTCGTAATTGTCTTCTTTAGTTATTGCTTTTTTAACTTTAATTCAATGGCGAAATTCAAGTAGAGGTATATAAATAGTTCCGCTTTCTATATTAACTGGTATTTTAATAACTTTTGCTTGTAATGGTTCAAAAGTTAGTCTTTTTTTAGTTTGGAGTTTTAAGAACTTTATTACGAATACCTAATATTGCATTTAATTTGCTTAATAAATCGATTCCAATTAAAGCGTCGTCGTATTTATATATTTTGTTGTGATGGCTCAGCATTTACTGTATTATATATAACACGTGCAATTCCTAAAATTTATCCTAAGGACATTTGCTTCTGCGACATTAACATGAGTCGTTTGTTTCAACTAAGTTAATTCAATATTTTAAGTGAAATAACCTTTTTTATCAACATAGGAATTAATTAATGCATTTTCCTTCTTTATTTCGCGTTTTACAGCTATTTTACATCGCCCCAGAAGTCTTACGACTTGTATGAAGGGGGTTGATAGGACCAACGGCTTATTAGGTGACTTCCGAATCACCCCGGTGGATAAAGAGCAAAGTTATTATTTTAGTCATACTCGAGGATCGAACCCCGGACTGTTAGCGTGCTACGCTAAAGCTCTATAACTGAGCTATCTCACCGTTAATTTTTAGGCTGCTCCAGTCATTTAGTACACAATAATGATATTACCTTTATTGTATCTTCTTTAACCTTGGCTAATATACTTGTTTTGAAATGTAAAAATGAACTGTATTAATATTTATAGATAAAATAACGTCAAACTTACATAAATGTATTATGATATAGCTCACATTTTCTTATTCTTATTATATTCTTTTTTTGTTTTGGTGAAGATATTTACTAGTAGACCATATCCATATATATTTACCATATCTTTAATGTCGCAATATCATCCCAATTTGGATGCAATATTTTTTTGTAATTGTATAAACATGATTTCATGTTATCGATTTAAGTACTATTATTATTATTATTTAATAGATTTTTTTTTAATTTTTATACATACTAATATCACAAAAAATGATTATTATGTCTACTTTTGACAAATATTTTTCTCTATCGCAAGTCCTGATTAAAACACAATTCACTGCAACAACTACTACACAAATCTAACAATTATGAATAATAAAAACGAACAATACTTGATAATAAATATACATTTTAAAAATCTTGCGGCTTTTGAGGATTATAAAATTTATTATAAATCCTAATAAACCGTGGAAGTAACTCTAGTACTTGATACAGGATTAATTCACCTACATACAAACTGTCCAAATACTTTGCTAACATTCTTTCTAAGTTAGTTGATAATATGAAATATAATGTGAAAAATGGCTTACAAGTTGTAAATAAAGTCAAAATTTTAAAAATCCTAAAAGACCACACATTGATCTCACTAGATGCAGAATCTCTATTTACTAATATACCCAAAACCTTAGTAATTAATATTATCACAAAACAATGGCAAAATGTTGAAAATCACACTGTAATCAATAAGGAATTGTTCATAAAAGCTACTTACAATTTAATGGTTGTTTGTATTCAAAAAAATTTGGTTCCCCAATGTGAGCTCCAATTAGCCCTAATCTTGCTAACCTAGTCATGGATGAACTTGTCATAAGATGTTTAACAGAGAGATTTCGATGTTTTGTCGTTATCGATATAATATGTAGATGACACTCTAACCATACTACCAGAAACAAAAGCATTCAACTTTTAAATAAATTCAACAATTTCCATATAAATTTAAATTTCACAATAGAAAGGTCAGTGAACAATATGATACCGTTTCTTGACATTTTGCTAATTTTAGATAATGATAAAATTTACAAAGACCTATACAAAAAACCGAGTAGTAGTGAAAGAACTTTAAATTTTAATTCGGATCATGTACTATCACAAACAATCAATATTATCATGTATAAAAATAAAATTTAAACACTTTGTGACAAAAGATTTCATAATGAAAATTTTAATAAACTATAACATATACTAAAATTAAATAACTATCCCTCTACATTAGCCAGTGCTATTCTCTATAATAACAATAATAATAATTTAGTCATTAATAAAGTAAATAATAATATTAGTAATGAGAACAACATTATTAAAAAAGTTTAGTTTTTAATACCAAATATTCATGGGCTGTCACAAAGACTTAAAAACATTCTTATAGATCAACAAACTAACATAACATATAAATCAGGTAAAGTGTTAGGAAAACTATTCACAAATGTTAAGGACACAGTTCCTAAAATGGAAAAACAATGTGTAGTTTTTTTAGTTTCTATAACTCTGTGTATTTGGGTTTTAAGGTTCTAAAACTCAAAAAATCTGCAAAGTAGGCTTATTCTTCAACATAAACTCTTACAAATGCACGTTTAGCCGCGCTCAGAGGAACAATACACCACATATTTAAAAAATTGAATTCTGGGGCCAATTTTAGATGGAAAATAGTCAGTGTTGTACTCATCGTCTATAGAAAAGTTCACCTAGAAAGAAATGTTTTTCAGGCAAAAAAATGCGTTAAAAATTAATTATTTTTTTATATTTACAAAAAATATTATAAACACACTCGGGTGTGGTTTAAAACTGTTTTTAACAAAATGTTGATAAGCGCCAGGCGGATTTATGTTTGAATGCCAAAAATAATAATATTTTCAAATTTTGGCGCCGATAGATCGAGTCTAAATTTGTGCCGCAAGCGCAAAAACTATCAAACAAAGAGTACAATGGCCCAAAATTGGTTCAAGCAACAAAAAATGTCTTTGTTAAACTTTTGAAATAAGCTTAAAAAAATATAATCCAAATAATCTTTAAGAAAAATTTAAAAAAATATATTTTTTAAGTAAATGTTGATGTAAATTTTTTTTCTACATAGGTTTTTCTTCGCCAGATAAGCACGACACTGACTATTTTCTATGTAGAATTGTTTGCAAAACTCATTTTTTTAATAATAGTTGGTGTATAGTTTCTCTGAAAGCTGCTTAATAAGCATTTGTAAAAGTTTATGTTGAAAAATAAGCTTATTTTTAGTTTTTTCGAGTTTTAGACCTTTAAAACTTAAAAACATAAAACAAATTTATATTTTCCAATTAATTTACATCAAAACAAGTCAACTTTGGCGGTTAAAAAGAATTTTAAAAATGCTCCTTTTTGCCCAGCCCACTGAGAACAATAACATGGTTTTATGCTTTTTGCGGCTTATAGACAGTATAGACTTGAAATGGCGTCAGATTTTGATTTTACGGAAAATTTCTGATTTCATTGGTAAATTTATTTTTTTTTAGTTAAAATTGCGGTTTTTAAACAAAAAATGCCATTAAGTTGAAAATCGCCAAAAAAATTTAAAAAATCGTAGAATTTTTTTTATGGGTTTCATATACCGATCAAAGGACTACTAATAAGTTATAAAAACAAACAAAAAATACATAAGCAAGTTTCTCAATGCACCCCCCCCCCCCTCTGGTCCGTTTGAAATGGAATTGCGCAGTTTAGACTTTTTTTATTCATTTTATTCAAATTTTAACAGTTTGTGTAAATAAGAAATATACTAATGTGTAAACAAAAAATTGTTACAAAATATTAAAAATTAAAGCAGTTATTTAAAAAAAACAAAAATTTCTATAAACTTTAAAGAACTATAACTCCGAGTTTATTAAAAATAATATACTACTTTAATAAGTCTATATTACTAAATTTGCTTGTAGTTTCTGGCATTCATTTTATGAAAATTTAATTCGGGACACCCTGTATAAAAATAAAAAATACTCTGGTCCGTTTGAAGAATTGCCTATATTTAAATATGCATTACCAAATTTTTATACGTATGTTTTCTTATGAGCGGTTCTTGTTAATCATGATTAACTTTTATAAATGCCATAAATAACATAAATAACATTAAACATTCAATCATAATTACAAAAATGACATTTTCATGACTGATAAGAATGTAAACTGGTATGTTATGCTAAAATAAAACAATCCAACTAATCCCCGCTGTTGAAGTTTGTATGCGAACATGAAACAATTTTTAATATAGCACTACTCACCTCTTGACTACTAGCAATATAACTTAAATTATTGCTATCCGACCAGTAACCAAAAGCTATAGTTTGTTCTAAACTTTCTTGAGATTGAGTTAGTACGTTATGAATTATTTTTGTTGTTAATCCATATTTATTTCTATTTTGATAATTATCAGAAATCAACTAAAACAAATATTATTTAAATGTTGGCAAAACAAAAAGCAGAAAATGTATGCATAAAACTTGCACAAAATAAAAAATAAATATATACAACATGCCTGCTTGTTTGACAAAAACTGAACAGTTCAAAGCAAGTTTTGGCGTTTGTTTATATAAACTAACTTTTCGACATTCTGTTTGTTTGTGTGAACTGAACAATATTGAACTTTTTACAACTTTTGGAGATTACTATATTTAAATGTGCATTATCAAAAACAAATTTGTTATACGTATGTTTTCTTATGAGCGATTCTTGTTAATCATGATTAACTTTTATAAATACCATAAAAAACATTAATCATTTAATCATAATTACAAAAATTAAATTTTCATGACTGATAAGAATGTAAACGTAAAACTTATCAACCGCACTAACTTGCACTAAACTTGTTTGTTTGTCGTTATTGAAATTATGTGAACTAACTTGCACTGGTGATTTCATACAAAGTTTCCTCCAAAATGCTCAATTTAGACAAACAACCAGTCCTAATACTTAACTAAATTTGACTAAACTCTAAATAATTATAACATTTGCAATTTCTTTTTAAATTCACTGTGCTCGTGTAAAATATCACCAATTTGAAATCTTCCATTGCGGTGCAAGGAGTGAATAAAAAAAAAATAACTCGAGTATAAAATAAATGCAATTAGAGAAACACATGTTTTATACGTGCATAATAAATCGTATGAAATAGAGTATGTTTTTTTAGGATAATAATATGGCTTCGCACAGTACATATTTTTTGATAATTAATTAAGATACTTTTGTATGGAATACGAAAAATTGTTTGTTGTTTAGAAAAATAGTAGAACACAATTTTAAATTAGTTATTAGTTTCAAGAATAATCAATTTGCCAAAGAACAATTGAAACGACATAGAAAGTTTTCATTAGTTTTGGATTTCTTAGGTTAGGTTAGGTTAGGTAGCCTTCTAAGGTTTCAAAGAGTAAGAATGTTGAGAAAGTTTAATTTTAGAGAATTTCTAGAAGGAAAGCTACAAGAAGATTTTGAGATACAAAGTTTGTAGAAAGCTCAGTGTTTTCAGTAGTTTTAGAAAGGTTTCTTAACCAAATTTAGAGTTTCTAATACATCTCGAAAATTTTTAGTAGTAGTATTTCTGCAATTGTGTCATTGGTCCTTCGAACCGGATACAACTAACGTTTTATTGGAAGTAATTTATTTAAATAAATTTTGAATCACTATAATTCCCAGAATGCCAAACATGTCTGGAGAGACCACATTTAAAGCTTTTTAAGAGCTTTTGCATGTTGAAAAGCTTGGTTTTTCTGAAAAGTTTTTTTAATACATTTGCTCTCAGAGTAGAGATTGGTGTCTGATAAGGTTTTTTATTAAATATTTTTATTATAACTACTTGCTCAGACGTGTCATTTTTACTGATGCCACTGCGTATTTTTTGAGATTGTGATCCGTAACATTGGTCCATCAAAACGAATACAAGGTCACTACCTTGCCTTGTTAGAACAGTTTTTACAGGTATTTGGTCAGATGTTCTAATGCGCATTTTTTGTGATTAACCATTGGTCCTTCAAACCGGATCTAACTTGAACGTTTTATTGGTTAAACTCTATTTTTTTTTTCTCATAGAGTTCCAAACATGTCGAAAAAGTCCCAAAAACGTTATTAGAAATCACATTTAGAAGATTTTAAAAGCTTTTGCGTGTTTAAAAGCTTTGTGTTTGTTTCCTTTTAGAAAAAATGCTAATACATTAGCTCCCACAGCGCGCTTTAGTGTCTAATAAAGATTATTTTAATGCGCCACTAATGACATAAATTTTGTATTAAATATTAACTACTTGCTCAGACGTGCCAATACTACCGCTGCCAAAGGCGTTTTTGCGATCGTGGTCCAAAACATCGTCCCTTTAAACCGGTGACCAGCAATTGTTACAGTTATTTGGTCAAATGTGCTAATACGCATTTTTTGTGATAGTGTCAACTCACTGTAACTGTAACTAGACGGCACTACACCAATAGATCTCCGCTGTCAGTTTCCAAGCCCCTATATACGACCAATAGCATGTCGTTGAAATATTTAAAATTTGAAAACAATACTTGTCGTTATTTTTTGTTTAATTTACTCATCCTTTGTTAAGAATTGGATAAGAGTTTGGATTTCAATTAAAATTAGCATACAACGGTTTTGAAGTATGCCAGATTCAATACATTTAAACATCTAAAATCGATATTACCGTTAAAATTAGTATATTTCAAAAACGTTGTATTCTAAATGATATTTAAAGCCCAGCTTTCTTCAACAACTCGGTCTCAGTGGCGTAGCTAGGATTAGTAGCCCCCCCCCTCCGCAAAATATTGAAAATGGCCCCCCTAGAGTTAAAAATAGTGTGTAATTTATATTTTTTCTTTCTAACCCCCTAGGTTTTGATAAACCGAGGCAAGGCCCCTTTGTAAGATTGGATACTCCCAAAACGTTTCGGCCCCCCTCGCACCGCGAGGCCTGCGGGGCCTTAGCTACGGCGCTGCTCGGTCTAGCGGCACAAACCACCGCTTGTGCGACTTTTTCTTGCGTTCGGCCGCCTGGTTTTGCACGGACACTCAACCGGCTTGTGTTTTAGGACTACACTGACGCGGGTTAAATATTGTCGCTATTCAATAAAAATGTATGACAGAAGAATTTCTTGTAACACTATTTATCAAGAAAAAAGCATTAATAAAAATAAAAATAAAACACAAGGATTTCATAAATTAATTGGGTTTATTATTATAATATTAAACTAAGAAAATAATTATTTTTTTAGCTTTACAGTAGTTTTTTGTTGTTTTTATTGTAATGCCGATAATGGCTTACGCTTGTGTTACTACTAACGCATAATTTGTCTTTGAATATGTACCTAGAATTAATCACAAACATCAACTATCGAAGCGGGCTTCATTGATTAAGAGAATTGCCTCCATTCTGTAGATACTGACAAGACTTATAGTCTATGCAAAACCGCGCTGGACTCAAAGTAAACATATACACGCGTTGTTCACGTGCACGCACAGCTCGAACAACTCTACAGGGATAGGGTCGCAAGACAATAAAAGGGGATTTATAAAGATAGAAAACACTAATTAAAAATATATTTATGGGATAAGCTTCATATATTAATGATTATTGGGAAAGTACAAAAATTACATTCATAATTAGGGTCCAAGTCTACTATCTCACTTTAATGGGGTCTAGATTGAGCAGCCGAGCCCCCTGCTAACGACATGCATGTGTTCACGTGCCGATCACGCGGTTTTGTTTACATACTTTTAGTGTAGCGTGGCTGGTTTTGAATAGATATCTCGGTCCACCCACACTCTCATATTAAATGTGATTATTAATTAAATTAATAAATGCCATTTTATGCGCCAAGGAGCTTCATCTAACTGAGCCACTCTCCGCTTAACCGTATTTTTTGGAAAACTACCCATTTTGTAACAAAACTTAATTCAAATCCAATTTCAAATAAGTTATCTACATTTGCTCGTATGAAGATTCATGCTGCGCGGGTTGTGTCACGGGCTTGTGTGACCTCGGGTTTCAACATTTTAAGCATGTTTTTCAGTCTGGCTTTCTATCTTTAATCTAGCTTCTCATTAAAACGGTGCGGAAGATCGTGGCCGCTCAACTCGTGCCGCTCCGCATCAATTGCTTGAAATGTTAAAGCCCGTGAACACCTAATGCCAGCTGCACAACCCGCTCGAAAAAAAAAAATTGTGCGGTCAAATGTGAATAATTTAGCATTATTAAAATTATTTATTTATATTGAATTCAATAATTAAAAATTGAATTTAAGTAAAATTTTGCTTTCTTGCTTAATAACCTTACAAAAAAATGTTGTCGTACATTTTTACCGACTAAAGTCAATATTTAACCCGCGTCAGTGTAGTCAAAAGGCTAGAGCTATCGTGCTTGCCAGTGGCTTTTGGCCGGTCATGCCTGGCTAAACTCGTTTTGGTGTAGTTCTGCCATAATGCAACACTGGAACATGCAAGTTAAATATAAATTACTTAAAGTAGTGGTCTTAAAACTTTTTTAAATTTATGCTTATGATGTTTAAATTTAGATAAAATTTTGGATTTTAATAAAATTTAGCATACCAGTGTATTAAAGTATGCCGATTATAATAGTACAATCAGCTTTTAAGTATTTATAGTAGAAAAGTTAAAATTGTCATTTATGATATGTTTTTTAGATTTAAATGTTATTTGGCATACGAACGAGTATCCCAATTACAACGGTGAAATCAAATTTTGGGTATTCAAAAGAGTGAAATCAAACATTTAACTTGTATATAATAAAATATCAAAAATAACGTAAGCTTGACAAATATTCGTTATCAAAATTCTAGTAAATGCAGAATCTTTAAAAGGTACAAATAAAAGAAGATCATGTTTTGAGAAGTATAACATAAGACAATGGAGAAAGATGCAAATTACAAATACAAGGAAACAATTTTTTGTAAAAATTTAAGGTTAGGTGGAAGAGCAGTTTAATACTGAATATCGCTTTTTTATGTATTTTTTATATTATAAATATAATAATAATAATAATTATTATTATTAGACTGGTTCTTAAAAAAATGTGGATTTTTTGTGTGGGCAACTTCAGAAAATGATTTTAAAGCAAATAAGTAACCTATGCCAAGTTTCAGCTCTAAAGATTCAAAGAACACGTGTTGCACATTTACAAAGGTAATTTACTTAGTGAGTATAATAGTTCCAGATTTGAGTCAAGTGCATGATTTATACTGAATCCATTTGCTAATTAGATTCTACGTGAAACTTTACATCAATTTACTTGGATTATTTTTTTTTTAAATTAACGTATTTTTATTATATTTTATATTTTTAACCTAAAATTTGACTCGTAGACAAAAATTATTAGAGGTTCAGTCTATATATTTTTTTTTTAATTTATAAAACTTTTAAAATGACGTATCGTACGTATTGTTTTCATTTTGTAGCATTCTTATAGTGTTCTTTAAGTAATGTTAGGAGTTTACCTTTATAACTTTAAAGGCAATGCGACACGTGTTCTTTTGATTGTTGAGCGCTGAAATTGCACAAAGAACATATTTTGAGAGTGCGCACAAAAAAAATCCAAAAGAAAAATGTTTAAGAATCAGTCTAAAGTACATGCAGTTTGCACTTAAAAAAAAATTTAGTTCATGAAAATTTTAAATGTCCGTTGCAACGGTAAAATCAAATTTGAAGTATTCAAAGTAGCAGTTCCAAACTTTTATTTTTAGATTAAATTGAAGTTTGGATTCATATGTACGTGTTTTCAGTTTATTTAATTATAAGAAACGTGTGCAAAAACGTTAAATTGTTTACACCGCTACAGTGAGTATTCTAAAGATAATCAATGTTTACCGTTAAATTTGGCATACTTCAAAATTCCCGTATGTTACTTTTTAATTGAAACACATATATTCAAAGTCTGATTTTACCAATGTAAATAGATTACATCAAAACACTTTTGTATTATTTTTGGTTAAATCTCAAACTTGCACATATGTCAACATTTTGACATTATACTACTTTAAATATATATAACATCTGATTCTACCGATGTGATTTGCAGACTCGCAAAATTACATGACAAAGTCGGGAGTATTCCCGCACCAGTAAAAAGTCGGTAATACCTTGTTGTTCTCTTTGAAAGCACCAACTTGAGCGCTATTTACGCTAAGCGCGTCACCATCATGCTCAATGACGTCCAGTTACCTCACCGCACTCGCGGAGAACGCAGGCAAAGACGACAAACAGTGCTGCACGTACCGACACAAAAGTCTCAAACGCTTATGCGTTGTTGCCAAGTTTAGGACGCATTATTATATGCTAAGTAGATAAAATATACTCAGCACGTATATGGAAAGCGCGCCTCTATTGGAATTTTGCTGAACTAAATATATTCAATTCTTATAAAGTACTACCATTATTGCGCCCACTATTTTTTTTTAGATTTTTAATTATTTATGTCATTATAATAGATAGAGCAAAATTTTTACTAGAAATTTACTAACAAATGTAAATTGTTAATGTATGGACGCAATAATGATAGCTGTTTATATATATATATATATATATATATATATATATATATATATATATATATATATATATATATTTATATATATATATATATCTTTATGTTTGTATGAAAATGAGGCTTTGAATACTATTTCAGTTTAGTAAAGACAGCTTTATTTAGAAATATTATCTAAACTTTATAGTATTTATCCGTCGGCAGTTGAATTTCTTATTTTATATTATTGCACCGCATAAAATAAGCTATCAATAGATACAAAGATTTAGTATTCAAATAATCTGACTGATCACTATTACAAGATAACTTGTTTTAAATTAAATTGAATGCATTAAGATTAAAACTTAAAATATGTTAACTGGATTAAGGTGTAATGGTACGACGGCGGATAAATTACTTATTTTATATTATCTCAACATACACATAATATAGATATTTATTTGTTTCGTTATACAGTTGTTTGTGTGAAACAAGTAAACAAGTAAACAAGTAAACAAGTAAACAAGTAAACAAGTAAACAAGTAAACAAGTAAACAAGTAAACAACAAACTAACTAAACAAGTAAACAAGTAAACAACTAAATATGTTAATCAGTAAACAAGTAAACAAGTAAACAAGTAAACAAGTAAACAAGTAAACAAGTAAACAAGTAAACAAGTAAACAAGTAAACAAGTAAACAAGTAAACAAGTAAACAAGTAAACAAGTAAACAAGTAAACAAATAAACAAGTATACAAGTAAACAGGTAAACAAGTAAACAAATAAACAAGTAAAGAAGTAACCAACTAAACAAATACACATGTAAACAAGTAAATAACTAAACGTCTAAATAAGTAAACCGCCAGATCATTACAATTTAATTCAGTTAGTTTTAGTTGCATGCATTCAATTTAACTTGTCAAACAATGTGGAAGTAAAAGTTTACTTATTGTATATTTTGTAATCTGCATACTTAGAAATTTTTGTTAAATAATTTTTAATTAAATAGAACAATTTTGCATATTAAATTACAAAAACTATTTTTTCATATAATATTTATTATTAAAAACTGCAAAATAAATTTGTTAATTAGGTTACATTATAATTAAAAAGTTTATATTGGTTATTGAAAACTATTGTGATTGATGTAGTGTTGTATGATATTAACGCGCAATAAAACAATAAGTAAAAGCAGTAATAAATAATATAATGATACTATATTACATCGCCGTGAATTTGTGTTTATCTCAAAGTCATGCCAGTTCAATAGCCTGCTTAAGCAGCAGATGTTTCAAACAATATAATGCTAACAATATCTCTATTATGCCACTTGTCGTCGCTAGGTATTAAAATAAAATTAAGGATTATTCCAATAAAAATAAATAGTACTGCGTGTTTTGTATAATTAATCAGCATATTGCAGCACAGGATAAAAATGTAATCAAAACTAATTGATGCAAATTGGATTAATATAAAATGTTGCAATAACGAAAGAAAATAGTAGGCGGTCACAAATTTCTATCATTGCTAAACAAGCAACCCACCAAAGAGCTGGTCACGCCTATAGAAAATCACATATATTTTGGCGCCTTCACCATGGTTTCATATGTTGCGTTGCGTATATAGAACATACGAGACCACGACTTCGTATGTTCTTTGTGATCTTGCATGTTGCGTTGCGCATCTAAAATGGTCTTGCATGTTGCATTGTATATATATATATTTATATATATATATATATATATATATATATATATATATATATATATATATATATATATTTATAATTAATTAAGAGTATTGGCTATACTGAGACTACTGAGCCCCCAGACAAATTCTGCTGGCCTTTTTATTTATTATATTATGCCGACTTGCAGAAATGCCAATAGCCGGAAATGCCGCGTATGTTTATTACAAAGCAAGTTAACTCTCCAATATCGGCATAGCATTGCACGACGGCGATCTCAGACGGTAATCGGAGCTGTTGCTTCCGAAATCTCACCGTGTGATATCACCCTCGCCCAACCAAATTGCTGACCTCAGCGAATTAATTCATAATAAAAACAACTAAGAACTTAGATTAACAAACAAATCAAAATTAAAAATTAACCAACTTAACAAAAAATAAATAAATTTTAGTAAGCAATACAAGTTTGCGACTTTTATTCCAGTCCTCTTACGTACTGTTCATAGTTTTTTTTTTTTTTTTTCTCTTTTTTTTTACAACATTATATTTTTTTTTTCTCCCCACTTGCTGCTTTACTCCGTTTCCATATATGGTAGGCTGCAAAGCTTCGTATTCGGGGCACCATTTTTATTTTCTCTTTCCATTTATCTTATTTTGTGTGTATTATCATGTTTGTTTATTTATTTGTTTGTTTTGGTCTTGTTATTATGTAGTGTTCTTTTATTTTTGTTTTAAATTCTTTATAAGTTTTCGTTTTTTTAATATTTTCAGGTAGTTCATTGTATGTGATTAGTCCATTGCTTAGTATTGTTTTTTTCGCCTTTTCTGTCCTTGTTGTGTGTACATGTATATTACTTCTTCTTCTCGTGTTATGTCCGTGAATTTCTTTGTTTAATATTATTTGTAGATTTGTTTTAATTTCTTTATTTTTAATTTTATATATTAGTTTGCATTTTTCTATTTTTATTTTTTCGTTAATGTTTGTTTTGTTGATTATTTTGTATACTTCTTCTGTTGGTGTTAGCTTTGGTAGTTTATGTATTATTTTAAGTATTTTGTTTTGTTGTTTTTGTATTTTTTGTATATTTGTTTTTGTTGTCTCACCCCATATATTTATTAAATAGTTAATTTTTGATAAATATAATGAATAGTATATACTTATTGCAGTTTCTTTTAGTATGCATTTCCTAGCTCTATAGACAGCTCCTATTGTTGCTGCACTTTCTTTTAATATTTTGTTTATTTGTGTATCCCATGTTAGTTTTTCTGTTATTATTATTCCCAAGTATTTTGTCTGTTTTGTTCTGGTAATTGGTATGTTATTTATTTCAATTTTTATGTTAATATCTTTTGTATTTTTTTGTCTTATTACCATATACGTCGTTTTTTCTTCATTTATTGTTTGTATGTTTTCGTCGTACCATTTAGTTAATTTCTTAACGTCTTCATTTATGTTTCTTTCTATTGCTTCTTTGTTTTTTCCGTGATATATAATACATGTGTCGTCAGCATATGTATATATTTCTCCAGTCAAGTTTATCTCATATATATCATTTATGTATAATATATACAATATTGGTGCTAGTACTCCACCTTGTGGTAGCCCATATTCTGCTATTATTGATGTACTAAGTATGTCGTTTATTCTTGTTCTTTGTTCAACACAACACTACACATAACTGTATATTTGCGCACTTAAGGGTCCCGGTATCAAACGTTTGCGAACATGATGATCTTGTAGTAGTACTGGCACTGCAGAGAGAGAAAGCATTGAAGGGACTGTATCAAAAATCTTCTATTTGTTGCATGGTTTTGGTTGTATGCAGTTTTTTCTTTTTTTTTTTTAGGGGGTAGAACTTTGATTGCGTGGAGTTTTTCTTTTTCCTTAAGAGGATGGTTCTTGCAGCAACCCTTTTATAGTCGAAGTCGGTATTTTTTGATCTTCTTTCCCATTAAAACTTGCCATTTGGTGTTTCCTCTCGTATAGCAGGCATTATTCTACATGTTGATAGTTACGCTTAGTTGGAATGTCCTTGGCCCTTTTTTAGTTGGGTGCAGTGAGTGTGGTCGCATTATTTAATCATAAAACACAAAACACAAAATATAAACAAAATGTATACAGGAAAAATCAAATATCATAATAAAACAACTAACTATAATTAAAGATACTCAGTTTAAAATAGTAATTCAGATTTATTTTTCCAAAATTGAATTTAAAAAAATGAAAATGTCCTTGAATAAATTTGCTATTACAATAACTTCTTTATATTATCAACCATGGTTATTACAACATCTTTATATTATCTTCATATTTTATATATTATTTATCATTCTTTCTGGATGCCCCCTATCATTTGTGTTTAACGAAAGGATTATGGTCGCTGGACCAAGACCTTAATTGTGACACCGTTTCTTGGGGCTTGACTATAATCCTACTTTTATAAGTGACAGCAAGGCTGCTTCGTTCCAGCGGCGACAGAAAAACGCGTTTCTTCATCGATAGGACTTAATAATTAATATTTTATACATTTTATCATTATTCATATTTTTCATTAACTCATCATTATTTATTCTTTTCATTACAATACAACATTTTCCTTTATCAATTACAATTAAAGATTACAAAAAAATCTAATTAGATAATTTATTCGAGTTACGTGCATACTCGTACACATTTCATATACACACCAGAAAAATGTGCTTACTAAACAAGTTAAGGTAGGTCAGAGCTATATAATGTTACCGAGTTTATCATTCCGTGTTAACAATTCTGACACCACGTTCCAAGTCTGTTATTCTACGTCTAATAAATTTTATAGTTAAAATAATTAAAATTAATAATATACAAAAAATTACCAAACTCATGCTACCGAATGACAAAATGGTATGGGTATTATATTTATGCATTTCGGCAATCCGTAGTTTTAAATCATTTAGCTTGCCACTATACTCATTCAAGTGCGCGGAATACCCAGATATAGATTTGAAAGTAGATACGTTTGGAATAGCAGGGATTAAGTTGGATGGTATATCCGGATCAATTAATTTATGCGATATATTAGGTAAAACAGTTCCAAAAAATAATGTGGTTTCCATAATTGGTATTCGAATTTGTTATCAACGTATGTATGGTGTGCAGCATGCAAAAAGCACAAACTTTCTAAATATATTCTTCTTTCTCCGGTTAATGTCATCGCTTTAGATTCTTTAGGGCAAATTAACAACGATTTTGTGGGAGTGGGTGATACATAAAGCCATGCGTTGCTTTGCTTTAATGGAGCAAACATGATTCCATCTATCTTTATAAGGCGGGTATCGCAAGAACTCTCATTTATTGGTAGTTCATGATAGTCTTAATTCGCATTTTTACGAGTAGTCGTTTGAAGCCACTAAATTATTCTCTACGCATAATGAATAAGAGCTTAATATTATTTCACTGTAGTTAGAAAGTCTTTTGAAAATGTGAGGTAATCTTTGGTTTTATTGTTAATTAAAAGATATCTAAAAGAAGGGTTAATATAGAAATAATTATTTTCTCTTAAAAAAGTTGGGGCAGGCAACAGTTGGTAAGTATGAAACATATTTATTCCCACTGTCGGAATTTTAATTGAAATAAATTTTTTTTGGTTATTTCTAAAAGATCTAAGTTTCCAAATTTGTTGAAGTACATTTTCGTCATTGTTAGATTCGAACAAAGGAAACATACTACCTTCCGGTAATTTAACAGTTTTTAAACAATTCATTATTTTAGTGTGAGTTATTATTGACGGGTGTAATATTCCCACTTGTATTAACAAAGAATCAACAAGGCACTCTGTTTCAAATTCGAAATTTAATGTTAGTAATGAAAAACGTGTTACCATTTCCATTTTTGCTGATTCTAATTTTACAGCACCGATTATGTTATTTTCAACATTTTATAAAATGTAAGTAATTTTAATTTAATTTAAAATCTATTTGTGTGTTCCCGTACCCCCGTCACCAAAGCGTGACATTTGGTGGAGGCGCCGTTCGATTTTTTTAAATTTTTAAATGTATTTTGTGATATTTTTGTGCGTGTGCGTGCGATTTACTTTTAATACGCGATAAGTATGGTTAAATTAGATAATGGGATATGAGGTCGAACGACAAACTGTCGGATGATAACGGGGAATTTAAAAGGACGTATGACACTCGGGAAAGACGGAGAGTCGTTAACAAGGAATATATAAATTTTCAACCGTACGCTCGGAGTACGAACGTATTTACCATAGACGGAAATAGAATTTTTAATAAAAGCAACAAACTCGTTCGTACCCCACCCAACGAAAAGAAAAAAAGTTAATTATGTACTTAAAAAATTAGACAGAGACGTTGAAAATTGGACGTTAAATAACACGACTTTTAACTCCCCAGAAGATCCACAAGCACTTGCGGGTGGATTAGAAACAAATAATAGTTCAGAAAATTTACAAAATAATGCGAACGGCTTAGATATAAATAGCTCAAAAATATTACAAATACATGCGGATAGTATACAAGAAATCAATAGCATCGAAAATTTTCAAACTCACGCGAACGAAGAAATATATAATATCGTGCCACCCGAGACACCAATAAAATCGTAATCATATTATAAACATGTTTTCACAAATAATACTGTTAAAACAAATACGAACATAAAAAACGTAGTAATTCCTTCGCCTACGTTGTTTAACCTACCAATAACTCGATATTCTACAACTATGGCCAATGTAACATTATCAGATGCCTTTAACCAGGATTTAAAAGCAGTGCAATCAAATTTTACTTCACCCCCCATTTTTGACCCCGCTAATACAAACGTTGTAACTTTTTTAAGACTATTTGAACAAGCATCCTTTTCAAATGGATGGAACGATCAGTACCGAATTATATATTTTGGTACTTTTCTAACAGGCGTATATATGGTATTCAAATTATCGAGGGGAAATATCAAATTTTTCAAAAACGTGGTCCGACATTAAAAAGGACTTTATTTCAGAATTCGGTGGTGAATACCCTAGTCGAGACATTAAATTAAAATTCATCATCATCATCATTCCTCAGCCTTTTCTTGTCCACTGCTGAACATAGGCCTCCTCTAAGTGTTTCCACTGGTTTCTGTCTTGAGCGGTGTTGATCCAGTTTCCCGCTATCCGTTTCACGTCGTCGCTCCATCTAGTGGGTGGTCTTCCTCTGATTCTCTTATCTTCTCTAGGTCGCCACTCTAGAATTCGTTTTGTCCATCGGTTGTTTTTAGTGCGAGCTATGTGTCCAGCCCATCTCCACTTGGTTTTTGTGATACGCTCAAAAATGTCTGTAACTTGTGTTCTGTGTCTAATAGTTGTGTTTGGCACTCTGTCTCTTTTAGTGAATCCCAGTATAGCTCTTTCCATTGCTCTTTGCGCTACTTGGAGTTTGTTTATTGAGCGCTTCGTTAGGGTCAGAGTTTCCGCCCCGTATGTCATTACAGGGAGCACACACTGGTCGTACACTTTCCGTTTCAGGCATATAGGAAGTTTCAGGGTGTTTCTTAGTTTCCCAAAGGCTGCCCAGCCCAGCCCTATACGTCGAGAGATTTCGGTTGTCTGGTTGTCTCTGCCGATTTGTATTTCATGGTCCAGGTATTTGTATTTGTGGGTTTGATCTATTTCTTCTTCGTCAGTCCCTAGGTTTGCACTCGCCACCAGGTTTGTCATAAATTGTGTTTTGTGGTAGTTAATATTCAGTCCTGCTTTAGGTCTTCAAGCATTTCTTGTGCGTCCCCTAGATTGTCGGTTATTATGACGATATCGTCGGCAAAACGTAGGTGATGTAGGTGTTCGCCGTCTATGTTTATACCCTCATTCTGCCAGTTCAGTGTTTTGAATATATATTCTAGCACCGCTGTGAAGAGTTTGGGGGATATAGTATCACCTTGTCTTATTCCTCTCCCTATTTTGTATTTTTTGGTTGGTGCATGGAGTTTTACGCTTGCCGTGGCATTCTTATATATAGTGTGTAGAAGTTCTGCATATTTGTGGTCTACTCGGCATTGGTTGAATGCGTTTAGTATAGGTGGCAGTTCTACTGTGTCGAACGCTTTTTTAAAGTCGATGAATACTAGAACGAGTGGTTTATTATATTCTATTGATTTCTCTATTAGGATCTTTATTGTTTGTAAGTGGTCGTTTGTGCCGTATCCTTTTCGAAAACCGGCTTGCTCACGGGGTTGGTATGCGTCCAGTTTAATTTCTAGGCGCTTTGTGATTATTTTAGTAAAGAGCTTGTATAGGTGAGATAGTAGGCTTATGGGTCTATAATTTTCTAAGTTTGTTATGTCACCTTTCTTGTGTATGAGTATTGTAACCGCATTATTCCATCTCTTGGGAACCGTGCCTTTTTCAAGACATAGGTTTAACAGAGCAGCGATTTCTTTAATGAGTCTATCTCCTCCACTTTTCACCGCTTCAATAACTATTTGGTCTTTGCCAGGGGATTTGCTTCCTTTCATTTCTTTGAGGGAGTTTCTCACCCCTTCTATTGTGATGTTTGGCATGTCTTCAGAACCAACGTTTGTTATGCCTGGCACTTACCTTCCTGTTTGTCTTGCCTTTGGTGTCTTGTTGTTGGTGCTTGTTATTTGACTTTTATACAGTTTTTTGTAGAATTTTTCCACTATATTGAGGAGACTTTCTTTGTTTGTCGTTTCTTCTTCTGTTTCATATTTGAGCTTAAATATTTCCATTTTCCTTTCGGCCAGTTTTTTTCTCATGACTTTCATGCTCCGATTTTCCTCGATTGTTTGTTTAATTATTTCTGTATTGTATCTTCTTAAGTCTTTGCGTGCTTCTTTGGAGATTGTTTTGTTCAGCTTTCTTATTTCGTCTAGATTATTCGGGTTTCGCCTTGTCAATCTTCTTTGGCTCATGAGTTGTTTGGTTGCATCACTAAATTTTTCGTCGTTTTGTCTTCGGCTACTACAATGACGTTTCTGTGCTGTTAAAATTGCTTCTGTGATGTTGTTATTCAAGGTTTCGACATCTGTTTGTTGTGTGTGACGAAAGGCAGAGGAGATTGAGTCTTCAAATTCTTTAGGGTTGTCCGGAGGGGCCCATCGTATTGTCTTTTGTGGGCAAACCAGTCTTCTTCTTTCGGTTTTTAGGTTTATTTTGATCGTACTTCTTACTGCTCGGTGGTCGCTTCCTATTCTAAACTTGTTTAGTACCGTGATGTTTCGCTTATTTCCTGTTATTAGGAAATCTATCTCATTTCTTGTTCGGCCGTCGGGGCTTATCCACGTCCATCTTCTTTGCGGTTTCTTTTTGAAATAGGTGTTCATGAGGTGCAGGTTGTGGTGGTGTAGGATATCTAGCAGCAATTGTCCTCTTTCGTTTCTGCCTTCCGAGCCGTGGTTTCCTATTGCTGTCTCTGAGGCGTCCATCTGTTTGCCAACTTAAATTTACAGAACAGAAAACAGGGTCAATCTGAAGATATAAAAAATTATTATTACGATCTTGTTACATTATGTGATGAATTAGGCACTATTTCAGACGAAAGGTTTTTACAGTATTTTGAAAATGGATTACACCCTCTGTATTATGAAAAATGTGCTTTATTGAGAACTACAAATATGTCAAGAAATAATTTAAAAAGTATTGTAATGAAATTAAACAAAGTTTATAAAATAGCTCTTCAAGCACAAATAAATAATGCATTTAATGCATTAAATCTTAATTGGGTCAAGGCAGAGAGTAATATGAATACCGTTGTCGCTCCAATAACACGGACCACAGATGGTAGACCTAAATGTTTTAGTTGTGGTAGAATTGGATACTTAGCGAGGTTTTGTTTTGCAAATTTAAATAATACTCAGCAAAGACCTAACAATAATTATTACAAGAACGATAATAATAATCGACAGAATTATAATCAGGATTATAATAACTCGCAGAATTTTAATCGCCCCCAAAATAACTTCAGAAACTGGTCTGGTCTGGTCTAACAATGAAAACCAGCGCAATAAGTTCCAGTCACAAAACACCTATTATCGAAATAGCCGCGGAGGCTACCAAAATCCCCCAAACGGAGGAGGGCGGCAACAGTAAGCCTTACTGTCGCCCTATATAATTGTAATAATGAATTTATCCATAGCGATATATTGTGTATTGGGTCCGCTCAAAATGTAATTTTTAGGGGCTTAATAAAACACTTCAAGCCGGTTGCTTGATATACCTCCTGCGAACGGCTGGAAATAACGTAATAAGCGCAATTGGTACGGCAGAATTTTGGGTATGCATTGAAAATATTAGTACTAAATGCTCAGCATTAGTAATAGAAAATTTGCCACAACCTTTAATATTAGGGGTGCACTTCTTAAGAAAACATGGTGCAATTATTAATTTTAATCAAAATAGTGTTACTTTTAGTGTAAGTTCAAATATAAGAACTAATGTATGTTTATTAAGCAAAGTAAAAAATAGTTTTAGTGACGATACGTGTGTAAGTGAATTTAATAAGTTGTGTAATATTGATTATAGTAATGGCGATCAAGAAAATGTAAATAAATGTGTAGTAACAGAATATGTTATCATACCAGGTCACATGGTAATTAATGTTAAAATCACAAACCCAAACATATCAAAGAAAATTTATGAAAAGATTCATTTCTAAGAAAGCGAAATCTATTAATAAAAGAAAATACAATTATATCAAATATGAATAAATAATATATTATTGCACTTGAAAATACATCAAAAAAAGAAATCAAATTATTTGTTGGAACTACTATTGGATGTGGTTACAATAGAAATGAAATAGAAGATAATCTAACCGAGCGTATAAATACCGGTAAAAATTTAAACGTAGAAGAACAAAGCAGACTAAACACATTAATTAATGAGTTTAACGACGTGTTTGCCGACAACAACTCTAAAATGGGATTCACCTCTCTGTGCAAACACGAAATAATAATAAATGATTCTTGCCCACCTATAAAAAGTAAACCATATAAAACATCGTATAAAGAAAAGCAAATTATAGCCGAACAGATTAATGAAATGCTAGATACAAACATAATAAGGTCCAGTAAATCGCCATGGTCGTCACCCGTGGTATTAGTGAAAAAGAAAGACGGCAAATGGAAATTTTGTGTTGATTATAGAAAAATCTATGAAATAACGAAAAAAAACAATTACCCTTTGCTACTTATTAAAGACATTCTATCCTCATTTGGAAATAGTAAATATTTTACAACCCTGGATCTGCTTAGTGGATATTGGCAGGTTGAAATGGAAGAAACTCACAAAGAACTCACAGCATTAGCAACTAGTGAAGGGCTGTATGAATTTAATGTGTTACCATTTGGTTTATGTAATGCTTCAGCTACATTTCAAAACTTAGCTGATATTGTGTTTGAAGGATTAAAGTAGAAAGAAATGATAGTATATTTAGATGATATTGTAATATTTAGCAACACGTTTGATGAACACTTAATCAGACTTAAGCATGTTTTAGAAAGACTTCGATATGCTAACCTTACTTTAAACACTTCTAAGTGTAACTTTGCAAAGAATGAAGTAAAGATGTTAGGTTTTTCTATTAGTAAACAAGGTATAAAAACTGATCCTGAAAAAATTAAGGCAATAACAAAGTTCCCAATTCCAAAAAATGTAAAACAAGTTCAAAGTATTTTAGGAACTTGCAATTTTTATTGAAAATTTGTAAAAAATTATTCTCTTATAGCAAGGCCACTTCACGAAACCACTAAAACCCCGGGTTTCTTTTGGAAAACCAAACAACGAGCTTGTGAACAATTAAAGCAAGCCCTGACAAACTCTCCTGTCCTAGCTCACTTTGATCCTGATTTGTCCGGCGCCTCCACCAAATGTCACGCTTTGGTGACGGGGGTACGGAAACACATATAGATTTTAAATTAAATTAAAATTACTTACATTTTATTGTCTTCTTATAACGATAACATTAATTTATAATATATATATATATATATATATATATATATATATATATATATTTATAATTAATTAACAGTATTGGCCATACTGAGACTACTACAGCAGAAATGCCAATAGCCGGAAATGCCGCGTATGTTTATTACAAAGCAAGTAAACTACTTACATTGCAATAACCACGCGCGGTCATCAACTATCCGAACTCTCCAATATCGGCATAGCATTGCACGGCGGCGATCTCAGACGGTAATCGGAGCTGTTGCTTCCGATATCTCACCGTGTGACAATATGTTTCTCTATCTTCTTCGTCCAAGTTTCTTGTTAAACTTTTAATAATGGTACCTAAGCCATTTACAACTCCTCGTTTCTTTTATTTCTTATTATTAACTTAAATAATATATCATTTTTATAATTAATAATTTTCTTATATTCTAATTCTGAGGTATCTATTCTATAATTATAGTAAGAATAATAAGAATATGTATATATGTTTACGTGTCCTAGGTCTAGTATGTTTGTTCCAGGATTATCCTTCAATGGGATTAATTCTTGACTTTTACAGAAGAATCTGTAACAAAAAGACGTTTTCTTTTAATTTTATCCATTTTATGTTTTTTGACTGGTTTATTTTTATTATTCCTAGTTTTGGGATACATTCTTTGACTTTGTAACATTTATATAATGGTTTCTTAATTTTTTGTATTCTTCTTTTGCTTTCTTTAATTAGTACTGTGTCTAATTTTAAATTATCAAAGCTTTGATACTGAGGTTGTTTTAAACCTTTTGTTCTTTTTTATTTGAATATTCATATATATTATGTCATGTAATGATTGAAATTTATTATACCATTCGACTAAATAATCTTCGTTGCAATCATTAAATTTAAAAATTTCTTTTTCGTTTTTAGGCCCAAAAATTATTTCGTTAGGAGTAAATTTAGTTATTGATTTCATTGAATTATTATATGCTATTAGTGCTAAATGTATTTTTTTGAAATTGTCTTGTTCTTTAAAATGATCTCTTTGATTTAGTATTCTTAGATGTTTTATTATTATGGAGTGAAACCTTTCGACTAATCCATTTTATTTATTATACAAATTTAGTAGATCTTTAACTAGATGGTTATTGAATTCGGCTCCACTATCAAAAGTTATTTTGTTAGAGATTTGATATTGTGAGAAATATTTTATTAGACTATTTGTAATTTCTATAGCAGAATTTAATGTGTATTAACTGGGCGAATTTTGAGAAAGCATCAATAATCGACAAATATTTCTTGTTTTCTAAAGTTCATGTATCAATGTGTATAATATCAAAAGAGGATTTGGGATTTGGGGTAAGATTATTAGGAATCTGATAGGGTTTCCGCTCATATTTATTGTGTTTTCAAATGTTACAGTTATTTATGTACTTGTGAATGTCTATAAGCATATTAGGCCAATAATATTTCCGTTTAAGTTTCTGATATGTTTCGGTAATTTCTCTATGGTTAGTTTTTCCTAAATGATAACTTTGTATAGTTTCCAATTGATCTTCGGTAGTTAATTTATCTTCTAACATTTCATTACATTGAGTTAATGTATATATGTTCCTATTCAAAACAATCTTGTAAAATTGTATTTGTAAAGAACTTAGTTCTTTTATTAAGAGATACGCCCGGTATAATTATACACACCTTGCGTTGAACAAAGCAATTTGTGTTGCCTAACATGCCAGCATTAATTATTATTCATTAAGCACCATTTAATCACTTCTCAGGCACGGTAGATCCTGCTACCGTTCCCCGGCAATTATGGTCAGACCCCAGAAATGATTTGTATCCCGCCAGAGCCGGCATATGAGGTAACATGCAACCTCCATATGTACCGGCATGTAAAATTAACTGTATTATGCATTAAGTATTTTGGATACTTACATATGTTTGATTGTTCCCGGGAGATCACCCCCAACACCACACCTCATTTATGTACCCGGTAGCTGCGGTTTTAAGGTCCCACCAGGTGGTAGCGGCCATGCGCCTTTTTTAAGACTTTGAAACCGCTGTGTTTCGAACACACAGGCAGTGGCGTAACCTTGGTGTTTCCCTCGCATAATTAAACATATGTATAATGTCCAATTACGGCCAAATCAACCCGCTAATTGGCCTAGAATAATATTTAATTAATTCTAAAATGTGGGCTGACTGTATGCAACCCACCATACTTTGTTTATATTTTGTTTTACTCAACCTAAAATTAAAATTAATGTTGGAATTAATCTTATCTCAAAAAATAAATAAAAAATTATTAAATTTGTAGATGCAAATGTACAAAATAAAGAAAATATTAATAGTAATAATATAAATATAAACAAATTAAAATAAAAAGATTTATTATTTGAACCATAAATGTACAATATTATGTGGGTGTTTTTGTTAAAGTAATTAGACCTTTAAAAGCTAATTATTTTATTTTTAGTTTTCTACAGTTTCCTGTGTCCATTTTTCATTTTCATTCCTTGCGGTGGCACTTCTGGTTGGTTTGGTCACGTTGGAAAATCCCGTGGGTGCTGTATCCCCTCCTCTTTCCGAACTCCTATATAATCCGCCGTCCTGTGTTACCGGAGCGTATTGGCCGTTATCAGTTAATTAATTAATAATTACAATTAATTACTAATAAGAAGAAACATCATCCGTACGCGGTTCATAATTACCGATGAAACCAGTAATTACGAAAAAGGATAATAATAATTCGTAATTATAATTAGTATTCATAATTATAATTAACAATAATAATTATTAATAAATACCCATTAATAATTATTACAATAACAACAGAAATAATTATTATTAATAACAACAAAGTACCGCGCGAGAGAAGGCAACACCGACGCCGCCGCGCGAAGTCCCCACAGCGTACGGGACATGCCAATACAGCCGAGTAGGCAAATTTATCCGGCTGCTTTCGCACGCCTGCCGCACCTCACCCCTGCCGCGCTCAGCGATCACCCGCCTAGCGCGCAACGAGACCCGCACGCGATTCATCCTCTATGGGGTGGCGTGGTCTGGCTAACCATGCAGCGAGAACAAGTATTAAGCACAATACGCGGCCTCACCCGACCGCGCGCATGAAGGCAGAAGGCGAATAATAATATTATAAACACCACACAAATAATATTATTAGCTAAATGGCATGTTGCTTATTGTACTAAGCGCCATAAGGGAAACTGGAAGGTACGAAGAAGGTGCAACAGGGCCTGGTAATTTCCGGCCACACTGGAATCGTCATCATAAGGGGAACCAAAAGAAGAAGACAAAGAATAATTGATAATCTGTGTGATTGTATGAGTTTTGTTAATTATAAAGATAAATTACCAGACCTTGTGTAGCTTGTGTGAAGGGAAGAACTACAAGACCGAGTTTGCGGTAATGCACCACCCGCCGCAAACCATTTCTGGAGGGCCACCGACCGTGTTAGCTTCGGCGCAAAGTCACGTCCCACCAAACAAAAATAAAAAGTTCTAATTAGAGAACCCGAATTGTAACACATGTCCTGGTCCAGTCAGTTCGACTTGAGTTGGAGTCCCGTTCCAACTCTAGTGCCAGCACCGCCGTCCAGTATCTCTTCGATAATTGCCTGTGTAAGTGAGTCCAGATAAAAAACCTGTTATTTCCTTCCCGTTGACCAGTTAAGGTATAGGACTTTTGTTCGTATCTTCTGGTTTCCCGCTGCTAAGGAAGTTTTGTAGCCCTCCGGCTTCGCGACCTTAGCAGCCCTCCGGTTGTTTTCCCGTCCTATCCCTACAAACTGTGAGTAGTTCCTGTAACTATTGTGTTCATTGTAAATAGTTAGTTAAATAAGTTCAAGTGAATGTAAATATGTTTTATGGGGAATAAAATTTTGTTAATTGGCTTATCTATAATTGATGTATTAATTTTTTTTTCCACAACGTGATTGTGGTGGCGCCCGAGGCAACAAAAGAAAGAACCCTGTAGATCACTAGTAATCGCTACCCCGCCGTTTTTGACAAAGTAGTCAAATAAGCAATAATAATTTATGTTGGGTACTAATTTTTTTTTTAGAATTTTGAAAATTTCATTTTTTAAGTCGGTTTCTTTTAATTTAAATACAATTTTTGAAGGGTAACTTGATTTAATCCTATGTTAATACAAGTATCTTTATTTACATATTTAGTTACTCCATTAGTTTCATTTTCATTTGCTGAATGAACAGTGTTTTAATCTTCATCGTCAAAATTTACAATATACTATCTGTTTCGTCGTTCATATTTACTTCTTCTAACTTCATTTCGCAAATTACAATTTTTATATGCGTTCCTTTAAATAGTTTATTTATTAAGTTTTCGATCTTTTGAAATGGAAGTTTGTCTAAACCGAAACATATTTTTGGCAAATGAAATTTCATTTTGTATAAGATAATTTTTTAGTTCAATTTTGATTTGTCGTTTATTACCGAAACTTTTAATTACATGATGGATAATTTAAGACTAAACTAATCTAGGTTTTTACAATCTGTTTTATAGTAATAAAATGCTTATTGTGCTGTTTATTACCACAATGACGATTGACCTTGCAGGTGTGCTTCGAGGAAGGCCACCTGCAGAGTTGCAGAGTTATCAAATCGGAGATTGAGTGTGGGCCGACGGGTGTTATAATATATAACACCTCCCTTCATAAATGTGAACTTCCACGTTCACTTAAGTTTACTTTTGATGGATTTAAATCAATCTGAGATTTGTTACATTCATCAGTTTACTTTTTACAAATTTTTGCAACACAATTACTAATGTTAAACTTCAAGTAAAAAATACGTTAGTATTAAAATTAAAATAATTGTTATTATAATACGAAGGAAATGTCGTGGTTACTAATTGTTACTAATTCTAGATTGGGAGTTGAAAACTGCTTAATAGTTGCAGTGTTATGAACCTCACTTAAACAACTATCTAATCTAATTCAATGTTAATATTAGGTGTGGCTGTTAGTTCACTGAACAAATTAAATAAAGGTGCCACCTTGATTTCGTTAAGAGGTTGAATCAAACTTATGTTATCAAGTTTTAATGAACAATTATTCCTATGTAAAATTAAAGAAACATCAACCATAATTTGACTTAGTAAACAATTACTTTAAATGAATAATAGCTTATTCTTTGGTACAATAATTATTTCCGAACTAGTTGGTATTACAATATCATTAATTAATTTAGTGTTGGCAAAAGTACAATTAGTTAATTTATGATTATTTAGAATTTCTTGAATTTATGGTGTTACAGGTTGTAAAATCTTTTGATTACAATAATATATACACTTTCTAATTTTAAATACTGTTTTTGAGTGATCCATTGATTTGTTTGCCCTGATAACAAAAATGAGGGGGTATCCAAAAGTGTTTTGTTCAATATTGGAATTGATAACAAATTGACGTATGCATATTGTTCTGAGAATGTTGGAAATGAAATAATAAAAATTATTAAATTCTTTTCAATTTGAACATCACAAATTATTAGTTGATAGATTTCATATAAATTAAGAGGAAGTTCAATGCCCATATTTTTAATGAGATCTTGTTGAGTTGCAATCGTTGGATGTAACATGTGCAATCTTGCAAAATTCACCGCTGTAATCAGCTGTTCTATAAAGTTTTCTATTTCAATAAATTCGTATTGTAAATTGAATAATTTTAACATTATTTGCACTTCAGAAGAATCAGAATTTTTTTCTAATTGCTGAACAATTTTAGCATGATTTTGAATAATATTGTTAATTTTTTTATCGTACGTTTGAGTAATATTTTGCAGTAAAATTTTATCTTTAATAAATGAATTTTGAATATTTTTTTCATTAGATTGGATTTTCTGAACATACTCTATAATTTCCTTTTTGTCTCTGTCATCAAGAGTTCCAAATAAAAAGTTAGAAGTTTCACCAACAAAATTGAGTAATCCACGTTTACCTCTTAGTGAAATAATTGCCAATAAATGATCTGAGAGAGTATATAAATGTTTTGTTTTTTCACAAATAATAGAAGAATTAGAATTTTTCATTAACAGTTGTAAAGGTAAGTTTCTAATAACAATTTGAAATTTTGAAAGTTGATTTATGATGTCAGACAGATTGATGTAATAGAAATAATGAACATTTTCTAAACTTATGTGAGCTTTACCAAAATATACTGGTAATAGAGGGTTGTTGATTGGTTCAGTGTGGAGTTGAAGATGTGCCGGGGATAGGACCAAGATCACAATCATCAGCAGGAGGATAATCAATGTCATTATCTAGAACAAATTTTTTTTTTACTTTGAGTTGTTGTTCATGGTATTTTTTACCATCAGAAAATACAAATTTATTTTCTTGTTTAGTCACATTTATTGGTTGATACTGGGGTTTTGTTTTTTTCGTGGATTTTTCAATATAGGTATTTTTTTCGTTAACCGGAATTGGTACACATTCTTCGTTAGGAATGGTATTTTTTAAGACTTCACCTTGAATATCGCGAATTTGATTCATATGTTGATCAATTTTATTTTCTTCATCTATTGATTTTAAGTCTGGCAATCTTGATATTATGTCACTTTCATATCCATAAGTGATAACAAAAAGTTTCTGTTTAACACTGGAATGGTTTGTGTTATTATAATAAATTAAACTTTTAAGAATTAGTTTTTTTGTTTTTAAATTTGGATTTTTTGCTTTGAGAATTCGGATGTTTTCTAGTAAAGTAGAGTAAAATCTCTCAATGAGCGTTCTTCCTTGAGGTCTCGTAGCAATGTTAAAATGCCAATTAATGTTTGATTCGTTACTAAAATCTCGAATTAATTCGTTATTAAATTCTGAACCGTTGTCGCTCGTAATAGATTTAGGTATATTATGTTGAGCAAAAAAGGTTTAGTAAGCTATGTTTAATGTCAACCGGGTTTTTACTTTCCATTGTCATGGCTTGACCATAACGTGAAAATGAATCAATTATTGTAAGATAAATGATACTGTCAAGAGTGATTGTGTCTATATAAATATGATCAAAAGGGTATTTGCCCTACAGGATTGTGAAGTACTGGAGGTCTGGAAATTGGATTTCTTTCATTTTTTGCTTCCAAACAAATTCTACATTCATAAATAAATTTGTTTAAATGTTTTTGAATATTAGGCCAGTAATATCGTTTTTGAATTTTTTTTAGATTTTCTAGAATGCTTTTGTGATTTGAATTTTCGTGATACTTCCTTAATATTTTCTTCTGCTGGAGAGGGTTGGTTACATTAATTAATTTTTCTTTGCAAATGACAAAATCTATTGGTTTTGTTAAATTTGTTTGTGCAAAGGCTATAAAAAGATTTTGAAGTATCTCATCTAAGAAATAAATTGCATATTTTAATTTTGGTTTTATGAATTCTTTTGTTAGTGTCATAAACTGATCGTTCAAATTTTCATGTTGATTAAGTTTCCATGTAAGTATTTGCTTATTAAATCTTTTTTGTACACGAGATTCTAGTTTTGATCCATGCATGTCTATAAAAATTTGTCGAGGAAATGAGTTAATAGCTTTATCTGAAATAGGCAGTTCTAAAAGTGTTTCAAAATTTAAGTGAATTGTAGTTTTTCCAGGTTGATTACATTCTTCAACAAGTTCACTAACTGATAGAATACTTAAATTTATTGTAGCTGCGTTTGATTTTGTTTTATTTAATGTTTCATTTATGTGGCATTCTTGATTTTTAATTTGGCTTAAAGCGTCAGCCACTTGATTTCTTTTACCTTTGATATATTCAATTTCATAATCGAATTCATCTAACTTCAAGCGCCATCGAACCAGTTTTGATTGTGGATCTTTTAAATTAAATAGCCATGATAAAGGTTTATAATCAGTTTTTAATAAGAACTTATTTCCATATAGGTAAGGTCGGAACATTTTACAGGACCAAACAATGTCCAATAGTTCTTTTTCAATCGTTGAATAATTAATTTCTGATTGATTTAGGGTACGGGATATAAAACTAATTGGTAAATCGTGTCCTTTATCATTTATCTGACTTAAAACTGCTCCTATAGCAAATTGGGATGCATCAGTAGTAAGAATAAATTTTTTTGAAAGATCTGGGTACTGGAGTATTGGTTTATTAGTAAGGATTTCTTTAATTTTACTGACCGCTTGAATAAATTCTTTTGTATTTTCAATTTTTGATTCTTTCTTTAAACAATTTGTAAGGGGTTTTGTAATTTTGGCAAAATTTTGTATAAATTTTCTATAGTATCCCGCCAAACCGAGAAAGGATTTAATTTTATTTGGGTTAGGCTCAATGCTTTAAGTTGTTACTTAATGTCCTAAAAATAAAATTTCTTTGTGTAAAAATTCACTTTTTTAACCCTTTTTCCAGAAGTCGCTTTAATATTAAATCTAAATTTAACATATGTTCCTGGAGACTAGTTGAGAAAATGATTACATCGTCCATATAGACAAATTATTATTGTAATCTCTTAAAACGTGATTTATCATACGCTGAAACGTAGCGGGTGCGTTTTTAAGCCCGAATGGCATTCTTAAGAATTCGTAGTGTCCATCCTCAGTACTAAACGCGGTTTTTTCGATAGAGGCAAGACTCATTCGGATTTGATGAAATCCGCTTGCCAAATCTAATGTCGAAAAATAGTTACTTTTGCCCAGCTTATCTAATAAGTCCGTTATATTTGGGATGTCGGTCGTCAATTGTTTTACTATTTAACTTTCTGTAGTCAATTACCATATGCCATTTAGGCATGCCAAAGATGTCTGTTTTTTGGGACTATCCATATAGGAGAAAATGATTCCCGTATAATTTGTTTATCTAAAAGGTCATTAATTTGTTGCCTTACTTCTTCCTTGTGTTTAAAAAGAAATCTATAAGTTTTAGCATGAACAGGACTTCGTCTGAAGTTCTAATGTCGTGTTGAATGTCGTTCGTAAAATTTAACGGTCCATCTGGGTTAAATAAAGCATTTCTATTTTTGTCAAAAATTTTGAATAGTTCTTGTTTTTCTTCTAAAATTAAATGACTAATTCTTAATTTTGTCAGGTCAACTTTGAAATTATTGTTTTTTTGCTTTTTTATTCATTAATTCATCTGGATTAATTTTTACATAAAATGGTTCAACGGTAGGGTTTGTTAATTGAATTTCAATAATATTATCTTTT
This sequence comes from Tachinus rufipes, assembly GCA_963932245.1. Taxonomy (NCBI): domain Eukaryota; kingdom Metazoa; phylum Arthropoda; class Insecta; order Coleoptera; family Staphylinidae; genus Tachinus; species Tachinus rufipes. Next base: position 39,072,734 of record OZ010750.1, on the reverse strand, counting down.
ACAGAGGTTACAATTTCATCAATATTACATAATCCAGATAGTTTGCCTTGATTAACTAAATAATCACCGTTAGGCAATTTAGTAGGTATTTTAAATGTTTTTGTAGTATTTTCTGGAATAATTGTTTCAAAAATAATGTTTTTATTAATTGGGGTATATTTTAAAAGTGGAATTTTCTAACATTGATTATATAAAATCATGCTGTAAGGGTCTAATATTAGTTGCAAACGTTTTATCGAGGTAAATCCTCGGGTAAATCCTAAAATTCCGTCAAAATATGAGTGAAAATTATGAAGTAAACAAGGAATATTTTCTGAGATACCGAAATCATATAGTAATTGAATATTAGTTTGTTTATTAAGGGGTGTTGATTTATTAAACGATACAACGTTAGTTTTACAATTAAATATTTTATCGGGAAAGTAATTTTGAGCTATAGAAGGTTTTATTATATTTATCGTACTTCCTGTGTCAATAAGAATGTTTGCATTTAGTGAAGGAATATAAACATAAGGAAGTTCGGTACTTTTGTTATCTATGTTATAGGATTGAAGAATGTACTTTCTTCAAAATTTATGTCAGGTTCATTTTCATCATTCTCATTACCATTTTCAAAATTCAAACAATCATTTTGTTCTTCAAAATTTTGATTAGTTTCAAAGATATCATGATAATAATCTTCCTCAATAAAATTTTGAAAGTTTCCAAAATTATTCTCTTCACAAACTAATGTTGTTTGAGTCGACATCGGTTCCGGCTTATATTGCGGTTTAGGTGGTTGAAAAGTTTGCCTTTGAGACTGATTTCGTTGAAAATTAAAATTTGTCTTCATTTGCGATTTATTTTGTGGATTGAACTGGTTGTTTAGTTGAGGTATATAAGTATAAGTAGGTTGTTGGTTTGATTGATTTTGATTAAAACTTTGAAAAGGTGGATTTATTCGTTGGTTTGTTGTTTGTTTTGAAGAAAAGCTTCTGTTCATAAAATTAATTTCGTCGTTAGCGAAAGTTATTGCTTGATCTAGATTCTCAGGTTTTTTCCTGCCTAAGTTGTTTATTTGTCTCATTTGATAAATTTATTTTTGCAATGAGTTTAGCAAGACTCGAACGTATTCTACTGCCAAAGGAAATTATATTTTCGTTTCGTTCTATTTTAATGTTATTAAATTCGACTAACAGTTGTTCGATCGACCTGCTGTCGGAAAAATGTTGTAGTATTGCGGTTTTGATGTCATCCCAAGTGTTAAGATCGTCTCGAGGACATAAAATTTCACTAGCTTTTCCTCTAAATTTTGAAAAAATTGCGGCTCTTAAAGTAGCCGATGCTTCAGCAAACTGCACGTATCTGTTTATAATGCTTTCAACTGTTACAATAAAAATATGTATTTGTGTTTCTTTCCCCTCAAACAATGTGATTGTATCGATATCGATCTTAAAAAATTGATAATTCATTTTGATTACTATCGGTTGTGCTGGATCAGGCATTGAAATTACAAAATTCCTTTTTTGTGGAATAGAATAAGGTTTGAACATAAATTAATTAATACAATTTGCATCTACAACTTGTTTTCTAATTTGAATTTGTTTATTTAAAAATATTTGAGCTTTGTTCGAATTCAACAAAAGGGCAATTAATGAATCGACTCACCGGTTGATTTATTTAAACTGGTTTGCTGACCGCCGATGATTTGTAGAGAAGACTTGATTCATAGGAGGCGACGTTGAATGATTGGCCCGCAGTTCCTGGACTGTCTCGATACTCAGGGAAGCGATGCTGGATGATTCTGTCCACGATTCCTGGAGTCGTTTTGATTATCAGAGAAGCGATGCTGAATGATTTGAATGGCCCGCAATTTCTGAGATCGGCTGCTTTGCTCCGTGTAATGCGTAAGGGGTCTTGTCGGTTCACGATTTCCTCTTGTTGCGTAGAATTATTTCATAATTTAAAGTAATTTAGAATAATTTTACTATCGCGACGACTGCGCCAGTTTTGATTTGTCGTTTATTACCGAAACTTTTAATTACATGATGGATAATTTAAGACTAAACTAAACTAGGTTTTTACAATCTGTTTTATAGTAATAAAATGCTTATTGAGCTGTTTTTTACAACAATGACGATTGACCTTGCAGGTGTGCTTCGAGGAAGGCCACCTGCAGAGTTGCAGAGTTATCAAATCGGAGATTCAGTGTGGGCCGACGGATGTTATAATATATAACAGTTCAACTAAAGTATCTTTAACACTATACACTGTAGGTTTATCAAAGTAATTTTGTTTTGTAAATAAATAAAAAAAATTATTTTTGTTTTCTAAGATGGGTTGGATTATTAATTTTTTGCTTAGATGTTCTTTATTCATTAGATAAAGTTTACTACTAAATTTTTTTTTCTATTTGTTTAGCAAATCCTTTTCCTAGTTTAAAATCATGTGAAATACAATGAACTAAATTTTGTGATTTGTCAAAAATATCGTCATTAGTTTTAACAATTTGAAAGTTAGATTTTATTCTTGAAAGTGCATCAGCGTTAGAGTTTAGTGTTCCCGCTTTATATTCTATTTTATAGGTGTATTTATCAAGTTTTGTGCGCCATCGCATTAATTTTGAATTTGGGTCTTTTAGGCTCATTAACCATGTTAGTGGTCTATGATCTGTTCGAGTTTTGAATTTTTTACCATACAGGTAAGGCCTAAAGTACAAGACTGCCCAATAGTTCTTTTTCTGTGTGCTATAGTTTATTTCATGATTGTTAAGAGTTCTAGAGGCATAGGCTATAAACATGTCTTTCTCATTATTATTTTGACTTAGCACCGCTCCAATCGCATAATTGCTTGCGTCAGTTGTGACAATAAACTGTTTATTGAAATCAGGATATTTTAATATAGAAGAATTGATTAACATATTTTTACTACTTTACTGTCTATATTCTGTGTTTTCTGTATTTTTTACATGATCTTTTTTTTTTAATATGTTGTCATTGGTTTAGTTAGTTTTGCCAAATTGGGTATAAATTATAATAATCTAAAAGTTCTAAAACTTGTTTAATTTCCTTTTTTGTTTTGCGTATAAGAAAATTTTTGACAGCTTCAATTTTTGCTAGATTTGGTTTTACACATTCGTCCAAAAGCAAATGTCCAAGATATGCCATTTTTTTACGCATAAATACTGACTTATCTAATTGTATTTTCATATTATATTGTTTTAATTTGGATTTTTTTTTTTATTTTCACAATGTTTTTGTAAGGAAGTTCCTAGTATTATAATGTGTATCTAGGTAAACAAGACAAATTTTGTTAATATAAATCTTTCAAAATGTAATTCAATAGTCTCTGAAATGTGGCTGGAGAATTTTTAAGCCCAATTGCCATTCAGGTAAACTCAAAATGACCTCTATTGGCCGTTTTCACCAACGAATCCTAAAATATAAGCATTACCTAAGCAACTATAGGAACTTCCTAACACTAATTTGGTTTTCACCAGGCGTTAGGTATTACCTAAAGGCGTTAGGAGTTCCTATATTTAGGTATCCGATTTACGGCATCCCAAAAGCTAGGTACTAGTTTCTAACCTAAATTGTTATGTCAACACTAACAAACATGAATGCAATTAAATTTATTGAGCGATTAGATAGATTTGATTCTTCTGATGAAGAAAATTACAGGCGTCCGCGAATTATCAGGGTTAGAGAAAATTATTTTTATATATATGACAACATCGGAGGTTTCGAATGAAAAAACAAACGGTGCTATTAATTTTCGAGCAAATTGAAGTTGATTTGGAATTCAACAATGATAGGTAAGTAAATTAATATACAGGGTGTCCGGAAAATACGTGTACAACGTTTGACGACAGACTCCTGACGTCAAAATAGGTCGATCTAAGCCGACTTAGTTATATCCAAAATTGTCTCGTTTAGCCGGTAGAGGGCGTCAAAAATTTGTAAATATTAAAAAGAAATTACCTGTAACAATAATTTTTTAAGTGACCTTGTTGCTATGGCGTTTAATAATTTGACAATTATTGACAAATTGTCACCAGTCTATGAAATTTACTCAAGTATACGATCAACATTCTTGAATTACAAGTTCATTTTACCATTAAAAATGGAAAATTATACAAACTCTCAGAAAGTTGACATGCTCCTGGTATACGGGTTTTGTCAAGGAAATGGGCGTCAGAGTGTTAGGGTTTACATGGAGAGGTTTCCTAACCGTCGAATACCAAACCACCAAACATTTGCCAATATTGAGCGTCATCTTCGGGAAACGGGCAGTTTTGAGAAAAAGGCAGGGGAGATGATTCTGGAAAGAGTTGAAGAAGAACCAAGTACCAGTACCCGTCTCTTAGAACGTGAGTTAAATGTTCCTAAAACGATTGTCAATGAAGTTTTAAGAGAACAGTTGTTACATCCTTACCACATACAAAAAGTCCAGGAACTTTTACCGACTGATCCCCCCATGCGGCTTACATTTTGTCAATTTATTAGAAACAAAAGAATCCTTGTTCCAAATTTTTGTATAAAAATTAAGTTTACTGACGAGGCATGCTTTACAAGATCTGGGGTAACCAATCTGCACAACGAACATATTTATTCCGATGAAAATCCACATGCCATTAAAGTTGCACATCATCAGCATCAATTTAAAATTAATATTTGGGCAGGTATTATTGATCACTACCTTATTGGTCCCATTGTTATTCCAGACAGGTTAGATGGAAATATTTATTTAAATTTTTTGCAAGACACATTACCAATTCTTCTGGAGAATTTGCCCCTTTTACTTCGGAGGGAAATGTGGTATATGCATGATGGTGCCCCGCCCCATTTTTCCGTTGCCGTTCGGCAATACTTACATCATCAATATCCCAACCGATGGATTGGAAGAGGCAATGATGCACCAGTAAAATGGCCACCACGTTCTCCTGAGTTAAATATGTGTGACTTCTTTTTGTGGGGCGCTATTAAAACAGAAGTTTACAAGACTCCGGTAAACACACGCGATGATTTATTGCAGCGGATTTTAAATGCAGGCAACCATTTTAATAATCCCGAGACATTAGATAGGGTCCAATATCATTTTTTAAAGAGTGTTAATAAGTGTATTCAGCAAGATGGCGGTTATTTTACACATTTGCTTAAGTAATGTTTTTGTTTTACTTAGTTTCTTACAATAGATACTTTCAACTTTGTTATACTTTTGTTTTTTTTGACGCCCTCTACCGGCTAAACGAGACAATTTTGGATATAAATAAGTCGGCTTAGATCGACCTATTTTGACGTCAGGAGTCTGTCGTCAAACGTTGTACAGGTATTTTCCGGACACCCTGTATAATAATTATGATTATTTATATTTATTAATATTATAATTTACAGAAACAATTCTATCGCACCGATTAATCAATTATTGCTAACTTTAAGATTTTATGCAACAGGAAGCCACTTAATTCAAGTAAGTGATTTCAGTGGTGTTAGCGTGAGCACAGGTTGCAGGATTGTAAAGCGAGTAACAAATGCAATTATAAAGTTACGAAAAAAATATATTAAATTTCCAACGGATGCAGAAAAAGATCATATAAAAGAGGGATTTTACAAAATTGCAAGATTTCCTAATGTAGTTGGCACGATGGATTGCACCCATGTAAAAATACAATCACCAGGTTCGTATATATATATATATATACACTATACTAATTTAACACTTAAACATTGCGACAAAAAAGTATATTTTTATTTTTTGAACATGTCTGACGCATTATTTTATTCTCATCATAATGTTCGATCAATCAATATAACATTACCATTTTATTGCTGCAAATGTACTTGCTCTTATTAACTAATCGTACTACAGTATACTCCAATTGTAACGTACAATCGGTTATAAGGTACGCCAGTTATTATGTATTGACGTATCCATTTGCAGTTCCGTTATAACCAGAGTATACTGACATTAGTTTTATATATAATAGCAATAAACATTTAAAAAAAAAATTTAAGGAGGAGATGACGCAGAATTGTTTAGAAACCGTAAAGGTTATTTTTCAATCAATGTGCAAACGGTATCCGATGCAAATTTAAAAATATTGGACATTGTTGCACGTTGGCCTGGATCAACTCACGATTCTGCAATCTTCCAAAATAGTCGCCTCTACTATGGATTTGAAATGGGAGAACACAACAACTCGATATTATTGGGTGATAGCGGCTATCCTTTAAAGGTAATTTAATCATTAAAATAGCTAATAATATTTTAAAAACGTTTTATTATAAATCATTTTAATACATTGATCCAGGTTGGGTCGATGGCTTCGTTATCTGAAAATAAAATTGTTTAATTATCATTCTAGAGATATCTGATGACACCATTTTTAAATCCTATAACAAACGCACAAAAAAATTACAACCGTGCTCAAATTGTTACAAGGAATACGGTGGAGAGGCAGTACGGTGTCCTAAAACGTAGGTTTCCAGTTTTGGCTATAGGCATAAAGCTGAAATTGGAGACTGCTGCATCAGTAATCGTAGCTTGTGCTATACTTCACAATATATGTGTCAATGAAAAAGAGCAAGAACCACCAGACGAACTTGAGAACATTCAACAACTGATTGATAATGGACAAATTAATCAGGAGAATAATATGAACCAAAATGGCATTGAACGGGATGTATTAGTGAATACATATTTTAATATGTAGAATGCAAAATAAAAGATATAACTTACTTCTCAGTTTTAATAAAATTAATTCTTTTATGGCCACGTTTTGCTCCAAATCCTTTTTTTTAATTGATGCAGCTCCTGGGCTTTTTTTATTTCGCAATCCAGTAATTCTTGCTTTTTCTTCTCCGTACCCAGCTTTAGATCCTGTAGATCGGAGAAGCTGGCTCTTGAAGACGGTCTTCGTCGAGATTCTCTAGAACGCTTGGGAAAAATAAATAATTCTATAATTTAATAATCATGTTGTTTATATTTTATTCATATATTATCACCTGATACAGGTGATAATATATCACCTGTAGGTGATAATATATCACCTGTATCAGCTTCTAGAAAAAAAGTTTGTTTATTTTAAATTAAATTGCTCGATAATTCTTACCCTGCGAGTTCACATCCATGCTACAATCGGAATCTTCGACACCCATAACTCCACTTCCACCTCGTCCCATCATGGATAAAACTCTCTCTAATATAGGGTCATCTTGAAGTTCGTGGGCACCACCACTTGTCTTCATAACAGAAATCCTCTGCTTCGACTTATATATTTTGGCCTCACTTTTTAATTTATTAAATTTTTTTTCAAACTTTCAGGCATACTGCAATATATTAAAGAGATTAAGCATGTAGTTTTTGTAGCTGGTGTGGCCAGTACACAGACATGTAGGTGTAGGATAAGTAGTAGTTGCATATTATGACTATCATGAATGCAAATTCAACCGAAACATGCACACTTTACCCCATGCCGTTTCTTTGCACCGGTTGGTAAATCCATCCGTTTTTTTATTTAATATAACATTATTTTTGTTTATTAATTCTAATAATTTTAATTTTTCCTCCTTTGAAAAATTTTGGCTCCGTTTTCTTTTCTCACTATCGGACATTATCTTACTTTCTTACACAATTTACTTATCAATTACAAAATAATAATAGTAAACAAACACAAATGTGTGGTTATGTTGCTATTAATTATTAAGATGAAGTACACGCACGCAATTGTACCAACATGTAAAATAAAAATATCCCTAAAAATCCATTACCTTACTAGGAACTGCCTAGCTAAGTACTGGATGTTATGGTGAAATCGAATTTAGGTAAGTATTCATTTAGGCATTGCCTATCGCTAGGCATTACCTAACTAGGTTCCTGTTTAGGAATTGTTGGTGAAATCGGGCATATATGTGTTAAAAGCTGTTTTAGGAATAGAGTCTGTATGCATTTGGATTTGATAAAATTCGTAAATTAAGTCTAACGTTGTATAATATATATTTTTTCCTAATTTGTCTTAGACATCGGTGATATTAAAAATAGGAAACATATCTTCGATTGTTTTTGCATTGAGTTTACGATAGTCATTAACCATTCAAAATTTTTTTTTACCTGAAACATAGTGAATTGCTTTCTTGTATTATCTCGTTATTTAATAAGTCAGTAATTTGTTTGTCAATTTCTTCTTTGTTAACTTCGGGATAGCGATATACCCTGGTATATATTGGCATTTCGTCTGTTGTAATTATTTTATGTTAAATGACATTTGTATGTGATAATTTTTCTTTTTTTTTGGGAAAATATTACTATATTCTTTTATTAATTTATGAAATTCATTTTTTTCTTCTTCATTTAAATGTTCATTTCTATTTTTTTCTAAATTATTGTTAGCAAAATTCTTTTTTTTTTTTAATAACTCAGTTTATAAATTTTATTTTTTATATTAATTGTATTTTTGTGAAAGTCAATTTTCATTTGCATTTCAACCATTGTTGGTAGACTCATAAGCAAATTAAACTGTTTGTGAAAATCATATAAATAAAATTTTAAATTCTTGTTTTCAAATTTCAATATAATATATTCATTGCCTCTATGTTCTCCTGTTGCTGTTTTGAAGTTAAAATTTTCTTTAAGGATCTTAATTTTTTTTTAATCTATTAACATAAAATAATCTCCACATTTTAAAAATGCTAATTTAAAGTTTTGATATATAATTAGAATTTCTCTTGAAAATCCGGACAAATTTCTAAAAAGTTATTTGTGTCGTTTTCTTTTTCAATGTTACTTTGAGATGGATTTTCGTGCATAAAATCGTTGTAATTATTATCGCCATTATAGGTTTCATTTGTGAAATATTGATTTTCATCACTTGTTTCAGTATTATGTATTTCTTTTGCAACATAGTTTGGATGTGGAACATCCAAACTATGTTGCTAACTGCCTATTTTGTTTTGCAAACTAGTTATTTGGTATGTAATAATTATTCTGTCCTGGTTAAAATGTTTGTCTAGTTTGTATAGATATAGGAGTAAGTTTAATACCCTGTTCATTTTTTATTTGTTGTTTGGGACAAAATTTTTGATAATTTTGATTTTTGTTTTGAAAATTAATTGGTTCAGTAGAGACATTTGTTCCTGGAATATTTGAGGCGGAAAATAAAGTTATTGTTTAGCCATGGGCCTCTAATTAAAATTATTATTTTGTTTCAAGTATTGAAAGTCATTCTCTAATAAAGTTTCAATATTTTTAATGTTTTCAGATTTCAAGTGGTTAAACTATTTCTGTATGGATTATTAATATTTGAGATAAAATTATTTACTATTAAACTTTCAGTAAAATTGATAATTATTAATCTATTATTGGAGTCATTTTCTTCGATGGCAATTTTTGATTTTAACATTTTTTCTATTACTATTTCTAATAGTTTGTATGGGTTTTTAACATTTTGCAATTTTAATATTCCATTTAAAATTGTCACTGAATTAGTTTTATCTTTAAAATTATTTACTAAATGTTGACGTAAATCATTCCAAATCCTTATTACTATCCAAAGCTCGTTCTGTTATTTTGGTTTTAATAGTTAAATATGCAACAGTTTTATCAAAATCTTCTAATGGTGGGTCAAATGTACCAAAGAGAGTTTAAATTGTGTTAACTGAATTAATAAAATTACTTAATTTATTTGGATCTCCATTATATGTTGGAATGGAGTTTAATGCAAATTTAATTTTTTGTGATGATGAAATTATTAAATTTGCGAAACTTATTTTGAAACAAATTTCTTTATTCCTCAAATTGGATATTTGTTATTACAATTTATTATTTATATATATTATTTTTTTAAAAATAATTTTAAATTTGAGAAAAAATATATTATTTAAGTAAGTAAGAATTTTATTATTAATATTATTACATATGTACATTAAACTAAAAATTAATTATAAAACTATGTCTAGCAACAAATTAAAATTAAGATAAAATGAATATATATATTTAATGTATAAAATAAAATAAAAAAATGGTTTCGTCCCTCTCTCATCGTCCTGAGGTTTGTGGGTATTTATTCCCGTCTCAGGCTATTGGTATTGAAGGCTTGTTTGAGTTGTTCTCTTTATTTATTTAATTTATATTTTGTCGTGTAGTAGCATGTGTTTTATTTTTAATTTAAATGGTATGTAACTAAGACTTTTTATAAATGTTGGCAGATTATTGTATTGCTTTGTAGTTTCTGTTGTTAGTGTCTGTCTGCATTTAACAGTTGTATATTTTGTAGTCCTTATGTGCGATTTTCTTCTTGTTTGGTGGTTGTGTATTTCTTTGTTTGACTGTATTTTTATATTGGTTTTTATCATTTTGTGATTTATTTTATATAGCAATAGTATGTTGTTCAAGTCTATCATCTTATTTATATTTAATTCTTCCTTGTATAGTTCAGTTGAAGGTGTTTTTCTGTCCAGTGTGTATAGAATTTTGATGAATTTATTTTGTTGTCTTTGTAGTTTGTTTATGTTTTTTTTGGTTGTGTTTCCCCAGATATGGTTTAGGTACTTGTTATGTGATGCAAATATTGCATGATAAACTGATTTTTTTGAGTTTTTTGGTAGGTAATTTCGTATTTTTGTTACAGCCGCTATTGTTGAAGATTTTTTTTTCACAAGTTTGTTTATGTGAGCATCCCATTTCAGGTTTTCTTGAATAGTCAGACCCAGGTAATTCACATCTTTTATTTGTCTTATAGTTTTGCCATTTATTGTTATTGTTATAGGGGTTTCCTGTTTGTTGTTAAAAATCATGTATTCTGTTTTTGTCTCGTTGATTTAATAAAAATCATTTTCTATCTTATTCAAATTGAATATTTCCATTAATAAAGTATCGCTATCTTTCTGGGGATGTCTTGGCACTCGCACTGCGGGCTTTGCGACAGATGATTTCCTCGGAACAAGCGTTGCTTCTCGATTTGCTGTTGACGGACCTGGCACTCGTACTGCGGGCTCTGTGGTACGGAGATATGAAGTGGGCACTGCGTTTATACTTTTAACAAACTGTAGATTCTACTTTTCGCGTGTAATAAATCGTAAAAACAAATCAGTATTGGTTTTAACGAATTGAACTTATTTATTATTAAGTTTTCGACCAAAATACTGTTTTCACGATCAATTAATAAATAATATATTTATTTATTAATTGATTATTTTTTATTTTATTCACATTAAAATGCTTTGCAGGCTACAGCTTCATAACTAACTAAAATTAACGTATGGTCAATATATATACTATTCTACAAAAGTGTTTATGATGCATTACGTGTTAATAATCAGAGGTGTTAATCTGCATTTAACACCTGCATCGCTTAATGGATGAGAATGGAATCTTCCTATCCGGGCACCCGTAATATCCAAATACAACGACAACTCTGTAAACATATATTTACGTGCTACAGTGAATGAATTTGTTTTTTCCAACGGTCATTTTTGTTATTGAAGACTTGTGAATTTCATTCGCTAAAAGTAGTTAGAAGCGTGCGTTACTACGAACAGTGCTAAATGTGAAAATGAGTTCCAGGACTAAAAAACTGATTGAATTAGCTAAAAAGCGTATGTTACATTGTAATTTATGCAAGTTTTTTTTGTTAATACAAATTAAATACATTATAAAACTACTTATAGTTGGATGAATGAGGAAATAGATAGAACAAAGCAAATAAGAATAAATGGATTTGCTGGTAGTACTACAGCATTAGGCTTAGCTAAGTTAACATTTAAATTTTCAAACAAGCATGATGTTGAATTGAACCATCAGTTTTACGTGGTGAATGAAGTTAATGAACGGAAGGATGGCATATTGGGATCAGATATCCTAATTAAATATAAAGTTACAATAGACTACAAACAATTTCTATTAAACATATTATATAAAAATGTACCATTTACAGTTCCATTAAAATTAGATGAGGATGTTTTTATATCCATTCCACCAAGATGTGAAGTTATTAAATATTTTAAACCAAATATAGACGAGGACTGTATTGTGCTCTCGCAGGGGTAAATTATAAAATTAAAAAAAGAAATAATTAAATGAATGAATGAATAACTGATTATGAGAATGAATAAATGAGATGATTTTACAAAATAACTTTTATGTACATTAAGTACACACACTTTTCAAAAATTAGTATACTAACATATATAAGTAAAACAGAAAAATAACAAAAGATAAAGAATATGAAAAAGGGGTAGAATTACTCCCACGTTGCGCTACCTCAGCGATAAAATGAAAGCCGGTTAACACGTGGCTTGCCGAGTAGATGTGATGCTCAGTTAAGTATAATATAATAATATATAGGCACACAATTATATAAATACATATATTCTGCGGCTGTAATTCACTTAGGTGAATACACATATATATCCTTATATAGATATAGCACTTAATTAATTACAAATTACGCAGGCTACTTCCTGCAACGAAAACGAGTGTGACGGGAAAATTATAAAAGAAAACAAAAACAAGATAAACTTACATGAGCGTGGATGTGTGCCTTATTTAAATAAAGTCCCGTTTGAATCGATATCCGTGAACGATAATCAACTAGTCTCAAACGGCCTGTATCCGCAAATCGCGATGTTTGGTCGGCGAAGACTTTTAATAAAAGAACCGTATAAAACTGGCGTTTGCTCTGGGGAAAACTCGCAGAATTGCCCCGCGCATGATCCACTCAGTAAGTTTATTTGTCCTGTCTTAAATTAAAAGGGAGTCTTAGAAAAGAAAAAGGAACCGGGCTAACACAAAATTATACAAGATAAAGCTCAGAAAATTGGGTAATTAATCAATCAACAATGTTAATTTAAATTTTAAATTACCAGAAACATAAGACAGTTGGCAACACTCCAACTACACTCGAGCCGCGCTCCCCCACTGTCAAATCGGACAGAAGTGAAACTAAACATTAAAACAGTGAGTGAATTAAACTAGGTACATGTTGTTACATATTAATGAAAAATAACCACATATAACAGTGGCCAGTGCTGATACATGGGATATTTTAATTAGTAGTTGGTAAGTGACCATTTACATACAATGAGTAATTACTGAAATAAATATAAAAAGAACTAGGAAATATTAAAACTCTTGTATAGTTTTATGTTAGCTATATACAAATTACCAAAAATGTAAGAAAGGGAAGTAATGGCAAGGACAATATACATGATGAATTGAAGGAATTACGGACATAAGGACTGGGATGGAACAAACATAAAGGCTGCCAAAATTTATGTGTGCAAATCTCCAATTATAACGGAGTACGATTTAGCATAAGATATTGTAAATAAAAACATTAATCTATACATAGAAAATAGTAAAACAAGACCTGCCAAACACTGTCGGGTGAAGGCAATTAATCATTAAATTATTACTCCGTGTTTTAGCTCTTAACCAGAAGTGCTGGATAATAAAGAATGCCGGCAACTCGTACTACACAACGAAGTAGAACTTGCATACGTTGGATACTCAGATAAGTTATATCACAAATTAATTATATTAATGTATTTTTTGTTTGTTTTAGGTGTAACAAAAAATCCAACCGTGACAAAGTTAGCGATGGGGTGTGAAACACTAAACTAAAGAATTTTTAACCTTTGATAGAGAAATTATCAGCGTTTACTATATTCAATTTTAATGACGTTCCAACCTCGCCAGACCGAGTTGATAAATTATTCGAGGAAATCAAAGTAGATTCATTGAACTCTGAAGAAAGAGATGTAATCTACAAAAATGTGTGATAAATATTCAGATATTTTTTATTTGCAAAACGATCCACTAATGGTCACAAATGTGTACCAACAAAATATTAAATTACGAGATAATGTGTAATCCGTATATATTAAACAATATCGCCTTCCGCAGTCCCAACAAGTGGAAATACATAAACAAATTAACACCATGTTAAAGTAAAAAATAATTGAACCAACCAGTTCTCCGCTTTTAATAGTACCCAAAAAGAACGATGCAAATGAAATAAAAAATGAAAAATAGTCATTGACTATAGACAATTAAATAAAAATATAGTAGATCATAAGTTCCCTTTGCCTTAAAATTTTGAAAGTTTCCAAAATTATTCTCTTCACAAACTAATGTTGTTTGAGTCGACATCGGTTCCGGCTTATATTGCGGTTTAGGTGGTTGAAAAGTTTGCCTTTGAGACTGATTTCGTTGAAAATTAAAATTTGTCTTCATTTGCGATTTATTTTGTGGATTGAACTGGTTGTTTAGTTGAGGTATATAAGTATAAGTAGGTTGTTGGTTTGATTGATTTTGATTAAAACTTTGAAAAGGTGGATTTATTCGTTGGTTTGTTGTTTGTTTTGAAGAAAAGCTTCTGTTCATAAAATTAATTTCGTCGTTAGCGAAAGTTATTGCTTGATCTAGATTCTCAGGTTTTTTCCTGCCTAAGTTGTTTATTTGTCTCATTTGATAAATTTATTTTTGCAATGAGTTTAGCAAGACTCGAACGTATTCTACTGCCAAAGGAAATTATATTTTCGTTTCGTTCTATTTTAATGTTATTAAATTCGACTAACAGTTGTTCGATCGACCTGCTGTCGGAAAAATGTTGTAGTATTGCGGTTTTGATGTCATCCCAAGTGTTAAGATCGTCTCGAGGACATAAAATTTCACTAGCTTTTCCTCTAAATTTTGAAAAAATTGCGGCTCTTAAAGTAGCCGATGCTTCAGCAAACTGCACGTATCTGTTTATAATGCTTTCAACTGTTACAATAAAAATATGTATTTGTGTTTCTTTCCCCTCAAACAATGTGATTGTATCGATATCGATCTTAAAAAATTGATAATTCATTTTGATTACTATCGGTTGTGCTGGATCAGGCATTGAAATTACAAAATTCCTTTTTTGTGGAATAGAATAAGGTTTGAACATAAATTAATTAATACAATTTGCATCTACAACTTGTTTTCTAATTTGAATTTGTTTATTTAAAAATATTTGAGCTTTGTTCGAATTCAACAAAAGGGCAATTAATGAATCGACTCACCGGTTGATTTATTTAAACTGGTTTGCTGACCGCCGATGATTTGTAGAGAAGACTTGATTCATAGGAGGCGACGTTGAATGATTGGCCCGCAGTTCCTGGACTGTCTCGATACTCAGGGAAGCGATGCTGGATGATTCTGTCCACGATTCCTGGAGTCGTTTTGATTATCAGAGAAGCGATGCTGAATGATTTGAATGGCCCGCAATTTCTGAGATCGGCTGCTTTGCTCCGTGTAATGCGTAAGGGGTCTTGTCGGTTCACGATTTCCTCTTGTTGCGTAGAATTATTTCATAATTTAAAGTAATTTAGAATAATTTTACTATCGCGACGACTGCGCCAGTTTTGATTTGTCGTTTATTACCGAAACTTTTAATTACATGATGGATAATTTAAGACTAAACTAAACTAGGTTTTTACAATCTGTTTTATAGTAATAAAATGCTTATTGAGCTGTTTTTTACAACAATGACGATTGACCTTGCAGGTGTGCTTCGAGGAAGGCCACCTGCAGAGTTGCAGAGTTATCAAATCGGAGATTCAGTGTGGGCCGACGGATGTTATAATATATAACAGTTCAACTAAAGTATCTTTAACACTATACACTGTAGGTTTATCAAAGTAATTTTGTTTTGTAAATAAATAAAAAAAATTATTTTTGTTTTCTAAGATGGGTTGGATTATTAATTTTTTGCTTAGATGTTCTTTATTCATTAGATAAAGTTTACTACTAAATTTTTTTTTCTATTTGTTTAGCAAATCCTTTTCCTAGTTTAAAATCATGTGAAATACAATGAACTAAATTTTGTGATTTGTCAAAAATATCGTCATTAGTTTTAACAATTTGAAAGTTAGATTTTATTCTTGAAAGTGCATCAGCGTTAGAGTTTAGTGTTCCCGCTTTATATTCTATTTTATAGGTGTATTTATCAAGTTTTGTGCGCCATCGCATTAATTTTGAATTTGGGTCTTTTAGGCTCATTAACCATGTTAGTGGTCTATGATCTGTTCGAGTTTTGAATTTTTTACCATACAGGTAAGGCCTAAAGTACAAGACTGCCCAATAGTTCTTTTTCTGTGTGCTATAGTTTATTTCATGATTGTTAAGAGTTCTAGAGGCATAGGCTATAAACATGTCTTTCTCATTATTATTTTGACTTAGCACCGCTCCAATCGCATAATTGCTTGCGTCAGTTGTGACAATAAACTGTTTATTGAAATCAGGATATTTTAATATAGAAGAATTGATTAACATATTTTTACTACTTTACTGTCTATATTCTGTGTTTTCTGTATTTTTTACATGATCTTTTTTTTTTAATATGTTGTCATTGGTTTAGTTAGTTTTGCCAAATTGGGTATAAATTATAATAATCTAAAAGTTCTAAAACTTGTTTAATTTCCTTTTTTGTTTTGCGTATAAGAAAATTTTTGACAGCTTCAATTTTTGCTAGATTTGGTTTTACACATTCGTCCAAAAGCAAATGTCCAAGATATGCCATTTTTTTACGCATAAATACTGACTTATCTAATTGTATTTTCATATTATATTGTTTTAATTTGGATTTTTTTTTTTATTTTCACAATGTTTTTGTAAGGAAGTTCCTAGTATTATAATGTGTATCTAGGTAAACAAGACAAATTTTGTTAATATAAATCTTTCAAAATGTAATTCAATAGTCTCTGAAATGTGGCTGGAGAATTTTTAAGCCCAATTGCCATTCAGGTAAACTCAAAATGACCTCTATTGGCCGTTTTCACCAACGAATCCTAAAATATAAGCATTACCTAAGCAACTATAGGAACTTCCTAACACTAATTTGGTTTTCACCAGGCGTTAGGTATTACCTAAAGGCGTTAGGAGTTCCTATATTTAGGTATCCGATTTACGGCATCCCAAAAGCTAGGTACTAGTTTCTAACCTAAATTGTTATGTCAACACTAACAAACATGAATGCAATTAAATTTATTGAGCGATTAGATAGATTTGATTCTTCTGATGAAGAAAATTACAGGCGTCCGCGAATTATCAGGGTTAGAGAAAATTATTTTTATATATATGACAACATCGGAGGTTTCGAATGAAAAAACAAACGGTGCTATTAATTTTCGAGCAAATTGAAGTTGATTTGGAATTCAACAATGATAGGTAAGTAAATTAATATACAGGGTGTCCGGAAAATACGTGTACAACGTTTGACGACAGACTCCTGACGTCAAAATAGGTCGATCTAAGCCGACTTAGTTATATCCAAAATTGTCTCGTTTAGCCGGTAGAGGGCGTCAAAAATTTGTAAATATTAAAAAGAAATTACCTGTAACAATAATTTTTTAAGTGACCTTGTTGCTATGGCGTTTAATAATTTGACAATTATTGACAAATTGTCACCAGTCTATGAAATTTACTCAAGTATACGATCAACATTCTTGAATTACAAGTTCATTTTACCATTAAAAATGGAAAATTATACAAACTCTCAGAAAGTTGACATGCTCCTGGTATACGGGTTTTGTCAAGGAAATGGGCGTCAGAGTGTTAGGGTTTACATGGAGAGGTTTCCTAACCGTCGAATACCAAACCACCAAACATTTGCCAATATTGAGCGTCATCTTCGGGAAACGGGCAGTTTTGAGAAAAAGGCAGGGGAGATGATTCTGGAAAGAGTTGAAGAAGAACCAAGTACCAGTACCCGTCTCTTAGAACGTGAGTTAAATGTTCCTAAAACGATTGTCAATGAAGTTTTAAGAGAACAGTTGTTACATCCTTACCACATACAAAAAGTCCAGGAACTTTTACCGACTGATCCCCCCATGCGGCTTACATTTTGTCAATTTATTAGAAACAAAAGAATCCTTGTTCCAAATTTTTGTATAAAAATTATGTTTACTGACGAGGCATGCTTTACAAGATCTGGGGTAACCAATCTGCACAACGAACATATTTATTCCGATGAAAATCCACATGCCATTAAAGTTGCACATCATCAGCATCAATTTAAAATTAATATTTGGGCAGGTATTATTGATCACTACCTTATTGGTCCCATTGTTATTCCAGACAGGTTAGATGGAAATATTTATTTAAATTTTTTGCAAGACACATTACCAATTCTTCTGGAGAATTTGCCCCTTTTACTTCGGAGGGAAATGTGGTATATGCATGATGGTGCCCCGCCCCATTTTTCCGTTGCCGTTCGGCAATACTTACATCATCAATATCCCAACCGATGGATTGGAAGAGGCAATGATGCACCAGTAAAATGGCCACCACGTTCTCCTGAGTTAAATATGTGTGACTTCTTTTTGTGGGGCGCTATTAAAACAGAAGTTTACAAGACTCCGGTAAACACACGCGATGATTTATTGCAGCGGATTTTAAATGCAGGCAACCATTTTAATAATCCCGAGACATTAGATAGGGTCCAATATCATTTTTTAAAGAGTGTTAATAAGTGTATTCAGCAAGATGGCGGTTATTTTACACATTTGCTTAAGTAATGTTTTTGTTTTACTTAGTTTCTTACAATAGATACTTTCAACTTTGTTATACTTTTGTTTTTTTTGACGCCCTCTACCGGCTAAACGAGACAATTTTGGATATAAATAAGTCGGCTTAGATCGACCTATTTTGACGTCAGGAGTCTGTCGTCAAACGTTGTACAGGTATTTTCCGGACACCCTGTATAATAATTATGATTATTTATATTTATTAATATTATAATTTACAGAAACAATTCTATCGCACCGATTAATCAATTATTGCTAACTTTAAGATTTTATGCAACAGGAAGCCACTTAATTCAAGTAAGTGATTTCAGTGGTGTTAGCGTGAGCACAGGTTGCAGGATTGTAAAGCGAGTAACAAATGCAATTATAAAGTTACGAAAAAAATATATTAAATTTCCAACGGATGCAGAAAAAGATCATATAAAAGAGGGATTTTACAAAATTGCAAGATTTCCTAATGTAGTTGGCACGATGGATTGCACCCATGTAAAAATACAATCACCAGGTTCGTATATATATATATATATACACTATACTAATTTAACACTTAAACATTGCGACAAAAAAGTATATTTTTATTTTTTGAACATGTCTGACGCATTATTTTATTCTCATCATAATGTTCGATCAATCAATATAACATTACCATTTTATTGCTGCAAATGTACTTGCTCTTATTAACTAATCGTACTACAGTATACTCCAATTGTAACGTACAATCGGTTATAAGGTACGCCAGTTATTATGTATTGACGTATCCATTTGCAGTTCCGTTATAACCAGAGTATACTGACATTAGTTTTATATATAATAGCAATAAACATTTAAAAAAAAAATTTAAGGAGGAGATGACGCAGAATTGTTTAGAAACCGTAAAGGTTATTTTTCAATCAATGTGCAAACGGTATCCGATGCAAATTTAAAAATATTGGACATTGTTGCACGTTGGCCTGGATCAACTCACGATTCTGCAATCTTCCAAAATAGTCGCCTCTACTATGGATTTGAAATGGGAGAACACAACAACTCGATATTATTGGGTGATAGCGGCTATCCTTTAAAGGTAATTTAATCATTAAAATAGCTAATAATATTTTAAAAACGTTTTATTATAAATCATTTTAATACATTGATCCAGGTTGGGTCGATGGCTTCGTTATCTGAAAATAAAATTGTTTAATTATCATTCTAGAGATATCTGATGACACCATTTTTAAATCCTATAACAAACGCACAAAAAAATTACAACCGTGCTCAAATTGTTACAAGGAATACGGTGGAGAGGCAGTACGGTGTCCTAAAACGTAGGTTTCCAGTTTTGGCTATAGGCATAAAGCTGAAATTGGAGACTGCTGCATCAGTAATCGTAGCTTGTGCTATACTTCACAATATATGTGTCAATGAAAAAGAGCAAGAACTACCAGACGAACTTGAGAACATTCAACAACTGATTGATAATGGACAAATTAATCAGGAGAATAATTTGAACCAAAATGGCATTGAACGGGATGTATTAGTGAATACATATTTTAATATGTAGAATGCAAAATAAAAGATATAACTTACTTCTCAGTTTTAATAAAATTAATTCTTTTATGGCCACGTTTTGCTCCAAATCCTTTTTTTTTAATTGATGCAGCTCCTGGGCTTTTTTTATTTCGCAATCCAGTAATTCTTGCTTTTTCTTCTCCGTACCCAGCTTTAGATCCTGTAGATCGGAGAAGCTGGCTCTTGAAGACGGTCTTCGTCGAGATTCTCTAGAACGCTTGGGAAAAATAAATAATTCTATAATTTAATAATCATGTTGTTTATATTTTATTCATATATTATCACCTGATACAGGTGATAATATATCACCTGTAGGTGATAATATATCACCTGTATCAGCTTCTAGAAAAAAAGTTTGTTTATTTTAAATTAAATTGCTCGATAATTCTTACCCTGCGAGTTCACATCCATGCTACAATCGGAATCTTCGACACCCATAACTCCACTTCCACCTCGTCCCATCATGGATAAAACTCTCTCTAATATAGGGTCATCTTGAAGTTCGTGGGCACCACCACTTGTCTTCATAACAGAAATCCTCTGCTTCGACTTATATATTTTGGCCTCACTTTTTAATTTATTAAATTTTTTTTTCAAACTTTCAGGCATACTGCAATATATTAAAGAGATTAAGCATGTAGTTTTTGTAGCTGGTGTGGCCAGTACACAGACATGTAGGTGTAGGATAAGTAGTAGTTGCATATTATGACTATCATGAATGCAAATTCAACCGAAACATGCACACTTTACCCCATGCCGTTTCTTTGCACCGGTTGGTAAATCCATCCGTTTTTTTATTTAATATAACATTATTTTTGTTTATTAATTCTAATAATTTTAATTTTTCCTCCTTTGAAAAATTTTGGCTCCGTTTTCTTTTCTCACTATCGGACATTATCTTACTTTCTTACACAATTTACTTATCAATTACAAAATAATAATAGTAAACAAACACAAATGTGTGGTTATGTTGCTATTAATTATTAAGATGAAGTACACGCACGCAATTGTACCAACATGTAAAATAAAAATATCCCTAAAAATCCATTACCTTACTAGGAACTGCCTAGCTAAGTACTGGATGTTATGGTGAAATCGAATTTAGGTAAGTATTCATTTAGGCATTGCCTATCGCTAGGCATTACCTAACTAGGTTCCTGTTTAGGAATTGTTGGTGAAATCGGGCATATATGTGTTAAAAGCTGTTTTAGGAATAGAGTCTGTATGCATTTGGATTTGATAAAATTCGTAAATTAAGTCTAACGTTGTATAATATATATTTTTTCCTAATTTGTCTTAGACATCGGTGATATTAAAAATAGGAAACTTATCTTCGATTGTTTTTGCATTGAGTTTACGATAGTCATTAACCATTCAAAATTTTTTTTTACCTGAAACATAGTGAATTGCTTTCTTGTATTATCTCGTTATTTAATAAGTCAGTAATTTGTTTGTCAATTTCTTCTTTGTTAACTTCGGGATAGCGATATACCCTGGTATATATTGGCATTTCGTCTGTTGTAATTATTTTATGTTAAATGACATTTGTATGTGATAATTTTTCTTTTTTTTTGGGAAAATATTACTATATTCTTTTATTAATTTATGAAATTCATTTTTTTCTTCTTCATTTAAATGTTCATTTCTATTTTTTTCTAAATTATTGTTAGCAAAATTCTTTTTTTTTTTTAATAACTCAGTTTATAAATTTTATTTTTTATATTAATTGTATTTTTGTGAAAGTCAATTTTCATTTGCATTTCAACCATTGTTGGTAGACTCATAAGCAAATTAAACTGTTTGTGAAAATCATATAAATAAAATTTTAAATTCTTGTTTTCAAATTTCAATATAATATATTCATTGCCTCTATGTTCTCCTGTTGCTGTTTTGAAGTTAAAATTTTCTTTAAGGATCTTAATTTTTTTTTAATCTATTAACATAAAATAATCTCCACATTTTAAAAATGCTAATTTAAAGTTTTGATATATAATTAGAATTTCTCTTGAAAATCCGGACAAATTTCTAAAAAGTTATTTGTGTCGTTTTCTTTTTCAATGTTACTTTGAGATGGATTTTCGTGCATAAAATCGTTGTAATTATTATCGCCATTATAGGTTTCATTTGTGAAATATTGATTTTCATCACTTGTTTCAGTATTATGTATTTCTTTTGCAACATAGTTTGGATGTGGAACATCCAAACTATGTTGCTAACTGCCTATTTTGTTTTGCAAACTAGTTATTTGGTATGTAATAATTATTCTGTCCTGGTTAAAATGTTTGTCTAGTTTGTATAGATATAGGAGTAAGTTTAATACCCTGTTCATTTTTTATTTGTTGTTTGGGACAAAATTTTTGATAATTTTGATTTTTGTTTTGAAAATTAATTGGTTCAGTAGAGACATTTGTTCCTGGAATATTTGAGGCGGAAAATAAAGTTATTGTTTAGCCATGGGCCTCTAATTAAAATTATTATTTTGTTTCAAGTATTGAAAGTCATTCTCTAATAAAGTTTCAATATTTTTAATGTTTTCAGATTTCAAGTGGTTAAACTATTTCTGTATGGATTATTAATATTTGAGATAAAATTATTTACTATTAAACTTTCAGTAAAATTGATAATTATTAATCTATTATTGGAGTCATTTTCTTCGATGGCAATTTTTGATTTTAACATTTTTTCTATTACTATTTCTAATAGTTTGTATGGGTTTTTAACATTTTGCAATTTTAATATTCCATTTAAAATTGTCACTGAATTAGTTTTATCTTTAAAATTATTTACTAAATGTTGACGTAAATCATTCCAAATTCCTTATTACTATCCAAAGCTCGTTCTGTTATTTTGGTTTTAATAGTTAAATATGCAACAGTTTTATCAAAATCTTCTAATGGTGGGTCAAATGTACCAAAGAGAGTTTAAATTGTGTTAACTGAATTAATAAAATTACTTAATTTATTTGGATCTCCATTATATGTTGGAATGGAGTTTAATGCAAATTTAATTTTTTGTGATGATGAAATTATTAAATTTGCGAAACTTATTTTGAAACAAATTTCTTTATTCCTCAAATTGGATATTTGTTATTACAATTTATTATTTATATATATTATTTTTTTAAAAATAATTTTAAATTTGAGAAAAAATATATTATTTAAGTAAGTAAGAATTTTATTATTAATATTATTACATATGTACATTAAACTAAAAATTAATTATAAAACTATGTCTAGCAACAAATTAAAATTAAGATAAAATGAATATATATATTTAATGTATAAAATAAAATAAAAAAATGGTTTCGTCCCTCTCTCATCGTCCTGAGGTTTGTGGGTATTTATTCCCGTCTCAGGCTATTGGTATTGAAGGCTTGTTTGAGTTGTTCTCTTTATTTATTTAATTTATATTTTGTCGTGTAGTAGCATGTGTTTTATTTTTAATTTAAATGGTATGTAACTAAGACTTTTTATAAATGTTGGCAGATTATTGTATTGCTTTGTAGTTTCTGTTGTTAGTGTCTGTCTGCATTTAACAGTTGTATATTTTGTAGTCCTTATGTGCGATTTTCTTCTTGTTTGGTGGTTGTGTATTTCTTTGTTTGACTGTATTTTTATATTGGTTTTTATCATTTTGTGATTTATTTTATATAGCAATAGTATGTTGTTCAAGTCTATCATCTTATTTATATTTAATTCTTCCTTGTATAGTTCAGTTGAAGGTGTTTTTCTGTCCAGTGTGTATAGAATTTTGATGAATTTATTTTGTTGTCTTTGTAGTTTGTTTATGTTTTTTTTGGTTGTGTTTCCCCAGATATGGTTTAGGTACTTGTTATGTGATGCAAATATTGCATGATAAACTGATTTTTTTGAGTTTTTTGGTAGGTAATTTCGTATTTTTGTTACAGCCGCTATTGTTGAAGATTTTTTTTTCACAAGTTTGTTTATGTGAGCATCCCATTTCAGGTTTTCTTGAATAGTCAGACCCAGGTAATTCACATCTTTTATTTGTCTTATAGTTTTGCCATTTATTGTTATTGTTATAGGGGTTTCCTGTTTGTTGTTAAAAATCATGTATTCTGTTTTTGTCTCGTTGATTTAATAAAAATCATTTTCTATCTTATTCAAATTGAATATTTCCATTAATAAAGTATCGCTATCTTTCTGGGGATGTCTTGGCACTCGCACTGCGGGCTTTGCGACAGATGATTTCCTCGGAACAAGCGTTGCTTCTCGATTTGCTGTTGACGGACCTGGCACTCGTACTGCGGGCTCTGTGGTACGGAGATATGAAGTGGGCACTGCGTTTATACTTTTAACAAACTGTAGATTCTACTTTTCGCGTGTAATAAATCGTAAAAACAAATCAGTATTGGTTTTAACGAATTGAACTTATTTATTATTAAGTTTTCGACCAAAATACTGTTTTCACGATCAATTAATAAATAATATATTTATTTATTAATTGATTATTTTTTATTTTATTCACATTAAAATGCTTTGCAGGCTACAGCTTCATAACTAACTAAAATTAACGTATGGTCAATATATATACTATTCTACAAAAGTGTTTATGATGCATTACGTGTTAATAATCAGAGGTGTTAATCTGCATTTAACACCTGCATCGCTTAATGGATGAGAATGGAATCTTCCTATCCGGGCACCCGTAATATCCAAATACAACGACAACTCTGTAAACATATATTTACGTGCTACAGTGAATGAATTTGTTTTTTCCAACGGTCATTTTTGTTATTGAAGACTTGTGAATTTCATTCGCTAAAAGTAGTTAGAAGCGTGCGTTACTACGAACAGTGCTAAATGTGAAAATGAGTTCCAGGACTAAAAAACTGATTGAATTAGCTAAAAAGCGTATGTTACATTGTAATTTATGCAAGTTTTTTTTGTTAATACAAATTAAATACATTATAAAACTACTTATAGTTGGATGAATGAGGAAATAGATAGAACAAAGCAAATAAGAATAAATGGATTTGCTGGTAGTACTACAGCATTAGGCTTAGCTAAGTTAACATTTAAATTTTCAAACAAGCATGATGTTGAATTGAACCATCAGTTTTACGTGGTGAATGAAGTTAATGAACGGAAGGATGGCATATTGGGATCAGATATCCTAATTAAATATAAAGTTACAATAGACTACAAACAATTTCTATTAAACATATTATATAAAAATGTACCATTTACAGTTCCATTAAAATTAGATGAGGATGTTTTTATATCCATTCCACCAAGATGTGAAGTTATTAAATATTTTAAACCAAATATAGACGAGGACTGTATTGTGCTCTCGCAGGGGTAAATTATAAAATTAAAAAAAGAAATAATTAAATGAATGAATGAATAACTGATTATGAGAATGAATAAATGAGATGATTTTACAAAATAACTTTTATGTACATTAAGTACACACACTTTTCAAAAATTAGTATACTAACATATATAAGTAAAACAGAAAAATAACAAAAGATAAAGAATATGAAAAAGGGGTAGAATTACTCCCACGTTGCGCTACCTCAGCGATAAAATGAAAGCCGGTTAACACGTGGCTTGCCGAGTAGATGTGATGCTCAGTTAAGTATAATATAATAATATATAGGCACACAATTATATAAATACATATATTCTGCGGCTGTAATTCACTTAGGTGAATACACATATATATCCTTATATAGATATAGCACTTAATTAATTACAAATTACGCAGGCTACTTCCTGCAACGAAAACGAGTGTGACGGGAAAATTATAAAAGAAAACAAAAACAAGATAAACTTACATGAGCGTGGATGTGTGCCTTATTTAAATAAAGTCCCGTTTGAATCGATATCCGTGAACGATAATCAACTAGTCTCAAACGGCCTGTATCCGCAAATCGCGATGTTTGGTCGGCGAAGACTTTTAATAAAAGAACCGTATAAAACTGGCGTTTGCTCTGGGGAAAACTCGCAGAATTGCCCCGCGCATGATCCACTCAGTAAGTTTATTTGTCCTGTCTTAAATTAAAAGGGAGTCTTAGAAAAGAAAAAGGAACCGGGCTAACACAAAATTATACAAGATAAAGCTCAGAAAATTGGGTAATTAATCAATCAACAATGTTAATTTAAATTTTAAATTACCAGAAACATAAGACAGTTGGCAACACTCCAACTACACTCGAGCCGCGCTCCCCCACTGTCAAATCGGACAGAAGTGAAACTAAACATTAAAACAGTGAGTGAATTAAACTAGGTACATGTTGTTACATATTAATGAAAAATAACCACATATAACAGTGGCCAGTGCTGATACATGGGATATTTTAATTAGTAGTTGGTAAGTGACCATTTACATACAATGAGTAATTACTGAAATAAATATAAAAAGAACTAGGAAATATTAAAACTCTTGTATAGTTTTATGTTAGCTATATACAAATTACCAAAAATGTAAGAAAGGGAAGTAATGGCAAGGACAATATACATGATGAATTGAAGGAATTACGGACATAAGGACTGGGATGGAACAAACATAAAGGCTGCCAAAATTTATGTGTGCAAATCTCCAATTATAACGGAGTACGATTTAGCATAAGATATTGTAAATAAAAACATTAATCTATACATAGAAAATAGTAAAACAAGACCTGCCAAACACTGTCGGGTGAAGGCAATTAATCATTAAATTATTACTCCGTGTTTTAGCCCTTAACCAGAAGTGCTGGATAATAAAGAATGCCGGCAACTCGTACTACACAACGAAGTAGAACTTGCATACGTTGGATACTCAGATAAGTTATATCACAAATTAATTATATTAATGTATTTTTTGTTTGTTTTAGGTGTAACAAAAAATCCAACCGTGACAAAGTTAGCGATGGGGTGTGAAACACTAAACTAAAGAATTTTTAACCTTTGATAGAGAAATTATCAGCGTTTACTATATTCAATTTTAATGACGTTCCAACCTCGCCAGACCGAGTTGATAAATTATTCGAGGAAATCAAAGTAGATTCATTGAACTCTGAAGAAAGAGATGTAATCTACAAAAATGTGTGATAAATATTCAGATATTTTTTATTTGCAAAACGATCCACTAATGGTCACAAATGTGTACCAACAAAATATTAAATTACGAGATAATGTGTAATCCGTATATATTAAACAATATCGCCTTCCGCAGTCCCAACAAGTGGAAATACATAAACAAATTAACACCATGTTAAAGTAAAAAATAATTGAACCAACCAGTTCTCCGCTTTTAATAGTACCCAAAAAGAACGATGCAAATGAAATAAAAAATGAAAAATAGTCATTGACTATAGACAATTAAATAAAAATATAGTAGATCATAAGTTCCCTTTGCCTTAACCAAAGGCAATTTTGGATGCGTTAGGGAGGTGGGGGGGGAGCCGTATATTTTTGAACAAGGAAGCAAGACCTTATACAGCATTCACAACAGGTCAAGGTCAATTCCAAATGACTAAGCTGCCAATGGGTCTCAAAATTAGTTCAAATGCGTTTTTAAAAGCAATCTGCAAGCCCACAATAGAAATTTAAGTAAAGTTTTTAAGAGACTAAAAGATGAATCTATAATAATTATAGGTAACTAAAACATGATTCTGAAATACTAATTAGAACTTGATAACATAATGACCAAAGATGACTTATCTTAGTCCGGGAACTTAAATAGGTGTCCCACAAAATTTACTTAATAACTAACAAAAACCTGATTGTTTTTTTAACGATCCTTCCTGTAATTTTGGTGTAGATAAAATTGTTGGATCAGCACCATTAACCTCGTCCTTTATAAATAATAGACATCCATGTTAATCCATGATAATATTCGATAGAGATTACTTTTCGCATTGCCGTGACATTGGGTTTTCTTTTGCCAAGTGTCTATCATTTATTGTTTGTTTTATTAAAAACAAACATTCCTTTATTTGTGAGTGATAAATTTTTAATCTCGTCATAAAAGACCTACAAATTGTTTTAAAATAAATGAATTTAACAATAACAAAAAAAAACATCTACCAATTAACAAAATTAAAAAAAAAATCAAAAACAATAACATACCTTATTGGCATTATCAAACACAATTATAGACACTTTTTCAATTTTAAAATTTAATACTATCATTATTACTTAGTATTCAACGTAAAAGTAATTCACTTTCTCTTACTTTATTATTATTAATTACTATGACATTAAACGAAAAAATTAATTTGGCAACACCGGAAGAAAATAATACTTAAGTATAAATTATGAATTGCAAAAATATACATATACAACCACATTCACTCATTCAAATTTGTTGTTAAATAAACAACTCTACCATAATCCGCGTACTATGGGTAGACTAGCGTAATATGCCGTATGAAACAAAAATATAACGTTACAAGATAATTTTATTGCTGTTGCGTTGTTGAGGATAGTAATAGATTTAGATAAATTAAAAAATAGGTCAATTAATAAAAACGAACAGGTAAACGTTGACTTGAGCACAGGCTAAACAAATAATTAAAAGTGATACTAAATCATCAACGGAGGTAAAAGTAGATCGCAGGACTGACCACCCTGGTATGGTCGAACTATTAAAACCTCCTATTGACAGTTACTGAATTACGAATACTAAATCAGAAAGAATTAGAAAAAAATGCCAAAATTGAAAATGTTGACTGTAAATTATGATAAAGAAATGAATGTAATGATTATTGATGAACTCGATCGGCGGTAAACTTAGGAAAAACGTTGAGAGAACTTCTAACTGTTTGCGCAAACAATAAAAAAAGTTTAATATTGAGAAATGAGGAAAATAAAAATATTATTAAAAAAATATTCCAACAGTCAAACATTTTTAAAACAAGCGGAAAATATATCTGTATTAATAAAAATAAATTAAAATTGATGATAAAGTAACACGGAAATAATTATTAATGACTACCACATTCTTTCAACAGGAGGACATGCTGGAATAAAAAGAACTTTTGACAACATAACAAGGTTTTATTATTGGCACGGCTTAAAAAAAGACATTTAAAATTTCAAAACGTTGTGATGCTTGTCAACTCTATAAAAACTCTTATATCAAAAAACAACCTTTTAAAATTACTACCACCGCATCTGAAACATTTCAGAAAGATTTTCTTGATTTAGTTGGTTCCTTAAATGCTGATTGAAATGGAAATAAGTATATTTTAACGTTACAATGCAAACTTAGTAAAACTGTTGAATGCTATCCAATTGTAAACAAAGAAGCAAACACTGTAGCTAAAACATTCGTGAAACAATTTGTCTTGAGGTTTGAAATACCGTCTATTGTAGTAACGGATAGAGACACCGAGTTCAATGTGTTCAACAAATCATGTAGTATCTTAAATATTACACACTTAAATTCTACTGCTTACCACCACAAAACACTCGGAGCGCTAGAAAACACGCATAAGCACTTGATAGCAAATCTTAGAATTTATGCATCTCAATATGCGGGCGATTGGGGTACTTAAGTTCAGTATTGGAATTTTTCTTATAACAATACAGTCCATACTGAAACTCGTAAAGTAGACCACACGAATTAGTGTTTGGTAAATTAAATCGTATACCTTCCAATATAGTTGATGTAATTGAACCAATGTACGCGTTTGAGAATTATACTAAAGAAGTAACATTTTTACAAGTAGCATGGGAAGATGCGCAAAGAAATTTGATATATTCGAAAAGTTGTAGAGCAAATAATTGTACTTATAATAGGAAAATGACTATTTATAGTGAAAGTGACAAAGTGCTAGTGTGCAATACGGCTAATAATAAAAATGAACTAATCTTTGTAGGACCTTAGGACGTGATAAAAGATGAAGACCCAAATGTGCGGTTTGCTTTATAAAAAAAAAGTGTTTTGGTTCACAAAGACAAGGTAAAAGATCAAAAGTTTGAAACAATATGTATGTAGATTGAATTTTTTTTTGTGTGTGTTTTTGTTTAGTTTTTTAGTAATTGTAAGAATTTTGATTAGGACAATTTCCTAATCAATCAAAAAGTGCAGTTCTTAGTGCTCATGTCAGGACCCTACATTTAATTGATTGCGATATTTACAATATATGATTTTACTTAATAACAATCAATTAGATTTTTAGTCTAGAATAAGCTACAAAGTAATTATGTGTTTCAATATCGACCCCTAATATAATGCCTGGTGCATTACAAAGCAATAAAAAATATTTCACGCTATCATACCGAAACTAAAACTTTTGGAGCTGCATCTCTAGCACTACATTTTGGCATAACTTTAAAAATCTGGCCGAATTGTATCAATTGGAAGAGGCAGCAGATCAATAACAATTTTAATTCCAAAATATTACAAAAATATTTTTCAATGATTTTTAAAATAACATCAAATACGCCTGCTAGGCTAGGATTACAAAACCCCTACTTTTTTAACTATCCATATTCAAATTAATAGATTGATATTATAAATAATCAAACGAAAGACTGTTTGCCATCTAGTTGCAATTTTTAATACTAAAATGTCCGCATTAATCGGTATCATTTTTGCATTTATGCAATTGGCAGTCATTTCGCGGCTATAACGATTTTGAATCGCCAATAAATTATGAAATAAATTAATAATTTATTCAAAATCAGTCAATCGAATCACAGCGGCCAAGGGTCAAGCATAGACAATTGTTTCGGTTCTACAAACCTCGTCAGTATGCCTTGTACGACCACGGCATCGCATGATGCCGTGGTCGTACAAGGCATACTGACGAGGTTTGTAGAACCGAAACAATTGTCTATGCTTGACCCTTGGCCGCTGTGATTCGATTGACTGATTTTGAATAAATTATTAATTTATTTCATAATTTATTGGCGATTCAAAATCGTTATAGCCGCGAAATGACTGCCAATTGCATAAATGCAAAAATGATACCGATTAATGCGGACATTTTAGTATTAAAAATTGCAACTAGATGGCAAACAGTCTTTCGTTTGATTATTTATAATATCAATTGTGTTCATAAGCACAGAAATATTTATTCAAAATTGTCTTCGCTATCATGCGATGCCGTGGTCGTACAAGGCATACTGACGAGGTTTGTAGAACCGAAACAATTGTCTATGCTTGACCCTTGGCCGCTGTGATTCGATTGACTGATTTTGAATAAATTATTAATTTATTTCATAATAGATTGATGGTTGCTATTGTATTCGGAAATACGCGATGGACTGTGAAAGAACCCCAAACTACTTACTTTCTGTTGGCTAAGAAAACACATTACAACAGTTACTAAAGTTCTCAATTTTAAAGGTAATGAAATAGATCAACTTGATAAATTTATAGAACATACTACTAGGACTCACAATTTTTTTTTACAAGTAAGTTAAATTATATTTAAATTTAAAAAAATGTAATGTAATAATCATTAGATACAGATTGCTTCAAGATGTATATCACGTAACCATAGTTTCAAAAATTTTACAATTAACAAGGAAATACGACTGAATTTAAAAACCAAAACCTCGAGGAAATAGATATCGATATGGAAAAAATAGTCGAAAATTACATTGAGTTTCAAGAAAATGCGCCTGATACATCAACAAATATGATGAACAAGGCATTGAACACTTTGATAAATATGAACACAAAACTCCTGAAAGTCTTAAAGTTTCTTTCATAACGTCTTCAAATATGTATGAAAACAAAACATCACAGCAAAATAAAAATGGTACGTAAGTATTTGATATTTTTTAAAATTTAAAACGATCGTAAATAAGGAGAATTTTATTTAGGTGTTAATTTATTTTACAGATATTAATAATACAATGGACCTTGCATCTTCTGATACAGATAGTTTTTATGTAGTTTCTGAACAGAATCTTCAGATACAGATGAAATTGACATTCTTGGATAAAAAGCAAAAGTGTATACAAAAACAAAACCAAGTAATGATACAAATAAAAAATTGAAATTAGACAATTCATTAAAGTTTAAAAATAAACCTAGTAAGTACTATCGTTAAATTTTTAAGTAATTAAATTTCAAATTTTTACCTAATTAGTATAGCTCTATTATTAAGAATATGTTAATCACACTATGTTCAGTCGAATTTTCAATTTATATTAAAAAAGTCGTTTATCCCTTCTCATTATTAATTTTTGTTCTAAATACGTATTTGATTTTTTAAAATTATTAAACTTGATTAATATTAAGAATATTAATTAACTTTCTTATTCGTGTTGCAGATTTGAGAGAAAGAGATGGTTACCGAAACAAAAAGATATGATGATGAACAAGCATTTTGAAAAATGTATTGAAGACTGCAAAGCACCTAGAAAAATTTATTGCTTAAATTTGATTGAAAAACGTAAATCTTGTTTTACAAATGCAACTAATTGTTAGATATAATAAAAACTTTTGGTAATCCATAATGTTTACTTAATATACATAAATTAAATAAATACAGTTGTGCATTATTACACATTGCAAATATCTACTGATGTATGACTATTGTTTAAATATATTTTTATTTTATTGTAGAAATTTGGTAAACTTTTTTTTTCAAATTGAACATTTGACTATTTGTCGTAAAAAAATTGAGTTATAAGCAACTAATTCAAACTCCTAAAATTCAAATAAAAAACATTTTTTCACAAACATACACATTTATTTTAACTAAACGGATAAGAAGAACAATAACAAAAGAATAAGGCTAGTCTTCTTCTTGAGTTACAACATGATCCAAGTAGGCTACTTATTTTCTAAGAAATTCAGATTAGCCAGTTTGACTTCTTGTAACCGATCAACATGTTCTTGTAGGCTTGTACTGAATATTATTATATTATTCATGTACACCAAGCATTCCTCATTTTTAGCCCGATGGAATATCGTTTTCTGCTATTTTGATTTGATAGAATTTGGAAACTAAAGCAAAATATTGACAGCGACGTCTGTAATATTTGACAATGGGCATCTATTACGTTTCATTTATGTTTACGTGTAGCATCAAATTTTTTTAATACTACCCAAATTGGAGAAGACCATGGGCCTGATTATTTTTTTGTTTTACCATTGTTTTAAAATTTGTATAATATTTTTTTTATTTGTATAAATATATAATTTAATATAACCTATCTAGAAAAAGTATCAATAAAAAATTAAAAGTACAAAACAAAAATAATACAATGAAATTTAATATATAGAAAATAATATGTAGTTGTAGGTACAAAACAACACATATTAAATTTTATCAAATTCAAATAACACATTAAAATTTAAAAATAAAGAAAAAGAATGAAAGTTGCAAAACAATACACATTAAAATTTAAATGATGACGTAGGATCAAAACAATACACATTTTATCATATTCAAATAACACATTAAAATTTAAAAGAAAAGAAAAAAGAATAAAAGCTGCAAAACAATACACATTAAAATTTAATTGATCATGCAATTGATAAAGATTTAAAATTGTAGATCCTATAGCTCACATAGGTATTTATACAAGATTTTTAAATTGTATATATTATTATTAGCAATTTTTATGGGTTCAGGCATTTTGTTATAGTAATATAGGCATCTATAATATGTATATGCTGTATGATGAAGTTCGGTGGATAGGAAATGCATAATTAGTTTTATGCTTAGTATTATAAATATTATCTGATAAGTTTTTGCTAAATGTGTTTTTGTTTTTAACAAAACAAATTTTACACATCATAAACATAAGTTGCATATATTGTAAGTACGCCATACTGCTTAAATTTATTTCGACACGATTCAGTGTATTGCAATCCCATTACCAACCGCAGTATTTTTTTCATTAATATAAATAGTTGTTGGATATAAGAACTGCTTCCTCATAATAGAATACCATATTTCATTCGTGAATAGAAATTAGCGTAATATAAAAGTAATTGCTACAGGTGATAAATTGTTCTTAATTACTGGTATTATTACAAGCTCAGTTTATTAGAGAGTATATTTATATGTTTATGCCATTTTATGTTACTATTGGTGTGAACACAATTTAACAATAATTTGTTGTCAGAAAACTATTTCTGGAGCTATCATCTGCATAGTTAATGATGGTTTTAGTTTTATTAGTTAATTTGTTTATTTCATTGATGAAAACAACAAATAGTACCCCCTTGTGGGTACTACTTTGTCGTGATGAGGGGGCTGAGTAACTTCTGCTCAAGCCATGCCGGCGGAAGTTAAAACTCCTGGCAAAGCCACTCATGCCGTATGGGTCAGTGAGCAGAAGCCAAACCAAATGTACCTAAAGCTATTCCTGGCTACTTTTTTTCCCTTTCATTCCCAACCTGGCGGTAGGTAAAACGCAACTCCTTAATTATGATGTTACAACATATTTCACGCCCATAGTCCGTGCCGTCAGTTGAATCTGACAGGGGCTTCAAAATCAGCGCGGATTTGGCAGAACAATGCTCCGGTAGCGCAGTGGTTAATTGTTCGGAAGTTGGTGCAACTGATCGGGTTGTACAAATGGATAATGCTACCAGATCCACGTCCGATAATAAATTGGACCTCCTAGCTTCTTCTTCGACAAAAGAGAAAAAGTCTGGCAAAGCTATTTTGTCAAATAGTGCCGCTCAGTCAACCAAACTTTTGAAATGTATCCGTATGGCAGATATGAACGTGAAAGTCTCGGCACATATAACATTAAATACATGTAAAGGCATTGTCTATTGTAGAGACATTTTAAATTGCACTGTAGAAGAAATTACAGAAAATATGAGTGGTCAAGGGGTAATCGATGTGCGTCGCCTTTCTAGTATGCGAGACGGTAAACGCAAAGAAACCTCTAACCATATACTAACGTTTAATAGATCACAACTTCCCACTACCGTTAAAGGGGCTTTTTATAGTCTCCCAATCAGGGCATATATTCCGGCACCAATGCGTTGCTTCAAATGTCAGAGGGTTAGACACACAGCTACTCGTTGTTCCAAAGAGCAGATTTGCGCGTATGGAAAACCTTTGCATGAAGGTAGCAAATGCGAACAGCCAATTACGTGTGTCAATTGCGGAGGAGAGCACTCCGCAAGATCACGTAATTGTCCGAAAAACAAAGAGAAATTTGCTATCAAAGAAATAATGACTAAAAACAAACTAACATATTTTGAAGCAAGCAAATTGGTATTAGTCTCTACACCAATCGCCGGAATATCGTACGCAAAAGCGGCAACTGCATCGAAAAGCTCAGTGGACGTAAACGAGCTGTTGGGAAATAAATATATTATTATTATTATTATCGTGGCATATATTAGAGGACCCTCATGGCAGCAATCATTTCCCTATTGCAATTAAAATCAAACGGGTCAGACAGTCCGTCCCTTGTAGATGGTGTCTCGACCGCACAGACTGGCAAGGTTTCCAAGCCAGTCTGGTCCCACCAGAGTTAAATGGTGAGGATGTCGAGACCGCCGTGAAGGTTTTCACTAATTGTATTGTTCGAGCAGCAGATGTGTTTGTCCCAAAGTCCGTCGGTTCCTTGGTAAAACGACGATATCCGAATAGCTGTGAAAAAGAAAAAGAAAGATTTTCATTGTTTCAAAAGAACTCCGACGAAGGAAAACATGATCGCTTTCAAGAAAAAACGCGATGTTGCGCGCCGCAAAATTCATAAAAGCAAGCAACGTTCATGGGAGAGCTACGTGTTGACGATCACGTCGACCACTTCGGTCGGCAAAGTGTGGAAAAAAGTGGGAGCCGAATCGGGAAAGAAATTTCCCTCTGTGGCTCCCATTTTAATTGTCGACGGACGCGAAGTCACCGAAGCGGCCAAAATTGCAGCCGCTTTGGCAACTCAATTTGCGTCTGCCAGTAACTCTCAAAATTATAGTGAAGAATTCCTGCGTTAAAAAGAACAATTCGAAACACGGCTAAATTTCTCTTCCCAGGATTCTTTGCCCTACAACTCTTTCTTTTCCTTAAAAGAGTTGGAAACGGCAATTAACGGTATGGGTACCTCCTCCGCACCGAGACCAGACGACGTGCCTTATCAGGTAGCTTCCCTCCCGCATGACGGAGCGGTTGCTGGAAATCTACAACCTGATATGGGAAAGCGGCGTCTACCCGGAATGTTGGAGAAAGGCCATTATCCTGTCGTTGTTAAAGCCGGGCAAAGATTCAAACAACGTCAACAGCAACAGCTACAGACCGATTTCACTTACCTGCTGTCTCAGTAAACTAAAAAAAAAAACGTCAACAATCGTCTGGTGTGGATGCTGGAAAGTAATGGTCTTTTAGCTAAATACCAGGCGGGTTTCAGACAAAATCACAGTACCGAGGTGTTTTTCGACCTGGAGAAGGCGTATGACATGACTTGGCGATATGGAATTTTGCAGAAGCTGCACGCATGGGGATTCAGGGGCCGTATGCCTTTTTTTCTTGAATCTTTCATGCACGATCGCAAATTTAAAGTAAGGGTGGAAACCACTAACTCGAAGACATTATGTCTAGAGAACAGTGTTCCCCAAGGGTCAACTTTTAACGTTACTCTTTTTGCGATCGCGGTAAACGATATTGCACCTTCTGTAGTTACACCTGTGAAAAAGTGCCTGTACGTTGACGATTTTGATCTACATGGCGGGAGATACTATCCCCGCCATAACACGTCAACTCCAGATCACCATAGACGAAGTGGACAGATATGCAGAGGCGGGAGGTTTTTGCTTCTCTACGACAAAAACCTCGTGCGTGCATTTTTTCCGCCTCAAAAGACCTCACCGGGACCCTGCGCTTGTCTTGCGGGGTTCCAGAATCACGTGCGTCGATACAGTCCGTTTCATAGGGCTTGTGCTCGATAGGACCCTTTCCTTTCGAGCACATATTGATAAATTGGTCACAAAGTACAAAAAATCCTTGAACGTAATCAAGGGCTTGGCCAACATCAACTGGGGTGCGCGGAGAGAGGTACTGTTGCGGCTGTACAAGGCCCTGGTTTTATCCAGGGTCGACTACGGCTGCGCGGTATACTCATCCGCCAGAAAATCCCGGTTGAAGCATTTCGGACGAGTCTTGCACCGAGTCTTTGCTGCAAGTCGGGTGTACCTCCTCTAGCCGCTCGTCGTAGTCGCTTTGTACTCACGTACGCCGCGGCGATGCGAGCAAAGAGGGGTCACAACAAACGACTCATAATTACCGCCAACGAAACGCACCAACGCAAATACAGACTCAGGCCTACCGTCAGTAGGCCGGTATGCGTCCAAGCACAGGAGCTAGAGGACAGTCTTAATGTTAATTATCCGATGGTATTCGAGGTCGGTTCTGGCGAGTTTCCACCCTGGATGAAGCCGTGGGTTATAGCTCGTTTTGATATGACCTCCCAGAGCAAACGAGAAACTTACCCCGACGTCTTGAGGAGTAAGTTTCTTGAAATTGTTGCTGAATACCCAGACTCTACGCGGTTGTATACGGACGGTTTAAAAATGGATCGAGGGGTGGGAAGTGCCTTCGTTTTAGACGCCCATTCATGGTCTCTCCCTAAAGAGGCCTCCGTATACACTGCAGAATTACATTCATTACATAAAGCTTTTTATTCTTCAACATGTTCTAGTGCATATACCTTCTTTCAATCTTAGAAATTGCCTAACTTTTTATTACCCAACACCTCATACAAATCATCACTCAAATTGTCCTTAGTATAGCATGTTTAAATTATATCACGAAATTCAATACTGTGTTGACATATTCATTAACTCTCTCCACACTTTCAAAAAGCTTATCAAAGATCTCTAAAGTAATACTGTAATTATTTTTACATATTTATTATTATTATTATTTACATTATTATTTAATTTAGCTTAGTTTACTAAATTATTAGTATCTTTATCTAGATTTTTAGGTTTAGTTATAATTATTGTATACTATATTATGATTATTATTTGAAATTTTACTTTATTTAAGTGGAAATTTATGATTTTTTCCTGTTATTGGACTGTACTTTTTTTTTGTTTTGTCTGCTGGGAAATAAATATATTATTATTATTATTATTATTATTATTATTATTAAAGCCCTGCTAAACTGATAAAGCCGCCCGTCAAGCGGACAACATTCCCAATTAAGACCCGATGATCTCAAAGGATATGTCATATCAAAGGTCATCGAGGATTGGCAAAGAATATGGAACGGCTTCGAGAGCAAATTAAAGGAAATCAAGCTCTCCGTGACAGCATGGAAGTCGCCGGTAGATCTCAACAGGAGAGAGGAGGTCGCCCTATGTCGTTTGCGCATAGGTCATACCAAATTGACCTCTTCGTATCTCCTGACCGGCGACGAAGAACCAACATGCCAAACATGTCACGACCCTCTAACGGTGAAGCACATTTTAGAGGAATGCCGAGCCTACCTTCCCCACCTTAATCGGCTCGAGCTCCCTAACAACGTGGCGTCTATTTTATCAAATAGAGAGGAGTCCTCAAACAGGTGTAACCAAATTTTGTGATGTCTTATAATGATTTTGGTGTTGATTTATTTCTTTATTTTTATTGATCAGTTTGTGTTGTTGAGTTGTTTAAAACGATGCTTTAAACAACTCAACTTACAACTTCGGTGCAATCTGTGATATGAGGTTTAGTTACTTTAGTTTTTAGGGTCTGGCATCGAAGCATTTTACAGCTTCGGTGTCGTCTGTGATATTAGGTTAAGTTAAGGTTAAGTTTAGATAAGTACTGGCATCAAAGTGTTTTACAATTAATATTTTTTACAGTTGTGATAGTAGGTTCTGTGATAATAATTTTAAATTTAGTTTTTAATTTTAGCAACTGTGATATTAGATTTAGTTTTTATTTGTTTATTTATTTAACCAATTTAATGTGTTGTTTTGTCTCCTCAGGTCTATAACCTGAGATTTTTATTATTAAAATAAATAGCTAATGACCTTAGTAGTCGACGCTAAAATACAAGTAAAAAAAAAAAAAACAAATAGTAAAAGACCAAGAACGCTACTTTGAAGTACCCTTTGATCTATTTTTAAAGCTTCTGAAAATGTGGTTATACCCAGAGTTAGTGACTAACAATTTAGTCAAAATAGCAGTTTGATTAATGATTACTGACTAACTAATCAATCATTAGTTATTATTCACAATATTTTTTTAAATTGATTAGTCATTAGTTAGTTTACTTACGATTACAGATTGATCATTAGTCGATTACTTGCGACTATTGGTTAGTCAAAATTACTTTGTATTTGAGTATTTGTCAATCATTAGTCACATAGCATTTATTTGACTAATTATTTTTTAATATTTTTTTATTAAAAAAGAATTAATAACTTTAAAAAGTACACATTAAAAAAAAAATAAATTTTTTTGAGTATATTTAAAAAATAACTTAAATTTAAAAAAAATAAGGAAGGAGATTAAGAGGAATAAAGCGGTGTGTCGCAAAAAGGAAAGGTAGGAATAAAAACCTAACCTAACCTATAAGCATACAGTATGTAATAATAAACCAAAATAAAAAACAAATTAAAATAAGGTATAAGGTGTGTTTTTGTGAAAAAAATGATATAAAATGAAAACAATAATAAACTGGAAAGCATTTTTGTACAATTAGAGAATCAGGAAGATAAACAAAACATTATTACGAAGAAAAGCGTAATGTAGGGAAGCGACATATTTATTAATAATGATCTCACAAAGAAAGAAAGAGAAATACAATATAAACTGAGAAATATCGCAAAAAAAGAGAAAACAAAAGGCAAGACGGCGGTTGTTGGATATATGAAAATAGTGGCAAATGGAGAAAAACGTTGTTACAACGAAAGAAACGGCATAATAGAACTGTCAAAAAACTAGTAACAGTAATAAATAAGGAGAAGGAAATAAGAACAAACAACAAATAACTAATCTAAACAGTGTTAATGGAGAAAGTTGTGAAAGAAAAACGATAAACAAATCAGAAGCTAACAAAATTTGTCTAAAAATA
This sequence comes from Tachinus rufipes, assembly GCA_963932245.1. Taxonomy (NCBI): domain Eukaryota; kingdom Metazoa; phylum Arthropoda; class Insecta; order Coleoptera; family Staphylinidae; genus Tachinus; species Tachinus rufipes. The sequence continues at coordinate 39,032,710 of OZ010750.1, read as the reverse complement.
TAAGATACCATCAACAAAATAAATATATTATTTTGGAATGTAGAATGATCTCATTGGAATGGTGGAAACATGGATAGATAAAAAGAGGTAGAGAAACATGGAAAATTAAATGCCTAATGAGTTTAGATAAAAATGCCAACCAGATAATAAAGAAAAAAAAATGGGAAAATCAAAAGAAGGCATCATAACAGGAATAAGATGGAAAATACCACAAGAAAATAATAAAGAATTGTTTTATAGGAGAGAGATAAAAAAAATTTGAACAAAGTTAGAAAACTCAATACAAGAAACCATAGAGAGAAAACTATTAGTAAGAGGAGATAATTTAACGCTAGGATCGGACTAAACAAAGAAAAAAGAAAAAAACAGACAAAAAAGTAAAAGGTAGTCAAAAGACAAACTAGAAAACATAAAAGGAAAAGAATTGATTGAAGAGAATGGATGGGACATACTAAACAGAAATATGAAAGAAGATGTAGGGGAATAATATACCTACATAGAAGCGTAGTGAGACAATGAGCACGCAAAAGGTCGGACAGAAAAACTGATAGACATCCAATAACAACACAACAAGTGAAACAAGACGTTGATGAAATAGCAAAATAAATGGAAAGAAATAAAAATACTAAAAAACAAAAAGCGCCCGGTGTGGATAGAATACAAAATAAAGTACGAACGATCTTAGTATAAGAGCAAAAAAATTCATTTTAGTTCGGCTAGTTTTTGAATATTTCCCATCTTTATTGACAATAGGTATAGACGCGCCGCGTCTGGCAGCTGGGAACTGTTGCATGTACCTGGTAGCGCAACATCCTTGAAGAGGTGAAAATTAAGCTTTTTCAAAACATTTTAAGACATTTTTTTTTATAATTTTCTATGTCACTTTACCATTATAAATCTATCTTGCCAGACCGTTTTGCTATCATTAATATTGTGCCCGACATAATTTAAATAATTAAAAAATATAAATTTTAAAAACAATTTAAAATGTATGGCAATTTAATATATTGTAATTTCATGATAAAAGAATATACTGTTAGTTTTCCAGACAAAAATTTGGTTGTTAGTTCTGTCACGTACCTGAGTAATTACAATTCACCTATTCTTTTCTGGATGATCAATTCGCTTATTAAACAACCGAATTTCTGTCTGGCAAATTAACAGTATATTCTTTTATTATGGAATTAGTATATAATAAATTGCCAGACATTTTAAAATGTTTTTAAAATTATTATTTTTTAATTATTTAAAATGTGTCGGGCACGATGTTAACAATGGCAAAATTGTCTGGCAAGATAGATTTGGAATGGTAATGTGACATAGAAAATTATTGAAAAAAAAAATTCGTCTTCAAATGTTTTGAAAATGCTCAATTTTCACCTCTTCAGGGAGGTTGCGCTCCAAAGTATATGCAACCGCTCTAAGCTAAGACTAAGTCAAAAAGGATGGAAAATATTCATAAACTAGCCGAACTAAAATGGTTTCTCAAAAACGTTGCTAGCTCTCGTACTATCTGATTAAGAAACTGAGTAAGATATTAAATGAAGTATAGAAGGGAAAAGGGTTTCCTAGTCAGTGGAGAGTAGGTTTTGTATGTCTAATACACAAAAAAGAAAATAAAGAGCTTGCAGTAAATGACAGAGGTATAACGTTACTAAGTACAGCATACAAGATCTACGCTATGGTACTAGAAGAAACTAGAGATTAATGAGAATTTGTTAGACGAACAGGCCGGGTTTAGAAAAGAAGAGGGACCATAGATGATGTATACATACTACACTTTATAGTAAAAAAGGAAATAGCAGAAAAGGGAGGAATTCTTGAACCTAAAAGCGGCATTTGACAGTGTGAGTAGAGAGAAATTGTAGATGTATTTAATAAAAAGAACACCTAGTAAAAAGAATGGAAGAAGTATACGTGGAAACAGTTAGCAAGGTCTGCATGAATGGCAAAATAAGTGATAAGTTTTGGACTACAAAAGTGTGAGACAGGGATGCTCATTCAGCCCAGTTTGTTTGCGGCATACATTGCAGTTGTAGAAGAAATTCTTTGCGCAGACAGGTGGGGTGGTAGTGGATAGAAAAAAGTGTGGTCGCTGGCTTATGTACGGTGGTTGTAGCAAAGCAAGCAAATAATATGAACTAAATGATTAGATGCCTGGATAAGTATTTTAGAAAAAAAAGAGTTGGAAGTGAATGTAAATAAAACAAAAATGATGACTTTTAGAAAGGGGAGAGGAAGACGTAGAGTAGAAAATTGGAAATGGGATGGAAAAAAATTGAAGAAGTAAAATCATTTAAATAACTAGGATATGTTTTTTGTTTGGTACAACCAATAATAAAAATGAATACATACAAAATATGACAAAAAAAGCAAATAAAGAGATAAGACAAGTATGGAAAATTGGTGAAAGAAAATTTGAATGTATAAAAATAAAAGGAATGATGTTTGATAGTATTGTGTTTTTATATTGTCAAAAAAATTAGGTACATTTGTCAAAAAGTTAACTAAATTGTCAAAAATATTGTGTCAAAAAATTACAAAAATTGTCATATAGTTTTTAGCAATGTGATAGATCAGTGAAATTGTTTTTTAAACTGCAAAAAATATTACTACATTTGTCAAAAAGTTACTAAAAACTTTAAAAAGTTACTAAAACTGCCAAACAATTTACAGAAATGTAATAAAATGCGTACCATCTGCCTGATATATCATTTTTTATTCTAAACTATCAAAAATAATATTACATGTGTCAAACAATACTTTTCAAAAACAAATTTGGTTGTCAAACAATTTTCAGTCAAAGTTGCATTTTATGCAGTATTTTCTGTTCTTGCATTCGACAACTTGGTGTTCATCTTTTTTGCATTTTATGCATAGCGATGACTAATCTTCTCGTTTGCATTCCGCCGCTACATGTCTTTTTATCCAGCATTTGTAACTCTGCATCTTATGAGTCCTATGTTTCGCTGTTTTTTTCTCTATCTTGTCTATACCTGTTTGTTTTTTTCTATACCCTTTCTCTATAGATATTATTGTATCTGTGTTTTTTTATTTGTTCATTATTTCTTCCAACATTTCTTCCTTGCTAATCTCCGTACTAATATCTTTGATCATCAGTAGTTCTGTTAGTACGTTGTTGGCTTTTCATACATTATATTTCTTATTTTTTTCGGAGTCATTTTCTTTTGTTATTAGTAACAACTCTCCTTTTTTGTTTCTTTTATCTCTTTGAATGTAGATCCTTTTATCTGTAGTTTTGCCTGTCTTAACAAGTCTGCATATGTTACGCCCTGTTTGCTCACAATTATAGCTCTTATTTCTGCATTTGTCTCTAATACCTGTGCCTGTGTTGGCACGCACTGTCTTACTTTGTATGAGTTCTTCTTCCTGCCATTTCCATAAATTGTTTTGCCTCTTTTGGCAATATGCCAGTTGGTATTGGTGTATTAATTCTATTAATATTTAATGCTTGCTTTATTTATTTCCCTTTTCATTGTTGTTTTGACTCTCTGTTTAATAATGTGCACTTTTCCTTAATTTTTTTTGCTTGAATTTCTACATATATTTTTTGTTGTTTTATCCTCTCTTTCTTCCTCCATTAATTTTGGGTATTTGACTTTGGCTTAAAGTAGAATACCCGATTCTTTTCCTATTTCATCATCATTTATTAATATTCTAGTATCACACTCTTTTCCCATTATTGGTTTTTTTTTCCGCTATTACAAATTTGTTTCTCTTTATTCTTTGTTAATAATTTTTTGTATGTAGTCTAACTATTTCTATTATCTCTTGTCTCCATTCTCTATTGTTTGTGTCGACATTTCCCTCCCTATTTTTATTTTATTTTTTGTCTCTTGCTCTGTTTTCTGAGCTTCGTTAAACTCCATTATCTTTAGGAGATTTGCCATCTTTTTTATTTCCAGTTTATTGTTTGCACACTCACTGGTTAAATCTCTAAGCTCTCTTATTAATTCTCTTTTTATTTCAATTGTTGTAAGGTTATTTACTCTTTTTGCTTTGTTCGTATTGCCTGGCAAGTTTACATATCTTCCCTTGTTTGTGGTTTGATCCGGGTTTATAATTTTTTTCACCTCCGGTGGTGATCTTTGTAACTTCCCGCGTTTTAAAAATACATCTATACCGCGTTTTTTTACCTTTCCATTTTGGCCTAGTTTCGCGCTTATTTTGATGTTCCTGCGGTAATTATGTTCTACTGCGTAAACGTGTCGCACGTTTTACAAAACTTTTCTTGCACTTCTTTTCACTGTTTAATATTAATTTACAGTCCTCGACTTTTTAAATTCTATAGATAATCATCTGCTAATCACTATTATTAAAATCACTATTAAGCACTTTTGCGAACACGTCCGTTTTCCGTCGAGCGTTAACGGCGACTAATAAATCTGCTAAAAGTTACTTAAACTGTCTAATAATTTTCAGCAATGTAATAATAATAATAATAATATAAATTACTACATTATAAATTTACTAAATTGAAAGCAACTTACCAGATCTGACAAATTGTATTCTAAATTGTTACTAGAACTGTCAAAACGTTACAGTTTACAGCAATATAATATCTTAAAATGTATTTTAAATTGTCAACAGTGTTACTAAATTTGTCAAAAAAACTATTGAAAATGTTGAAAATTTACTAATATTGTCAAGCAGATTACAGCAATGTGATAAAACGCATACAATCTGCCAGATGTGTCGAATTTTGTTCAAAATTGTCAAAAACTAAATACGGTGTTAACACATAACCTCAATGCATCAAATGCCAGTGTGTGAATAACAATCTTTTACAGCTTAATACAACGTTAGATTTGGTAGCGTACCTAGCATGCTACTACAATTATCAAGTCCTTAATGACCCTAATGTTATTAATTTAGTTTTTTTAAATTATCTTTTATAAAATTACTATTATTTTTTTTTATATTTATAAATTATTTTAAATTTTCTTAATTTTATTTAAAACGTCTTTAATTTTTTTAACAATTTTAATTTTTTTCAGATTTTCTTAAAATGGTTAAGCAAACTTTGGTTAGTTGTTATTTGTGTCATTATTATGCGAGTTTTGATTGGTGATTATTAGTCAGTAATCGTTCTTTACTAACTAATGACTAATAATCATTAGTCATTAGTCACATCAAATACGGACGTCATTAATAAAAAAAACATTTGCACATTAATCCAGTGATACTGGTTGACAATTTAAAGTAAGGTAGATACATATTATTATGTATCTACTACACAATATTACACAATAGCATCGGTTAAAAGTTAACCGACAATTTACTCTACTGTATGTACATATTAATTATATATCGTTATATATATTGTTAACTTATCTTGTTAAACACTAAATCTCTCGTTTTTCACTTAATCCATTTTGTTTAAGTGGAAGAGATAAGGCACAGAATCGTGGTAGCAAGTGGCCCTACACACTAGCCGCCTAACCTTTCAAGAACTGAATGGACATGTGGTCATACACACACATCATCATAAAGTTTTCCAATCAAACTTTGGATCAATGGGTTTATTAACATATATATTTTATATAATACTAAACAGCCTACAAATTACAATAATATTTAAGAATACTGCACATATGTACACATGCTCACTACGCATCTTAGATATTGGATGGCTGAATGGTTTGTCATGGTACATCAACCGTGCATTTAATTGTTAAAATTTATAACAAGATTTTATCTTGTTTTAATACATTTTATTATTAAACTGGTTTCACTTAATTATAACCACAAGGCTTCTTTGCCCTCCATTATGGCTACCTTGTTTTTTAGCACATACTAGGTGCGTTGTTATTTGCACAAAAGAGGCCTATTGCATTCAATTCTTTAGTTTTATAACAACTTTAATTTAAAAAAAAAAACCAATTTCAACTCAAGCATGCTTCTTACGCATCAACCATGAGCGTCTCAAAGTACATAGTTTTATCAATAATTTTTAAATATGCAGTAAACACAGCCAACACCTAAGTTATGCAGTCAACATGTGCGAAATAGTGATACACCTAAGGGCGAGTATGTTTTAATTCTTAATAATCCGCAACACAGTTATTATAATATATCTAAATTATAAATTCAACAAAATCACTACGCCTATGTGCGGTGCTATAGGAAACTGTAACGCGGCGCCGCAACTATTTTAATTTTTAAGATAAGCTATGTTTTTTTTTTACTTACTGTTCTGTGGTTGGATATAAGAACATAGTTTTAGTGGTGTTGGGTAAAATATTATTCATTCAATTAGTCATTGCATTCAAACTGGCAATGCTTAATATTTCCAGTTAGTTCATTTATTGTTTTCCACATCGATTTGCATTTGTTTAATGATTCTGTTATAGATGTATCATAGAAATTTATCTTAGCCTTAATCAGTAAAAATTCATAATGTTTGCTTCTAGAAATGCAGGTTTGATGTCTGGCTGGTATTGATAAATAGTTAGTTGTGTAAGCATTTTATCTTTTGCCTTTAAAATTTCAGAATCATTATAAACGCGTTTTTGTTTTTAGGACTAAATACTTTTTTTACAAAAAGTGACTCAAAGTTTATAAGAAATGTATATATAAAAAGTTTGAGAAATTTAAGTTACTATCTCCAATGCTGTTCCAGCTTTCATATTTTAGTTTATCTGCAAATCACATCTATATTGTAATACATACATCAGAGAACAACAAATACTTTCTTGTTAGTGGTGCTTACGACTATTTTTTGCTTGCCATATTAAATTAATTCAAAAAACAGTTAAAAATATTTTTAAATATATACATACATAATCAAAAATATATATATACACTATTAAAGTGATGGAAAGTAAAATATTGTTTAGAACAACTTTTTATCATAAAACTCTTCTGACAAACACTATGTACAATATTTTGTTAATGATTGATTTCTTAATCACCTTTCCACGATAAAATTTTAAAAGAAGTTATTACGTACCAACACTTTGTACGATATTTTGTTGGTGGAAAGTACGTGAATTATGTATCTTCTACAATGGATAATAAATTTTAATTTAAAAAACACGATTTTATCATTTCCGTCAACTCGTTATTGTTTGGCATGTTCTTCAACAAAAGAGCACAAGTCATTTAAACAATTATTCACAATTAATCTGTTTAAAGTATCAAATATCAAGCAACATTGGAAAAAACATTGGTTTAAATCACGTAACTGCAATTTTATAGAATTATTGTTTTCACCAGCCAACTTAAATAAGTTAAGTGTCAAATCACAATTTATTAAATTTATGGCAAAACATTGTTATAAAAGTATATAATTATTTTCCATATTTGTATTCAAAATATTAAGGAGAACTAAAAAACATATGTTGCCAGAAATTTTGCTACCACTATAGTAAAGTAAAGTAAAGTAAAGTAAATTTTATTCACGTAAGCTATCATTACATAATACATAAATGCATACATTAATAGATGTGAAAGTCAAGATTTTTAGCGTATTGATCACTTTAAATAAATTAAAATATAAAATATAATACAGATACAGATATAAATAAACAAAAATAAAAACGTTAAAATACAATACAAACATATTAAAACTAAATGGCGTACATCTATAGCTCAAAACAAACAAACAAAATGTTGGGTTATGTCAATACACAACTCACAATATCTACTGTATTGGTGGTTTAAATTCATAATATTCAGTAAGTGTGTAGAAGCATTTATTCTTTAAGAATTGCTTAAGAGATTTTTTAAAATGGTTTATATTACCACAGTTTTTAATGTTCGCTGGCAATTTATTGTATATATGTGTACCTGAGTATAGCGCTGTTTTTTTAAAATATGATGTATTGTGAGAAGGTACTCTTATATTGAAGCGATTTCTAGTTTCATATCCATGATACGAGCCATTCATTAAAAATTTGTGCTGGTATTGGTGCACATACAAGGCACATTTAAATATATATATATATATATAGAAGCAAGGGTTAGAATATTATTTTCTTTAAATACTACTCTGCATGTGTCTATTTGCTTAAGATTAAAAATTAGTCTAATAATGCTTCTGAGCAATAAAAGCTCTAGATATATCTGATCCACTCCATGCTAATATATTATACGCTAAATGATGATAAGCTAAATCATAATATACATTTATCAATGCATTTCTAGAAAATTTGTTTTTTAATTTAAAAATTGCATAAAATGCGCTGTTTAGTTTGAAGCACACATAATCAATCTGCTTTTCCCATGAAAATTGATCATCAACATAGCTACCCAAAAATTTTGTACATGCGGATACATTAACGATTGGGTTTTCTGGAGATTTCCTAATATGAAATTGTAAAATGAGTGTTTTGTCGGCATTTAAAATAAGATTATTTTTGTTGCACCAGTCGTTTAGTTGCATGTTAACGATGGAGATTTTAAATAAAAGGTCTGTCTGTGTTTTTGCAGTTACAATGACAGTAGTGTCGTCTGCAAAATTGATTATGTGACCTTCATTTACAAATTCCTGGAGATCATTAATAAATAACAGGAACAAAAGTGGTCCTAATGTAGAACCTTGCACAACACCTTTTGTAATGTTGTATGTATCTGAGGTAGTCCGATCCATTCCAACATACATTGACGGTCTGATAAAAATGACACAATTAAATTAAGTACATTACCACGGATTCCTATGGCATATAATTTGCTACGCATAAATTCTACATCCACTGTGTCAAAAGCTCTTGAAAAATCATAAAAAAGACCTGCCGAACACAGTCCTGCATCCACACTTTTACTGACTTCTTCAATAAGTTTGACTGTTGCAGTTTCTGTAGACATGTTTGTTCGAAATCCATGCTGGTTATCGCATAGTATTTTGTATTTTTTCAAATAGTTCCAGATGCGCTCTGCTATAATTTTTTCAAATACTTAAAAGGTGTTTAGAACTGCAACCGGACGATAGTTATCCACGTTTAACGCGTCTCCCTTCTTAAATATTGGCACAATTTTGGCAATTTTTTGAGAACTCGGAAATACGCCAGTACTTATTGCTAAATTTATTAGTTGACTCAGAGGCTCTATTATCTCCGATGACACTGATTTTAGCACTTTTGCCGATATTTCGTCTTTTCCAGCACTTGACTTGTTTTTTAATACGCATATTACTTTATATATTTCTTGCGAAGTAACTGGTTCCATGAACATTGTTTGTGCTGAATTAGTAGACGTAGTGCAAACTTTTGATAAATTATTGCCAAGTTGTTGATTCATTTTTGCTTCCGTAACAGTAGAAAAATGTAGTCCAAATAAGTTCGCAATTGTTTTTGGATCATTTGTAACTTGTCCATTGTTTTTAATATAAATTTGTTTGTCCATTTTAGATTCACGGAGTTCTTTGTGGACTAAACTCCAAACCACCTTTCCTCTGTTTTCTGCAGTAATTATTTTTGCATCGTTAAGTTGCGGATTGTGTTTTTTATTAATTTTCTGTGTAAGTTTTTTTCGGTTTTATATTTTGTTGTTAGTTCATCAGAATTATTTTGCATTTTAAGGTAGTAGATGTTTTTTAAATTTTTACTGGAGCTTATAATTTCTTTTGATATCCATGCTTTTGAGCTGATTTTAGATTCTTTAACAATTTTAATAGGGCATGTCATATTAAAAAGATAAGCAAATTCTTCAGCAAACAAATTAAAGGAAGTATTAACGTTGTCTAATATTAGCATGTTCCAGTTAACTTTCTGTAAATAAAATTTAAATTCATTTAAATTTTTTGCTTTTAGTTGTCTTAGTTTTTGCGTAGGTTTCGATTTGTTAACAATTGATTTTTCACATTCAATATTGTATATTATTTGTTGAGATAAATGATCTGACAAATTTAAGTTATCGTTCCAACAACTGAAACTTTCGTTTGGAAAATTTGTGACTATATAGTCGATTTGACTTTCAGATGTCCCTAATATTGAATGTTGTATTCTCGTTGCTCCATTAAGTTTATTAATTAGTCTAAACGATTGAAATATATCTCTCAATATTTTTGTTTCGGATTTGGAATTTTCAAAATTGCTTATGTTTAGATCTCCGCATAATACTATATTTTGGTTCGTCAAACTAATTTCTTCTAGTATGTGTGTTAGTTTATCAAAAAAGATGTGAATGTCACCGCTTGGTGGTCGATATATTGCTACTATTCCTACTTTGTTACCGTTTAAATCTATTGAACAAGATGCACATTCTATTATTGATTCTGTGCAGTAATTGTTAACTGTTTTCTGTTCTTTATAATTGTACGTGTTGTCTACAAGGATCATTACACCTCCGTGTTCTTGTATAGTTCGGCTAAAGGTTGCAATTTTGTGATACCCTCTCATATTTATATATTGAACATTATATTCTTTGTTCCATGTTTCTGTGAGACAAATGACATTGGGTTTATTATTATAAATTTCCGCTTGTAGATCATCAATTTTGTTATATGCACTACGTATACTTTGGTGTAGAATATGTAATTGGATATTACAATTATTTGTATTATCCTCAGTACTTGGGTTTGTTTGTAGTTTCCTTGTACTTTTATCTGCGCAGAAAAAACTTATTTTTTATTGAATTGCTGATGGTATAGAAAATAAATCTTTTTGCAGCTGATTTAAATAGTATATTTGGTCCGCGAAAATGCTTGCTTAAAATTAAATTTGTATCAACAAAAATAGTGTTTTCACTATTATCTATTGCACTTTTGAATATCATGTTTTGATCGTTTATTAATTTATTTGTAGTTTCCTTCATATTATCCATATATGGACATCCTAAAAAAACTGTGGTAAAACTTTTCCTCTTATACATAATAAGGCATCGCAGATTTTCTTTCTTTTTATTAGTTTACGATTTGTCACATCCGCAGTTCCCGCAAATATTATTACATAGTCATGTTGTTTTCCATAATTATGAGTCAAACTATCTAAATTGCGTATTACGTTAATAAATAAAGCGTTTGGTTTAAATATCACTTTAACTTCATACATCTGTGGAGATAAAAACTGGTTCAATAATTCTAAGCAGTTTCTCCCATTTTCGTCAGCCAATATAAGCACCTTTGATTTCATATTTTTTATTGTAGTTTCCGTTCCCGAATTACAATAGTTGTTTTGAGTAGATGTTGTTGGTATTTGTCTTTTCTCCTCATATGTCAATTCCAAATGTGTGCTTTCATTGGTTATATTAATTACATTTATAGCTTCTGGTTTTAGTTGATTATCTTTATTTAATTTGTAAATACTGAACGTATCAGTTCTGTGCGCTGAAGATTTAATTATATCTTGAAGATCACTTATTATTTTGTAACGCTTCCTTGTCGCTGACGACCGGAAGCGGCTGAGTAGCGATCAGTCGTGATCGACAGGGCTCGATATTGGCCTAGGAGGTCTCGGGCGCCATCACCTATTGCAAGATGGACGGGTGCTTATAAATAAAACAATACAATGTCAGGAGGAAATAAATTTATATTCAGTAAGTAAATAAAACAACAGAAATCAACTCAGGAAAAAAATGGGAAAATAAGCCTAAGTACTAAGATAACCAGTGTCCTGTCAGGGTCGGGCCACTGGTTAACATTTAACTAACTAACACTATGTACAGAATCAACCAGTGTCCTGTCAGGATCGGGCCACTGGTTAATATTTAACTAAACTATTACTATTTACAATATCAGTCAGTGTCCTGTCAGGGTCGGGCCACTGTCTAATATTAACTAAAACTATTACAATTTACAAAATCAACCAGTGTCCTGTCAGGATTGGGCCACTGGATAATATTAACTAAAACTAACATGTACTAGAACTTACGGCTCTGGTTCTCAGGACTTGTAATGGTGAGAATAGTCGCACTATGACCTTTCTCGCTCTTACTTATCCGATTCGATTCTTCGGGTCGACTAGTTGCTTGGCTGAGTGCAAGCTTCAATGACTCTACCTGGCCAGGCCACGCGTATTTATACCCGCACCCGAGGAGTGGGGATGGCCCGCCAGGCTTACCAACACATAGTTGTTAAACATAAAAATAACTAACCTAATATTTAAACTCTAATTACACTAATTACATAAAAATAAAACTAATTAATAATGATTATAACTAAAATTGTGCATTGCCTAACAATCCGGACTCTTATCCGAGGGTCGGACATAGACTCGCCAGATGGCAATAGCACCGAAATCGGCACATCAGCTGATTATCGCGCGAGACCTGTTTACACTTGTCTCGACGATACGTGTAATTAAAATAATGTTTTTGTGCCAGGGGATACATCGAGAGAGTGTGTGGATGTGAATGTGTCCGGTGAAAACAGTAAGTAGCATTTTTAAATGAGCACGTGGCGAGAGGTTATGTCCGGCCCCCTTGGGTTAATTAGGCGTTTGCGGGCATAATGTCCTTAATAATTATTTCTCCTGGTATTACCCCGACCACGAATATCTAATTTGTTTTGCCCTAACATTAATTAATAAAATCCTCATTTTAATTAACACAAATACAGGGTGGGCAAAACAAATTAATTTGACAATTGATATACGGGGGGGTCGAAATTCGGGAAAAATACCAGGATTAATTTAAGAAGTAGTTTATTATGTACAAAACGGACCCTAGGTCCGTTACAATTTTAGTTTTTTTATCATTTTCAGTTTCTAATAATTTTAATTCCGACTCAGCATTTCATTCATTTCTTCAGTTTGATTATTTATATTTAAATTATTTTCACATGATGAGTTTGTCTTGTGCGCTGAAGATTTAATTATATCTTGAAGATCACTTATTATTTTAGTTTTCGCATTATTTTCAATTTCTAATGATTTTAATTCCGACTTTAGATTAAGCATCATATCATTCAGTTCCACTCAGCATTTCATTCATTTCTTCAGTTTGATTATTTATATTTAAATTATTTTCACATGATGAGTTTGTCTTGTGCGCTGAAGATTTAATTATATCTTGAAGATCACTTATTATTTTAGTTTTCGCATTATTTTCAATTTCTAATGATTTTAATTCCGACTTTAGATTAAGCATCATATCATTCAGTTCCACAATTTTAGATTGAGCATCCGCTAAGGACGTTTGCAGTTTTAGTTTGTGTTCTGCCCATTCACATTTTGAATTAATAGAATCTGATGGTTGTTTAGAATCGTGGACTATTGTTTCATAACTAGTATTTAACGTTTTAGAGTTTTTTTTGTTATTATCTAATAGTATTTGTTGTCTTCTTGTAGTGGTTCTATTTGAGTTACTTACAATTAATTTTACAGTAGTCATATCTAATTTTGTTAAAAGACAAATTTAAAATTAATATTTTATAAATGAACAATCAAAACAGGGACACACGCTTCACACCAACTAGGCCCTTAGTGGTGACTTAGTAATAAACAGACAGACCGTGGAAGGTTAACAGTAGAGAACATAGGATTAATTATTTAAGGAAATATGATGACAATAAAAATTCTAATATTAAAAATTAAAAATTTAAATTTAAATCAGTTAATTAAATTATTAATTATTATGTTTAAAAAGTAATTGTATTTTCCTGGGCGCGAACTATACAAACCTTGGATTTGTTGACCAATTTCCAATTTTCCAATTTAAAAAATTCTTTATTCAATATAAGTATAGTATACAGAAATTTTACAATTAGTGTGTGTATGTTTATCATGTGTTAGTAATTTCCTGTCGCAGGTTAGACTAATAATACTAATGTTAGTTTGATTGCAGGTGACAATTAGAGTAATTTAATAATTTTTGTTACAGTATCATTCGCTCGGCCATTCACACGTCCAGTCATTCAACATTCATACGGATACATCGTAAGTAGAATTCAACTAATAGACCAGTGGAAGAAGGTAGTCTATTTTATGGTAATTTTTTTTTTTTTTTTTTTTTTTTTTTTTTAGCTATATACATATTTACAGAAAAATTAAATTAACAGTGTTTCTGAAAATACAAATAATAGAACAAAAAATATGTACAGAAATAATATATATATATATATTCAATAACCTCTTAATACCGTTAGGTGTCGAGGTGTCGGACACAAAATAATAAAGATAATAAAAGTAAACATACAAAAAATCATATGAGATGATGGTGAATGAGTTACATATGTGATGATGTATAAGGTGATAAAAACAATACAAATAAAAATTTATTATGGTTTAAATAAAGTAAGTATGTACAAGTTTTGCGTTACAAATATATGTTACAATAAATTATAGTTAAAGAGATGAAATAAAAGTGAATGTGTAAAATATGGAGATGAAGTAGAAGGATAAAGATAAAGAAGGTAGGGTTAGACATGTTGGTTGAAGATGGGCAGACTTTGATAAGTGAGCCTGTGTTTAAGCCTGAAGGGTTTGTTGTGGCTTCTAATGGCTGTGATTGGTCTGGTAAGCGGATTATTGTCAAGTTTACTTTGATAAAAGGTTTCAGAAATAGTTTTTATGTAATCGCTAATCATAGGGACTTTGGCTTCCTCGTGTAAGTCTACAATACGGACATACCTATCCTTACGCAACGCCATTCGCAGGCATTTATTCTGAATAACTTGCAGCTTGTTCAAGTTTGTATCGCCCATTCCACACCACACAGGAGCAGCGTACGTTAATGAGGGTCGAATGATAGATTTGTAAAGATGGATTTTTGTTGAAGACGACAAGAAACTGTTTTTATTGATGAAAGGATAAATTGGTTTGATAGCTTGATTTGTTTTGTGAATGGTGTGAGTAAGGTGATGATGAAAGTTAAGTCTAGAGTCAAGAAAGACACCTAGGTACTTAACGTATGGTTTAATGTTTAATTCTTTCTGATTTTGAAGCATTAATTGAAAATTTCCAATGATTAAAAAATGATTGCAATGAGTTGAGATGAATTTGGTTCTGTTTCTGTGCGGCTATGGCGTAGAATGAGCTTGAATACACTGCCGTATCGTCTGCGTATAATGCAATGTTAGTACGTTCGAAGGTAGGTATATCATTTATGTATGTGATAAATAGTTTAGGACCTAGTATGGAGCCTTGAGGTACACCAGCGCTGATTATTTTGGGACCAGATAGGACATTATTAAGTTTTACATGGAACTGCCTACCCTGCAGATAATGGTGAATGAGTTTACTGATATATGAAGGGAAATTATTTGTGATCATTTTATAAATTAAACCGTCCGTCCAAACTCTGTCAAATGCCTTCTTCACGTCAATTAAGACCATGTCCGTCACTTTGTCTTTGTTATAGTTAATGTTAATGTCATTTACAATGCGTGTTATTTGTTGAACTGTCCCGTGTCCGGTGCGAAAGCCAAATTGGCAGTCCGTAGTCAGTTCATTGTCAATTTCAAAATTGTCCAGTCGCTTTAGAATGATTTTTTCCGTCACTTTGCTTAACGATGTTAGAAGCGAAATGGGGCGGTATGACTCAGGTGATGTGGGTGAATGAGATGCTTTTTTTATGGGTATAACTTGGGCTATTTTTCAAGATTTTGGATAATAGCCCAGTTTTAAAATAGCATTAATGATGTAATGAAATTGTACAATGGATTTTTGTGTCAAGTTCTTTAGTACTATGTTTTGTATGTCGTCATGTCCAGCAGCTTTCAGTGGAGGGAGTTTTTTAATTATCTCCCTGACTTCTTTCGGGGTAGTGAAGCTATCCCGAATGCTGCGGTCAGTCCGATAGTTGTTAATAAATTCCGTTACTTTGTCAGTTATGTCCTTTTGTTCGTCAGTTTCGTCCTCGTCGAGAGAATGTATTTCTTCAAATACATCCCCCAGCATTTCTGCTTTGTCTTCGTCAGTCAAAGCAGTATGTATACCGTCAGTACTTGTCAGAGTTGGTATTTTAAATGTCCGTTTTTTAATTCTGTTTACAAACGTCCATACAGTGTTGTCTTTGTGCGACAGTGATTTTATTCTGACGTTCCAAGTACTGTCTCTATATGCTTTAATGTCTCGTCTAATCGTTTTTGTCAGTTCAGTCATATTTAATTTTTGTAAAGGGTCACCTGTCCTTTGCCAAAGTTTCCGAGTCCTGTTTCGGATTTGTATCATGTTTACAACATGCTTTGGCAAGTTGTCATTGAGCAAATCAGTCCTTTTAAATTTAACTGTCTTTTTAACTGCGCGTTTTATTATATTAGTGAATGTCTCAACTTGTTTGTCAATTTCATCAGGAGTATTAATATTTTTATTTATTAATACTAGTCTGTCAATTAACTGTCTAAATAATGTCCAGTCTGCTGTCTTGTAGTCAGGTCTGTAAGTTATCTGTTTTTGTCTGTTAATTGTTCGTCTTAATTTAAATGATAATACAGTATGGTCGAAACTAAGTTCGTCCACAGTCTTAATCTCGGTCATGTCAGTAACGTTTTTATTCAGTACTAAGTCAATCGTTGTCGGAGTCATACCGTTAGATGGGAAATGAGTGTGACTGTCAGGGTGAATGATGCTAAAATTATGAGAAAGAGAGAGCTGATAGAGTTTTGTACCGTTTGGGTTATTAAGGTGGCAGTTCCATGTATGGTGGCGGGCATTAAAGTCTCCGACTAGGAGGACTTTGTTTCCCAGATCAAAGAAGTTTAATATGTCTGGATCCTGAATCCGATTATTAGGGCTATTGTAGACGCCTACCAAAGTCAACCCATCTTCTAACCTGACGGCAACGTGATCAGTATTATTATAACCATTAACATGTAATCTTGTGTAATTTATTGAGTCTCTCAACAGAACGGCAACTCCACCGGCAGCTATGGTTCGGTCTTCTCGCTCGCAATTGAATCCTTTAATTTTAAATTTGACTGTAATGTCTAATTTAGTTTCGCAGATAATTATAACATCAGCTGCCGTTCTGTTGAGAAACTCAATAAGTTCCCCAATTTTACCTTTGACGCTATTTGCATTCCACTCGAAAATGTTAAGCATGACTGTTTTATGTTAGAAAGATACATTAATGTTGTTTGAAATTTGTCAGCTTCACTGGTACAATTTAATAACTGAATATTCAGTTGTTTAATCAGGCTTAACATTTTCGGTAGATTTATTAAGGCGTTTAATTTATTTATTTCAGAAATTAATTCTGTTATAGAGACAACCTCATTGGATGTATTCCCGCTGTTGGGTTGCGATAAACTGGTCAGCTGCGGGGCGGGGGTGGTCAGTTGCGGCCTGCTCCAGGCGTTGTGCAGTGGCTGCGACGCAGGAATGTAGCGGACTGGATTGACTGGATGCGAATTGGCCGCGGCCGGAGCTCCGTCTCGCGCGGTGTATCGTCGATTCTTCATATCGCTCGCTCTCTTTCTCTCTTCGACGTTTCTCACTCTTCTTAAGTAGACCGGGCACAGAATGGAATTTGCCGGGTGATCTCCGTCGCAGTTTACGCATTTCGCCGGGGTGTCTAGTGATTTAGGGCAATCTTTAGTTGCGTGCGGCTCGGCACACTTAAGGCAGCGGTAAGCTACCGCGCAATTACTAGTGGCGTGGCCCCACTCCTGGCATCTATGGCATTGCGATATCAGCTTTTTGTTAATATATTTCTCCCAGTTAACACTAGTATGGTAAACGACTTTCACCTTCTCCATATCCTTTAATTTAATTTTATCACTTGTGGTAATAATAAACACTGGATATTTCGTGTTTTTTAGTTTGCTACATTATATCACATCTATATCGTATAATTGTTTTAGTTCGGATATGACTTCCGATTCCAGTATATCAAGTTGCATTCCATGCATAACGAATGTATGTGTTTTATTTTGTATTTTAGTAAATGTGTGGAATTCACAGTTCATTTTATTGAAAAGTTTTTTCATATTTTCATAGTCTTCTTCGTCTGAAATGTATACGTTTTTTCTTGTTTCTAGGAATTTAACTATAAACTTTCCTTTACAATTTTCTTTCAACTTATTTATTAAGAATTTATTGTTTTTGAAGTTTGAGTGTATGATAATCGGAGGCAGGTTTTGTGACTTTTTGATGATTTGTTGCGTACCTTGCGTTACAGTGCTGCAGCTTGCGCCGTCATCGTCGATAACCATATGTTGTAGTGGGGTTTATCTATTGTGAATGGGCACCTGCACCTTGCTTGAGGTGCCTTCATTTTCATTTTGCGAGACCATTTTCCGCTTCATTACACGTGGAGTAGGTGGAAGTAGTTCTGACTCATCGCCCATGATGGCCCCGCGGCCACTTGGCAGATATGTTTTTTGTCACTATACTTTTTATATTTTATTTTATTTTATTTTATTTTATTCTATAAAATAAAATTGTTTTGTAGAGAATTTATTTCTCGATTGTTTAAAGGTCGCGTCTGCGTACTTTGCAATTTGAACTGCTCGCTGTGAATGCTCAAGCGAGACTCGGGATTTGTTGACCAAGCTGTTGACAACTCGGCTACGGAGATATTGTAACTTATGCCAACAAAGCAAAGCAAGCACAATTTAATAAATTTAATTTGATTTCTAAATAATATTTTGTTTTATACACACATGAGAGGTTTAAGGTTATGTATTAATGGATTTGTTTACATTAATTATGTTTATCATTAACAACACTACTCACATGTTCATGTCACTGTACACTTTACAAAATATGTAATATATTATAAATCACATTAAAACATAGTTTAAATCAAATGAAATACAGTTTATAATAAGTAAATTCAATACGTTCAAGATCACAAGCAACAATTCGGTCGTGTACGCGAACTGTCGAATGAATATGTATCCGTCTAAAAATGTGAAATCAGTTTATAATATTTGATATTACAGCGTTAATGTGATCATTGTGTCTCGTTAGAGCGACAGGGGATACGGGATCACATAATGTTATAGTATGCCCATAGATATAGTGTCTTTACGACATGGCCTTAAATTATCTCAGAGGATTACTTCATTACCAATCGTCTTGAAAAGGCAATTATGTTTGTATTATATACCATAAATAGCTTATAACGCCTCGATGTTCAGGGGTGAAAATATTATATAAATATACAATATTTTCACCCTTGAAAACTTTCTCGGGTTCCAGGTATATATAATACAATCATATTTGGTTGCTAATTAAATAATCCGTTAAGATAAATTAAGCCCATGTCGTAAAGACACTATATCTATATTATCTATTATACAAATGGTTATTAAAATAACTTACGTTTTATTCTGTCATTATTGCCTATACCCCATTTACTAAACTGAGATCGCAGTCCTGCTGACCTATTTATTCATTTTATTGGCCGACTTGCAACAATGCCAATAGACGGAAATATTTATAACAAAATAAGTAAACTACTTACATTGCAATCACCTCGCGCGGTTATCGACTATTTGAACTATCCAATATCGGCATAGCATTGCACGGCGGCGATCTCGGACGGTAATCGGAGCTGTTGCTTCAGACATCTCACCGTGTGAATAGTCGTGCAGACAAATGTTTATATTGATGTTTGTTTTATTATTTCTAGAGGGTTAGTTTTATAACTTTAAGTTTGCTTATTTATATGTACTAGTGTCCATGTATTGATTATTAGTTTGACGATATGTTACGTAAGACAAGAGAGCCAGAATGTGTTTCGAGAGCAACGGTGGCTATTTTAAACAATCTTTATAGTAAATTTAAACTAAAATAAAAATAAATATTGGTTTTTCTGAAATTGTAATAATTTAATTAGAAATAGTTAAACACTTTCTATGTTGAAAACAGTCTACTTTAGGGCATAATCTTATTATAATTTTTAACTATATTTGGTCTAAAAATTACTTACACAAGTTGTGGAACACCCTATGTAAGCTAGTCCTATTTAGTAAGTAATATATTATATTATCTCTGTGAGTCCACTCCAATAAATAAATAATAAACTATTGCGTTTTTGATATATTTATATATATATATATATATATATATATATATATATCTATTTTTATTTGTAATTTTAAATAATAAAATATTTTACATGGTTGACCTTTTTTTGTTGTTTGATATTTTATCTGACAGTGTATTTTTGCGATCTATTTCTAATCAAACTGGAACAGGTGACGCCATCTCTAAGGTTTTTAATAGAACAAAGTTTATTTAAACTGTAGAAACCTGTTTAAATTACAACGATTACCAAACTATTATGTAAACAAAAGTTTGGTAATTATTTTAAAATAGATAATAATTCAATTAAAGGTATTTTTATCATATAAGTTAAATAAAGAAATAAAATTATATTTGTGATAAAACCTTCTGATTTCGAAGTCACTCGAATGAAATTTATTATTGTACAGTTGGCGATGCTGTAAAATTAATACCGGGGCAAATTGCATCATGAGAAAATCTCGGTGTACTTGCCAGTCGTCCAAAGCACTCAGAAGTAAATAGAACTGCGACACATATTCATGAGTTGAACGTCATAGATTCAACTTATTAAAATTGAATGCTGATTGAACATCTTTAAATAATGGGAAACAATTTTCATCGAGTGAGAAGAAAAAAAATTAAAATTAAATGGTGATTGAAATAATTTCAATAACGGGGAACAATTTTCATCGAGTGAGAAGCAAAAATAATATTTGAAGAAATTGAACGTCATGGATTATTTAACTTATTAAAATTAAATGCTGACTGAACATGCTTCAATAATGGGGAACAATTTTCATCGAGTGAAAGAAAAAAAAAGAAAATTAAATGGTGATTGAAATAATTTCAACAACGGGGAAATATTTTCATCGAGTGAGAAGAAAAAAATAATATTTGAAAAAATTGAACGTCATGGATTATTTAACTTATTAAAATTAAATGCTGACTGAACATGCTTCAATAATGGGGAACAATTTTCATCGAGTGAGAAGAAAAAAATTTAAAATTAAATGGTGATTGAAATAATTTCAATAATGGAGAACAATTTTCATAGAGTGAGAAGAAAAAAATAATATTTGAAGAAATTGATCGTCATGGATTATTTAACTTATTAAAATTAAATGCTGACTGAACATGCTTCAATAATGGGGAACAATTTTTATCGAGCGAGAAGAAAAAAAAAATAAAATTAAATAATGGGGAACAATTTTCATCGAGTGAGAAATGAAACTAAAGATTGAAAAAAAAGGATTGATGAATTTGAAATAAAATTCCAATTCTACAGGTTTCAATTTATTCATTGGTTAATATTTTTTGTAACAGTTGGCGCATAAAAATTTATCTACACCAATTTCCTGCTGAGTATTTTGTTAATTCTGTTTGCAATACTAATTTGGTCTCGATAGATAAATTATAAAAATTGTATGCTTGGTACAGGTTGACGAGTTTGAAATAAAATTCCAACCTTAAAAGTTTGAATTTATTCTCTGGTTAATATTTCTTTGTGACAGTTGGCACAATAAAAATTTATTTAAATCATTTTCCTGCTGAGTATTTTGTTAATGCTGTTTACAAAACTAATTAGGCAAATTTGATTGATTTAAATTACAAAAATTGTATGTTTTGGTGAAAAATGAGGTTCAAGATATTTGCAATAAAATTACAACCATAACAGGCATTGGCTTAATGTCGTTTTGACTGAACCCAAAGTAAAGAATAAAGATCCAGATCACTTTAATCTAGTTGGTTTCGATTATTATCTCGAACATTCATTTACTGATGACAGGGTATTTGTGCTTACATCCACAAACAACAAGCACATTCTAGACTGATGACGTACGTAATTCAGGGCAAGGCATTGGTCAATTTTTAATGGCAACACCAAACTTTTTTGATGACCTTTCTCAAAGTTTTGACTAGCTTTTTCAAGGTAATAATAGAAAATCTGAAATAATTTTGCTAGGAGATTTTAATGTACATAATACCGAAAGGTTAAGTCACTCATCTTCTACAACACTATCTGGACAACAAGCTATGATTTTTGCTGCTAATTATAATTTTACTCAACTTATTCAGCAACCCTCCTATTTTTCTTGTGATGGGACTTCTTGGTGAACGAAGATTATTAGATCTGTATCTTTCAGTTATTTCAAAGATTATAACATCTACTGTTGAAGCTGCATTAAGAAAATTTGACCATTCACTTATTATTTCTGTTGTTAAAACTGCTTTTTTTATTTCTACCAAACCTAAACCGCTCGCGATTCATCTATCATTATTCTAAGATGAACATAGAATGAAACAATTTCTTAATTATGAAATGAATTTATAATTTAACTAAACTTATTCTAACGATTAAAGTGGTGAAAGGGTCAAGCACAGACAATTGTTTTGGTTCTACATACCTCATCAGTGTGCCTTGTATGACCACGGCATCGCATGATACCAAAAGACAAATTTGAATAAATAATTCTGTATACAATTGATATATTACAAGGATCCACATATTGAAGCAGAAAATCTCACAAAAACTATTTAGAATATCATCAAAAAATGTGTTTCATTCTTTGGTATTAAACCAAAATAAAAGTACCTGTACTCATTTTAGGCAAAACAGGTGGTTAATAAGAAGCAAAAAGCATTTTAGAAATACATCAGTAAGTTCCGAACAGACTAATCAATATTAAGAGAAAGCTCGTAAATATTGTGACCTAATAAAATTTGAAAAATCATAATTCTGGTGTTTCTCAAGATTCTGATTTTTGCCGACATCTTTATTTTTATTAATGAACTTCTTCAAATAATCAAAAGTCCTATTCATATTTCTAATTTTTCAAAAACTATATCCATAAATATGGCAAAACGTTTTGAAATTTCTAGGTTATAATCTGTAGCAAAAAAACTCAATTTCATACTGTTTCAAAATTCAAGGTGTCATCAGTACCAAGTATTAAATTTAAATTATACAACGAATTTATATCTTAATCTTTTTCAATTTGTCTAGATGTTACAATCTCATATATTTTTCTGGAGCAACCAAGTTGTTGATATAGCTTTGAAATTATCTAGAAAATTAGAATTTCTCCAACAGTTTTTCACTTTTTTTTCAACTTTCTTGTATTGAATATTGTTTTCAATTATTGGGAGGAGCATACGAAATTATTTTTTTTAAATTATTTTCAAAATTGCAATTTGGATCATCCAAAATGATGCAGATTTTTGCATTTTATATAGATATTCAAATGGACATTGTTTAAACAAAATACAAGACATATTGCCACCTAAACAAATATTTACTCCGCTGCTTGCTTGGAATTTTAACAAACATTCACTGATAGTTTAGAGATGTAGAACACATGGAATAAGATTGAGTATTTCCCGACACTATTTTTTTTTTAATTTTGAAATGAGATATTTAGGAAATACTAAATATGTCACAATAACATAAAAATACTTTTGAATTTCAACGAGTGAAACCACACTTGCTGAAACTATCACATTGAAGACTAGAATTAAACAGTCTGTGAACATTGAATATTTGCGGCTTATAAATCTCTAGAAGTACTAAATTTGGAAGTTTATTTCATGTGTTAAAAGTGTTGGTCCTATATTATTAAATTGTCAGTAAATTTTTGTTTGAATTTCTAGCAAGCCTTGTACTACGACTAAATATTTGTTTAGATGGCAAAATCTCTTGTATTTTGTTTTAATTATATCCATGGAAATATCTATAGAAAATGCAAATATCTGCAACATTATAGCAGTGTTGTAAAGTATCTAAATCATTAGTCAATTTTGGATTGGCAATGATCCGAATAGGTTGTTTTTGAATATAATTTAGAAACTATAATGAAGTTTCGTATGCTTCTTCCCGTACTTGGAAACAACTTGTTCAAAAGTGAAAAACGGTTGAACACGCTCTATGCATGTAACGCATTAAAGTGGTTCAGATCATATCTCTATGATAGAAAGCACTCTGTGTAAGAAGATGATAATAAAAGTGTAGAAAACATGCGGTTGGATCCTTTGTCTTAACCGAAATACGAAATACCACAAGAAAACATATTAGGACTATTGATTTTTGAAATGTATATTAATGACCTTCCTCCAGAAGATTTAAATAATGCATTAGTTATGGGGACGATACAAACATATTGTTTAGAGGGAAAAGGTTCCATGATCTTGATATCGAAGAAAGTTATATTATCAATTATAATTAATAATGATGAATGTGGAAAATTAAAAAAAGACTAGTTTTATGTTTTCAGTCAATGCCAACAAAAACAAAAATGTATATAAACAATCAAACACTTCTTCTAATCAGCAATGTTTTATTACTCTAAGATCTATTCTCATCTCAGGTACGGAATAATATTTTGGGAAAACAGTTTCGATTGTAGCAAATTATTTGTGATTCAAAAAAGAGCGGTAGCTATAAAAACCAGCAGATAAACAGTATTAATTAAAAAAGTAAATGCTTTACTGTATGAATAAGAATCATATAATATCAATGATTCAAACCATCAATCGTAGTTTTGCGAGATGGTTATCTGTAGCCACAATCATCATCGCATTAACATCATTACATTTGCCCTAAAGAAGGAGGAATAATTCTCCGTAATATCAGCTTTTGATTAAATGATGGTATGAAGTAAATATTGATTGTAATTTGGCCGCATACCCGATAGCTCTAACTTCCTATCTAACGGCCGCGAACTTTTCTTCTACTTATTTTTATCTATATTCAGGTATATCTGTTCAATGAAATTAAACGTTGATGTCTCCGTCGATTTTCCTTTAACGAATCCGTGTTGAGGTAATTTCAGATTTTGTTAAATATGACCTTTCCAAATATTTTGGAGATAACATTGGCTTTTAGTTTTCAGCCATATCTGTCCATCCCTATAGCTGTTTTCAAAGTTGATGGAAATACCCCTTCTTTAACAATAAATTATCTTTAAAAGATAGTTTTTTTTGTTAATAAATATTGCGATTCTACCGTATATACGATTGGGTCTGTTATAGTATGCTGCTAGTTTATAATTGTTGAATGCTACAATATCAATATTTTCTTTTGATGTCCAGGTTTCTGTTACACAAAAAATATTTGGATTATTATTCATAAGAAATATTTCTTAATCGTCTATTCTGGATATTTAGGATGTGTAATTTATTGTTTCTTGATAGTTTAGTGCATTTCTAAAAATGATTTTTTTTCTTTTGCTGCTGAAGTTGATATTATATTTTGCATAGTCTTACTATCGCCATTACGTTTATTTACAAAATTTATAATACTGTTTTGTAGTGTAGTATAATTGGCGTCACGTTTGTCCGCAATATCAGAAGTATTGTTTATGATGTTACTTGCAATGGCATCCGGAAGATTGTTGTTTGTATTCACTAATATATTG
This sequence comes from Tachinus rufipes, assembly GCA_963932245.1. Classification (NCBI taxonomy): domain Eukaryota; kingdom Metazoa; phylum Arthropoda; class Insecta; order Coleoptera; family Staphylinidae; genus Tachinus; species Tachinus rufipes. The sequence goes on along the minus strand of OZ010750.1, from coordinate 39,007,446 downwards.
TTGTCTAATGCATTTTGTTTGAGAACTTGTTTAAGTTTTAAGTTACTATTCTGTTCATTTGAATTAAACTGTTCTGGATTTTGAATGTTGACATTCAGAAATTTTATTTTATTAAAAGTTTGATTTTTTTTTCCTAGGATGTTGAAATTATTTCCAAGATTTGTATAATCCTCTCTACATTTCATTTTTTAGAACAAATCTGTTGCATGAGCAGATCAATCAGACGTGGCCATTAACGGACCGTTTTTGTACTTACTTATTGAAATTTCTGGGCACAAATTATTAATTGAAGTCTGTAGCGGAATGAACCGGGTGGAAAGTCACCACGTGCTTCCATGCTACTACTATCTACTACCGTTTGATGTTGTAAAGTACGAACAACTAGAAAACACACATATATTTATATTGGTTATTGTACTAATAATTTTGCTATTATTACCAAGTTATTATTATTTTGTCTTTTCGTTTATTTCCTTATGTATAATTAGGTTTAAGGGAGTGAATGTGTGTCAGGGTGTTGCCAATACAAAATGTAGTTTATTTTTATATATAATCCCAATTAATATTTACTTTTGTGATACTTATCATTATTATACTGGGTGTACTATATTTTGTGTGTACTTAACATTCCCTCATCTATTTTTGCCATTTTTTTTACGGCCATTTGGAGTTATTGGTTTGCCAGTGGACAAGGACCTGCTAAAATTATCCACGAGGTATTTGGGGTGAATGATTTTTTAATACATTTTTATCTGTTTGGCCCATCTCTACGAGCTGAGCCAGGCTAGTTTTTTAATAGACCTATGGGCCATATGTCGAAATAAGATATCTTCAGATACCTTCCAATTCAGATAGTGTAAGGACAGATAACAGATTACCCGTTCAATGCCACCGATTCTTGGGAAAGCACTGCCCCCAAACCCACATCACTGTCAACACACTGTATAATTGGCGCCTTTTTGCACTTTTCCTACCAATCAAACCGATTGTTTTTTTCTGGTCAAGTTGATTAACGGTTCAGATATTTCCGAGTATCTCGGGATAAACTTTCGATACCAAGACATCATCGCTTTCACTTTGCCTGAATAAACATTTAACCTTTCTCGGTGAACTACGTACCTTAGATAAACAAGTTCTGCCCTAAAGAACACACAAAATAGCTTTTTAAGAATTCAGAGGTGGGTTGGGAAATCTGGGGTAGTGATGATACTTGAACAGGTAAGGCTTTAACTCTTGTCCGATAACTTAATCATTAGTGCTTGGAATATACCTGAAGCACCACTTAGACCAAACGGATTCGACGAAATTGGAAGAGTCTCCGACTAGGAATAGTGAAGGCGGTAAAGGCCCGACTATCCTCGGCCATGGGGATCTGCCAATATGCCGATTTTATATCGAGACGTTCCGAGTTTTTTTAGAATCGAATTAATATAGGACAAGGGGTACGCACAAGGTTGCGAGACAGCATTTAATTTCTGATAGTCCACCATCGCTCTTCGGAATAATTAGAATTGAGAAGTTCTACCCACTGGTGCTTTCTTTCTTCAAGATGGCGGAACGAGTAGGTCGATCCCATTCCGAAAGTGAAATAAATATTAGTTTAAGTGAAAATAAAGAGTGTACATCATGTAACAAAGTTATTGAAAGCGATTTCTTTAAGTGCAGTATTTGTGATACTGAATATCATTACATATGTGCAAAAACAGAAGACAAGTTTGGCATATCCGCATGTGCTAAATGCGAGAAGAACGGAATCCAAAAGTGTTCTCTGCAAGTCTTAATTGCATTAAAGAAAGAAATAAGTTACTTATATAATCAAGTAAGTTACCAACACAACATTATAACTAATCAAGAAGAAAAAAATAAATCTTTAATCTATGAACTTAATGAATTAAAACTTAGTAGAGATGCAAACCAAGGAAACAATACTAATAAAATAAATAGAAACAAGAAACCTTTAAATAAAACAAACTATTCCACAACAGATGGATCTGAAAACAATCAACCTTGCTATACAAATTCAGATAGTAACAAAACAAATGGAATTTCAGACATACAATAAAAAAATGCTGCAAAAGTAAATATAAATATTGAAAAACCGTGCACATCAAAGTTGAACGACCCGCACAATATCAATGCCAATGTCAACAAATTAAACACCGAACAGACAGGAGTCGATCAGGGAAATTATGAAAAATTATCAATGTAAATAATAATACAGAAAATAAGATAAACGACCAGTACAATAATGTTAGTAAAACAAACACAGATTGGACGGAAGTTACTAGAAAAAATAAACAATACAAAAACTCCTTTAAATTTAGTGGAAAATCTACAAATCAAGATCTTCCTGTAGCAGAAGTGTCATCACGCAAATGGATTTTTGTTTGTTCATAAAGATGTCGAATGTGAACAGATAAAAAAGCATCTCTCAAAGGCCGGCAATTTTTCATTTATTGTTGAAAAACTTAAACCTAAATACGAAGAAGCGTCTTATTCGTCTTTTAAAATTGGAATACCCATAGCTGCAGAAAAAACAGTAATCCATGAAAATTTCTGGCCGGAAGATATATTTATAAATCGATTATTTTTTAAGTCTAAAAGTAACAATATTTCAAATTTTCAAGAACGCCTACAAACAAAACTAAAACGGTAATTTTAAATTCAAATTCAAATACATTACAACTACTACACCAAAATGTACAATGTCTTACAACAGCTTTAAACCAGTTACAAGCATTAATCGAAGAAGTTGGCTGTAATATACTATGTATTTCCGAGCACTGGCTAACACAAGAACAATTACAAATAATTAAAATACCAAGCTTATATCAAGTTTTTGCCGGAACGAACAAAAAGAACACGGAGGAGTAGCCGTCTACATAGAAGAATCAGTTCTCTCGACACCATTTGACGTAAGCGCATTTACAAAATACAAAGTATTTGAGTGCGCGGTGCCCAGGTCAGTGTAAACGGAGAAACGGTTATTATAGTTTGCATATACAAATCACAAAAAGCAGATATATCTATATTTTATGAATTGTTTGAAAAATTATTAACCAAATTACTAAATCTAAATACCAAATTTTTTATAGCTGGTGATTTTAATATAGATATCTTGAAATCAAATAACATTACGCTAGATTTCAAAAACATACTAATTTCATTTAATTTAAAATATCTTATAAGCAAACCTACAAGAACACAAACATGCATAGACAAAATAGTTACAAACGTACATTCCGAAATGTTAACACAAGTGTTACACACTACATTATCAGATCACACTGCGCAACTTCTTAACTACAATGTTCAATTAATTTTCAAATTGCCAGTAAACAAAACTAGATTATTTTCACATTCGAATATAATTAGATTTATTGAACATATTTCAAACGAATCATTTACTTATGCATTTACTCAGCTGTCTGCAAATTCTAAATACAACACCTTTATGAACACAATTCTAAAACATTTTCATAAAAACTTTCCTATAAAAACTTATTTTAAAAATAGTAGAAACAACAACATTTTTCAAACCGAACCTATAAAACTAAGCAAAGATAAGCTTCTCATTTACAAAACAATATCAAAGTACAATCCCGATTACATAACATTGTATAAAAGTGAACAAAAAACATATAATAATTTATTAATTGCAGAAAAACACAAACATATTGAATTGAAACTACACAATACCAACAACAAATCTAAGGCCTCGTGGAATGTTATCAAAAGTATAGTAGGAAATTCCAAAGCTTATAAGATGCCAGAACGTAATAATATAACTCAGTTAGCAAATAATTTTAATATATTTTTCAACAAAATTGCAAATAAATTAATTTGACTAAATCCTAACGTTAAATGTGCCAAAGTAATAAATATTCCTTATAATGATCATTCAATGTATATGCAATCTACAAATGAACTGGAAATAATTAATATTACATACAGCATTTCAAATGATTCCAGCACAGGGTTGGATGAAATACCAATGCATATAATAAAAAAATGTATCAAACACATAGCTCGTCCCTTAAGTGATATAATAAATACATCCAAAGATACCGGTATATTTCCCGATCAACTTAAAATCGCAGTTTAAACACCAATTATAAAAAGGGCAATCACAATCAACTTGAAAATTACAGACCAATCAGTCTACTAAATTCAATTTCAAAGATATTTGAAAGAGTCATTTATGTAAGACTAGAAGATTTAAAAAAAAAATATAATTTAATAGCCTCTACCCAACATGGATTCTTAAAAGGCAAAAGTGTAGAAACAGCACTCTTTGAATACATAGATTGGGTAGTTACAAATATGGAAAACCACAACTTATTTAGCGGAATTTTTTTAGACCTGTCAAAAGCTTTTGATACTATTGATCATTCAATACTGCTATCAAAGCTATACCAGTATGGCGTAAGGGGAATTGTATATAAGCTAATTCAATCTTACTTGGAAAATAGGATACACTACACAAGGATAAATCTTACTTGGAAAATAGGATACACTACACAAGGATAAAATTCCCACATGACAATACAACAGCACTCTCTAAACCATTAACATTAAATAAAGGAATTCCACAAGGTAGCATTACTTTTTATTATATTTATTAATGATGTTTCATTAGAAATTGGTATCGTCTGTATAGTATAAAACTCTGCAGTTTAGGGGAGTAATTATACTTACCAATAAACTGCAGAGTTTTAAACTATACAGACGATACCAATCTTTTAATTGAGGGCGACACTTTTATGGATGTCATAAATACCAGTATGCGTTATATAGAATCTTGGTTTCATGAAAACTGTTTAGTTTTAAACAATGCAAAAACAGCATGCGTTCTTATAAGACAAATCAAGGTCTTGATACTCCACAGTCGATAACACTCAACACCAATAAATACAACTTTACAGATAATGTAAAATTTTTGGGTGTTATCCTGGATGACACGCTCAGTTTTTTGCAACACATAAATTATGTATGCAACAAACTAAGCAGTGTTTGCTATGGTATGCGTATACTAATACGCAACACCAACTTCCAGATTGGAAAAATATTCTATTTTGCAAATATTGAGTCGCATCTAAGATATGGACTCATTGTTTGGGGAGGCTCAGTAAATGTAGGAAAAGTGTTCTTAAATAAAAAAAAATCAATAAGAATTTTGTTCAAATTGAAATACAATGGTAGTTGTAGAGGTATCTTTAAACAAGCAAACATATTAACAATTTATGGTCTTTTTATATACGAATGTATAAAGTTTTTGTGGAAACACAGTCATTATTTTGATGATGTTTTTTATTCTACGAGATATAATACTAGAGGTGACAAGCTATTCAATATACCACATCACAGGTTAAATAAATACAAAACCGGATGTTTTTATTCATGCATAAAAATATAAAACCACCTTCCCGTAGCCATAAAAAACATTACCAACTACAACAAAATTAAACAAGCAATGTATAGTGTAGTATGTGAAATTGAACCATGCATGGCAGATTGAAGTAATTATAATTTTTTGTAGACAAGCTTTAACAAGTTACTTTTATGATATGTATTTTTATATTTTCTTTTTTTGTTGCCGTTTTTACATGTACAATTGTATTTTGTGTATGAGTGTAAATGTGAAATAAATTCTTACTTACTTACTTACTTACTTTGCTCTATCACCCCTAATTTTAACTTCCTTCAAAATGTATTGTATTGAAAAATCGCTTGCCCCAAATACCTCGTAGTTATATACAGGGAGTTTATAAATGAATGGGATTATGTAATCACTTTAAATGTGCCGCTTATTTTAAATTGTTCACTAAACTATTTGTTTTGACAGATCAACTTTGACAGCTGTCAAGCAAACATAAGAAAACATATGTAGTATAGTGGACGATTTTAAAAAGGCGGCATATTTTATATGTAAAGTGATTACATAATCCCATTCATTTATAAACTCCCTGTATAATATATACATATATATATATATATATATATATATATATATTTACAATGCAACATGCAAAGTCACTTTTATACTTTTCTAATTATTGAACATATAGATAGAAAATCAAATTTGTAGCAGAAAGCTAACTGTACCTTTCTTTTACACTCTTAAATAAAAAAGTTACAGCAGGTTTTAATTTGTGTAGGCTGGCCGATAGAACGCACGCCCATTATTTTATTTCCATGGCTAACGTTGCTTGTTAAGCAAACTGTTATGATTGTAAATACCTAACCTTTTACATAATACAATTCTTTATCTTTATTGTAATTTTATTTTACCCTATTCTGAATGAAATGCCATCACACAAATTTAAATATACCAATCATTCAATTAATTTATTAGACAAGCAAGCTTTTTTTTTTAATTTAAATCTTCTTTATACTATTAACAAATCAAGTTGCATTTAATATAATGTAATATTTTACATTAAATGCGATATAATTATATTAGTTAGTATAAAACGAAGCATTTAAAGACAGGAATATATTAACTTCTTCACCCAACCTTCATCAATAAAAGGGGAAACGTAAAACTATAAATAGATTTTATGTGTATTTTTTTGTAGTAGATCGTTTCTTTTGGATATTACAGTATCCTTTTAACTTATTTTCGCTGTAATGATATTTGTATAGGCTACTATTATTTTATTTTACATTATTTTATTTTAAATTATGATGGATAGATTTATTTCTTATTATATCACAATAAATGTAGTACAATTAAAAACACTTTTATGCTAGGTATCAATCTACGTATATAAGCGTGAAGAAATTATTATTGTTATTTTTTTCCACTTGTAAAAAGTGTAAACCGTTTTTGCGCATGTTAATTGATTATTTAATTTGAAAATGCAATTGTCTAAGTATACAAATAAAAAATTTGTTTTTTAAGTAACAGTTAAATTTTTTATTTTATAATTTTTACGCAGCGTATAATATGGTTTCAATAAATACAACAATCCAATATTAATTAAATTATTATTTAAGATAACTTGCTTAGAATTAAATTAAATGAATTAAAATTAAAACTTAAAACATATTAACCGCATTAAGCAGTAATGGTCCGACGGCGGATATTACTTATTTTATTTTATCTCAAAAAACACATAATATTGTTAATTATTTGTACCGTTTGTGTGAAACAAGTAAACAAGTTAACAACTAAACAACAAACTAACTAAACAAGTTAACAAGTTAACAAACAAACAAGTAAACCAGTATACAACAAAACAACTAAACATGTAAACAACAAAACAACTAAACATGTAAACAACTAAACATGTATATAACTAAACAAATAAACAAGTAAACAAATAAACAACTAAACAAAACAACAAGTAATCAAGTAAACAACTACACAAGTAAACAACAAAATAAGTGAAAAAGTAAACAAGTAAACAAGTAAACAAGTAAACAAGTAAACAAGTAAACAAGTAAACAAGTAAACAAGTAAACAAGTAAACAAGTAAACAAGTAAACAAGTAAACAAGTAAACAAGTAAACAAGTAAACAAGTAAACAAATAAACAAGTAAACAAGAATACAAGTAAACAAGTAAACAAGTAAACAAGTAAACAAATAAACAAGTAAACAAGTAAACAAGTAAACAAATAAACAAGTAAACCAGTAAACAAGTAAACAAGTGAACAAACAAACAAGTAAACCAGTAAACAACTGAACAAGCTTCATCTATAATTCTTTCTTGTTATTTATTTTATTTTTATTCACTTATTAATTGTAATATTTTTTTGCGCATAGTAATAGTTTAATCGAATTGCAATTGCAATTTTCTAAGTATATAACTAATCATTTTTTCTTTAAAGTAACAATTAATATTATCTAAACTTTGTAGTATTTATCCGTCGGCAGTTGAATTTCTTATTTTATATTATTACACCGCATAAAATAAGCTTTTAATAAACACAAAAATTCATTATTCAATTAATCTGAATGATCACATTACAAGATATCTTGTTTTGAATTAAGCCCAACGTCGAATAAATTACTTATTTAATATTATCTTAACATACACATAATATAGTTTTTTTTATTTGTTTTGTTGTACTGTTGTTTGTGTGAAACAAATAAACAAGTAATCAAGTAAATGAGAAAACAATTAAACAAGTAAACAAGTAAACAAGTAAACAAGTAATTAAGTAAACAAATAAACAAGCAAAGAAATAAGCAAGTTAACAAGTGAACAAATAAACAAATAAACAAGTTATCAAGTTAACAAGTTAACAAGCAAACTAGTAAACTAGTAAACAAGTTAACAAGTAAATAAATAAACAATTTATTAAGTTATCAAGTTAACAAGCAAACACGTTAACAAGTAAACAAGTAAACAAATAACTAAACAAGTAAAGAATTAAATAAATATACTAGTAAACATGTAAACAAGTAAACAAGTAAACAACTAAACAACTAAACAACTAAACAACTAAACAACTAAACAACTAAACAACTAAACAACTAAACAACTAAACAACTAAACAACTAAACAACTAAACAACTAAACAACTAAACAACTAAACAACTAAACAACTAAACAACTAAACAACTAAACAACTAAACAACTAAACAACTAAACAACTAAACAACTAAACAACTAAACAACTAAACAACTAAACAACTAAACAACTAAACAACTAAACAACTAAACAACTAAACAACAAAACTAACAAAACAAGTAAACAAGTTAACAAGTAAACAAGTAATACTCAAACAAATAAACAAGCAAAGAAGTAAACAAGTAATTACGTAAACAAATAAACAACTAAATAAGTAAACCAGTAAACAAGTAAACAAAAAAACAAGTAAACAAGTAAACAATTTATTCTGTAATCTTTTATTGTTATTTATTGTATTTATTTTTTTTTTTTCACTTATTAAGTATAAACCATTTTTGCGCATAATAATAGTTTAATTAATTTGCAATTGCAATTTTTTAAGTATTTAACTAAACATTTTTTCTATAATGTAACATTTAATATTATCTAAACTTTATACTATTTATCCGTCGGCAGATGAATTTCTTATTTTATATTATTGCACCGCATACAATAAGCTATCAATAGATACAAAGATTTAGTATTCAAATAATCTGACTGATCACTATTACAAGATAACTTGTTTTAAATTAAATTGAATGCATTAAGATTAAAACTTAAAATATGTTAACTGGATTAAGATGTAATGGTCCGACGGCGGATAAATTACTTATTTTATATTATCTCAACATACACATAATATAGTTATTTATTTGTTTCGTTATACAGTTGTTTGTGTGAAACAAGTAAACAAGTAAACAAGTAAACAAGTAAACAAATAAACAAGTAAACAAGTAAACAAGTAAACAAGTAAACAAGTAAACAAGTAAACAAGTAAACAAGTAAACAAGTAAACAATTAAACAAATAAACAAGTTAACAAGTAAACAAGTATACAAATAAACAAGTTAACAAATAAACAAGTAAACCAGTATACAACAAAACAACTAAACATGTAAACAACAAAACAACTAAACATGTAAACAACTAAACAAGTAAATAACTAAACAAATAAACAAGTAAACAAATAAACAACTAAACAGAACAACAAGTAAACAACTACACAAGTAAACAACTAAATAAATAAATAAATAAATAAAAAAGTAAACAAGTAAACAGGTAAACAAGTAAACAAGTAAACAAGTAAACAAATAAACAAGTAAACAAGTATACAAGTAAACAGGTGAACAGGTAAACAAGTAAACAAATAAACAGTAAAGAAGTAACCAACTAAACAAATACTCATGTAAACAAGTAAATAACTAAACGTCTAAATAAGTAAGCCGCCAGATCATTACTATTTAATTCCGTTAGTTTTAGTTGCATGCATTAAATTTAACTTGTCAAACAATGTGGAAGTAAAAGTTTACTTATTGTATATTTTGTAATCTGCATATTTAGAAATTTTTGTTAAATAAATTTTAATTAAATAGAACAATTTTGCATAGTTATCAAGTTAACAAGTTAACAAGCAAACTAGTAAACTAGTAAACAAGTTAACAAGTGAATAAATAAACAATTTATTAAGTTATCAAGTTATCAAGTTAACAAGCAAACACGTTAACAAGTAAACAAATAACTAAACAAGTAAAGAATTAAATAAATAAACTAGTAATCATGTAAATAAGTAAACAACTAAACAACTAAACAACTAATCAACTAAACAACTAAACAACTAAACAACTAAACAACTAAACAACTAAACAACTAAACAACTAAACAACTAAACAACTAAACAACTAAACAACTAAACAACAAACTAACAAAACAAGTAAACAAGTTTACAAATAAACAACTAAACAACTAAACAACAAACTAACAAAACAAGTAAACAAGTAATACTCAAACAAGTAAACAAGCAAAGAAGTAAACAAGTAATTACGTAAACAAATAAACAACTAAATAAGTAAACCAGTAAACAAGTAAACAAAAAAAAACAAGTTAACAAGTAAACAATTTATTCTGTAATCTTTTATTGTTATTTATTGTATTTATTGTTTTTTTTTTCACTTATTAAGTATAAACCTATTTTGCGCATAATAATAGTTTAATTAATTTGCAATTGCAATTTTGTAAGTATTTAACTAAACATTTTTTCTATAATGTAACATTTAATATTATCTAAACTTTATAGTATTTATCCGTCGGCAGTTGAATTTCTTATTTTATATTATTGCACCACATAAAATAAGCTATCAATAGATACAAAGATTAAGTATTCAAATAATCTGACTGATCACTATTACAAGATAACTTGTTTTAAATTAAATTGAATGCATTAAGATTAAAACTTAAAGTATGTTAACTGGATTAAGGTGTAATAGTCCGACGGCGGATAAATTACTTATTTTATATTATCTCAACATACACATAATATAGTTATTTATTTGTTTCGTTATACAGTTGTTAACCAGTAACCAAGTAAACAAGTAAACAAGTAATCAAGTAAACAAGTAAACAAGTAAACAAGTTAACAAATAAACAAGTTAACAAGTTAACAAATAATCAAGTAAACCAGAAAACAACAAAACAACTAAACATGTAAACAACTAAACAAGTAAATAACTAAACAAATAAACAAGTAAACAAATAAACAACTAAACAGAACAACAAGTAAACAAGTAATCAAGTAAACAACTACACAAGTAAACAACTAAATAAATAAAAAAGTAAACAAGTAAACAAGTAAACAAGTAAACAAGTAAACAGGTAAACAAGTAAACAAGTAAACAAGTAAACAAGTAAACAAATAAACAAGTAAACAAGTATACAAGTAAACAGGTAAACAGGTAAAGAAGTAAACAAATAAACAAGTAAAGAAGTAACCAACTAAACAAATACACATGTAAACAAGTAAATAACTAAAAGTCTAAATAAGTAAGCCGCCAGATCATTACTATTTAATTCAGTTAGTTTTAGTTGCATGCATTCAATTTAACTTGTCAAACAATGTGGAAGTAAAAGTTTACTTATTGTATATTTTGTAATCTGCATACTTAGAAATTTTTGTTAAATAAATTTTAATTAAATAGAACAATTTTGCATATTAAATTACAAAAACTATTTTTTCATATAATATTTATTATTAAAAACTGCAAAATAAATTTGCTATTAGGTTACATTATAATTTAAAAGTTTATATTGATTATTGAAAACTATTGTGATTGATATAGTGTTGTATGATATTAACGCGCAATAAAACAATAAGTAAAAGCAGTAATAAATAATATAATGATACTATAATACATCGCCGTGAATTTGTGTTTATCTCAAAGCCATGCCAGTTCAATAGCCTGCTTAAGCAGCAGATGTTTCAAACAATAAATTGCTAACAATATCTCTATTATGCCACTTGCCGTCGCTAGGTATTAAAATAAAATTAAGGATTATTCCAATAAAAATAAATAGAACTGCGTGTTTTGTATAATTAATCAGCAAATTGCAACACAGGATAAAAATTTAATCAAAACTAATTGATGCAAATTGAATTAATATAAAACGTTGCAATAACGACAGAAAATAGTAGGCGGTCACAAATTTCTATCATTGCTAAACAAGCAACCCACCAAAGAGCTGGTCACGCCTATAGAAGATCACATATATTTTGGCGCCTTCACTATGGTTTCATATGTTGCGTTGCGTATATAGAACATACGAGACCACGACTTCGTATGTTCTTTGTGATCTTGCATGTTGCGTTGCGTATCTAAAATGGTCTTGCATGTTGCATTGTATATATATATATATATATATATATATATATATATATATATATATATATATATATATTTAATAAACATCGTTCAATGGCAAACTAGTAACTCCAGTTGGTCGTAAAAGAGAAATGGGAAGGATGGAATGGGGAATATTAAAAATAATATAAAATATAGTACACTCTGTAAAATAATGACAAATATCACAAAAGTAAATAATAATTGGGGGGCTATATATAAATAAACTAAATTTAGCACTGACAAGACTTTGACACACATTAAATCCATTAAACCTAATTATACATAAAGAAATAAATGAAAAAACAAAGTAATAATAATTAGGTAGTAATAAAAAATTTATTGCTACAATAACCAATCCAAAATATGTGTTTTTTGGTAGCTCGTACTTTGCAACTTTAAACGGTAGTAAATAGTAGTAGCACGGAAGCACGTGGTAACCTTCCATCCGGTTTTTTCCGCCACATATTTCAATTAATAATTTGTGCCCAAGAATTCCAACTCTGCCAAAGGGAGCTAACGCGAGGAGATCGAGTACCCCGCGGAATGCCTTTTGCCGGCCCCAAGCCCGGATAAAAGACGAGGGTTTTTAGGTTAGCCACCTGCCGCATGCAAAACAAAGTCAAATGACAAGCTTCGGAACCGGACAGATACACGTTAACGAATTACGCAAGAAATAGGATAAGAGCATAAAGAACAAGACGAAACCAGCACCAAAATCAGCTGAGAATTGGTCACTTAACAGCAAAGACCAAGAAGATGAACGTGCTGCATCTGGCACAGGAAAGTTTATCTCCAACAAACTAGCACATCTAATAAGGAATATATTAAACTGCCAGAATTCTTCACATTACAACCAAACAACCACAAAATTTTCACTTAATATCGGTGTATGCACATGATGTAAGCAAACCTGATGAAGAAGCATCACTCTTCTACGAAGAACTACAGCAAAAGGTAAATATCATACCAAACAAGGACAAGGTCTTAGACAACCTAAACGCTAGGGTTGGAAACTCCATCATCCCAGGGGTTAAGAACAGATTTAATAAGATCCTTTTGACCACGCAACTATTCCAAGACTAGACAATCAAAATAACAACTAATGCATCTCCATGCTTGACACCTCCATGAAGATGTTCACCAAACTCCTGGCGGACGACATCGCCAAAAAAGTATTCATGCGTGAGGAACAACAAGGATTCCGAAAAAACCGCTCAACATACGCCATCTATGTGGTTCGTTAAATTGCGGAAAAATATTGGAATTCAATAAACTTGCCTACTTCTGCTTTGTCGACTTTGTTGAAAAGGCATTCGACAGAGTGTGATTTTCCGACGTGCTGAGAAATACAAGCGGCGATGAAACAGAGATCAAAATCAAGTCAGGAATACGACAGGGCGACAGTCTCAGCTCTCAACTATTTAACCTGCTAATCGACAAGATTGAAAGTCTGGATAAAGTAACCCACGTATACAAACTAGGAAAGACAGTCGTAAAAATTGTCTGCTATGCTGACGATGCCATCATCATTGCAAATTCAGAAGACGGATTTCAACGTTTGCTAAACACATTCAAAGCAGCTTGCGATATCGTCAATATCAAAGTTGCAACCAACAATACTATAAGCCTAGGCATTGCAAAATTACTAATCAAATGCAAAGTGGTAGTGCAGGACCATATCATTGGAGTACAAATCAACGCATACAGATATCTGAAAGACAGCGTCACAAATCAGGTCAACAGAGCAGTAAGAAACTCAGGCGCACTGTGCAGACCGATATGGAAAAACAAACACCTCAACTGAGAGTAAATCCAGAATATACAAAGCATGTGTATATTCCGATTAAGCAACACCTTTTCCTTCAATGCGCCCTACAAAAAAATCCAGCGGTGGCAAATCTCAGCTGCGAGGTGGCCACTTCACCGAAACCGCTAATAACGCGGTTGTTGAATTTGGTGGGCAGAAGATTGATCGTGGCATGTACAGTATGGGATGTTACCCCATCTTGTTGAAACCAGAGCTGCTGTAGATCAAGTCCTTCCAGCTACAAAAAAACAGTGATCGTGTCTCTATAACGATCTCCGATAACAGTAGCGTTTGCTCTATCATCGTTTTTGAAGAAAAATGGCCCAATAAAGCCACCACTCCAAAACCGCACCAAACGGTAACTTGCAATAGATGCATTGGTTTCTTAACTATGGCATGTGGATTTTCTGTTCCCCAAATACGGCAGTTTTGTTTGTTTACCTAACCTCCAAGTTGGAAATGGGCCTCGTCCTAAAAGATGATTTTTTCGATTAAAATTAAGAGTCAACATTCAATTTGCTTAAAACCCACTGAGCAAATAAAAAACGGGCACCAAGATCAACTATTTTAATTTCTTGAACGAGTTGCACTTTGTAGCAACCATACCGAGGTCTTTGTGAAGAATCCGCCTCAAAGTGGTTTGCCGAATATCACACTTCGAGCCACAGAAACGACAATTTTGGCAAAACGCTTTGTATGAGCATGCTTGATGCGCGCATTGTCTACCAGCATTCCAGTTTTCACTCACTTTTTTTACAAACTTTTGTATTCCTTCGATCGATGGCGCTTCATTTTTTCCAAACAACGTACGCATATTTTGCGCTGTTGTAGACAATTGAGACCCATTTACAAAATAAATTTTTAGTATTTCAAAACGTTGCTCTAAAGTAAAACGATGCATCTTCTGTCTACGGAGGTATCTAACCACTCTTTTCTTATGTAATTGTGACGTAAAAATTGACAGAGTCTGTAGAAACATATCATTCAAAATTCAACTAAAACATGGCCCACCGGTTAGTATGTTTAAAAAAAATGAATCTGTTTTGAAAACATTAAAATTACTACTTCAATTGAAACGATAACAAACTAAACCATCAAACAACATACACTTGTCAAACCTGCACTGTTCAGATCTGTTGTATAGACTGTCCGCCTAAATGGTGTAGTGGAATTGCTACATCAGGAGAGATATTAATTATATAAAAATCAGTTATCATATAGAAATTAAAAAATCTGCCAGCTACAGCCAAAACTTCTTTTTCCACTATCTGTAAAAAAAATAGTTTGGAAATATTTAGTGCTATTATCTCATTTAACATTATTTTAAAATTTAAAGTTTAATATTTCATTTAAAAATTTTAAAAATAATGTAAAACAATAATAATAAAAAAAAAGGCATAACCATAAATACATACTTATACCCAATTCACCATTCATCATTCACCTCTACCGTTATGAATAATAATATAATATTTACATTTTTAATATTTGACTTCGTTCGATGGCTCAGGTCGGCAGTATGGCAGAGAGGGCATGTACATATACCAGCGCTAACGAAAGTTAAGCAACGGCCGCTCTGGTCACAACTTGAATGGGTAAACCCAAAGTTATGCCGAGCGTAGCGTTCTTCCCAATATGGGTCCGTTACCTCATATAAGCATCCCATACATGTTTTCTCTGTGGCTCGGTGTGTCCGACACCTCGACACCTAACGGTATTAAGAGGTTAGTGAATTGAATTGATGGCTCAAAGCTCGTATATTTTGAACCAATGTACCAAACATTAACCGAATGCAAATACAACCAGTTTGTTTGACATCTGTAATCTACGTAGTGGTAGTTGTTGTTGTTGTTATGTCTACGACGTCCAACAGTGTTTTCCTGGCTTTAAAATCAAGTTGATGTATGCAGGCAGAGTAGTCAATAATTTAAAAAAATTATGAAAAGCGCAAAAATAAGCAATTTATACTATATTATAACAGTTATGCTAGTTCCCGGTATTTGATACTGCTATCTGCAAAAATTGCTCAAAGCTTATACATGTGACTAGTTTGGCGATTGGCTTGTTACTAAAGTAAATATCAATTCCGACTGGAGAGGTATTGAAACATTCAAAACCAAGGGGCATTAAAAGATACATGAGATACCTCTAGGTAGTAGTTAAAGGTTAACACTTATTACGACGTATAATTGTCATATTTCTGCTTTAACTGCAGGTAGTATTTTCTTTGCCACAATTGTTGCTTTGTTTATGCGAGCTATTTTACAGTTCCAATTTTTAACTTGTTTCCGACATCTTATGACTTTAATATATTAATAGTTATTAGTTTAAGTTATGCATATAATTTGTGGGAATCCATCTTAAATTATATTTTAAAATTTAAATTTTTACCGACAAGAGCTATCCTTTGTATTTCTTATATTTTTGTATTGTTTACGTTTATTATTTACATTGAGTGTAATTTTTAAAACGTTATATGATTTTTCCAAACATGTTGGAATTTATGAAGTTGTAATATGTTGAGCATTCTCATTCTTCCTTCATCGGCCACCCTGGGCTTGCTTAGTGCAAGGTCGTCACTTGACCTGTTGTAGTATGCAAGCAAGGTTGTCAATAATTTAAAAAATATATGCAACTTCTATAGACTTGCTATCTTGATTTAGCAAACTTTTGAGTTCAGTTCCAAAAGCACATCAGCTTGTTTATAAAAAATTTATTTTTTTTATTTTTTGGCACTTATCATCCAGTATAATTTTTATGTGGTGGAGGTGACCGTATAGATTTACTCGCCAGCGGTCCATTCTAGCTTTGGACTAGGCTTCTTAATAGATCTATTAGACGGTTTCTATATTAATAAAAACGTCAGCTTCATCTTCCGTACATAGAAAATACTACAAAATATATTATATACAAATATATTGTAAATAAAATAAGTCAGAAGACGGTATATTCTGCTAAGGTGGCGTAGTTAAGTAAATAAAAACCACTTTCAAACTAAATATGTATATTAATATGATACAAAACAATTACTACTAGGTAATCTGACTAAAACTGAATAATACTGAATGATAACTGAATTACAATGAATTATAATGAATTATACTGAATAATAATGTTGCCTGGTCCTGTGCAGTTTCTTTTAAGTAATTTTGTAGAGTGGGGTTGTTGTTCTAGGGCAAAGTGGTGGTAACGACAAATACTGCAATTGGACAATCAATAATTAATTTACCACTCACTTAACCATGTTGCCAAAACCCATTAGATGTCTTCTGGTTCCGTACCAGATGGTGGAAATACCCTCTAATCTGTTTATGACTCTGCAATATTTTTTTGGAAAATAATCGCATTGTTGGCCCTCAATAAATTGCTAATTAATGGCTCTCAATAAATGCATTAGGGATTATATATTATGACGACTTGGGTAAAGCATCCCATTGAAATTAAGTAGTCAATTTAAAAAATAAAATGTAAAATAATATTTTAAAAATACTTATAATTAAGATACATTTCTATATACATAAAAAAATATTAAATTGGTTAGTAGTGATGGAAAGAGAATTCTACGCCAAATTTGTCATTTGATTGATTTACTAAGGCTTGAAATTTACAATATTTCCGCCATCTTAGATTTTATTTTGAAGTGGGGGTCAAGCGCTATCTTGGATTTTATTATATTTCCGCCATCTTAGATTTTATTATATTTCCGCCATCTTGGATTTTATTTTAGAGTAGGGAGCAAGTTTTTATTTTAAAAAATGTTTGCCGATGCCGGGGTTCGTTCCGAGGACCCTTGATGTAGAATCCAACAATCTAAACAACTAGACCATGAAGCCTAATTATTTGAATGAGTTTATTGATGGTATATATAATATAGATAATATTTAATGTATGCTTAAATGTAAATAGTGTTGCCTATACGGAGAATTAAATATAAGAAATTATTTTATATTTTAATAATCATTATTTTATTAAAAAATGTTTGCCGTTGCCGGGGATCGTTCTGTTGACCCTTTGTGCAGAAACCAACGATCTAAACTAAACAACTAGACCACAAAGCCTCATTATATTAATAAGATTATTGATGGTATAATTAATAATTATATTATGATTAAGTATAAATAGTGTTGCCTATACGAAGAATTAAATTAAGAAAATATTTTATATTTAATAAATAATTCGTAAATAATTTTATTAAAAAATTTGCTGTTGAGATTGATTCGATCCAACAACCTCCAGTACAGATGGCAATGCATAAAACAATGCGCCACAGAAGCTTCATGCGTAACGTATAAAACTAATATGTAATATATAATTAAACGTAAACTTAATATATGCATGATATAATAATAAAGTTTTGAGCAAATCTAATAATTTATTTTAAATCTGATAAAGTACTTGTTTGAATTTATTATCTGTTGTAATGGAGCTCTTTTTATGTTGTATATAATGTAAAAAAAAAAATATTGATTGGTCAATGACATCGTTTGCTACATATAGCTGAATTTGCGGATTTAAGTAAATACACAGGCGGAAGTTATAATCTATTGACGATTAACCAGTTAAAATGAGATTAATTACGTACACACAACTAAAATAATATCGTCATAATCAATATATAAGCTACGATTTAGAATTTACTCTTGAAACGTTGACATACAATAAATAAATAAATTAATTAATTAACTCATCGTCTTACCGCGTCTTTACGTTCACCGTAGGAGCTGGTGCCCCATTTTCGATGCGCGGTCTGATGAATATAATAATATTTAATATAAAATAATTTGATCTATTCATCAACATCCGGAAATTCAAATTAAATTTTATAAAATATTATTACTATTTTTACATGAATGATTAAGAGCGAGAACAATAACCAAAAGCTAAAGAATGGTGCTTCAGATGGCATGTATCCATCGAGAGTATTGATCATGCCAAACATTTGAAAAAGTAAGAACGAAGAAGAATTGAAAATTGTCATCGCAACTCTCTTGAGGTTTGTGAAAAAATATGCTAAACAAATGATGAGTGCAATTATGCAAAAAAATGCGGTTTACTCGATTTACATGTAATCTTATAAAAAATGTGATAAAAAAAATAGTTGACGTGAGCATTAGTTGAGCAAGGTCACGCGGACCCATCTTTTAAACGCGAAGAGATAGAGTAAAAAATCAAAAAGAAATTTTAAGGACACGTACCCTAGAGGAACGTGATTTTATTTGATAATTTTTGTGGGTTATTAAGGACTCATTATTGAAATTTTGAAAATATAATTAACTAATTACTTATTATACTACAACGGAAGTTGCGGTGTGGTGACGAGCTCGATATATAAATAATAAAATTATGAATGTAATATCTTTTATTCAGTTATTGATTTTTATAATTTTACTGTTACAAAAAATATTATTGAAATTATTAATTATATTCTTTTGACATAGAATGTTGTTGACATGTTAAATTAAACTTTAAATTTTAAAGCAAGTTTTATGAAAAATCTCCATTGTAGCAGAAAATGTCATCAAATAATGAAGAAAAGACAGGCTGTCTCGATTTACATGCATTCTTATGAAAAATTGTGACATGTGCTTTGATTTATGAAATTAAACATTGTTTCTTATGGGAAACGCGCACAGATATATCTATTTTACATGATATTTATGATACTCGATAACTAAACTAATTAACTTAAGGATAATGGCTACCATTTAAAGCGGGAAAATCAAAATATTAGATAAACACTTGGAAATATTTTACATCAAAAGATATGAAAGTATAATTATAGTAAAATAAGTCGTCGTGAGGCGTTATTACGTCATGTTTAGCTGTGTGTACACAGGATGTTATTGAGATAAGCGCTTCGTAATCAGCCTCATGATATATAAAACAATCAAAAATGGTAATTGCGACAAATGTTAATGATAATAATAAATATAAACAATTGAGTTGTGATTTATATTAATTTTTATGTACTATAAAGAATGTCTACGCGGTGATACATATACAAATAATACAAAAATAATCGAATTTACAAGAAATTGAATTGTTAAGAAAATAATCCACTATCATTATGAAGTTTCCGCGTTGCGAAAAAATCGATCGATTAATCAACCAATTGTAAACTAAATAAATAAACACAAAACTGAAATGTATACTATATATCTGCACAACGCAAGAAGTGTAAAAAACAAATATCACGGAATTGAACTTATACCTACCATACACAATAATCCTACAATAATTGCTATAACGGAAACTTGGCTTAAACCATATAACCAAGAACTGTATACTTTAGAAAATTACAATGTAGAATACAACTCTAGAAACACAAAAGGAGCAGGAATTGCAATGTACATTAAAAAAGGTACAGAATATAAATTAATAACTAGTAAAACAATCAAAGACATACAAATATTAACAATACAACTAAATGAGGAAAATACTGCAATAACTCTAATATACAAACCACCTAGAATAAACTTTAAAGATCTTAAATCTACATTAAAAAAAATCAATATAATCAACAGAAAGAAACCACAAATAATAATAGGCAATTTAAACGTCAACATTGCAGAAAATGATAATACAACAAAAGAATACAAGAACATGTTATTAGAAAATGGATATAAAATAATAAATAAAACATCTATAAAATACCACACAAGAAAGAATCCAAGCAATTATAGAAAACAACCAAACCAAAATAAGAATCAAACGAACAGAAAAAACCCATGGATCAACACAGAAGTGTTGAAAAATATTGAAAAAAGAAACAAACTACAAAAAAATCACCTTAAATATCCAAATAATGAAACAACAAAAAATGAATATTACAAACAGAAGAAAAAAACTACAAACATCATAAAGAATACTAAAATGTTATACTATAAAAGAAAATTTCTAACTAATAAAAATAACCCCACAAAAATATGGGAAATAATAAATAAACAACTTAACAAACAAACTCCAAAACAAAACAACATTGAAGAAATAGTAAAACAAGATGGAACAAGAACTAAAGAACCGATAGATATTGCAAACGAAATAAATGAATACTTTACAAATATTGGAAAAACTCTAGCAGAAAAACAAATTACAAGAACGAGCAACAATACACATACAACCACAATAAAAAAGAAAATAACCGACATACATTTTGAACACACATCACAAGAAGAAATCCACAAAATAATAATAAAACTGAAAGAAAACAAAACACCCGGCTTTGACAAAATTACAAACAACATAATAAAACAAAATAAAACAACACTAACACCAGTTTTAGTACACATAATAAATAAAGTCATTGACACATGTATATATCCAAATTACATGAAGAAAACAATAATAGTGCCTATACATAAAAAAGAAGATAAAACAAAACCAGAAAACTATCGACCAATTTCTCTACTATCAACATTAAATAAAATATTAGAAAAAGTAATCCATATTAGACTAACAGAAAATATAAATCAAAATAGTATAATATACAAACAACAATATGCTTTTCAACAATACTCGGGAACAACAACAGCAGCCTATGATCTTGTAGATCACATAAAAAACAAAGTAGATCAAAAAGAAACCGTAGTAGCAATTTTCATCGACATGAAAAAAGCTTTTGATACTGTATCAAAATCAAAGCTTATAGAAAAACTAGACGCGATAGGAATAAAAGGCAACGAACTGAACCTAATAAACACATACCTCAAAGACAGATCACAAAAAACAAAAATAAACTCTATAGAAAGCGAACCGATGCAAGCTGAATACGGAATTCCACAAGGAGGAATCCTACCGCCGACATTATACATACTATATACAAATGACATATTAGAACTAAAACTACACGGTACACCATACATATTGTTACGTTCTGAAATGGCAGTAGAATCTGAAAAATAATTATATCAGCTTTGCAGTAAAAAATTTATAAATGGCTACTTATCTTTATTCATGGTAGGCATTGTGGGTGTCGTACTGCACATCGGGTTGCATTTGCTGCAAGCTCGAACATCGGTTTCCAGCTAACAACGAATATTATGTTAAAATAATTAATTACTTTAATTGCAATTAGAGTTGGTTTGTGTGATGCGGCTGGGATGTGGGAGAATGTTGAAGACTTGTTCCATCATTATAAAGTAACCATATCAATTTTGTAAATATAAATTTAATATTTACTTACGGTTTACAATGATTGGTTTTTCCCCGACAGTTTAGATCGTTGCTTATCCATCTAATCCATATTGTTCCAGCTTTTCCCTTTTGTTTATTATTGCTTTGTTATTATACCATTCCATTCCATTTATTTTAATCTATCCCATTTCATTTTAATTATTTGTTGATTTCCTCCATTAACCTAAAATAGTCTCCTGTCAGAAATAATTTGATGTTAATAAAATCTTCAATCTTTAAAATAGTAATTGCTGGCCATCAGCCACATCAATTTAATTAATAGATTTTGTTATTACTTACCTTTAATTATTGTATATAAATCCCTTGACACGGAACTGGAACGTCACTTTTATTCATTCATAATATACTAATTTCATTCATCAAGCACCAGTCCGAACACCGATCGGTAAAAATTACCTACTTTTTGCTCGAACTACTACGGTGTCTTGAGTTGAATTAGTCGATTCAAATTATTTCTTTGATTTTAAATATTTAGCATCAGATTAATTAATGATTTGTGCTTTTATGTTTTCCTTATCATTTCCTTTTGTCCTTAGTTATATTTCTTTCATTTTATATCCTTTTAATTTTACTTGGTTGGCAGAGTAGTGCATGCGCACAATGAAGGATTTTTCTTCAGGAGGTCCTGGAGAGGACTGAAATCCATCCTTTTACCGGTGAACAGCTAGTTGGCTGGACGTAGTTTGATTACGGATTGTTGGGTTTGAATTGATTTTTTACAAACACGTGTTTATCACGGAATTTTAAATTCAACCCTCACCGCTAAAATTGATAAATCTTTTGTTGTGTTTTGTGTGCTTCATGCCAGGTCTTAGACCTTCATGTTAATATTACATATCGCAATCAATATTATTTATTATCAATTATATGCTGTATAGTGCGGAATGATGATCAATGTGGCATTTAATTAAAATTGTCGTTAAATCTAGGATCACGTCTGTACAATTATACATATATATAAACTGCTTAAATCTACATATCATTGCTGAACTTAATAACCACTATTTGGGTCCAAGCATCAGTTGGACCGACACGCTGCCGGACGTTCCCTGCGAGGTGACCACGTGTGGCACCAAGTTCATTAATTGTTAATTTAGTTTATTTTATTTGTTATATTATATGTATTATTATAAATTTTCGCTGGATTGATTTAGTAGTATGAAAGTTTTGCGTGGCAGGTATTTTTCTTTAGATTAATCATTAGCATTATTCACCGATTACTTTTATGTTCAACCCCAATATTCCAATTATATTTGTTTGGATAATCCTTCCTTATTTACCATTTACAACTTTCCTTAACAATCCGCCGTTTATTGCTTTTCGCGGTCTATCCCAGAAGGAGGAAGAGCCAATCAAAAGAACCAAAAGCAATTGGAGCCCTGTGCAAGTACCGGACGATTAGGGGTAAGTCTTTTGCATTTTTTTTTACATATCCGTCGTCGAGTCATACAAACCAAATTTCTATTTTGTTAAATATTCGTTGTTAACCCCGCCCTTCTCCATTGAGTGACGCCGTATGGTCAAACTGACCATTACGATTTTTATCGTAGCAAATTTCTGGAGCCCAACGTGGGGCTGCGGCGGTTATTTGTTTGGTTTCAATAATTAAAATAACGGAAGTATTAATAGTAATTTTGATAGTTTGGAAAATTGTTGAAAGTGTAATTTTGATTAATCATTGTGTACTTGCGCACGTAGTGTTTTTTGTAATTTTGATTGTGTTGGGATAAATACTGTATATATCTCGTCATGTCAAAAATGGAGCCGGACCGTCTCAATAAAGACGAGCTAGAGTATGAACTCCGGGTTCGTGGAGTTAAAACCACGGGTGATGTTAAAGCTTTAGCAAAGTGTCTGAGAGGAATGCTAAAACTAGAAAAAGATGGAAAGATTTTTGAAAATAGCTGGGACGGCGAGGTTTCGACAGACCTAGATGAATGTGAAAAAAAATTAAAAGACGTCAACGAGCTTCTGAGCGATTCATTGATAAGCAGGAGTGTCATAAGACGGGTAGAAAGTAAGTTGGCTCACATTTTAGGTCGCTTAGAGCGATGCACTAGTGAAGAGGCGGACGATGAACAAAGGCGAAATACACTATCCGTTTTAGCAATGACTGCCTATGGAGATTTGCAAGAACGCATTGAAGATCAATCAAAAAAAGAGCCTGAAATACCCGGTGAAGTAGTTCTAACACAGGCAATTTTAGATCAACGAGGAGCGTCATCTACACCAATACATCAACGCACCGCCACCCAATCTAATGTGGTAGACCCCAACACTACCAGTCTGGCCAATCTGAGTGTGAGACCAGCCCAATTTGATGCGGTTCAAAAACTGGGAATCTCTTTCTCCGGCGAGCATTCTAACGAAAGCCTTAATAGTTTTTTGCAACGAGTGGAAGAGCTTGGTGAAGCGAGAGGAGTAAGTAAACAATTGTTGTATCGAAGTGCGATAGAGTTATTTAGTGGGAGAGCATTAGTGTGGTATAGGGCAAATAGGGACGCGATACTGGACTGGGAATCGTTATGTGAGGGTTTAAGAGACGAATTTTTACCGCGTGACTACAACGAGCGTCTGTGGCAGCAAATTAGGGCGCGTACTCAAGGGCGGGATGAATCGATTGGCATATATCTGGCATACATGAACAACTTATTTCAGCGCATGACCTGTAAAATAACTCCGGAAATGCGACTAAAAGTTATTCGGCAAAATTTGCATCCTATTTATCAAAGCAAACTGGTCCTGGAAGATGTACAAAACGAAACTCAATTAATTTCGTTATGTAGAAAAATTGAGGAGTCCCGTAGTCTGGTTGAGGACTACGCACCTCCAACACGTGGTAATCCAAAATTCACCTTAGAACCTGACTTGTCTTATGTGTGTAAATCGGGTAGGGTGGTAATAAGCGACACATTTTTTAGATATGACGAGAGTGATAGGTATGAGGATGAAGATGATAGGTGGGTTAGACCTGGCAGAAGCACTGATTATGATAGGGAGGTAGAACCAAGTAGACATCGACCTCGTGAGAGAGGTGGATGTAGAAGTGATAGTAGAGCTAGGAACTTAACTAGCCAAAAGGAAGTTACGCGAGTTGGAAATGTAAGAACCGTTGCGAACGGTAGTCCAACTCGTCAAAATAGTAATAGAGAAAATGTGCATGTGGGAACATGTAATAATGTAAATGTAGTTTGTTTTCGTTGTGATAAAAAAGGTCACTTTGCACGTGACTGTACCGTCAAAGATATAAAATGTTTCGGTTGTGGCATGGCGGGCCACATTAAACCGAAATGCCCAAAATGTTCAGGAAAGTCGGGAAATGGCAGGCGGAGTCAGTAAGCGGTTTAAAGCTGGCTCCGATTATTAATAACGCCGCGTTAAGTAGTAAAAAACTTATACTAGACTTTATCTTAAGCCAATCGGGCAAAGATGAGTGCCCTTACATGGCCATTAAGATATATGGGGTTGAGATATTGGGTCTCTTAGATTCAGGGGCCAATAGCATTTTTATGGGGTTAAGTGGATGGGAAAAGTTACGATCTATGGGGATTAAAATGAAGACAAAAGAAAGTGTTTGCACCGTCGCTGACAATAGTCAAATTTGTTGTGCAGGTACGGTCTCAGTTCCTATAGAACTTAAAGGAAAGGTGCAAATTTTTGACATTTTTATTGTACCCGAATTAAGACATGAGTTAGTGTTAGGAGTAAATTTTTGGTCAAGAATGAATATTATCCCAAATTTGCGAACGGGTGAGTGGATATTTGGCACTTGTCAAGATATAATCACCAAAAATAATTCCATCAATTCATTGCTAAACGCTGATGATTTGTCAGTCTTGGAAAGAGGGCAGTTGAATGCCATTGTTGATGGGTATTTTGCCGGAATTGAAGGTATGGGTTTGGGTTGCACTGGTAAGGTATCGCATAAAATTGTCACCAAAAGTCCACCCATTAAAAGTCGGTACTATCCTGTGAGCCCCTTTATGCAAAAACTGATTGATGCTGAAGTTACCAGCATGTTGAATCTCGGGGTGATAGAGCGCAGCACTAGTGGCTGGAGCTCGCCCATCCTGATGATCCCTAAGAAGGACGGCTCATACAGGTTCTGGGTTCACCCTCCCTCGGTCACCGAAAAGGAATGCTTGTGCGTTCTCTGGAGCGTCGAGAAGCTCAGGTGTTATTTAGAAGGTGCAAAGTTTACAGTCATAACAGACCATTACAGTTTGTTATGGCTGGACAACTTAAAAGATCCCCAGGGACGATTAGGGAGATGGGCGCTGCGCATGCAGCAATATCACTTTACAGTTGTGCACAGGAAAGGGAAAGATCATGTGGTCCCTGACTGTTTGTCACGTGCCATTCCCGAAGCGTCCCGGATATCTTTAAATAACATCGAGCAACCTGCAGCTGATACAGCTTCCTTTGCGGTCCATGATAAGTGGTATATTAAGATGCTGGAGAAAGTAGCGGAGAAACCTCTAAATTTTATTAATTGGAGAGTAGTGGACGGTCGTCTATACCGTTGTGTGGAGCATGGTGCAGGCCACGAGTATGATGGGGATTGGTGGAAATTAGTGGTGCCTAAGGAAAATCGGAAAGCTTATCTACAATCTTATGATGACGAGCCTAAAGCTGGTCACTTGGGGTTATATAAAACATATCATCGAATTGCTTCTCGATATTACTGGCCCAAGCTGAAGGCGGACGTTGCTCGTTATGTGGGTGCTTGCAAGATCTGTGCAACACATAAACCCGAGCAACTGAAGCCCGCAGGCATAATGGGTAGTAGGCCAGTGGTGTCAAAATGTTGGCAAATGATAAGCACCGACTTGGTAGGCCCATTGCCCAGAAGCCGCAAGGGTAACTGTTATGTGTTAGTTGTCAGTGATTATTTTAGTAAATTTACGTTAGTATTCCCGCTACGTAAGGCCACTAGTGCCAGTGTTTGTAAAATTCTGGAGGAGAATGTGTTTTTAATGTTTGGGGTGCCAGAGTTGTTGATAGCAGACAATGGGGTACAGTACAAGAGTTTAGAATTTACAAAACTAATGAGTCAGTATAATGTTAGGCCTATATATAACGCCGTATACCATCCTCAGGCGAACCCTTGCGAGCGCGTAAATAGAGTCCTTAAAACAATGATATCGTCTTATGTGGAGGATGATCATCGAAGGTGGGATGATAAGTTGTTTCAAATCGGTTGTGCACTCAGAACGGCACAGCATGAGGTTACTGGCCACACCCCATATTACGTAAACTTTGGGTGTGAGATGGCAATAGATGGGGATGACTATTCTGAGAGAAGGGTTAAGGAACAAATCGTTAAAGACATAAATGATGATAAATCTCTTCCTAAGAAAAATATGTTGCTGCAAAAACTAAGAGAATTAGTTAAAACTAAACTACTAAATGCTCAAGAAAGGAGTAAGATTAGGTATAACTTACGTAGGCGTGAAGTTAGACTAAATGTAGGTGATAATGTTTGGAAAAAGGAATATCGTCTCTCAGATGCCAATAAATACTTTAGTGCAAAGCTAGGTGACAAGTTTTCTGGCCCGTATAAAGTAAAGAAGAAAAAAGGAATTAACGTTTATGAACTAGAAGATGAGAGCGGTCATTCTAAAGGTTGTTGGCATATCAAGGACCTTAAGCCAGTAAAAGAATGTATATTGGATTAGTTATGAAATTGGTTTGTTTTATGTTGTCGTAGTGTTAGTCATGTATCGGGTGTACAGTGATTTTAAAATTACACTTACGGTTACAATTTGAGTTTATTTTGCATCTTATATGTTATTTTTACAGAGTATATTAATCCATTTCTTTATAAATGTTTGTTTAAAAAAAAAAAAAAAAAATGTCACTGCATTCCATTTTTTTTAACCGAGGGAGGGTGAAGTTGTTACGTTCTGAAATGGCAGTAGAATCTGAAAAATAATTATATCAGCTTTGCAGTAAATAATTTATAAATGGCTACTTATCTTTATTCATGGTAGGCATTGTGGGTGTCGTACTGCACATCGGGTTGCATTTGCTGCAAGCTCGAACATCGGTTTCCAGCTAACAACGAATATTATGTTAAAATAATTAATTACTTTAATTGCAATTAGAGTTGGTTTGTGTGATGCGGCTGGGATGTGGAAGAATGTTGAAGACTTGTTCCATCATTATAAAGTAACCATATCAATTTTGTAAATATAAATTTAATATTTACTTACGGTTTACAATGATTGGTTTTTCCCCGACAGTTTAGATCGTTGCTTATCCATCTAATCCATATTGTTCCAGCTTTTCCCTTTTGTTTATTATTGCTTTGTTATTATACCATTCCATTCCATTTATTTTAATCTATCCCATTTCATTTTAATTATTTGTTGATTTCCTCCATTAACCTAAAATAGTCTCCTGTCAGAAATAATTTGATGTTAATAAAATCTTCAATCTTTAAAATAGTAATTGCTGGCCATCAGCCACATCAATTTAATTAATAGATTTTGTTATTACTTACCTTTAATTATTGTATATAAATCCCTTGACACGGAACTGGAACGTCACTTTTATTCATTCATAATATACTAATTTCATTCATCAAGCACCAGTCCGAACACCGATCGGTAAAAATTACCTACTTTTCGCTCGAACTACTACGGTGTCTTGAGTTGAATTAGTCGATTCAAATTATTTCTTTGATTTTAAATATTTAGCATCAGATTAATTAATGATTTGTGCTTTTATGTTTTCCTTATCATTTCCTTTTGTCCTTAGTTATATTTCTTTCATTTTATATCCTTTTAATTTTACTTGGTTGGCAGAGTAGTGCATGCGCACAATGAAGGATTTTTCTTCAGGAGGTCCTGGAGAGGACTGAAATCCATCCTTTTACCGGTGAACAGCTAGTTGGCTGGACGTAGTTTGATTACGGATTGTTGGGTTTGAATTGATTTTTTACAAACACGTGTTTATCACGGAATTTTAAATTCAACCCTCACCGCTAAAATTGATAAATCTTTTGTTGTGTTTTGTGTGCTTCATGCCAGGTCTTAGACCTTCATGTTAATATTACATATCGCAATCAATATTATTTATTATCAATTATATGCTGTATAGTGCGGAATGATGATCAATGTGGCATTTAATTAAAATTGTCGTTAAATCTAGGATCACGTCTGTACAATTATACATATATATAAACTGCTTAAATCTACATATCATTGCTGAACTTAATAACCACTATTTGGGTCCAAGCATCAGTTGGACCGACACGCTGCCGGACGTTCCCTGCGAGGTGACCACGTGTGGCACCAAGTTCATTAATTGTTAATTTAGTTTATTTTATTTGTTATATTATATGTATTATTATAAATTTTCGCTGGATTGATTTAGTAGTATGAAAGTTTTGCGTGGCAGGTATTTTTCTTTAGATTAATCATTAGCATTATTCACCGATTACTTTTATGTTCAACCCCAATATTCCAATTATATTTGTTTGGATAATCAAGCCTTCCTTATTTACCATTTACAACTTTCCTTAACAATCCGCCGTTTATTGCTTTTCGCGGTCTATCCCAGAAGGAGGAAGAGCCAATCAAAAGAACCAAAAGCAATTGGAGCCCTGTGCAAGTACCGGACGATTAGGGGTAAGTCTTTTGCATTTTTTTTTTACATATCCGTCGTCGAGTCATACAAACCAAATTTCTATTTTGTTAAATATTCGTTGTTAACCCCGCCCTTCTCCATTGAGTGACGCCGTATGGTCAAACTGACCATTACGATTTTTATCGTAGCAATATATGCCGACGACACCTGCATTATATACTCAGGAAAAGAAAACAAAAAAATAGAAAAACTTATCGAAGAAGACATAATAAAATTAGAAACATGGTATTATAATAACCTACTCACTATTAACGAAACAAAAACTGAATTCATGATCTTTAATAACAAACAAGAAGAAATTCCAATCACAATAAAAATAAATAACGAAAAGATTAAACAAATTAAAGAAGTTAACTATCTAGGGTTAACAATCTAAGATAACTTAAAATGGGATACACACATAAATAAATTTGTTAAACGAAATTCAGCAACTATAGCAGCAGTATGGAAAATAAAAAATTATCTCCCAAAACAATTAAAAATATCTATGTACCATGCATTATTTACATCATATAATACATACTTAAACCATATATGGGGAAACACAAGCAAAAAAAACATTAATAAACTACAAAAACAACAAAACAAACTTATCAAAATTCTATACACAATGGATAGAAGAACACCAACAACCGAACTATAGAAAGAAAAGCTAAATATTAACAAAATGATAACTTTAAACAGCATATTAATGATATATAAAATAAACAACAAAATGATAAAAAGCAATATAACGTTACAGTCCAACAAAGAAATACACAATCACCAAACAAGAAGAAAATCACACATAAGGGTGCGTTTATGCTGCACACCGCCGGGGCTGCTCGTCAAGATTGGCGCCGGGATGTTGTGGCGATGATGAAACAAACCTATATAATCTTATGGGAGCATTTATGCTGCACCTCGCACATTGCCGCGCTGCTCGCCACATTCCTCGCCACTGCGATGTGAACAAAATAGTTTGTTTTTTATAATCGGACCATCGCCGTACATCTTCAAACTAGCGCTCTGATTGGTCCGTTTAGTGCCAGTTTTGTGAGACGTTAACATAATGTAATTTATATTATCAAATTATAATAAATTAGTATGTTACTTCAAACCGTGTTGCGGTTATATGCAATTTAAAAGAATGAAGTTTTATTTGCATGTATTGTGTTAATTTATTAAAACTTTGTTGCGTTTACAATAATTTTATAAAGAATTTAATTGAAATAAATCCGCATTAAGCAGGAAATTGTTAAAGAAATGTTTGTATTTTACCTGAAGTGGCATAGTAATTAATTATTTTTATTTAATATTTTGACTTATATTAATAATTTCATTATAGTAATATTTTATTAAAACAAATACCGATCGATTATCACAATTTTAGATTAAATAAAACTTTGACTTGCAATTTAAATTAATTACTTAATATAAAATCACTAGTCACTTTAAATTATGTTGCTCTTCTATTCAATTTATTGTAAAAAATGTTTTCCTGCAAATTTTGTGTAATAATTTGTTTGTTTGTTTTCAGATCATACCGTTACAAACGTTAGAAATTTACAAACAATTACGATTTGTTTGTTAAAGTTTTTTTTTTAAACTGTTCTATGCACAAACGTACTACATGGTGGTGCAAATGGAGCATTTACAAGCGTGTTCTATTAATTATTTGGTTTGTTTATTGTCGACGGAAGGTCTAAAGGCGCCAGAAATTTACAATTTCTTTTATAGTTAAGTTATTTGTTTTATACTACTTAATTCAATTAATAATTTTAACTTAATAATATGACTTATATTAATAATTTTATTACAGTTATATTCGATTAATAAAATAAAACTCGACAGTAATTAAATAACAGCGAGGTGCGAGCAGCGCGGCGATGTGCATTTATGCTGCTGAATGGCGATGTGCGAGCAGCGGGCAGCGCCAATCTTGGCGAGCAGCGCCGGCGATGTGCAGCATAAACGCACCCTTAGGGTTGTAATTTTATGGCGCCTTTAGACCTTCCGTCGACAAAAAACAAACCAAATAATCAATAGAACACGCTTGTAAATGCTCCATTTGCACCACCATGTAGTACGTTTGTGCATAAAACAGTTTAAAAAAAAAAAATCTTTAACAAACAAATCGTAATTGTTTGTAAATTTCT
This sequence comes from Tachinus rufipes, assembly GCA_963932245.1. NCBI lineage: Eukaryota > Metazoa > Arthropoda > Insecta > Coleoptera > Staphylinidae > Tachinus > Tachinus rufipes. Next base: position 38,975,362 of record OZ010750.1, on the reverse strand, counting down.
AACGTTTGTAACGGTATGATCTGAAAACAAACAATCAAATTATTACACAACAATTCGCAGGAAAACATTTTTTACAATAAATTGAATAGAAGGGCAACATAATTTAAAGTGACTAGTGATTTTATATTAAGTAATTAATTTAAATTGCAAGTCAAAGTTTTATTTAATCTAAAATTGTGATAATCGATCGGTATTTGTTTTAATAAAATATTACTATAATGAAATTATTAATATAAGTCAAAATATTAAATAAAAATAATTAATTACTATGCCACTTCAGTAAAAATACAAACATTTCTTTAACAATTTCCTGCTTAATGCGGATTTATTTCAATTAAATTCTTTATAAAATTATTGTAAACGCAACAAAGTTTTAATAAATTAACACAATACATGCAAATAAAACTTCATTCTTTTAAATTGCATATAACCGCAACACGGTTTGAAGTAACATACTAATTAATTAAACTAATTAAATAAGTTTGATAATATAAATTACATTATGTTATCGTCTCACAAAACTGGCACTAAACGGACCAATCAGAGCGCTAGTTTGAAGATGTACGGCGATGGTCCGATTATAAAAAACAAACTATTTTGTTCACATCGCAGTGGCGAGGAATGTGGCGAGCAGCGCGGCAATGTGCGAGGTGCAGCATAAATGCTCCCATAAGATTATATAGGTTTGTTTCATCATCGCCACAACATATAAAAAATATACAAAAACAACAACAACCACGAGCCGATAACTTGAGATGGGAAAAAACCCTCAAACCTCAAGTGATGATAGAGGGAAGAATCTATTTTTATTTTTATTATTATTTATTATACATTCAGTATTGTTTTGTATTATATAAATTTTATTAATAAATATATATTATTATATATATTAAGAAATAAAATCTCAAGGTTGTGTTTCGATTTACATGTGTTCAGCCTGAACTGTTATCAACATCCTGTATTGTGTTATCATTAAATTAAAAGAATAATTAAACAATTTTAATTTTATAAAATATTACCTGATCACTGTTACCTGAGATATACAATAATCTGAAAGATAATAAAGAAAAAACAAGCCGAAACTTAATTAGACTAATATTTACAAAAAGTTTGAAATATATATTAAAAATCAAGTAGACTCGTCTTTTACAACCATTGTGAAAACGTTACAATCAACAATATCAAGTAATTATTGTAATTAAAAATTGAGCCGTATCGAGAGACACAAAATGAAACAATCCATATATGAATTTACAATAGAAGTACGTTTAGTATAGGACATTTTGAAAACGAAAATTTGATTATTTGTTGAAAAGATAGACAACACTTTTGTCTTATAGGTGAATATAAACATATTTGGACACTGTTTATCGATAATGTATCAACCCACACCGGAATAGTTTTGAAATATCACTATTTTTAAATCCGCGATTAAATTATTAATTCTCATCCACTGATTTGCATTAACTGTTTTCATTAAATAAACAAATTTAAACATTTATAACTATTTGTAAATTGTGTTAAATTATATTTTAAGTCAAGACTGCAATAATAATCAAAAAAGACCATTTTGAGAGTTGATACATTACTGCTAAACACTGTCCATTTATAAAATTAAAACAAAACCAAAACAAAAATGAAATCTGAGTTGAGTTAACCATATTAAACGGTAACATGGTGTATTTTCAACTTTATGTTTTATGTAAATTTTATGCATTATGACCAGACACTAAAGCTATCGCAAACATGAATCTAAATTCATTTTAATCATACCCTATGTCTGTAAAAGAAGGGTAAGCAATGAAAAGGATCTAGATCTGTGATTGAACATAACTAGATTGAGATAAGGAATTGAAAAACTAAATTCAATTAACATGTATTTCCTATTTAAAACAATTCTAATAATTTTACTTATAGCTATTATCAGTAGTGTCCAAATGTGGTAGCCCTAGGTGCAGCATAGTGTTGTCGAAAACCATCAGGAGCTGCAACACTGGTACAGGACCAAATTCTGCAACAATAATAAAGAAATTTTATAATTATTTTATCAGGTTGAAAATTTGCAAAACTTAGTTTATATACATACATTATTTATACAAAGGTCTATATATATATTTAAATTTTTCATATAGGGTACTACTTATATGAATTTTATTAACAATTATGATCTGATTATTTAACTAACATTTATACTGATTTTGATTAAAGATTAATGTATGTAAAATATATAAAAACTATATAGCACATAATTAAAAAAAAAAAAAAAAAAAAACTTACATTGCAGTCCTGCATCTATCTCAATGGAGACATAAATTCGACCTACGTTTTCACTCAGGACAAACACCCACACATAACGTTCCACGCCTAATTGTTTTACACCATATAAAATATCCCCTCGTTCAGGGGAATATATCATCTGATGCGAACATAGACACCAGAAGCCCGTCTTTTGCATTTTGCCATGAGATACCGTTGACGTTGTGGTATGAAATGGATTTAAACCGTTGCGTTGTCGCGAGTTACCGGTTATTTACTTTTGACTCCGAATGTACCAACCAGCTAGGTGAATTTAAAACCCTTGTCGGAAGCAGTTTAATAAGTCCGGTATGTCAAATTTAAATGTGATAACCTATAAATGAGATTAATTTTCAAGAATGATTATGAAAATAATTAGTAAAAATTGCTATTAAGTATAAATAAAATGAATATTCTTTGTAAGTAAATGTATATATAGCAAATATTTTACTAAATTAATAATAATCGTAAGAAAATTAATGACAGGTGTAACCGTTTACAACCAGTACGTTTTCGTGAGATTTCCGCGATCACCCAAAAATAGAGAGAGATGGAAATAAAACCGCTGTTTGATCGCTGGTATGTACGGTTTCTCACGGTAAAACGCTTTAAAACAAAATAATAATAATAATAATAATAATAATAACAAAACAAAACATGCATCACCCAAAAGCATGCAAACAACGTGTAAACATACCCAGACATAAGGGAGGACGCGGTATACTAAATATTAAACAACTCCACGAAAACCAAATATACCAACTACAAACTTACTTCAAATCACAACCGGAAAACATACTGCATAGAACATTAATTCAAATTGACAACAACTACACCGCACTAAAACTAAATGAAGACCTAGAACCACAAAAAACACATAACGATCTTATTAAAGAACGAGAACGAGAGTGGCAAGGTAAACAACTACATGGTAAGCACCACTATGAAATACACAAAAATTACACTAATCTAGAGTGGTCAAACAAGTGGCTGTTATCCGGATATTTAATGCCTGAAACTGAAGGATTTGTAATAGCCATTCAAGACCAGGTTATTAAAACACAAAACTACTCAAAATATATACTTAAAGAGTAAAATATTGAAGATCGGTGCAGAAAAAGCAATAAACCTAACGAAACAATCACACACATAATATCAAGATGTGGAAAGCTGGCACCTACAAAATACACAAACAGACACAATAAAGTAGCTGGTATTGTGCACCAACAACTTGCAAATCAAATACTACCTACAAATGAAAATAATGAACAATACTATATCTATAAACCTAAAACAATAATACTCACTACTATTGGACTTACCTGTTTAAACTGATAAAACTATCGTTAATAATAGGCCGGATTTAATATTTAAGAACAAGGAACAAAAACATACGTACCTCATAGACATCGCAGTTCCAGCAAGCGAAAACCTAAAAAAAAAAATATCTGAAAAGAAAGATAAATATAACGACTTAGCATATGAAATTAAAAAAATATGGAAACAGGAGAAAGTCGAAATAATTCTCATAGTAATTTCTGCTACAGGCGTAATACCTCAACTTACGTTAGAAATGCTTACCAAACTAAATATAAATATCAACAAACTTGAAATAATGCAGAAGGCTGTCCTACTAGACACAGCTAACATCACAAGAGCATTCTTAGGAAGCAATTAAAATGTGTATATCCTTGGGAAACCCGCATATACACATTATACAGCAATAAAAGCTAGATAATAAAAAAAAAAAAATAATAATAATAATAATAATATTACATCGCCACAATCAACGAGCAAACATTATACACCAACAGTTAGCAGCTAAACATAAGTTAATTACAGACTCACGCACTGTATACTACAAGTATATTCCGAATAAAATTTTAGAAAATGAGACTAATAAAATGTATTATGACAGAACAATATTTAAAAACAAGATAATTCATTTTAATAGATACAGTATAAATATTTTTAATATAGCGTTATATATAAAAAATTCCTAAATTAATATCAATAAATTAGAACGTGTTTTGGTTTATACCCACCGCGAATCTGAATTGCCTCAGGTATAAATCCGAGAAAACAAATAAAAAATAATAATAATAATATAGTGAAATACTTACATTTGGTTTTGGAATAAATTCCATCACTGTTGCCAACACGAAGTCACAGTAACCCATATCGCTCTGTTATGGCTATAAAAATGTATTCAAATGCATTTTATACTTGATATTATCAAATTTAAATGGGAAATATGCAAATACACAAAAAAAAGAATTTGATATCGCTGAGAACTGAACAATTCCCGCAAGATTAACACATTTATTATTATTTTTATATATCAGCATATGTAAAAATAATAATAAACGTGATAATCTTAAAAGAATAATTAAAACAATCAAATATATTTTAAATTGTATAATTAAATTTTTTTATACTTTTATATGCTTTATTTTTATTATTTTTAATATATAAACCGGTTTCGCCGTTTAAGGCATCATCAGTAACTATAAATATAATTGTATTAAATTAAAATTAAAATATTATATAAATAAAAACTTACGTGTATAAATATATAAAAACTATTTTTGACATTAATATGATTGACAAATATGTTTATGTTTATGTAATATTGATTAATAAATTTTTTTTAAGTGTTATTTATTGTGTTTATGTTTGATTTAAGAAATGTGTAAATGTGTTGGTATTTTGTGTTAATTTGTTCATTTAGGCATGTATATTTTTTGTTATTTTTTATATTATCAATTTCGAAAGGTTCTAAAATAGACATTTTTAAGCCTTTTTTACATTCGTGTATTAATTTTGTATTGTTGTTGTGGTTAAAGTTATGTTTATGTATTTGAAGATGTTTGGAGAAAGTTGATTTGTTGTTTTTAGTGTTCTGTTCTTTTATTCTGTGTTTTAATGCTCGTCCTGTTTGTCCAATGTAAGTAGCGTTACAGTCTTGGCAGTCTAATTTATAAATTCCTCATTAAAATGTCTGTTTTCTGTTTGTTGTTACAAAATATGTTTTTAATTGTGTTGGTAGTAGAAAAAGATCCGTTAATGTCATATTTGAATAATAGTTTTTTAATTTTGTTGCTGTTATTATAGTATGTTAGTTTTCTGTATTGTGTTTTATTGTGTTTGTTGATGTTTATAAGTGTTGTGTTGTTTCTTAATTCAATTTTTTGTTTATGTTTGTTTATAATTTTGTTAATTGTTTTGATTGGAAAATTATTAGAAATAGCTAATTGTTTAATGATGTTAATTTCAATTTTTAAATTTTTAGGAGATAGTGGTAAATTTAGTGCTCTATGTGAAAGTGAGTGAAAAGTTGAAAATTTATGGTTATTACTATGGTTTGAATCAAATGGAATAATTAATAGTAATAACCACCAAAAATTTTAGTTAGTAAAAATTAAATGTTGTAATAATAGCGCCCAACGTGTAGATTGCACAAATTAAGTGCTAAAAATTATAGGAAAAAATAAAAAGTGGTTTATTATAAAACAATTTATTCAATATCTAAAATAAATATTTGCATAACAATTTAACAGTTTCATTAGCACAGACACTATTTAAACTAATGTGACTGAAACATTTATGTTTCACAGTTTCAAAATGGGAGAGATCGTCAATTTCACTCTCTAAATTTACAACATTTTTATTTTGAAATAGATTTTCAAATAAACATTTCTGTTGATGTCCTTTTACATAAATGTGATCACAATTGTCGAGAAAATGTTTTAAAATGTTTGCAAAATTGTGCGATGGTAAGAAACAAACCGCCGCTGTAGTGTAAACTTTGATGATGTTCTTCTAACCAACGAATTTGATCTTTTTCTGTGCGACTAATGCCCGTACTAATAGTCGGGGATTGATCCGAGATTCAGAATTAATTCTCGGATTGACCAAAAAAGGGTCCAGTAGTCGCTATAATCCTAGATTCACAAATCCGAGATTGCAAATAAACCTCTCTCAAACAATCTTGCCACTACCCAAGATTAATCCTGGATTGTTGACATTTTTTGTTGGTTAAGTGTTAATGTTGATGAACTGTGATTGTTACGTCTATTTTTAATAGTATAGATTGGTATAGATAACAGTTAAAAATGGAAGCAGCTGCAATTCGCGACGATTTTTTTGATTATGTCGAATATGTGTTTGAAGTGGTAAATGTAAGATTAGCCAAAAGGTATGTACATCAATTTATAATTTAAATAGAGTTCAAATTTATTTATATTTATTATAAAAATAAATTATATATTATATACAATATAATATTTATAATAATATAACCTATAATTTTATTAGGTACATTCGAGGTGCTGAAAACCCGCTAAATTATTATGATGAAGATGAGTTCTGGAAAAGATATCGTTTTTATAAAGCTATTGTCGTTCGGATATTGCTACCATTAGTAGCACAACAGCTAGAAAAAAGAAATAATCTTGGACTACATTTAGCTCCAATAACCCAGTTATTAATTTCGTTGCGGTATTATGCTACAGGTAGCTTTCAGGTACAACAATAAAAATATTATTGTAAACATTAATAAAACCAGTTATTTTTAGCTATATGCGGTGACTTAAGAGGAGCCAGCCAGCAGAGTGTTAGTAATATAATAAAAAGATGTTCTACTTTGTTAGCTGAGAAATGCCCTGATTATGTCAAATTTCCAACTGAGATTGCAAAATAAAGAGCAAAAATTAATAAATTTTTCAACTGTGCTGGATTTCCAACGGTCTCTAAATGCATTGATGGTACCCACATCCGAATTAGTAACCCAGGAGGTGATGATGCAGAAGTATATCGGAACAGAAAAGGGTACTTTTCTTTAAACGTGCAGGTAGTTGCTGGTTCCTCCATAGAAATTTTTGATATAGTGGTTCGTCATCCAGGTTCAAATCACGATAGTGTTATTTTTCAACGTACGTTCAAGATTTGAGCACAACGAATTGATAGGAGTTCTGTTAGGAGACAGCGCCTACCTATGTAGGCCTTATCTTCTAACTCCAGTTTTGCGACCAGGTAATTCATCATTTTATTAATATTTTAAAAATTATTTAATATGACAGCAACTTTATTTTAGATAATGCCCAACAAGAACGGTATAATAAAGCACATATTTGAACAAGAAATATTGTCGAAAGAGTTTTTGGTGTTTTTGGAAAAGGTTATTTTCATGTCTACAGAAAGGTTTAACCACAAAATTGGAAACTTCCGTTGCCACAATATGTGCTTGTGCTGTATTATACAATATACATATAAAGTATAATCGTGTTGACAACAATCTTGAATATGTTGAAGAACATGATAATCTTTTAAATGTTGATAATAATAATATTGGCTTAGCTTTTAGACAGCAATTTATACATCGTCATTTTTAATTAAAATTTATTTTACTGATAATAAACAAAAATCTTAAACTTTATTATTTCTTTTTTATACTGAAAAACAAACACTATATATATATATATATATATATATATATATATATATATTTATATTAACTATGAAAATAAATACGTATGTGTACATTATTTTAATTTTTTTTTAAATTATCTAATGCCAACTCCTCTTCGTATTTTGCCTTATTCAAACGTGCAGTAGCAATTTCAATGTTTATTTTACTAGCCAACTCTTTGTTTTTTGGTTTATTCATTTGTGAAATGCATGTGTTTTTTTCCAAGTTGGCAATTTCCAATCTAAGTAGATGAAGTTCCTCATCAGCCCCGGCAATGGTTTTTATGCGCTTTACTCGTAGCTTCCCTTCTTCAATATCACTTCTTTTACGAGATACATCTGAAATGATATCGGTTTGTTTAAAAATATCAGAATATTGTATTAATTGGCAAACTAAAAGGTATTTTAATATAATTAATTTATTATAGAATTATAAAAATAAAATTGTGATTAAAAATTTAAATTTCATAAAAGGAAATAATTTTTGATTGATTGAAACTATAATACTATATACAATGCTGTTACTTACAACAAAAATAATATAAAACTCCTACACCAATGTAAAAAAGGCTTAAAAATGACAATACTAGAATCATATGAAATAGACAAATTAAAAAACAATAAAAACTACAGATGCCTAAACGAACAAATTAATAACCCATACCAACATATCTATACATTTTTAAAAAACAATAACCACACTACAGTTGATCACTCGACAACAATAACCACAATACACAATAACCAATAAATGTAACAGTAACCACAACAAATTCACACCACCCGCAACACACAACAACACCTGTGAAAAGAAAAGTAAGTTTTGTTAAAATCATCTATGTAACACATATATATTTATAATTTATGTAATATTTTTAGAACTGATGATGGCTTAACAGCCGAAACCGGTCTTAATATATATAAAAAATAAAATCACCACAATAAAGTATATAATTTTTTTATTAAAATACCCTAACCTCAAATACATAAATTATTATTACTTATATGCATTTTATTAATATAATATACCATTGTCTGTTGCTAGTATATCTTTCTTCTTGTAATTTTCTGCTTCATATGCAAATGTGCTATCAAAATTATTTGATAAAGTCACATCCATATATGGATGATATGCTTCAGCAACTAAATCCATTAAAGGATCATCATCCATTTTGGGTGCAGGTCCTCCTTCTGTCAGCAGACTCTGGTATTTATAAGTGGTATTTGCTTTTTGTTTTCTGTAATGTTCATTATTTAAAATATATAAAAATTCAAATATAGTTTTTTATTACGTCTAATTTCAACTTAAATATAATATTAAAATCGATGTATTTACTTTTGCTTTAAGTTCTTCCACAAAGTTTTCAACTGGGCACTATTCCTTGTGGTAACAACATCTGGTTGCCCATTGTATTCCGATGTCAATATTTCCCACTCTTGCTGTTTTCTTTGAAGTATAGCATTATGACATGATCTTTGACTAGCACATCCAATAGCATTTTTTACTTTTCGGTATAATGGCAAATTTTCTTATCCATGCTTTATATGTAACATAAATATGTTATCTTTTGTTATATATTTACAATAATTTAATAAAAAAATAATGAAATTTACATTTAAATATAAATAACAAAAAGAGTTATAATTACTTTTTAACCCTTTCGCTGCGGCAGACGTATTTTTTCACCGTGTTAACTTTTGTGTAAGCGCTTGCAGGACAAACACGCATAGACTAACCTCACCGCAGAAAGGAAAATACCCGAAATATTACAGCTGGACCAGTCAGTCCAACCTAACATATTTTTTTATCCCCGAAAATATTACCAAATCCAGATTCAATTTAACGATTCGTCGAAACTACCCGAAGCGGGGACTATTGGATGCAGCGAGAAAGATTGATCAATCCAGGATTCTATAATCCAGGATTGATCCGAGATTGAATCTCCGACTATTAGTACGGGCATAAGTTCATTGAAGCGGTATTTGGGCTTGAACAGATAAACATGCAAGTCTTTGCCATTCTTTGTTATACATAGTTCTTTTGGGACAAAACAATCTCTAACAATAAAACCTTGTACGTCAACTGCGGCAATCGGATTGAAAGGTTGTTTAATTTTTCTTTCTTTTTGTCAGTAGCAATTAGCTATCAAGAGAAATAGATAAATAAGACAGTTCACTTTGGTTTAGTCGATTAGAATACCATCGAGTTAAAAACTACTTTAACATATACGCCAGTGCAGGCAATAAATGTGTTATGAAATTAACTTTCCCAAAGTTTAATTAATTGTTTGCAATATTTGCAATTTATTACTAGAAAGAATTGAAAATAAGTATAGCGACATATGACGTAATGTTTTATAATAGAAAGAATATAAATGAAATAATTCCTTATTAAAACATTATTTATTAGTCATATAAAATATTACAAATTAGTATATTATTATCTAAATACATATAAAAGTTTTTAACATTTTCAAAATAAACCATAACTAAAATCATTTATATAGTTAACACAATAATAAAAATATTTTTAAATTTTGGTTGGGATTAGATAAATCGCAAAATAGTTGGATAGATAAATTAAATGTATTATAAAGTATTTTAATTAAAAGTCGTTCATATTATTATATTGTTTTATTACAAATGTTTTAATTATTATTTATTGTAATTATACTTCTTCACTTAATTCATGTTGATTAGTGTTGCATGAATATCACAAATATATTGGTGGTGGTGGCCCATGATGGGGTGGATTGTAATGTATATGACAAGGTAGACAATGTCTGCTATTTTGTTGCTCGAAAAAGGAAAGTAAATAGTACACTTTTTTCAGCTCAACACCTTGCAGCATATTGAAATATTCCGTAGGTAAATACTTTATTGTGTTTTCATCAAGTGTGCGGTCAAAGTACGCAGTTATTGCATTATCCACCATTTTTAATATGTTATTCCTAGTATTAGATGGATTCTGGCTGATATAATTTTCTTGCAACTTTTTACAAGTTTGAGTGATTGAGGTATTGCCTTCATACATTACGTAATATACGTCTTTATTCCACTTACTTCTAGTTTCTATACAATAATAAACCTGTGGATAATCTATTTTACATATTTCTTGTAAAGGTACATCTGGCTCATTAATGAAATTATAGTCATCCGTGAAGATAACGTGTTTTTCTCCAAAATTGTTACAATGCCCTGCTGATTTTTCTTAATTTCATTAAGATATTAAAAGCATCTTTGACTAAATAATCACAACCTAATATAGTCAATTCTCGTTCTGACAATTGAATCTCTTCACCAATTGCTTGTGAATATGCAGAAATGTAATATTTAGATTGTTGATTCTTCATTATATTATTATTATTACGGAGCGGATTTTTTAGGTAAGGTAAGGTAAAATTAAATGCACGCATTTAACTTTGCCTCCGCTCCGTCTACTTTCCATCCACTCTATGTTCACTTATCACTGGCTAACGGTGGCTAACGGTGACTAATCGGTGGCTAATTGGGAGCTCCATCCCCATTCCATCTACTTGCAATCCATTTTCAATCCACTTGCGTGGCTAACGGTGGCTAATCAGTAGTTAATCGGCGGCTGATCAATACTTACCGGCACCTGCTAATGTACTATTGAAAAAAGATTTAAATAGAACCAAGCAGCGTTAAAAGTTCAGTATTAAACAAACGTTTTGCTCTCAAGATCGGAATTCTGTACAACGCGAGAACAGGGAATAGTTGCTTCAACACTCTTAATGAAACCGAAAATGTAAAAGCTGATCCAATTATAAATTATTCTGCAAATTTGCCATTACTCAAAATATTTCCTAAGTGTCTGAAAGAAGTTGAAGATGTGCCGTCTATTAATAGATTCTTTCAAATTTATTTTATATTAACCATTAAAATGTATGCTGCCATATTGGTTTCATAGCCTAGTGGTTTAAGGCGCCCAAAATAAACTTTTAAGACTTATTCTAAATAAAGACAGATATACAATTTTAATAAAGATAATCAACATGACTTAACTATCAATCGCGAAGCAAGAAAATAGATATAAATAATTTTTAAGTTAAGTGCTAACCGTGACACAGGATTAATCGCGAAGCGACTAATTAGTTTCAAACAAATTTTAGTAAAAGTAATCAACATGACTCGACTATCAATCGCGAAGCGACAAAATAGATATAAATAATTTTTAAGTTAAGTGCTAACCGTGACACAGGATTAATCGCGAAGCGACTAATTAGTTTCAAACAAATTTTAGTAAAAGTAATCAACATGACTCAACTATCAATCGCGAAGCGACAAAATAGATATAAATAATTTTTAAGTTAAGTGCTAACCGTGACACAGGATTAATCGCGAAGCGATTAATTAGTTTCAAACAAATTTTAGTAAAAGTAATCAACATGACTCAACTATCAATCGCGAAGCGACAAAATAGATAGACAATCACCGACCAACGATCATCAGACAAAAATCCCAAGCACATGCTGACCTATCAAAGGCTGCCAATATTCACCCAGCCTTTGTAAATAGAGGCAAATATTCAATTGCTATAAGCAGGGTTTTTACGAAAGCTTTCCTTGTAATATACATATAAAACTGTAAATAAATGTTAATTGCTATAAAGTGTGTTTTGTAAACAATGCTGCATAGCTGCTAACTGTACTGTGTACAACAACTGTGTATGTAAGCATGTTATAATTTTTCTTTTAGACGGGTAAACCGAATTTATTGGTTGGAATCGTTTGCTTTATTAGAATATTTTTATGTAAATTTGCTTTCATGTAAATATTGTATATACTATTAAATAAAGAGTTTTTAAATCGCATGGCGCCCGACTATGTTCGCTAGATTTTTTGTTCGAGCCCCGCTGCCGGCTTTACATTTTATAAACAAATTTATTTGAATTTATTTTAATTCACTAATATTATTATAGATGGCGATTGCTGTATAAATTTACTTTTTGGATTAGTATAGAGGCCGCTATTAAGTCAACCCAATATACACACTATTTTTTATATTTAATTAAATTAATTCGAAACTTAATATTATCTCTACCACTAAAAACTTTACACTTTCAAGAACTCTCTATACGCGATGTGCTTAGTTTGGACATCACAACCAGCTTAGATTCTCATTACCAACGTTTAAATTTGGATTATTCATCTTGATTTGTTTAGTTTTGTTGTATTAATTATTATTATAATGTTATTGCTTTAGTTATATCAGCCTTTTGTAGCAATTAATTTTTTAATATTTTATTGCTGCTTACTTATTACGAGTTGTTTTATTGAATACGCTAATTTCGTGTGAAAGTATCAAACTATATATGAATATTTGTATACAATACAAAACATATATCGATAATAATAGCAGCTGTGTCAGCAAATTTTGATACGTTTGCATATTTTGGAAATCATCATATGTATACAGGGTGTAGATTAATTGGCGGATAAACGCTAGGTAACTTTATAGATCGTGCCAAAAGAAAACTTTATACCAAAATGCTGAAAAACTCTTTGTTTGGCCTCACGAGGTCCTCAAAGTTTCAATTTTGTCAATACAAATATTGTTTTAATTGCGTATATTATGTACCAATTTGCTTTCTTTTTTAGTATAATAAAAATTACGAGGTTTATTGAAACTTAATAATAAAAAACATTGAAATATGTGCAAATTACTTTTGAAGAATAAATCAAATTAAAATTAAAAATACGCTTGGCAACGTAGCAAAATTTTTAATAAAATTCAAATTATAAAGTAGGCAATGCAATAAATGTCAGGGGGTCAATTCTGATCTCCGGTGACTTTTGTCATCAGTGACTTTTAAATTCAAATAAAATTCAATTTAAATATTATGATATAGTTTATTGTTTTGATAATCATTAATTTAAAATTGTGTAAGGTTGCACATTGACGACACATACCGCATTATTAAATTATGAATGGTGTTTTGATGCATTTGCGAAATATATTATGTAGCGTTCGTCTAGTATGCGGCGGTCTGCCTTATATCTGTCTCGGATTAACAACTACTACGTTGCCATGTCAATCCCGTGACCACCCTTGACAAAAACCATCGGTGACTTTTGTCGTTTCACCATGCGGCTAAAATGCGTTTTCAAAATAAATGTGTGAATTCAGCAAATAGGTACTATAAGTATTATTGACATATTTAACATTTAACGCCAGCGATGCTTGAGAACGTCATAAATTCGATATCGATACGTGCTGTAAAGTGTTTAGAAGTAAACGGTGGCCAATTTGAACATTTGTAGATTATAATAAAAAATAAAATTTGATGTGTGTATTATATTGCCTATTTTATGTGTATTAAGTTGCCTACATTATAGGTTTGAATTTAGAAAGTTTGCAACGTTGCCAAGCGTAACAAAACTTTGAGGACCTCGTGAGGCCAAACGAAAAGTTTTTCAGCATTTTGGAATTAAGATTTTCGTTTTCTTTTGGCACGATCTATAAAGTTATCCGCCAATTAACCTACACCCTGTATATATATAGTTATGTTGACTATTAAATTTAATACAAACTCATATCAGGCAATCTTATATTGTTTGTAACATATCAGTACTTTCAAAATTTCTATTTGATGTTGAGTCAATTAGAGTAATTTTAATTTCATTAAAATTTTAGGCAGCCCAATAGTCTGTAAATATAGTTTTAAAAAATAAAACATAGGTATAAAAATAATGTATTTATTCAATTAATTTATAAAAAAATATTGCAGAAAAAAAAAAATAAAATATAAAAAATTACGTTAGAAGAAATTGCGAATCGTTCATGTCATCTGTAACAAAAGAAAAAACATTTATTATTATTTGCAAATTGACAATCTTATAAGACTTACCGTCCACTGTAACGTGCCATTTTTAGTTTAGTCCATTTTATATATCTTCGGGATCAAATATCCATTTAATTACATCTTCGCACCTAAAACATATTAAAAAGGGATAATCGTTACATAATTAAAGAGTTGCATAACATACTTATTTGTACTGTTTTAGTTTGGCCAAACTAACTCGGTCCATTTAGTATAAATCTTCTTATGTATCCTGTGCAAGCGCTTGCACTCAAAGGATGCACTCGTAGCTTCTATGCTGCCAAATTCCTATGGATATTTGTGTGTAAAGGAATGTCCCACCTTATGTATGTCCCATCGATATTGAAATTGGATAAATATTATATTAGTTTTAAGTTTTGTTAAATGTTTTGTTATCGGGTTAGGGTTAGAATTATTGCTGCAGATTGCCATTGAGTACATACGAATGTTGTGGATCACTCATTAACACTTTAACACAAAATCTAATAATTCACTTGCGACGAGAAAAGGCGAGGTTAGTAAACAAACAAACGTCAGGCGAAGCTTGCTTGATTTTGCCACGGGAGGGCGCCGCGCATTAAATTGTACGCTGTGGACCAATCAGATTTGAATATTTGAATTTAAACGAGGAAGTGTTCTCTGTGATAACGATCTTGGAAATCAGATAAAGATTAGGAATTTTGAAGACCAAATCGCTCTCTTTGGCTCCGGTATTGCATCGAGACGGATGTCCCCGTCTAGTTTTAAAATTTGTTAAGTTAAGTTATATATCCGAGCACCGCGGAGTAATAAATTGCCTGAAACAAAAGGGGTTTTAAATAGTTTATATACAATTAAGCAATTTAATTACGCTCGCGTGCTTAATCAAAAATCCAATAACAACTAGGTGAGTCAACATTTTCTTTGTTTTTTTAAATAAATTAACACACCGTGTGTTAGGCTTCTTAGTGACTGCGGGGTTGTCCGAAATTGTACCGCGGGATTCGTGCATTGAAGCGGCCAAGGAAATTCGATCAAACCGGGCGCATTATCACAGGGACCACGAGGACGAAATTAGTTATAAATCAGATAAGTGGTGTAATTTTTGTAAATGTGCATTTTCTTGCAAATAGTGGTGCAATTTGTGTCACACGTGTACATAATTCAATTTTATGTTTTCTCTTTAACCTTTTTTTATTATCATCTCTTAACTGTTCGATCACGACAAATAATCAAATTTAAATATTTAATTAATCACCAATCGCCAAAAACGAAATATAATACACATTATACGATTATTTTGTGAACTTTCGGTAAGCTTACCAAAGAGGTATTCCAATCAAGTGTATTATAACTAAACGATAGGTTTACGGCTGCATTATAGCTACCTTTCCTTTCTTTAAATTAGTGGTGATGTTTCAACATTTTAAAATCAATTTATTTTAAGGCAAGAAATGCCGCATGATGCTTAATTTTCTTTATTGATATATTTATCTAATAAACATTTTTATCATTTCTAATAAATAGTATTTTTCTTATAATTATCAATACTAATTGTCACGAGATTAGTCGTGGCTGGAGCCCAACCAATTGTGTTTGTCCATTTTGTCTGTTTGTGCACAAAATGCCCACGACCCGCTCACCACCATAGAGCTGCCGTTTGCAAGGAACCCTTTGATTTTTTAGCAAGTCAAGCAAGCGGTTTCAATTTCGAATATGGGAGTCATTCTACCATAGAACTCCTTATGCTCCTTGATGAGCAATGCTTTGTGTCCGGCATAGTTCTGGTTAAAGTCTTCGATTTTTTCCGGTGTGAAATGAAATGCATCCATACATGGCAATTAATTAAAGTAAACAAAATCGCTTTACCATATTCTCTTTCTCAAACACCCAAAATATAGTGTATTGCTCGTTTAAATTTAAATCAGTTAAGCGTAACGTTGGTTTTACGTTACAACTACTGTTTAACGCTGTAAAATCCATTGTATATATCTCGCTTGTTTGGACTAATGATAGCATACTACGAAAAATTTTCTACTTATATACCCAAAATTTATGGCAAATTACATTATTTGTACAATAGAAAAAAATTAATTTAAAAAAATGTCATGTCAAGATTAATTGGTCAGAGTTCTCACAGTAATTGTAAAACGTAGCTTATATATTGATTATTCGATATTATTAGTAATGTGTACGTGATTATTTGATGCCATTTAAACTGCTTATTCGTAAATATTTCTGCATGTGTATTTACCTAAATATAGCACACACAAAATATGTAAATTCACCTATTTGTAGCAAACGAAGTCATTGATCAATCATTAATTTTATTTACAAAAGCCTTTTGTTCTTTAACATGCTAACCATGGTAAAGTTGAATAATTATAATAACTGGAAATTTGAATTATTATTTCATAAAAATAAAATACTTTTTATTATTATTATTATTATTATTTATTTAATTAATTCGAAATCTTCCACATTTTTATTAAATAAAAAATGTAACATTTCATACATGTACAATATTTTTTCTGACAGCGCAATTGAAGTTAGTAATAAATTAATATTGTTAAACAGATCACCATCCATATTCAAACAAGTGTTTAAAATAAGTTTATAATAATCAACAAAGTTTAACGCATTTAACAACACTAATTTATAATATTTATAATTTATGATATAGTTTAATTTATACAGGTTATATAAGGTTTCAGCTGTAATTATCACACCGAAGCTCCTACATTCAATGGTGACAGTCTCATTAGCCTTATAAAATCCAATTGTTATTTTATGGTTTGTTGCAAAGTTAAATGGTACATTTCAGCAATGAACTCCTCCCATTCTTCCTGATTAAAAATGATGCAGCTTTTTCCGCCCCAAATCATCACTATAGGAGTGAAATTTATTACAGGGCTTAGGCCAATAGTTATGTTTTTAGTAGCAGATCTGTTGATAGGATATGTAGTAGGTCCAAGAAGATGTTTTTTTTTTTAACTGATTATCATATTTTTTAATAGCATTATCAATAAATGCCATTGGGTTCTCATCTGTTGAAATATAAAACTAATCATATAGAATATATTGAGTTGAAAAATACTTACAGCTATTTTCAAATGTCATGACTAGTGTACAAACAGTTAGTTCTTAAAATTTATTTTGCATTATATATTATAGAAAAATTAGCACCACAATAATAGATTTCATCTATCAACAAAAATTGTAATTCATCACTAATTCTTCGTATAAGCAACACTATTTACACTTAATCATAATATAAATAATAATTATACCATCAATAAACTTATTCATATAATTAGGCTTCATGGTCTAGTTGTTTAGATTGTTAGTTTCTACACCAAGGGTCCACGGAACGATCCCCGGTAACAGCAAACATATTTTAATGAAATAATTATTAAATTTAAAATATTTTTTTATATTTAATTCTCCGTATAGGCAACACTGTTTACATCATACAATAAATATTAATTAATTATATATACCATCAAGAAACTCATTCAAATAATTAGGCTTCATGGTCTAGTTGTTTAGATTGTTGGTTTCTACACCAAGGGTCTTCGGAACGATCCCCGACAACGGCAACATTTTTAATAAATAATAACTTGCTCCCCACTCTAAAATAAAATCCAAGATGGCGGAAATATAATAAAATCCAAGATGGCAAAAATATAATAAAATTCAAGATGGCGCTTGCCCCCCACTTCAAAATAAAATTCAGGATGGCGGAAATATTGTAAATTTCAAGCCTTAGTAAATCAAATGACAAATTTAGCGTAGAACTCTCTTTCCATCACTACTTTTGTTCACGAGGAAAAGCACGAAGTTTTACTGTTAGACGAACGTAACTATCACATGCTGTCTTTACAGTCGCGGAGCGCTCCACACCATCACTACCAGGGTGAGCTATTTCAATGCGATCTTGCTACTCTTGAAGTCAACTGGCCCAAAAATGTTGTTGAATGCGTTGTTTTAAATTTGGTTCTTAAATTGCTAAAAATTGACAAGGTGTAAGGAAGGAAAGGTCATTTGGATCATTTGACAAGGGACATAAGGGTCTGGAATTGCTAGCAATTTTATACAAATGTTTTTTTGTTGATTTGATACCAGCTTCTCATAATGACAAATTTGCAAATAATGCTCCTAACAATATTTCTTATTTGAAAATTTTGATATTGGTAGAAACGAAAGAGTAACTTAGTTAAATTATTACTTTTTGGTAAAAGTATTGGGAATTTTGATCATACAGTAATTTAAAATATCTAAGTCTACCGCCAACACGTATTTTTCCAGAGTCGTCTAAAAATGGATTTGCTTAATCTCTTTAAAATTTTGTTTGCCAATTCGGTGTGACGCAAATTGTTAGAATCTACTAGTCTTTCAATTGAGCCATGACAAAACAACAGTTGAATCAGTGTAATAATAATGTTACGATATTCGTTCGCGTAATGCGTTGCTTACCCGTTCGATAAGATTAGCGGTGAAAACTGCGGTAAAGTTCTAAACGAAACAAAGTAATTGATTTAAAAGGAGAAACTCTAGATTGTGCACATAAAAGAGTATAAGATATTTAACCATCAGGTTCTAAAGATTTTAAATATATTGCCTATCCATACGCATCCATATTAGCATCCCCAAATGCACAAAGTTCTAAAATTGCACTTGGTAATGATTTAAAATATTTTGATATTTCCAATAATGTAGTTTGTTTTGTTGTGTTCTTAAAGTTAAACGAATTCAATGTGATCGTTAAGTTGTTTCCATAGATTAAAAACATATTTATTGATTAGTATATTATCTATATTGTTAAATATTTTTTTATTATTTGATACACATTTAAGAAGTAAAAATCCACTATATGCAAGAGTTTCAGACAATGAATTTTGTAACTGTCTGCTTCAATCGTTAGCGCTCCGGTTAAAACATCGTTCATATAAAAATTACGAATTTGAATATCATTAGGTGCTGTTTGCAGATGATATAGTAGAATTGAATAAATTGGAGATTGACGCTATAAAATCTGCTGATGTTTGCAGTCTGACTTTCGGATTTGAATTTGACGATACATCATTTGAATGTCGGCTGTTATTACATATTCGTGCATTCAAAATCTAATCAAAATTTTAAACAAATCATCTTGCAATGTAGAACCAGTAAGCAATAATTTGTTGTGTAAAACTTTGTTGTCAAGCTTGAGTTTTTAATGACACTGTATTGAGGTATAAAGTAAGCAATGTAATTTATGTGGCCTAAGTTAATATATTTATTTATAAATAAAGTGTATTGATAGCGTAATTCTTGATTGCGTTGAAATTTTGAAGCGTTGGTCTTCCACGATAACGGAACAATAAATTGTCCATCTATATCCCGTTTAACAGAATTGCAAACATCATACTACATCAACCAAAACATCTTTTGTAAATGATACATTTTTCTTTTGTTTGAGCAATAACACTATTTTTTTTTCATTTATTATTACCAAATTTCTAATAAATAAATACAAATTATAATTTAACTTGTTCATATGTCTTAATACTGAAAGACTTTGTTGGATCTGGAGAACAAGTTGACATTGGTTTTAAAGCACATTAAAAGTCGGCATATACTACAAATGGTACTAGTAATTGTTTTGGATGTTTTCAAATTCTAATATGTTTTCAGATACAATTTTTTCCAAACTTATTAATTTTGGTATCGGTACTAGGAATTTGTGTATACACGTAGTTGTAATCATGTTCTAAATGTTTTAACAACTTCAAGTTACTTTTAAAGTAACACTCATCACAAAAATGATTTCTTTGGTGATGATTAGAAATTTGTGATGAAACTAATTTAGATACATTTTTAATATAACAATAATGACTAAACCATCATCATCACTGAATAATAACAAATTTATGTGAGTAAGTTTTTTTAAATTTGTATAGTGCATAGGACCAACAATTTTATATTTCTTGATTCCATCTTTAAAGTATGAATCTAAACGTTACACATTAATTGATAAATGACATTTTTAAAATTGTTCTACATCACTTAACTTAATAGGAAAATGTATATCATTAAATTTATATACATTACTATAATGATCATATAATGAAGTATTACTTGTTTTGCCGGTATGCTGTGACGTACTGCCGCAACAGCACTCCATGCAAAGCAGCAATCATCTTAATTTTCAATGTTGACAATACGTTCCACCGGCAACTAAAATAGTTTTAAATTCAAACAATCATAAGGTAATGCAAAAAATATTGTGCTAACTCAGATGGTTTAAACACTCCCACATTATTTTATAACTTACATTGGTTAGCTATTTACAAGCATAACAATTTAACGAAACGTCTGGTTAAGTATTTGGATTTTGACAAAAAAAATTGTATTTAATTTAAATGGTTTTTTTTTAACTATTTTATCTTCTTCTTGATACCTACGTACCTACTGTCAAATGTCTTCTAGTATTTAATGAAGCATAGAAAGATGTATTTCTGATCATTCTTATCATTTTTTAGTAAATTGAACTTTTTTATGATTAATTTTATTGTCAAAACTATTGTTTGTGTTTTTTTAATATAATTTTTCATAGAAAACCTGACTGACGTTTCAACTATATATCTTGTTTATTCTCTTTATATATATATATATATATATATATATATATATTTATAAAAAAGTTCACGGGTTGAAGTCTTTAAAATTTAAATTTAATAAAATACAATAAATGATATATTTTATATATTTAAATATGAAGCAACGTTTCGTTATTGAATAATAACTTCATCGGGCCTAAAAAATAATACATTACTGACAAAAATGGACATTAAAAATTAATACTTACAACTATTTGTATATAAAACTATGATATTATAAAATAACTATCGTAATTAGCCATTATAATTATTATCAAACCTCATTAAACAATTTTTATCAGTTCACGACAAATATATATATTATTAATAAAATTATTTTAAATTTGATTTTTTTTTTTGAGTGAAGTTTTTATAAATAATAAATTAATTAATTTGATAATTTGTAAAATAAGCCATCTTGGAATTGTAAGTTATGAATAATGAGATGTCTGTTAGTAGAAGGTGGTTGTTGACAATACGATATAAGTTTTATTTATTTATTTATTTTTTTTAATTAAATATTTATAGGTCATAGTTGTATGCAGAAAAATGTTGGGAAAATAAATATATATATAATTGAAATTAAATAAATGTAAAAGTGCAAGATAAAGTATAAAATAAGTATATAATAAAGATGGTAGATTTAGTTGAAAAGATGGTAGATGGTAGATTTATTATATAATTATTATTTAATACTAATATTAGAAAATGTTACAAAATTACGGTTAATTATATTAGAAAAATGTAATGAATGTAAACTACACTAAGTATCTACTACTAAGTATAATGGTAAAATAGTTCAAAAATAATAAAGGAAAAAAATAATGTATTACCCCACATGTTTTTATTAATTTTTTTGTATACCTTTATTTTTTTACCCTTATTTTTTTACCCTTATTTTTTTTACCCTTATTTTTTTTCACCTTTATTTTTGTACTATTTTTCTTTCTTTTGCATTTGTTAATTTCTTGTTTATTATCCACTTCACATTCGCAACTACCATTACGAATTCTTCTTATGGCATCTATTTTATCGTCTAGAGTTAAGTCTAATTGTTGTTCACGTCGTTCGAAATGATTAATAATATTTTCTAAGGATATATTGGTTAACGTTAAATTAACAATCTTATCGTTACATATTTTAATTTGATCTTGTTTAAACTTACTAGATTCTTTTCTTCAATAAAATCAAGAGATATATTTTCATATATCTCATGTTGTGATTTTATATTTTTCTAAAAATAATTATAATAAATTAGAATTAAAATAAGAATTTAAAAAACTATACATACTTCCAGTCGTGCTATTTTATGCCTCAAAATAAAATTATCCTTCTTTAATTCGATTATTTCCTTCGTAATCATACGCAGTCATATTTATTGCGCATTCTAGGTATAAAGAATTATTTTTTTCAAATTCTTTATGTAATATCTCTTTCTCACGGAAACACTTCACCTTCAGCACAAACAAGCAAATTTTTGTAAACATTATTATCAAACACTTTAAAAGTAGTAATAAAAACTATTCGCTATGTTAATTATATATAACCGTGTAATAGTATACGATCCGCTGATAACGCAAATAATACACTGAATAACATTTCAGTTAACAAGAATAATTTTTTTTGTACATGTAGATGTAATATTAGATTATATTATAATTGCTAAATAATTAGAAAATTATATAATTAACGAATTATATAAATAATTAATTAAAAATATAAATGTGCATGATCCAAAGCAGAACACCCTTTTAAGTAAAAAAAAATTCTCATTACAGTGTTTCAAATTTGAATTATACTGGAATAGAATTTTCTATTAATTTAAAAGGTATCTCAAAATTTGAAAAATTAAATAATTTAAAAATAAATGTTTATAGTTTAGAGAAAAAAAAAAAGAAATTGTACCAATATATTTAAATACACATTCCAGCAAAACATGTATAAATTTAATGATGTTAGAGTCTGAAAATAAATGTAAAGATGAAATATGTGAAGATTGTGTAAGTTGTTTTAAACCATTGTTTCATTTTGTATAAATATTATTAAAAAAAAAATAGACTTAAAATATGCTACTTTTTATTTTATCTTGGGGCATTGACTCGGGTCTTATCGAGTATTTTCGCACTCGGGTTGTGTCGGGTGTTTCCGTTATTTGATATAATATTAAAAAAATATAACGATATTGGTCAGTAACATTTAAACGACACACACACACAATGGTTCAATTAATGAATATTACTTCAATGATGGTAAAAAATGTAGAAACTAGAAGAGAAATGGATAAAACATTGCTCTAAAACTATACGGATTATAAACTCTGCATCTAAAGTTTGCGATAATGTCTCGAAACTGCACTTATTATCAACGGCCTGCAAATTAGTGAGTTATCGCACAGTGCTAAAATCAAAACTTATTCGAGGAGGCGGTTTAAATAAAAATAAAAATGTCAAATGGAATGATGTAAAATCTGCATTTAATGAGCGCATTAGAACTGGTGTCATAAGCAACATAAGTCACAAGGATCCGGAGCATTTTTTGAAGGACTGCGAATCATTATTTGTTTGACGTATTAAAAATGCATTAAAAAAACATGTGTTTTTAAAAGTTAATACTGTGCGGAAAATTTCTTAGTCGATGGAAGTGATGACCTTAAACATCTCTATACAAAAAACAAAGTTATAGACCAAGACGTTGATTTAAAAGAGTGGTTTAAAGAAAACATACAACACAGTATTTTGAAAAAAATAGAAGAGTTCCAGGAACGTGATAGCGGATGGGCACTGGCAGCTATAATTATTTTAACAATAAATATAAATAAATACACACCATTGCGCGGATATTCATATATTGAACTACCTCAACCAATTAAAAGAAAAACATGCTTGCATTAACGTAAAAAATAAAGATGATGCATGTTTTGCTTGGGCTGTTGTATCTGCCTTGTATCCCGCATCAACTAATACGGATCGAACTACATCATATCCCCACTATAAGAATGTTTTGAACCTTGAAGGAATTACTTTCCCTGTGAAAAGAACGGATATTGCAAAGATAGAAAAACTGAACAATATTTCTATCAATGTATACGTATTAAACAAAAAAGAGAAGAAATTTACAGTGACTCCAAATCGACTTACAAAATCAAAATGTGAAAAACATGTCAACCAAAAATCGTATTACGAAGAAAATACTAGATTTCATTATGTGTGGATAAAAAATTTATCTCGTCTGCTGTCCATTCAACTGGATAGAAAAAATCAACAAAAGCACATATGTGATAGATGTTTATACTATTTTCACAGTGACATTAAACTGAAAAAACACTTGGAGGCTTGTGAAAATAACAATGAGTGTAAAGTTTCATTTGTTCAAAATGGTAAAATTGAATTTAAAAATTACCAATTTCAAGAAAGATGTCCGTTTATAGTATATGCAGACTTCGAATGCATATTAAATCCAATTAAAATTAAAAAGAGGGGAAAAAGTGAAAAGTATCAGCTACATGAAGCGTTTAGTGTAGGATACTACTTCAAATGCTCATACGATGACACCCTTTCATTCTATCAGAGTTACAGAGGTTCCAATTGCTCGGAATGGTTTGCAGAACAATTAAAACAACTGGCAAAAGATGTTGAAACCGTTTTTATATGTCCGATGTCAATGGATATAAGTGCCGAACAAAAGATGAAATTTAGACAAGCCTCATTGTGACATATTTCGAGAAACCTATGGGATCCAACCGCGTTAGAGACCATTGCCACTTGACTGGAAAATATCGAGGAGCTGCTCACGAAGATTGTAATATTAATTATCAAGACTCTCAAACCATTCCTGTAGTATTCTATAATATGAGCGGATATGACTCTCATTTTCTATTGAAGGATGTCGCATTAAAAATAAAAGGCACCACCAATCTGATTCCCAGCAATATGGAAAATTTTATTGCAATAATAAAAAACATCGAAGATAGTTTGATCAAATTCAAATTTATTGACTCGTGCAGATTTATGGCATCATCTTTGGATAACTTAAGCGGAAACTTGAAAGAAACCCCAATATTAAAGTCTGAGTTTATGCATTTTGAAGATATGCATTATAAATTACTAACACGAAAAGAAGTGTTTCCATATGATTACATATCATCATGGGACCGCTTAAACGAGACAGAACTACCTCCACAAAATCAATTTTACTCCAAATTAAGCGAATCTGATATAAGTAATGCAGATTATGAGCATGCTCAGAAGGTATGGAACACATTTCAAATTTAAACTCTTGGTCAGTACAGCGACCTATACTTAAAAACAGATGTTCTTTTGCTTGCCGACGTATTTGAAACTTTTTGAGATGTTTGCTTCAAACACTACAAATTGGACCCGGCCCATTATTACACTGCTCCAGGACTCAGTTGGGATGCTATGTTAAAATGCACTAAACAAAAACTCGATTATATCAACGATGTGGACATATTGATGTTTCTAGAGAAAGGAATTCGGGGAGGTCTTACTCAGTGCTCCAAGAGACATGCTCAGGCAAATAATAAATATATGCCAGATTATGATCCTGCAATGTTGCAAACATATTTGATGTATTATGATATTAATGCAATGTACGCATGGGCAATGTCACAATACTTGCCATATGGAAATTTGAAATGGGTGGAAAACATAGTAAACTTCAATTTTAACATATCCGATAAGTCACAAATTGGATACATATTAGAAGTTGATTTAGAATATCCAGAGACAATCCATGAACGTCAAAAAGATCTACCAATGGCTCCAGAGACATGCTGCCCTTCAGGTTCTAATCAGAAAAAGATGCTTGCTACTCTATGTGATAAAAAGAAATACATTATACACTATCGAAATTTGAAGCAATATATCAGCGAAGGGATTATTCTGAAAAAAACACATCGTGTGCTACAATTCGATCAATCCGATTGGTTGAAAAAATACATCGATTTAAATGCAGATCTTCGGAAAAACTCAAAAAACGACTTTGAAAAGGACTTTTTCAAGTTAATGAGCAATGCGGTTTTTGGAAAGACAATGGAAAATGTTCGCAATAGATGAAATATAAAACTTATTACCAACTGGGATGGAAGATATGGAGCCGAAGCTCGAATATCAAGTCCAAGTTTCAGCAAGTGTACTGTGATAGAAGAAAATTTAGTATTAGTTAAATTAGTCAAGACTGACGTGCTTTTTACTAAACCCATTTACGTCGGCATGTCAATACTTGATATTTCAAAAACTACGCTATATGATTTCCACTACAACTACATGAAAAACAAATATGGTGAGAAAGCTCGACTTTGCTACACCGACACTGATTCTCTCATATACGAAATTGAAACTAAAGATGTATATGCTGACATCAAAGAAGACGTCCATCGATTTGACACTTCTGACTACGATCCAAATAACATTTACGATATCCCGCTAGTAAACAAGAAAGTACCTGGGATGTCGAAGGACAAAAACAAAGGTTATATTATGACGGAGTTTGTGGGCTTACGAGCAAAAATGTATGCATGTAAAATACCAACCGCCGTTAAACCAGTTACTAAAAAAGCTAAAGGAGTTAAGTCATACGTAGTGAAAAAAGCATATATGTTTGAAGACTACCTGCAATGTTTAGATGAGAAAATGGAAATGACCCACCCTCAAAACAGTATACGTTCCATTAATCACACAGTTTACACTATTGCTCAACAGAAAACATCTCTAAGCCCCCACGACAATAAGCGATATCTGATTTCAGGATTACATGATACACTCCATCATGGATATTGATTAGCAGTGGTTGAGTGATTGAGAGAATTAAAAACACATACAAATATTTTGTAAATGACCCCCACACCATTTCTTGGGGTGTACAAAGTAGCTCAAAATTATAAAATTTAGTTCTTCTTAAGTTATTAAAGATGGATGTGCATTTGTTTAATATCAAAAATGACTTGTACAAGAAAAGCATGCAAGTATTTTTTACATATTTGAAAGATGCAATCTTAAATAATGATACATCTTTACTAACTTATATTTTAGAAAATGTTGAAATTTCAAATGATGTATTGACATATGATATGTTAAGAAATGTATCAGTTGAAATAATAACAACTCTATTAATATTAAAAAAAATGGATATATTTGTTAATGATATAATGATAAAAAAAAAAAAATTCAATATGCACATTTTATTTATTGCAAATTCTGTTAAATATCTTGTTAATTATGATTCAAATTTATTTTTAATATTATGTTTTCTATCTGATGATATTAACGATAAAAACATTTACAATAATTTGAATTATTCAAATTTATTAATAAAATATAAAAATTTATTTTATTTGTTAAACAAGATTATCTGTGATGGAATCTATAACGCTAATGTATTGTTTTTAAAAAATATTTTAAGTGTTTTAGAAATTAACAAAATAGATTTTATATTTTTGCCTACATCAAGATCTAGCCATCAAGATATTCTTAAATGGATACTAACAAATATTCAAAAAGCAGCGAATGGTTTATCAGTTGGTTGGAGAAGTGGTCCAGATATTGGTACATGGCCCTCAGAACACCCCGAAGATTACAGGGAGACATATGTTTTATTAGAAAAAAAAATTAAATGTTTTGTTAATATTTAATTTATATTTCAACACATAATTTTAAATATCAAATAAGAAAAAATATGCTACCATATGAGGTGATTATAATAGAATAACACATTTTTAATTTTTGTAAAATATATTTGTGTAAAACTTAAATTATAAAAAAATAAATATAATTGGGGTGTGTATAAGTGATTTATAAAATAAAAGAACATAACATAATTTTTAATTTTTTTATTTAAAACCCTTACATAACTATATAAATTAATAAACGCTAGATATTGCAGTATCATAACCAGAGTCACCATAAAACACAAAGTCTTCTTGTTCGCTATCACTTTTGGCATCTGTTATAGAGGATTGAGATGATGGCGAAGCTGGTTCCGATGATAATATCGATAGAGGTTGCGAAGCTGGTTCCGATGATGATATCGATAGAGGTGGCGAAGATGGTTCCGATGATGATATCGATAGAGGTGGCGAAGCTGGTACCATCTTTGATGTTGAAAGGGGTGAAAATGGTAGTGATGTCGATGATGTTGAGAGGGGTGAAAATGGTGGTGATGTCGATGATATTGATATCGGAGGTGATTGCGGTGACTCAATAATTTCTTCAAATATCCATACTACATCATCAGCAAATAATTCTCTTGAAGGTGTTTGTGATAACGAAATAAATTGCAGTGGTGACGATGTGGCTGCGATGGGGATAATGCTGATAAAGATAATACTTTATCATTAAACCACAATTGATCACCAACTGGATGATGCCATTTATAAAGATTCGACATCGTTTACGTTTTAAATTTAATTTTAATATTTATGTCAAACATATACTCGCATACCTAAACATTTAATTAGAGACAACGCAAATATGATTGTTTTATTTAAACAAGATAATATGAATTTAAAACATATATATATATATATGACGATCATGTTAATACTGATATGTCATTCAATAAATTTAAAGAAATGTGTTCTATGTGTTGGTGTAAGAAGCATGATTTTGTAGTAATAGATAAAGACAGTGATTTGAACGGTGGACGGTATAGAAAAGGATTTGATAAGTACATAAAGCTATAACTTTTTATAAACCAATCAGTATTACTTCATACTTGTATGTGAGCAAATATCAAAAGCAATTCAAAGCTGTTTAAACCTGTTCAAACCTATTCAAAACCTGTTCATAATCGGTTCATAAACGCTTCAAAGCGGTTCAAAGCGGATCATAAGCGGTTCAAAGCGGTTCAAAGCGGTTCAAAGCGGTTCAAAGCGAATCATAAGCGGTTCAAAGCGGTTCAAAGCGGTTTATAAGCGGTTCAAAGCGGTTCATAAGCGGTTCAAAGCGGTTCATAAGCGGTTCAAAGCGGTTCATAAGCGGTTCAAAGCGGTTCATAAACGGTTCATAAGCGGTTCAAAACGGTTCATAAGCGGTTTAAAGCGGTTCCCCAAATAATACAATATGAGTGACCAAATATTAAAATCAAAATTAATTAAAAAAAGACAAGATATTAAAAAGAAGTTAGAGAATTTAAAATCTGATGAAATTTTATTAGTATAAAAATATTTGCCTCTTTCAAAGTCGCTGAATAAGATAATGGCTACTAAAGAGTTTGTGATCTGAAATTTTACCGCCAGACATCAAATCAACTCCAAAATCATATCATGAAAGATGGCCTGGTGCTACATCTCTGCATCACGAAGACGATGATGACGATGTTGGTGAAGAAGTATTTGAAACTAGCGGAAATAATCAACCTGAAGAATTATATCATCAACAAGCTGATCAATCTCAACAAATCGAAGCAATATCACCTGAAGCATATCAAGAATATTTAAACTGGTTTGGACCTATACCAAGAATGTATGTGCATGAATTGATTAAAGATACAGGGGATAAATTTGATACTAAATTTGGTGTTCGACATGATGCAGACGATGCAGACAAATATTATATCGGTGACTCACAAATAAACTTTGAACAAGAAAGCAATGATTTTACTATAAAAGGTATCAAATATATTGGTACACCAGGGTTATATGAGCTCATGTTTAAGAAAGAACCAATTGGATATAAGGACAGCGATTTAATAAGCTATTCAGATCTACTTAGTAGAACAAATGCTTATCGTCGACATTACAAAAGTGATGGTCAAATTGAGGAAAATAAATCAACAAAATATACATCAATTATTAAACATCTAGTTCTTATAAAAAAATCAACATCTATACCCAAAACATATTTAATTTTTTTTTGTTCTTTTGGACTTTTTAGAATTGAATAACGTAAGTATTGCTTAAAAAATAAAATAAATATTTACCTTCTTTATTTTTTTGCAATAAACAACTATCTCGTTGGTGGCGTTTGACATTATCGTGTCTAGTAAATAATTTATCACATACGCACTTAAACATATTGTTACTATTATTACCGGTACAATAGAAGCACTTTTACACTGTCAAAAGCAGGTATGTAATTTAGTTCTTTAATTTTCGTTTCTGTATATATCACTCGTCTAAGTGGGCGATGAAATG
The DNA here is from genome assembly GCA_963932245.1 of Tachinus rufipes. NCBI lineage: Eukaryota > Metazoa > Arthropoda > Insecta > Coleoptera > Staphylinidae > Tachinus > Tachinus rufipes. The sequence goes on along the minus strand of OZ010750.1, from coordinate 38,944,983 downwards.
AAAACTGTTTAATGTGTAACAACCTCGTCAGTATCTGTCCTTTTCTAGTTCAAATAGTATAAATACAATATTTAATTTTATATTAATCACAGTGCATGCAAAAACTTCATCAAGATCATCAATATATCAAGAACAGTTCCTTGCGATGAATGTTGGGACGATTTAAACGTGCCAACATATATACCACAATTATTAGACAAGGCAATTATTCGAAATTGTCCTCCAGGTCTTAGCAAAAAACAAGAAAAGAGTTTAGAATGGCCGTAAGAGAACGCTGGCAAAAAAATAAACAAAAAGGTAATTTGAATTTTTTTCTCTTGTAAATGTATATACAGGAAGTTTATAAATGAATGGGATTATGTAATCACTTTAAATATGCCGCCTTTTTAAAATCGTTCACTATACTACATATGTTTGCTTGACAACTGTCAAAGTTGATGTGTCAAAACAAATAGTTTAGTGAACAATTTAAAAAATCGGCACATTTAAAGTGATTACATAATCCCATTCATTTATAAACTTCATGTATATGTAAAACTATTTAATTTTATATCAGAGATGTGTCCAATATTCGGAAAAGATTGTCCGACTCATGCTCCGCAATAATTATACTTTTAATTATATTATACTTTTAATTATATTATTATTTTTTTCAATTTTACTGTAATAAAATAATTATAGCTATTTTTTCTATTTTAATATATCATTCCTACAACAAATATGTTTTTTTTTTCACTAATAAAATAGTGTTGTGGAGAAAATAATTATTTCTTTAACCTACAAGCGTAAATCATAATGATATATTAAATTATTTCATTAATTTAATATAATATTGTTGTGTTTAGTTCTTAATTTTTTTTAAATATTTATTTAATAATAATAATATAAAAAAGATTAATCATCCAGCAAGACCGCGTGGAGGTACACAAACTCTTGCCAGGACGGGTGCGATGGAAATATAGAAAAGGTTCAAAGGAGTTTGAAAAGGATTAGAATTTTATTTTTTTAGGATTTTTTTTTGCAGATTATTTGCTTTTTTCAATCTTGCAAGTTTGGCTTTGTGATGCAATAATTTGTCCATCAAATTATTAATAATCTGCTTCTCTTTTTGAATAACAATATTTCTTGTAGAAATACTGTCTTCAATTGCAGAGTCATTAATAACATTGTTAAATTCATTAACAATGCTATCTGGAAAATCTTCCAGAAAATCAGCAGGGTTTTTAATTACAATATTTTCCAATATTTTTAATTTGGAAATTCTAACATATTGATGTACCATGAGGAATCGGGTGCAGGTTTGATGTTTTCGAAATCAAAATCGAAATTATTTAAGGGAGAGTTTGGTGGTTGTATCTTAGGTGAGTGCGAGCAGGGTTGTGGCTGTGAATAATCACATTGTGATTTTAGTATACTTATAAGGATGGGATATTTATTTTTATTTCCGCATTCTTGTTATCTTTTAATAAATATGTTGTAGGATATGTTGCTTGTACTTTTGTAACTTCAAATATCTCATTTGACCAATTTGGAGTTTACCCTTTTGAAAACGCTTCACGGTACTTACTAACTCTTACTTTATCACCAACTTTAAATTTTCTAAAACTAGAATCTACAATTTAAAAAAAAAAAAAATTTCCAAAATTTCTTTTTCATTTTTATGCGAAACATCCGATCGGTTTGCATCCTGTTGTAGTGTGAGTAGTTCTATTATATTTATCAACAATATCTGGTAAAATGTTTAACCACTTGTAATTTCCTTGAAGACTAAATTGTTTCCACATTAAATTTTTTAGGGTACAATTAACTCTTTCAACTATTGATGCTTTTAAATTGGAATAAGTGCTATGGTGATTTAACTTTTCTTTTTTTATAATACTTTGAAAATCTTTATTATAAAATTCCTTGTCCATATCTGTTTGAATATTTTTTATGGCGTATTTATTATTAGACAATATATTTTCCATTGCTTTTTCACCTCTTTGCCTGTTTTATTTTTTACTGGAAGTGCGCAAACATATTTTGAAAAAACATTAATAACATATATATATATATATATATATACGGATATAAAAGGCATTAGGAGGGATGCCTCTAAAGGCATTATGGCGGATTTTTTTTAATTGTAAATTAAATGTACCAGGCTGTTCTTTACACATTGTTTAACATTCACACGACGGCGTTTATTGATTATGTAAGTATTTTAAGAGATATTTGGCAAACAAATTTATAAAATATACACGCAGTTCTTTAATTACTCGGTAGAATATATATAGAAATTGTACATTCATGGTTTGAAACTAGACTAAATCCGGTCATTAGTGAGCACTCCTAATCATACATATCGATGATATTTATTACTGCCTAAGGGGTGCATGGCGCTTTCGCCAAAAGTTAATCCTTTCGTGCTTCAAGCTTTTGCCGCTTGGATAGTTTTAATACTTTTTATACTTGTTTAAAACGTTACAAACAATTCGTCCTACTTTATAAATTTAGTGAATAAGATATATATTGTTTAATTACCGCAAAAATATAATTATTGTGCTTACATAAGCCATTCTTTTCTAATAAGTTAAAAATATAAACTAAACAACAACAAAATTAAAGATAAACTCCATTTTCAAAAATAACTTGTTACTTGTCAAATTATAAAATAAATTCATTCACATTTGTTTATATATTATTTTTGGGGAGATTATTTTACTATAAATGTAACACGCAAGAAGAATTTAACCCGGTTTTGATTAAAACTAAATTACCCTGTTTATATTATGTATACATAATTTGATATTAACAACATCTTAAATAAAAACCAAAATTGGTTTTTGTTGAGTTGATCATTGTTTAGTAGACTGTTGCAGAGTTGACCATTGTAAGTTTAGTTTTTATAACAAAAAAAGCCCTTTAACCGCAATTTAAAAACGTGACATAAAAGTTGCTTATAATTAACAGTTTTAGTTGTCATAATACATAGTTTTTAATAATAATGTTATTAAATAATTTAGTTTTAAATAAACAATAAATAAACAACTATGTTTATTAATAAATTAAATTACATGGGCCGGTCTTTCAATATTAGTTCAAACTCAAACTTAGGTTTAAACTATGTTTGTACGTAATAACGGGACTTTTAATATTAAGTAAACATAAACGCCGTTTTATCATAGCAAAACCTAATCTTGCTAGATTGACCGTTTAAACTTAAATAACCGGTTTATTCTAAAAGCGCATGCACACATCTGCTCATATTGGTTTATAACGGCAACGTTTTCATGAATATAACTCAACAAAACTGTTCAATTTTAATGTGGAATTTTTTTAAATTTTATTAAAAAAATTATAATTGATTGTGTGTGTTCCATCAATAATATAATATGATTATAACAATACATGGATCAAATTTCATTACATATAATAATGTAGAATTTTCCTGTATGGACAATTATCACAATGTTTTTTTTTTTGATTAATTGAAAATGGGTACATTTGTTTATAATTTTGTTTGAATTTAACAAAATGTACAAACTTCGTAATTGAATAAAAATGATAAAACAAGTGCTACATATTGTTTGAAAGAAATTTGTCAGTAATATTATTATTTTAAAAATGTAGATTATATTAATTATTGCAAACGTATTAAATCATAATAACATACCTTTTTGCAAAATTAAAAAAGTTTTAAATTTTCTGGGTAGCGAACCGCGGACCTTCCCTATGTGAAGCTAGTATTATACCACTGAGCTATTGCAGTCAATATGATAAGTAAGACATTCACTATGCATATTGCGGAATTAATTTATTATCAACCTAATAAATATCTTTGTTTAAGTTAACTTGTATTGGAAGTTTTGCGAGACGTAAAACGGAGTTTGCAAATTAATCTTGTTTGATTAAACTGCTATTGAAAAATCGGCCTTTAATCTGTCATCTTTATTTGTTTATTGTTAATCGGCATATTATTTTAGGTTATTACGTTTTCCAATCCCTCCTTATTAGTTAAAATTATATATAATATATATTATGTAATTATGTATGTGTGCCAGTAAATCTTATATAGTGGTTTTACAACTAAATCATTTGAAAAGTTTGTTAAATTAATAACATTTTTAATCAAATAAATTTTAAATATGCAATAAATAAACATTAACTGTGTTTATTAATGACTTTATTAGTTAATTAAATGTATACGTTATAATTGAATTTAACTTACATATAATTTGACACATTTGAATTTTTAAAGAATAATGTTTATATATCTATTTTTTTAAATATAGTTTTCAATAATTTGCAGTTAACAAATGATTGACGCATATTTTAGATCATTGCGTGGTCCAATCCCTCCTAATCAGCAAAAAGATGTAATGTTTTCTTATAATGTGCGGTTAATAAGAGACTGGAGCATCTTTGTATGTCATTGCGTGGTCCAGTCCCTCCTAATCAGCAATTTATATGTACTGTTTGCCTATAAATCTTACATTGTAATGTTACAACAAAATAATTGATAAAGTTTGTTTGTTAATAGTACTTTTAGATGCAATAATAAATAATACGTATTAATAACTTTCTTTTTTAAATAATTTTTAAATTTGCAATAAATAAAAAAATATGTTTCTTATTATTGACTTTATTAGTTAGATAAATTTTCAAAATGCAAATCGCTTTAATTAAATTAAACTACATATAATTTATAACGTTTGTTTATTATCAATTTTCAAAGAAAAATGTTTATATATCTATTTTTAAAATATTGTATTTATTAATTTGCCGTTTACAAGGGATCTATGCATCATTTTAGATCATTGCGTGGTTCAATCTCTCCTAATCAGCAATATATATGTACAGTTTGCTTGTAAATTTTATATAGTAGTTTTTTATCCAAATCATTTAAAACGTTTAGTTGTTAATAGCAATTTTTGTTGTAATAATAAACTTGTGAATTGACAAATTTCTTAATTTTTGAACATGCTATAAATAAACAATTATGTTTAATATTGACTTTGTTAGTTAATTAAATCTTTAATACCCAAAACATTTTTGTTGAATAATAAATTATATATAAATGATCACGTTTGTTTGTTTATTGTTTGTTTATTGTTAGTTTTTAAAGATAAATATTATCATATTTATTTTTGAAATATTGTATCAGTTAATTTGCTGTTTACAAAGGACCGACGCATCATTTAGATCATTACGTGGTCTAATCCCTCCTAATCAGTAAACAAATTTACTGTTTTCTTATAATGTGCGGCTAACAAAGGGTCGACGCATCGTTTTATGTCATTGCGTGGTCCGTGATCCTTCTTAATCAGCATTATATGTATATATGTATATAATGATTGCCAGTAATCTTATATTGTATTTTTATAATCAAATTTATAAACTTTGTGTTAATAATACTTTTAGTTGTCACTTTCTTAAATAACTAAATTTCAAATATGCGATAAATATACAATTATGTTTATTAGTGATTTTCTTAGTTAATCAAATCTTTAATGCACATTCCGTTTTAATTGAATTAGAGTACTAATATATTATCACTTTTGTTTGTTAATTATTAATTTTTAAATTAGTTAAATTATCATTAGTCAATGATTGATAATCACTTAAAATTAAAGCAAATAAAAACTAGATTTATAATTAAAAAAAGTTGTTTTTGCCCGGTATTGAACTGAGGACCTTCCGCATGCCAGACGGATATGATATCCACTACACCACGAAACAATGATGCTTGTGTAACCCACCACTAGTTTATAGAACTTGTATCCGTTTTACTGATTAACGATAATATTTAAAATGTGTAGTCTGACAAATGATTTAAATCTTAATTATTAATAATATATTATTGTATTGTATTTTTAAATAGTACATTTTTAATTTTTAATTTAGAATTAATAGTTAATTTTTTATTAAAATTGTCAAAAAATTAATCTAATATTAATAAACTTGTTTGGGTGTTTTTATTATTGTTGCGTAATACAATATTGTCTATAACACAAAAATGTGTGTTCTACAAAATTTGTTTGAAATTGTGGGTTAATGATTGGGAAAAACAGAAATCACATATAATCTTTTGTAATTACAGGTACTTCAGGTGTTTGACGTTACTAGAAATCGATAATAAACCTTTGAACATTGCGGATTACTTTGATGATAATCTTAAAATATTAATAATAACATAATATTCTGTTTAAGGGTTTACATTTTTTTAACCTTGTGCTTGAATACAAACTGAAATTGTGAGTGTGTGGGTGTTTCAAATTAATATCGTTCATAACACACAAACATGCAAAATGTTATGATTGTTAGTAGGTAGAATTCAAAAAAGGATTTATATTGGGAATATCTAATCCACTTGACTAAACCGCTTACAAATTACCAAAACAATACAGGTATGCAAACCCTTACAAATAAGCAAACGTAACTCTGATTTCTTTCATTTTTTAGGTTTCTTATAATAGTACATAATATAATTATTTTCATTTGAATGGCAATCTTGTCATTTTAGTTCTTTCCAATAAAAAATATGATTTAGTTGCTGTATTGTACTTTTATAACTAACAACTTTTGTTATAAATCTAACCTAAAAAATATTTTTATGTATGTGTAACAGTAAAATCATAATATTAATAATAATGTATGTTTACAATATATTTTATTTAAATTTTTAAATACGATTATTAATATACGCGTATAACTGAGCAACGGTGAGCGCTAAAAACACTTTCTATTAAATTGTGACATGTTATAAAATATGTAATGATGACAATTTATAAAAACATGTTTGTTTAAAAATAAATTAAATATTAAATAAAATCTTTTAAATTAATTAAATAAAGAAAATATAAAATATTACAGTTACATAAATTAATTATAATTATTTTTAATACAAATAACAAAAAAAAAATGAATAATTTGCTTTATTTGACAAATCTTAATATTATTTAGTAGCGCCCCTTTTGAACTTGCAGTCTACTATCGTGCATTTATAAAAGTTAAAAGTGGTGCCATCTATTGACAAACGACAACAAGTAACTACCGGTCCTTCGTAAGCAGTAATTTATATGCGTGGATTAGGAGGGAGCCTCCGTAATAACCGAGCCTCCACAATCAGTAGAAAGTATGCGCGTATTCCCTTCTAAGTCTCTTAGCACATCTCTATATATATATATATATATATATATATATATATATTTAAAACCCTTATTAAGCCGTTTGTATGGTATCATTTCTACTAAATCGGCTTGAAGCGTGTCATTTATTCCTTTAATAACAATAAAAAAAATTTACGTGCTGGTTTATGTAATTCTTTAACAATATCATTTTTATTTTTTGAATATTTTTTTGTTGTCATTTTATTTAATTTTGTCCTTCGTTCACTAAATCTAAACTTTTAATGAGATTTTGTATGGTGAGTTTTATTTAATAATCTTTGCAATCTTGCAACTCTTCGATTATTGACATGATTTCATTAGTATGTACAGTGTGTCCAGCAGCTTGTGATGAAAATAGTAAACGCAATCGATCAACTAATTCATTTGGATCATCCCAATAAATAAATTCTAATGGTTTGTTGTTGAATTCAAGCAATGCTATGCCGCTTGTAACTTTTGGTGTTTTTATTACTGTTTTTGCATTTTTGCTTTTATCAATATATGGTGCAATTATTTCAGTATATTTTTTAGATTTATTTCCATGTATTTGTTCGTTGGCTTTCTATTTTTTTCTAGCTGCATTTATGGTGTTTAAAATATCTGTATAGTTAGATCTATCGTCAATATTAAAACCAATTGGACTTTTTTTAAATAACAGTTCGCATAACCGTGTTGTAGCATCATATGAATGTTTTACAATTTTATTATTTTGCTGTTTTAGTATAATAATCTCATTATCTCCAACAAAATTTATTTGCGAATCACCAATAGTATATTCACTTGTATTACCTATTTTAGTAAGTTTGACACCATATGTATGATCCAAAACATTACTTTTTTTATTGAATGTTTTTAAATAATCACTCAATTTAGCTTCAGCTTTATTAGTGCTTCTTTTATTATTATCTCTTACAACTGAATATTCTTCGTTTTGTTGTTCTGGCATTGAACTGATGATTGGTGTACTTGCTACGCTAACAATTTTTGGAAGCTGGCTAGAATCAATTTTTAATTCCTTGGATAATGGATTGTAATAATCAGCTAGGTTAATATTGGGGAAGTTTCTATCATATTTGTTGTTTTTTTGTTAGTGTTTGATATATTTATTTTCAATTTTGGTTGATACTTCATTCTCAGTTTTTTGTCTAATGTTTGCTTTAAGACTAGTAACAAGATCTTCAATTGGTTTTTTAATTGGTTTATACATTGACTCAATATGTAATTGTGATTTGGCATAATCCGATTTTAAACGCATTTTTTGTTTTACTGCTTTGCGTGCTTTGACTAATTCTTTCAAAATACTTTCTTCCATATTTAAAATGACGTGTTCAATATGCATGGTGTAGATACAAACTGATTAAAAATAAAACAATGGTGTGTTATATATGTTTATTATAAAACAATAAAAGAATCAAATCCTTTACGATATCTTCCAGAGTTTATATCACTATCTTTATCTATCACAATAAACCCATATTTATCATTCCAACATTGCGAGCACATATTTTGAAATTTTTTGTAAGAAGCAACAGATCTTACATGATTATCGTAAATATGTTTTAAGTTCATATTATTCTTTTGAAATATAATTAAATAGTTTGAATTGTCGCGTATTAGTTGTTTTGGTACTTTTGTATATGTTTGACATAAGTAAAAACAATCTATATTATTATGTCTGCCAAAGCTAAAATAATCTCTTATTATACTTTGACTGTCACAGACCACATCATCAAAAATAAAAACTGAATTAGGTTTTGCATCTTTAGGAGTAATAATGTTATCACTATTTTCACATTCAAAGTATCCCATATCTTTTATTGGTTTTAAAACATTTTTTTAAATATTGGTATTTAGGTTGATATAACGACTTTGAATAAATATAAATATTTTCAAAACGTAAACCATTTGGATGTAGAAGTAAACTTATCATAACATTTGTTTTACGCCATCCTGAGCTACCGATAACTAAACCCCTTTTACAAGCACCTCCTATCAGATGGCTGTGTTTATTGAATTTATGATCTAAACAAGTAACATCGTAATTAATAATGGGCAACAATTTGTTTTGCTTCTTAAGTTTCATATTGTTGCTTGAAGAACTTCTATGAAGTAATAAAAATATGTGTTCATATACATATATAAATTAACTTGTGTGGCCGAATGATTGATTAATTTATAATAATAAACAATTAAAAGAAATTAAAAGAATTATATTTATAAAGATGTTGTTAATTTAAAATACAAAATTCGACTAAAGACTGTTTACGATAATTTCATTTTATATGAGAGCTTATCTCATGGTTTTGTTATAACACGCAAACAGTTCTTAGAAGTGTTATTGTAGAACACAATATGCACATTCTGCATATTGTGGCTTATTGCCGTTTATGTTAGTAAATTATCCAAGAGGTTACACTACGTGTACTAAATCTAATTAAAATGTTATAAAAGGAAATATTAGGGAAGACAATATAACACCTCCCTTTTTTAGATTTCAAATTAATTAATAATTTGAAAAGTGGTAGCAGGTTCATCAGGTTTATATGATTTCCTTTTATAGCATCTTTTTCTATTAAAATAGCTCAAAATATTTAAAAGTACAATACAAGTTATAACATAGACACTAATATTAGAATGAATTACGTAATTGTGTGAGAATTGTAGTTCTTCCAATTTAACTTTAGTTTTATGTAGTTCATTCTTTATATAAATTGGTTGTAACTCTTTTACAGTTACATTCGTAAAGTTCATAAATCTAGGAATATAATCTATGAATTCAAAATTACTGCTAACATTATTAAATAAATAATTTTGAACAACTTTGTTTTTTATGTAATATTTACAGTGATCGTCTGTATTAAGATAATAACTTCCCTTGAGGTACTTAGTTTTAATAATGTTACTAAAATTTTGTGTAATTTTGATTTCTAATAGACTAATAGCAAAAATTAAGTTTTCGACATATAATATTTCAAAATCTTTGATTTCGTAAATTTCTTTTACACAATTATCAGTATTATATCTTATATTACTTAGCAACTTGATTTCACAAGGGGTATCGTTTTGAACTTTGTGTTCTATCAGAAATTGACAAATAGCATTACTTCTGTATTTTTTACAATTAAACGGTATAACGTATTTATCGTTATTTATGGCAATTTCATTTAAATTCATTTGAAATTTATAAAAGTTGTGGTTCTTTGTTAATATTGGAATATTATATAGTTTATAATGGGTGTAGAATGAAGTATCAATTAACGGGATTTTGATTAAGAAGGTAACTTTATAATTAACAGTGTAGAATTTAATGTCCATTAAAGTTTCTAAATCATATAAATTGTCCATAGTAATGTCGAAAGGGAATTTAAAGTTGTCCCATAAATTTATTGATTTTATTACTTTCAGTAGTTGAATTGGTTTAAATAATTCTGGAAATAGTATATTTTTTGAAGCCAAAGTTTGGCCTAGAAGTAATTGTTGTAGTTCATTTCTAATAGAAGTTACAAACAATAACTGGTATCTGACTTTAGCTGTCTGTTCGCGTAAGTCTTGACCAAGTTTAATGAATTGATTTAAATATTTTGTTTGATAATTTAATTGACTTATGACGTCATTTAAACTTTCATTTACAACTCTAAATATCTCAATTGGAGTTGCTTTTAATACCTTTTGATTTTTGTAGAGTTCCGTTATTTGCTCCTCAATCTTTTGTCCATCTTCGAAATTTAAATTGCCTGTAATATAACTTAGTGTATCCCCTACGAAATTAAATAATCCTCGTTTGTTTCTATATTGTTTGAAAATGATTTGTAACATGGAAAATATTTTAACTTTATGTTGCTTTATTATTTCTGAAGTACTTTTTAAATAGTTACTATCAAAAGCATTATCCTGTCTGGAGTGTATGTAGTCTCTCTAAGTATCGATCAGCTGTGAATAATTTATAGTAATCGCTAAGGTTACTTGTTTATTGCTGTTGAATAATATATTCTGTTTAACTGGTAAAAGAGGGATTTTATTCTCGATTTTCAAAAATTCGCCTTACACCAGGCTTATTCCAATGAGAAAGAATCTGTAACAACAGATTTGATTGTATCAATATGGTATTCAAAATGTTTACCTTGTTTATTTTTTACTTTTATTTTGTTGTTTTGCATTTTTTGTATAATCTCAAAAGGACCTTTAGATAAAGGATTAGTTTTGGAATATTTATTTATTCTTTATTATTTCGATTTTTATTCTGTTTATTAATATACTTTTCTTTGTGTTGCTGTTGTAAATTTGCAATTTCTTTGTTGATTGTTTGAGTTTGTTCTTTATGATTATTATTTATTTCTGAATTTATATTTTCGTTCTGAATGCCCAAAATTTCCCTAAATCTTCCGAAAAATAGCTCAACTGGTTTTCTTTTTGTAATATTATTAATTGAATTATTGTAGTAGATGATGGTTAAATTCATAAAATCCTCGTCCTTACTAAGTATTCTAATGTGCTCCATTAGGGTGGAATGGAGTCTTTCGATTTCTCCATTCGATTTTGGATTATTGGGCGTAATGAAGTGGCAATTAATATTATGGAGTTTAATCAAATCTTTTATGACAGCATTATTAAATTCTTGTCCGTTATCAAACACTATATTTTCTGGTATGCCAAAATTACTAATATATTTAATTAGAGATTTTGCAATTTCCACTGCAGTTTTGTTTCTCATTTCAATTGCTTGAGCAAACTTACTAAACGCATCGATTACTGTTAAGAATATTCTATTTTTAATTTTGAATACATCGCAATGTACCCTCTCCATAGGTTTCGTAATTATATTTGTTACTTGTAACTGAGTGTTGACGGGATGTCTATCATATTTGTTCTTTTGACACACTTCGCACTTGTTAATATATTGAATAATAACGTTATGGTAATTATTCCAATAATAATTTCTCCGAATTGCATTGAATACTTCAGTTATTCCTCTATGATTATTTTCTTCATGATACTTTTTTATTATTGACAACTGTTCGCCTTTGTCTGTTACCACAATTACTTCTTTAACACATCTAATTAGTTGGAGACGATCATTAAGATTTTCAGAAACAATTTTACATTAGATTTGGTAAATTTGATCTGAACACAATATGAAATATTTTTTATTTACTAAGTTTTGTCTCATGAACTAAATTTTGATATTCATTATGTGCATTTAATTTTACTTTGAAAATATTTTTCTTTTGTTTAACTATTCTGCTAAACTTATATTCTCTCTGATAGCTTGTAATAAAAATTTGATAATTTTGAATATTTATAGGACTTGTGGAGATAGGAATTGAATTTTGGATTTTTATTAGAATTTACCGATTAATCGTCTGAATCATGATTATTGATAACAGAGCTATTTGATTGATCATTAATCTCAAGCCAGGAAAGTGCGTCCGCATTAATGATTTCCTGCTTTATATTTGATTTCATATTCGAATTCAGCTAATTTCATTTTCCAACGTTCTAGTTTTGCATTTGGTTCTTTGAGGTTATGTAACCAAATAAGTGGTTTATGATCAGTTATCAGTGTAAACTTACTTCCATAAATGTACGGTCTAAATTGTCTACAAGCAAATATTACTGCAAGAAGCTCTTTCTCTATTGTAGAGTATTTGACTTCAGTTTCGGACAACGTCCTTGATGTATAGCAAATAGGTCGTTCGTCATTATTATTATTTACTTGACTAAGAATCGCTCCTAGTGCATAATTCGAAGCATCTGTTGTAATAGTAAAAGATTTCTCGAAATCTGGATATTGAAGCAGAGGGGGGTTTATTAAAATATCCTTGCATACTTTAAAACTGTTTTGATATTCATCATGTTTTAAGTTTAAAGTTGCATTCTTCTTTAAATATTTAGTCATGGGTTTCGTTAATTTTGCGAAATTTGGAATGAATTTTCGAATACCCCAGAATTCCCAAAAAGCTTTTTATCTGTGTTCTTGTTTCTGGTATTTTTAATTTGGTAATTGCTGCAACCTTATCCGGATCTGGTTTTATGCCGTTATTCGTAACTAAATGACCTAAATATTTAATTGATTCCTTAAAAAACTCACATTTGTCCAATGATATTTTTAAATTTGCTTCTTGTAATCTAGTAAACACTTTTCGTAATTTATCTAAATGTTCCTGTAATGATTTGGAATAGACAATTATATCATCCAGATAAACTAAACAGGTATCTTTTAATAAATCTGACAATATAAAATTCATGCATCTCTGGAAAGTTGAAGGGGCGTTTTTAAGCCCAAAAGGCATTCGAATGAATTCGAATTGTCCTTGCTCAGTGCAAAAGGCTGTTTTTGACCTATCAGTTTCTTTAATTTCGATTTGGTGGTAGCCTGATGCCAGGTCCAATGTTGTAAAATATTGAGCCCTCCCGAGTTTATCTAATATGTCACTAATATTAGGTATTGGGAATTTATCCCCTACCGTTTTTGTATTCAGCTTTCTATAATCTATTATTATTATATATTCGGTACTAATGATACAGGGCTAGCGTATGGACATGAGCTAGGAACAATTATGTTTTGTTGTAATAATCTACAAATTTGATTTTCGATCTCTTTATGTTGACTGGGCGATTTACGATATGGTTTTAAATAAATAGGTTCGTCATCTGTCAACATTATTGCATGTTGAATTTTTGAGGTGAAAGTAAGTGAAATACTTTTATCATACAATATGTCTTTGAAATCATAAATTAGTGGTATCAATTTTTCTCTTTCCTCTTGATTTAAATGATCGGTGTGTAATCTATTTCTAACATTATCGTTTAAAATTTGTTTGATCACATAATAAATTATTGACATTTTCAAAAGGTTCATCGTAATAGAATGGTATTGATGCATTAGTTAAATGAAGCATCTGATTTTTATAATCAATTTTAGCTTGTAGTTTAGTTAACATTGTTGACCCAATTAATCCTTTGAACTTATTTGAAAATTGTACAACGTTCCATCGAAAATCATTTTGATTTGATTTAAAACTAACTAATGCTGGAGTTATAGCAATATATTAGTGGTAAGTAGTATTGTGCATTGTCTTTATGGTGAATGGGTGATAAATTAAATATTCGTTAAAGTATAAATTTGCCAAATCACGGTCAATTGTGCTTTCTGTAGCACCAGTGTCATGCGAGCGTTATCTAGTTCAGGTATTTTTATAAAAGGTAATTTTGTATGTCCACTATTATTTAACTGAATTTCTTCTAGAGAATATAAATCATAGTCTTTAAAATTGCAATTGTCATTTTCGATATACTTATAATAATCATAAATCAAATTATTATCTAAGTAATTTATATTGAAATTTTCTAAATAAAATTTGGAATTATTTTCTGTTACTAAATTATTTAATATTGATTCAAAATCTACGTTGGTTGCATTATTGAGGCGGTTGTGTGAAAATTTTCACCTGATTCGTCATTTTCAATTTGCTCTTGAGTTATCTCATTGCATAATACTGCATTCGTATCATATTCGTTGTTGTCTGGAAAATTATGGATTTCATTATAATCCTCATTTTCATCATAGTTTCTTAAGTCGTTTGATTCCTGTTGAAAAATTCTTCTTCTGTTAGTAAATGCCATTATAGGTTTATTTGGACTGTTGAAAAAATTACGCTGTGTGGGAACTCTAAATTTTGAGTTAGATGAGTCTACTTCCATCGGTTGGGGGTTTTGTATTTGTCTCCGGTTTTGAAAAGAGTTATTAAAATTTAAAGTTTGAGGTTGTTGTGTATTATAATTACGAAAGTAATTAGGATTTAGGGTAAAATTTTGATTTCTTGTAAAGTTTTGGGGTTGTGGAGAATTATAATTTCGCAGAAATTGCGGTCTATTTTGTGAAAAGTTCGGATTTTGTAAATTATTAAATCCTCTTTCCTGATTATTTGGAATGTTCACTCTTTGATTTGAGAGTAGTTTGTTTTGTGACTCTTGGGTTAAATTTTTAGTTTGGTAATTGTTACGATTTAAATTTGAATATTTTTGAAATTGAGTTAACCACTCACTCTGATTTATTGCTATTGAAATAGCTTCATCTAAATTATTTATCTCTTTATTAATTAGATAATCACCTAGTTTGGGATTAATTAGCATAACTGATTTTAAGAACGCCTGTAATGCCATTTGTTTGAAAACTTCTGATTTACAATTTCTCAATGCGTCAGTATAAGTCGCATTCATTATCATTTTTGTATCATAAAAAGTTATTGGTTCTCTCACCTCATTTCCTATCTTTATAATATTAGTATTTGTTGGAGTAAACTTTGTTATATCTAATTCCAGGGTATTTTCAGATCGTGGATCTGAGTACATTTCCCTTAGCGCATTAAATACCTCATTTTTTGTTGTTAAACGTCTACTCGCGATTATTCTGAGCGGTTTGCCTTCTAACCTACTCTTAATGCAATCCATTAAAAACGCGTCCGGCACATTAATATTAGCTGCGTATCTATTATAAAATTTTTCTGATATTTCTAAAAACAAAGGTAGTACACGGTAATCACCTGAAAATTTCGGAACGATGAAATACGAATTCCAATACAAGAGCAGGATATGATAACATTACCAAGTGAGAGTTACATATACATTGAAGGAAGTTTAACAAAATTAGATGGTTCAAAAACTACTACCAGATTTATTAATAATGCAATTTTATACCTATTCAGTGAAGTTAGATATGAGTTAAATAGTGAAATAATTGATTCGTAATGTTGGTATAACATCAACAATGAAAGGTTATTTATCATATAACTACAATGAAAGCGTAAAATTACAAAATGCTGGTTGATTTCCACATCATGATGATTCCAAACATATTATAATTGATGGTGATGGAAATTTTAATGTTTGCATTCTACTAAAGCCAATGTTGGGTTTTGCTGAAGATCAAAAAAAAAATTATTTTTGACATTAAACAAGAATAATTTTAATTCGATGTAATAATGATAAAGATGCTCTTATTGGTGATGAAGACGCATATTTAAAAATTTTAAAAAAAATCAATGGAAAGTTCCTCATATTTTAGTGGATATAGAAGATCAACTTAGATTTACAAAATATATGGATAAAAACGTAGAAATACCAGTAACTTGTTGAAGCTGGGAGTATCATGAGTATCCATTATTACCAAAAACAAATCGCCATTCTTGGTTTGTTAAAACGGCATCTCAACTGGAAAACCCTATAGCTGTTTTATTTATGATGCAAACTAATCGTAAAAATAATTTAGCTAATAATATGAGTCGAGGTGATTTTAACTCACTTACAACCATCTGTTCAAATTAAAATCTGAAAGAAAACCATATGATCCTATTATTGGTAGTAATTCAATATTTTATGAAATGTTTTATAATTTTCAACCATTCTATTATAACAAAGAAAATGAACCAGTTTTTAATCCAGAAGATTTTATGTTTACTGTTCCAATAGTTGTTATTAATTGTACTCACCATAAAGAAAATATACAAGCAAACCCTATTGAAATTAAGTTAGAATTTGAAACAGTTAATGCTTTACCAGACAAAACTTCAGCTAGCTGTATAATTATACATACAAAAACGCTTTATCTACAATTGACTTACAAAAATTGTGCGTCAGATTTAACTGGATTCAACCGGTCGATGAGGTCGGTTCAACCGATCGAAGGGGTCAGTTCAACCAATCGAAGGGGTCGGTTCAACCGATCGAAGGGGTCGGTTCAACCGATTAAACGGGTCGGTTCAACCGGTTGAAGGGTCGGTTCAACCGATCGATTTAATCGGTCAGTTGGTTTTTTAAAGCAGATGGTTAAGAGCTGTTAGTCAAACTTAATTTTCAATTAAAAAAAGAATTAATATGGATCTAGTTATAAATGTGCAAGGGTTTAAATCATTAAATAAGTTTATACCAAAAGAACTTGCAGCATTTGATGGAAATAAATTAGCTCATTATATATTTAAACCACCATACCCAATCCATTGTTTAGACTTGAAAAACAGCAAAAATTGTCCCTTTATTTAAAAAAAGAAAATAAAGAACATGTAAAAAACTATTGTCCAATTTCATTGCTTAATACTTTATCAAAAATATTTGAAACGTGCCTTAAAAATAGAATAGTAAGTTTTTTTGAATCTAATCATCTATTTCACAACTCACAGCATGGGTATAGAAAGAAACGATCAACTGTCACAGCAATCGGATCTATTTTAGATCATATTTACAGCAACATCAACAACAACAAATACACTGCAAGCATCAATTATGATCTAACAATGGCATTTGACATGGTGGACAAGGATATATTGCTTAGAAAATTAGAACTTCATGGCATCAGGGGCCCTATTTTAAATTTACTATCACAATATTTGAACAACAGACTACAATTTGTTGAAATAAATTTTGTAGGCGATAAAAAAGTATCGATACATACTTCAAATATTATATATAAAAATTTAGGTATTCCTCAAGGATCAATTTTGGGGCCTATAGTTTTCATTATTTATATTAATGATTTACCACTAAGTTTCAATTTTTCTGTTACCATTTATGCTGATGATACTAGCGTATGTGTAAGTGGTTTCTTCGAGGAAGACTTAAAAACTAATATGACAATTGTAATGAAAAATATCACATCTTAGTTTAGTGAAAACAAATTAGTTGCTTATATTTCAAAAACAAACATAATAGTATATAAAAATGTACCAATAAATATTTACAATAGTATTACAATATATAGCAGATTAGTAAATTTCAGCAGTTCATGTAAATGATTGGGAATCTATTTGAACGAAAATCTGTGTTGGCGTGAACACATATTGTACACTAAGAGTAAATTAAGTACTGCTTATTATGTCATTAAACAATTGAGGTCATTATTAAACTTAAATTCGTTAAAAAGTGTATACTTTGCTTATTTTGAATCAGTACTGACATATGCACTGGTTTATTGGTGTAATAGCAATATACTTAACAACTTTCTCATAATGCAGAAAAAAGTGATACGTGTCATGTTAAATTTAAATCAGAAACAATCATGCAGAAATTTTTTTAAAGAACTTGGCATTTTGACAATAGTAATTATATACATACTTCAATCCAGTATTTTTGTTTTTGATAACAAAAACATGTATCAGACAGGAGACCTAACTCATAACTATAACACTAGAACTTCTTCCACATTTATTAGACCTAATCTCCACAAAAATACATTTTATTCAAAATCACATTTATCCATGTCTATTAAATTATATAATAAACTTCCTGAAATTATAAAAATCGCAACAACAAAGAAAGAGTTTACTTTAAAATTAAAACAATTTTTAGAAAATAATGTATTTTACTGTTTAGAAGAGTATTTTAATTATAAACATAATGTCTAAGAGTGACATGCTAAATTGTAATGTGTATGTTTACCCTATATTTATAGTTTTATAATGTATTACTGTTTTATATTTAAGTAGTATTAGTATTTATGTATTTAAAGATAAGCCTATGTATTAGTTAGTAAGAATTTATACACGAAAGTAATATTTAAATAAATGATCTATCTATCTATCTTGAGATATAAAAAACAAGCTTATTGGTTAATGACAAATCATCACTGTATCAATTAAAGTGATGGGCTCATTCCTGCTTATGAAATTAAAAACATTGTGTCTCATTTAACAGAACATATTAATAACATTTTTGTCATAGGAAAAGAAAAACAAAACACCCAGCTCTCAAAGCAGCAATACCAATGTGTTTATATCACATGAATGATAACTGTATTTGTTCATTATCAAATGTATACCAATTGTACAACAAATGTCTTAAGTAATTTTTTAATAAATGAATTTAACTATTACTGATTTTTATTATTTTTATATTATGATGGTGTAAAGAAAAAAATACCTTTTTAAATTATTTATTAGATTATAATAAAATAGACACACACACACACATACATATTTAGATATAAAAAATGAACAAACATTTACATATTATAATAAAACAAACATTAAAAAAAATTAACTTTAAGAGTTAAAACGACTATTATAAATATAACATCTATGATTAAAATCTAAAACAATACTTAATATTTTTTCAATTTTTTTAACTTTATTATTAAAACGTAACCTATCCAATGCGTATAAGTGCCACTTGCCCCGCCTTGCATCTTTATATGCAAAACTCCAACATATTTGTGGGTATATCACATTAATTGCTTCATTAATTCTGCAAGTTTTCTTCATCAAAACTGGTATCATTGTCGTCGTTGTCGTCTTCATCGCAGTTACCATTTTCAAAATCTATCTTTTTTTTTTGTTAAATAGATTTCTATGTCTTCTAGGTGAACCCCTAATCCACATTGCCTCATATTAGAGACAAAGCATTTTTTACAAAACTTTTTTCTCCATAAAATTAGTGCAGATTTCAACACCATCCGCATATTTTGCAATTCTTTCTTTTAGAAATTGTTTGTCGCTATTATTCCGATTTAACATAAGCTCTGCTTCTCGCTCATTAGTATAAAACACTTCTATCAATCTTTCAAGAGCAGTTGTTAAAATGTATGCTTTTGGCCAATGTTCAGTACTATACGCTGTCCACATTTTTAAATTAACTAGTGTAACTTTATTAACTACTATATTATATACATATATATTAAATCCCCTTTATTAAATATTCAAAATGTTTATTTAATTTATTCACTATTAATTGTTTATAAAAAAAATTAAAGTTTTTTCACCACACAAATATTTGTAGCACAAATTGATTCCTTTATTTAAATTATTTTGGTGTTTTTGATTATAATCTATGTCGTTAGGGTTGTCGCTACCATATGCTCATTCCTTAGCGTCATCAAGTAATTGTTCAAATTGTCGTACAATTTTTGAAAAATTTAAATCTGTTCTATACATATTACAATTCGGGACTTTTTTTATATTTCAACACTTGTTTTCAGACAATTCGAGTGTAGAAACATAATTTTGAAAATTATATAGAATTTCTCGAGACATGTGAATCACTTTCCCCATAATTGAGTGATAAAAATTATGAAATTGTTGTTTGCTTAGTATTATCAAACGTAATTTTGTTATATGCATTATCTTCCATAACTCCGTTAGAGATTCCCATCCAAGATATATTGATCCAATTTTTACCACTTTTTTGTTATTTATTAATACAAAACTGATACTGGTATTATTAACCAATACATCTTCACACTGTTGACCAGACACCATAAAATAATTTGTGATCGATTCTTGCAATGTTCCAAATATTTCCCAATCTATTTCATCAAAACTAACACAATTATTTTTTCCTCTAGCACTAATTCTGATTATTGGTACAACCGATTTATCTAGTGATAAACCAACTTCAATAAATTTTGTTTTTGATTTATTTAGATAATACATATATCTATTTAATATTGGAAACGGTAGTGTTACTGGATTAAAGAAATCGATTATTGTATTTTTATAATAATAATAATAATAATAATAGCGTCTTTATTTCTTTATATTTACTACAAGAAAACGGCGAAGTTCAACCTAAGGCTGGTCTTCCACTTAACCTTTTTTTACATAACTACAAAAATTTGGCGTCTAAATTAATCTTAACTGTTTGCGTTCACTGGGCTGCTATGCGTAATGATCCATTATAAGTCCTTTTTGTATTTTTCTTGATACTAGGATTCTGCATGTTCTAAAATACTATTAAATGTATTAACCAACTGGTTATAATTACTGCCAGATATGTAGTGCAAGCTAGATTTATACAAAGTTCTCAAGGCCAGTCTTTGTTTGTTTGCACATGCGCATATTTAATATATTACAATAACAACATTCTCATATATTATTAAACAATTTTAAAATTATATTAATACATACAACGATTTAGTATTGATTGTATATAAAATGTGTGGAGATAAATCTAGAAAAAAATATCGAATATATGAAGACCGTTTATTAAGTTTTCAAAATTGGAAAGGTGCACTATTACCTACAGATTTAGCATCTGTAGATTTTTATTATGCTGGTTTTGATGATGTTGCCATATGTTTCCACTGTCATATAAGCATACATAAATGGGATATCTAGGTACCTAACAACCAATCAAAAGAATAGCTCTAAAATGAGGTCACATGTGGACCAATGAAAAGACATCACATTCCTGCAGCCTTGACCTAATTAGTTGTGAAGGGAAGAGAAGAATTAGAACCCGCATTCTTATACTACTGCAATGGTTGGGTTGGCATTTTTATCGATAACCGAAGGAGAAGGTATATTAACTGCACCAATTGTTACGGTTCATTTCCTGCGATGCACTAAAGAACACAAATATTAAATTATTACAATGTTCAACTTATACTTAGTTTATAATTATCGTAGGCAATATCAGACACTTTGTGCTGGTTGTGTGGCCGCGTTATAAATATTTAAATTAACTGTTCGGGTCCTGAAACACAGAGTACTAATTAATTAATTAATTGCTCACTTCTGTTTGACAATGTTAGTGTGCGTTGTTATTATTTGCTATAGCATTATTGTTTGTAATAGTGTGGTTAATAATTGTCGATAATTAAGCCGACTTACCTGTTCATATTGTATCGACAGAGTGGGTTCACACACTCAATTATTCCATTCTTTCATTTATACATTTCCATTTATGTAATTCCATATATGTATTTACCATTTCTCATCCTATTCCTTACTATTGAATTATCTTCCTTGATTGTTGGTGTTGTTTACCTAACCTAAAACTAAAGTACTAAAATATTATGTTTGTTGAGTGTCTAGGGCTGCCTTATAATTGTATTCACTAATTATGATTTACCATTTCAATCTTTAATCCTCGTATCTTAGGTAATTGATTAAATAATTAAATTAATTCATTTGATTATTCGCGCACTTAACTTCACTCTGTTCTCACATTCCAGTAACGTCAAAGGCGGCGTTGCCAACTGTCCTTGTTTTACTTTAATTTCACGAGTTATTTAAACTCATTAATACCACTTATTGAGAAAATATATTAATTGGATTTCTTTGTTTCTTCCCTTTGGTTGTTTCTGTATTTTTTCATTCCTAGTCAATCCCTATTTTCCTTAATTAAAAGTAAACCTACTGAGCGGATCATGCGCGGGGCAATTTTGCGAGGTTTTCCCAGAGCGAACATAAGATCGTCCGGTCCTTTTTTGACAAGACTTTGCCTGAAATAGTTCGTTTTACGGAATGGCCGTTGAGTTCAATTTTAATTATTAAATTCGTTATATACGGACATAGAACTTAGCGAGTATTTATTAAAAGTTCCTTTAAGTAATACCATGTAAGTTTATTTTTCTTATTCCTCCCTCATCCTTTTCAATTTTCAATTGCAGATGCATTCAATGTGTTACGTTACATAAGTCCGGAGTTTTGTTTAAACTTTATTTTGCACGTGTATGTGTGTATGCATATGGATCATACAAATTATTAAATATTATAATTATCAATATTATCGATATTATTTATAATATATTTTAGCTACTTCATTAATCGCTGGAGGCCGCAGCTCCACGTGGGAACAGCTTCCACCCCTTTTTAACTTTAATTCTTACTTTTTTTTGCTATATTTTGCATTATGTGTATAATTTTCATTAAGTCATGTTAATTGCTATCGGCTACAAATTAGTGGCAGATGTTTGTTAAGACTACCTTTTATTTTGCTAATTAGTTATTATTATTATTGGAGAAGTATTTATACAAATCATTACTGTCCAAATCGGGGAATCCCGTTAGAATTAAGTATTTGTTGTGTGTTTTTGGATTTTTTTTTTGTAAAACATTTGTATGCACAATCGAGATGATTTCTTGTTTTGAATATATTTTTTTATTCGTGACAAAATATATCTGTGTATCCTACTTGTCCACCTTTTAGGTATAATTTTTTTTATTGCTTTTTTGATGTGAATACCCTCAAGAAATCGATGTGTAAACGAACTAAAATAAAAGCAATTGGCGCCTGACTATTACATGGTGAGTGTTTAATTTTTTTTCTTAATTGTTATTCTGTGTTTTGTGGACTCGGCCCGTCTCCACGAGTTAAGCCTGGCTAGCCCCTTTGCTGGTTGTAAAAGGCGACCAATATGCGAGGAGATAACCTTGTTAAAAAACCCACAGTTCGTCTGGGACAAGTCAAACTTATTTGTGAGTTAATTTTTGACACAATTTACCGAACATCTTGTAAAATTCACCTGCGTGTTTGCCGTGCGCGGTGACCCGAAAGCCAGGAAAAGAGGTTCCTGGTAGTTGAGGGGCTAATACTCAGGTTTAAAAGAGTGTTAGTTCCGACACACTGCTTTGGCCTTAGCTTCTGGTAAAACGGGAGGTTAAACCTAACCCAGTTTTAATCAATCGGCTTGTTTTGTTTAATGTTAGGGTGAGGAATTATTTATGTGGTGATAGATGGAAGGTTCACAATGTGCTACGGTTGGAGCCCGATAGTAGTCTTTGTGTTCGCGGAAGTCTTTCATTTACATCTATGAAACCTATATCGCTTGATTAGCCCTGGCGACTGCATCAGTTTGTGATGTAGCGTCCCATATGTGGCTCCGTGGTAGGTGGGGAGATTGAGCGATGAAATTGACGGAGTTTATTATGGTAGATTCTAAACCTCCAACCAAACGATCTCGCCCGTTTGCGGACGAGAGAGCTAAAGAAGATAGTATGAGTACAAGTAGAAAGTTTGTTAGATATTTAATTGTTAAATGTTCTGAAAATGGCCAGAGTCTAAAGGAGGTTTCTCCCTTCTTAATTCATAGGACCATTTCCAATATTATTAACGGAACCTTAAAATCGTGTAAGAAGTTAAGAGACGGTACTTTGCTTATTGAAGTAAAAGACAAAATGCAGAGCAGTAAAATGCAGGAATGCACGTCGTTAGGTAATATTGCGGTGACAGTTGAGCCGCATAAATCCTTAAATATTTCTAAGGGAGTTATTTCATGGTATGAGTTGTTATAAGAGATACAACATCTATGATTTTAACATTCGATTCCGAACGGCTCCCAGATGAAGTTAAGGTAGCATATGTTACTTGCCCGGTTCGCCCGTTTATTCCTAACCCAATGAGGTGTTTCCAATGCCAACGTTTTGGACACACTGCAGTTAGGTGTCCAGGTGTTGCAACATGCGCAAAATGCAGTAAGGAGAAACATGACCCCGAACCATGCAAAAGTTCACCTATATGTGTGAATTGTGGTGGTAAGCATCCTGTGTATTCCCGAGATTGTCCAAAAATGAAAGCCGAGATCAGAGTAACAGACAAACTCTCTTACTTCGATGCTCAAAAAAAGTATAGAGCAATTACAGCTCCTACCTTTTCTAGATCGTTTGCTGCAGTTGTTGAAACGCCAATTGTTCAACAACCACTAATTATAAAATTTACTGCTATTGCAGAAACTTCTTTAAATAAAGACAAGGACTCTAATGTGAAAGGTCAAAAACGGTCCAAGGTCACAACGAGTGGGACTTCAAGCAAAACCACTCAAGATGGGGGCTTATTTAAAGCCTAATCCATCTAAGGTATTGGCTCGTATCGGGCCAAAACCAACTAAGGTTGCGACTTCCAAGTCAAAGCCAAAACAGGCAAAGGCTCAGTTCGAGTCAAAGCCTGCAAAGACGGCAGCCCAATCTAGGCTACAGCCACCTGAGGTGCAGGTTTCTAGCGATTCTGCGCCCACAGACCCCAATCCCGCCATCTACTCTGACAGATGAAATTATGCCAATTAGTGGGAGTTCTACTCCCCCAGATGATAATTTAGAAGTTAAAAATAAAAACGCTAATAAACAAAGAGTTAAAATTACGTTCGCAACATAACACTAAAAATGGTTTCAAACATTATACAATGGAACTGCAACGGATATAATTCACACTACGAATCCTTTAAAATATTATTAGCCAAAAATTCACCTATCTGCGTTTCCTTACAAGAAACAAATTTTAAGGTTGACTGTTCTGTTAATCTTCGTGGTTATACTATTTATAGAAAAGATCGTGCAAATGTTGATCGTGCTCAGGGTGGAACGGCTTTATTGGTTCGTGATACGGTTTTCAGTAAAGAATTCCGTGTCAACACTGCATTAGAAGCAGTAGCCGTTCAACTACATATCCCTATCGCACTGACCATTTGCTCAATTTATATTCCGCCAAATGTCAGTTTGGACATTCGTTTGATTGATCAATTACTTGAACAACTTCCGTCCCCATTCCTGCTAATGGGCGATTTTAATGCTCATAACACTATGTGGGGCTCAAGTCGAACTGATGTGCGAGGTCGTAACTTGGCTAATCTTTTTTCAGAAACGGATTTAGTTATCTTAAATAAAGGTAACAATACCTACTTTTTCGTGGCCAATAGATCGTTCTCGGCTATTGACCTTACCATTTGTTCTCCAAGTATTGCAGCATTGCTGGATTGGGAAGTCTCGAAATATCTTTATGATGGTGACCACTTTCCCATATTCATTCGCGTGCTTGGTCATGTAATTAATGAAAACCGTCATCGAAATTGGAGAATAAAAGATGCCGATTGGAAAATGTTTGTTCAAGTGTTTGGTTACGATGACAGTGTCCAAGCCACTATTGACGAAGATATTGAAACTTACACCAATTCTATCATACAGGCAGCACATGCGAGTATACCATTATCTTCCGGAAAACCTCACAGAGAGCCCGTTCCTTGGTGGAGTTTTGATTGTGAGCAAGCTAAACTGAACAAACGCCGTTCTTTTCGTAGATTTAACCATAATCCAACAGAAGAGAACCTATTACTTTATTTGAGGTACAAAGCTATTGCTCGACTATTGCTCGAAGAACATGCAGAAAAGCTAAAAGAGAATCATGGTCAGAATATGTTACTTCAATTAATTCGAGAACCCCCGTCGGGAAGGTATGGGAAAAAGTCAGAAAAATTTCTGGCCGGACCGCATCATTACCTATTAGTGGGTTAGTGTCGGGTGATCAAATTATTACCAATCCCCTTGACATTTCGAATATCCTGGCCGATGTTTATTTTGACGCTTCTAGCGATAATAATTACGATGAAAATTTCCGAGATATTAAAATTAACATGGAGAAAAACGTTCTGTTATTTGTCTCTGCTGAAGATGAATTATATAACGCACCGTTTAATGTTTGGGAATTTGACTCGGCATTATCTGAAGCACACAATACTGCTCCAGGTGTCGATTCGATACACAATGCTATGCTTAAGCAATTAAGTCGCTCTGCCAAATTTCAATTGTTGGCACTCTATAACCGGATATGGTCAGGGTATTGTCCTGAGTCGTGGAAACTTGCTATCATAGTACCAGTACTTAAACCTGGTATAGATAAAAAGCTCCCGACAAGATATAGGCCTATCTCTCTAACTAGCTGCTTATGCAAGTTACTAGAAAGAATGATCAATAAGCGTCTTACTTGGTTATTAAATTCAAGAGGTTTAATTGCTGACATACAATGTGGTTCAGGGCGTCATCGTTCTACGACTGATCACCTTGTTCGGTTGGATACAGCAATTTAAAATGCTTTTGTACAGAATCAACATTTTGTCGCTGTATTCTTTGACATTGCGAAAGCATATGATATGACGTGGAAGTACAATGTTCTACGAACGCTTCATTCATGGGGTATTCGCGGAAGCATGGCATTGTTTATACAAAGCTTTTTAACTTCCCGTTCATTTAAGGTACGTGTAGGTGACAGCATCTCGGGCATACGTCAGCAACAGAATGGTATTTTTCAGGGGTCTATTCTAAGCGTGACACTATTTATGATAGCGATTAACGGCATAAGTCAGTTCATCAAGCATCCGGTAAGCGGATGTATGTATGTTGATGACGTAGCTATCTATTGTGCCTCCAGGAACATGCCAACATTGGAACGTCAACTTTAGTTAACAATCAATCACTTTTTGAACTGGGCTAATAACAATGGATTCACTTTTTCTACTAGTAAAACGTTGCTTATCCATTTTTGAAGAAGGCAAACCCCACACGGTAACCCTTTATTATATCTTGCGGGAGAACCTATTCTTGTACAGAATAGTGTTCGATTTCTCGGTGCCACATTTGACCTTGCGTTAACTTGGCTTCCCCATTTAATAAATCTGAGATCAAGATGTGTTCCGGCACTAAACTTGCTCAGGTCTTTGAGTGGAAAGTCATAAGGAGCGGATCGGAAAACAATGCTACTTTTGCATCGCGCTTTGGTGCGCTCAAAACTAGATTATGTTTCCATAATCTATGCTTCCGCAGCTCCATCCACACTACGTATTGTTGATCTTGCTCACCATATTGGAATTCGTTTAGCAACTGGCGCATTCCGCACTAGCCCTATTGCTAGTGTTTTGTGTGAGGCAGCTGAACCATCACTCTGTCTTCAGCATAAAATCTTGAGTGTTAGGTACGCCGCGAAATTAAAAGCTAAACGCTTGCTTGCATTCAACGTTTCTTGTCGTGTACAATAATGTTCTCGACATTCTATACAACATCAAGATACGGTCACAAAAAGCGGTTGCCGTAAGAAATTACACTATACTTCAGGAACTGAATTTCCATTTCTCTGATGTATACCAACTGTCTTACTGTCGCAATCCTTCTTAAACTTTTCAACGGTTAAATACTGCATTATCAAGAATGAGCAAAGCTTCAACTTTACCAGTCGAATATCGAACTGAATTTGCAAAAATTTAAGCAAGGAACGTAAATGCCAGTTGGATTTATACCGATGGCTCAAAAGTAACGACGGTGTGGGTTGTGCTTTTCTGGTAGATGAGCTGCAGTTTACATTTGGCTTACCAAGTGTTAGCAGCGTTTATACTGCAGAACTGTATGCTATCTATCAGGCTCTTCTCTACATCCAACTAAGCGCAGGTACAAATTATGTTATATGTACAGACTCGTTGAGTGCATTAAACGCCATAGATGACCAATATCCTGATCATTACTTTGCAGTCACGTAGGTATCAGTGGCAATGAAAAAGCTGATGCGCTTGCCAAATTGACAATAACTAGCGCTGAATTTGTTTCAACTAAAGTTTGTGTTAGAGATATTTGTAATTTTCTACATCAAAAGCTGCTGTCTAGCTGGCAAACTGAGTGGTTTGCTAGTCAAGACAACAAGCTGCAACGTACCAAAAGCGTTACTACCACGTGGAGTTTGTCATACAGGCCTAAACGTAGAGAAGAGGTTATCCTCACGCGGCTTTGCATCGGTCACTGTCAATGGACTCACAGGCATTTGGGGGCATCTGAGATGCCCCCAGTTTGTAATATTTGTAACGTCCTATTAACTGTTTGTCATATCTTATTGGATTGTCAGTAGTATAAAAAAGCGGGTGCCACACCCAAGCTTTTATGGGATTTTACATGTACTTCAACCGGATGTGTTTTCAGTGCATGGATGAAGTGCGCATGCGTCGTGATTAGTTCTGAGTTTCTCCCGCCCGACGCGTCTGGTGTCTCTACCGTCGTGGCGGGAATGTCTTGGCGGGATGTTGACTTGGCGGGAAGAATGGCGTCCATGATGGCGTCGGTGTTGGCGGGAATGTCTTGGCGGGATGTTTTTAAGATGGCGTCTTGTCGGGTAGTCGAGTTGTCCACTAGATGGAGCGTTGTTCGTCTTGTCGGTTTGCCAAGTTGTCCACTAGATGGTTGAAAGTATGCAACCCAAGTTACAATGTATGCTTGGTAGCATTGTATTTTTTTAGTGAGTTTTGCCTGCTAGGATTTGAACACCGGTCGGCTGGTTGAGAGCCCGACGCGCTACCCATTGCGCCAAACAGTGTTACTGATAAGGAATGGAAAATGTGCTATAATAATGGGACCTCAATGTGGACTTGTAAAAAAAAATAGAAAAAAATATGTGACGTCAGCCCTAAGCGCTTGCAATTTATGATATAACTGAAAATATGCGATTATAACCCTTAAATAAATATTCAATTATGATCAATAATATATTAAATTTCAAATGTAGAAAAAAATTCTATTTACAACAATAAATTATTAATAAGAATGAGATGTGAAAAATTGTTTCAGTTAAATGGTTTAGTAAAAAAAATAAATATCAATCATATATATTCATTTTGACCTATTTAATTGTTATTAACGATTCACATATAAAAAAATTCCCATACAAATTGAAACCGAGTACATTAATTTCGCTTCATCTGCGCAACGGTCAGAAGGGCATTAGAGTGTCACACCTAAGCGATAACGTGAACGACGTCATCGACGCGAGACGGAGCGCGTAATCTCCATGCGGTTACTGATAAGAACTACTATTAAATAAAATCACAATCCTGATAAAAATTGAACAAGTTATGATGAGTAATAAATAAAAACTATTTTAAATTACATCAAAATATATATTAAAATTAACTGATAAATATTCTATTAATATATTTTCATATAAAAATAATTATAACGTGTGCCAATTTTTCATAAAACAATGTTAAATTGTAAAAATGTATGATAAATGCACACATTTGCATGTAAATCGAGACACAAACTAGAAGATATTTGCAAATTATTTTTTAATTTTCATTCAACCAATCATATTGATTGTTATAACAACCAATCAGATTAAAAGTAGTAGTAAAAGAAAGGGGCTGCTCGAAAACCCCCCACCACTTTTTTTCAAGGTCAAGGCCATTGCCATGGCCACGCCTCCTCAAGGCCATCACGCCCCTCCAAGGTCAAGGCCACGCCTCCTCAAGACCATCACGCCCTCTCAAGGCCAACTCACTACCCCCCTCCAAGGCCAACCCCATTTTTCATGGTCACACGTGTTCAAGGTCATAACCACACCACTTTTTTCAAGGCCATTGCTATGGCCATTACGCCGTCCAAGGCCACACCCATTTTTCATGGTCACACGTGTTCAAGACCATAGCCACACCACTTTATCAAGGTAAATAATTGCTCATATTTAAATTGTAGGCCATGACAACTAAGGTTAAGTCACACCCAATTCATAATTTATTTGGCACGATTCTTTTAAGTTTAGCTGTGAAGCAGTTACATATATACCAAAATAAATAATAACATCAGTTATTATACCAACTACCACCATGAATGCAACAACCTTCATTTTGTTAACGACAATTCTAAATAACACTTTATATGTTTCCAAACCCAAAAATACAAAAGAATGTTATATTTCAATTAATAATTCAACATGGAAACAAATGGATATAGACTATATTTACCATCCAAAAACATGCAAGACCTCGATAAATGCCAACAACCATTTAGGATACAACATCATTTATAGGTTAAAAAATAATACAAACATAACAATAAGTTTTCAAAATACCATTAATTTTAATTATTCAACATTGTACAATTTTGTTAACATATTATCAATTATTATTCTAACATTGTTTCTTACTTATATATTATACATTATTACAAATAAAATGTACACTAAATGTATTACTTATTAATAAATATTTTTAAAAAGTTACGAGTGCTTCATTCTCAACCACTTTCCATAATAGATCTATATTACTTTGCCAAAGTGATTAATTATTGACACTAAAAAATGTCTCTACATTTTG
The DNA here is from genome assembly GCA_963932245.1 of Tachinus rufipes. NCBI lineage: Eukaryota > Metazoa > Arthropoda > Insecta > Coleoptera > Staphylinidae > Tachinus > Tachinus rufipes. The sequence continues at coordinate 38,914,230 of OZ010750.1, read as the reverse complement.
TTCAGATTCTTCTTTTTCAATTTCTTCTGCTACTTCAAAGAACATATCAATATTTTGTTTCCAAGGGTCATTATTTAACAGTTTATGTCCCCAAGCTAAAGTTTTCATTGAACCAGGAATTATATATCGTTTATCATCAAAATTGGTCAATGCTACTTTATTTTTTAATTCTGTATACATATTATGTAGATGTGATCGAAAAATATACATTCTACATAGCTTGTTTTTACCTTTTAGAATATTTTGAAAATCGTATACCGTCAATTGTTTATCAATAGCACAAGTTTTAACACCCTTTGCTTTTTTTGTAACTGATGTGGGTGTTACCACACAATATGCTTTTGCTCCGGTGCCATAGAAACTTTGAATTGGTTTACCAACATATTCATCTTTCATTTTACCCAAAATAGATTTACTTCTGGTTATTCCATGAATATTATTATCTTTATAATTAGATGTGTCAAAGTGATTTGAATTATTTTTCATATCATCATAAAAATTATTAGTTTTTATATCTAATATTAAGGAATCGGTATCTGTATATAATAATGACACATTTTCATTATATTTTGGTTTTAAATAATTGTAATAAAAATCATACATGACGGTCTTTGACAAATCTAATATAGAAAATCCAACATATATAGGTTTATTGTATTATATTTTTACTTTATTCATCTGAATGGCAACTAAATTTTCAGAAAATATTGAACAATTTTTAAAATTTGGTTTAGATATAAATACTTCAGCTCCAAATTGTTTACCTACTTTTTCCCAATGGCTTACAAGTTTAATATCAATTCTATTATCTAAATTTTCCATAGTTTTACCAAATACACTATTATTCATAAGTTTAAAAAATAACTTTTCAAAATCATTTTTAGAAGCATTTCGCATATTGGTATTTAAATCAATATAAGTTTTAAGCCATGGTGATTGTTGAAATTGAATAACACGATGAATTTTTTTCAATTTTAAACCGTTATTTAAACATTGTTTTAAGTTTCTGTAGTGAATAATGTATTTATTTTTGTCACATAAATTTGGAATCAATTTTTGAAACTTACCGTTTGGTGGAATTATATTTTCTGGACAAATCGGAAAATCGTTATGAATGTCATGTAATTTAGATGGATACTCCAAGTCTACTTCTAAAACATATCCCGTATCAGATGAATCAGAAATATCTAATACATTTAATTGTTGAATTTGTTCAGGTGTTAACCAATAAAAACCTTTTTCGGGTAAATATTCAGACATAGAACAACCATACAAATTGGTTGCATCAAGATACATTAAAAATGAGTTGGTTTTGATGGATTATAATTTGGTAAAAACTTGTTATTTGCTTCAGCTTGCCTACCTATACATGTACTGACACCACCGCGAATGCCCTTTTTAAAAAAATGTAACATGTCGATGTCAGTTAGTAATTCTAATTTCACTTTTGTATATTTTAACATAGCATCCCAACTTAGACCTGGTGCAGTGAAATAATGTGCAGGATCTAATTTATAATTTTGTAGGCAAATTTTACGAAAATTTTCAAAAACGTCTGCTAACAGTAAAACATTTGATTTTAAATATATATCAGCATAATCACCAATAGTTTTACATTTGAATAAATTCCACACATCACTTGCTCGTTGGTAGTCTTCACTATTAGTACAAATATTATTGTTTAAATAAATCAATTAGTATTAGCAAACATGTGTGACGATATTGACGTGCCGTGTATATCAATCGAAGACAGCAACAGCGGTTGTAGTAGTGATATCGCCAGTGACTTTCTAGAGAATATGTTGAAAGATCACGAAACCGAATTAAGCAGTGAAGATAGATTAATTAACGAAGTCTATTATCCACTGAACAATCAAGTTAAAGTGACTGTTGGTTTGAGCCCCGTACGAGAATTTTACCAGTGTGTGCGTCTGAGTTCACCGAAAAAAAGTATATCTTTCATTCAGCCTGAATGGAATACTTTGATGCAGTACAAAAACGTCATGGAGAAGAGTGTTTTACGGTCGGAACGCAAGTGTACATGTAGTTATCAACAGAAGAGACCTCGTTTATCCGATGACGAAGACTTCAAACCCAGGATTAATGTGTTCGATACTTGCTATATTGACCTGACAAAGTGTCGAAAATCAAAGATTGTGAGCATCGGTTGGCGGGGTGTGGTCATAATGCTAAATAAAAGTGCGTTGGATCAATTGTGGTGTGTAATTGATATGATCGAATATCGTTTCCAACGCTTGAATAATATGCAATTTTTTGAATATTACAACAACTGTCTATTGGAATTCAATAGATTACAAGCCGACACAGATGATGCATTCATTAACATCTTACCTACGGTAAATAACTGCTATTATGAAAATATCGAATGCATGCGGGAAATTATATTGTATAACCGCAAGAAATTGATGCATGATTTACAAACAATACGGTGTTTAAGTGGAGACAATGAAATTAAAAGTCAGTTATACACTGATAATGGTGATGTCAAGAACGTCCCCCATTAAACGACTCCATTTAAGAAATCGCCAACAACTAAACTATCGATTGGAAAGTCTACTACAGCAAATTATTAATGTTAAAAAAATTATTTGTGATTATGAATTGCAAAAGCAACTGTGTGCAAAACTCGACGGGATGCAGCTCAGAGGAAATTAGCGAAGTCGAAATAAAATTATTTGAAAATATAAATAAAGCCATTAAATTGTATGATGAATACAAGTTAACTGGTGAATATGTAAAATATCTACCTGAAAAATATTTGCGATCGCTATATGGACTAAATTTGGAAAGATTGTGGGACTTCCTGCCTGAAAAATGTAAGAGTGATTTATATTTCCAATGATGAGGACCACATAGACGGACCACCTCCACCCATAAAAAACTGTTTTAGATGCATTGCAGAAAAGTGTATCTGCCAAAAGTGTCAAGATTACCGATCAACTAGAGAAAGTGCCAAAAGTATCAAAAAATGAATAGCACCGCATTCATACTATTATCAACTCTGCTTAATGGAACTTTGTTCATCACCAAACCCAAAGATGCCAGACAATGCTACATAACCGCTAGCAATAAAGGAATCAATGATTGGCCTTCGGAATGGAAAATGATGTACCTCGATAATAACACTAACCCAAGAACATTTAAAATAAACACCAGTATAATCCCGGGAGTGTCAAATGCGATGAATGCAACTTTTATGTTCCTCGATAAAAAACGCAGTGTAATAAATGTTTCAAATCAATTAATAATGGGCAATGTTGTAAATAATGATAAAAATGTAATTTTGATTTTAGAAATTATACTGATGCTTACCAATGTTATTATATTTTCTTATGTGCTTTATAAATTATATAAAAGGTATGTTTACAAAAACTAAATAAAAAACAATATTATAATAAACAGCATTTTATTTCATTATTTATACATTTTACAGATAATTGAATTACATCATAAAGGTAAGTCCAAATTTGTTAGCTTTATCAGAAGTGATTTGAGTTGTTGTAGAATCCCAAGCGTTGGACAATTAATCGAAAATAACGATAGATCTTTCTGATTTGCTCTCACCATCGAAGATGTAAATTCGTTACATTCATAATACATATTTTCACTGAAGAAATATAGCAGCCCATTTGTGTATCGGAATGCACCATTAATGTCCCTGGGTAATCCTATGAAATCTTGTGTATATCCAAGCATATTTATTTTTTGATAATAACTGCATTCATCCACTTCAACGTAAACGCTATTATTGTAGAACACATATGTTTGCCCACTGTACGTATTTACAGCTGCAGTCACAACCCCACCAACATGTAAATTTGATTGTACAATTGAATTATGAAATTTTAACGATGGGAAATCAAAAACATGTATATACATATCATCGAATAGTGCTATCTGACCATTAGGTTGGTAAATTGCATTTATTTTTTTAAACGTTGATGGTAGAAAGTGTAACCAATTGGTTATTAACTGCGGTTTTCCGTTTGAATTTATATTTAATCCTTTCACCCAAACCCACTCGTTATAAAATATGTATATTTTTCCGAGGACTATTAGAAATGCATCGATGTCCTTTGATACTTTACACAAATCGGGGTAAATAACAGGTGGGTCAACCGTTCTAGAATTGACTGTAGAATTTACAGTTATATTTGCCACAGTTGTAGACTCTATTGTGGAATTTATCGTAGGAATAGTTGTAGGCTTTGTCGTCGTCGACGTCGTCACCTCCGTCGTTGTCGTTGGCGTAACCTTTACACCATACAATTCTTGAATTGCATTGATGTCATCTTCAGTTAAATTTGGATAAACGTAGTAGTATGCATACATCAATAAATGTTGATCGCTTGAGTGCCGAATTCCTAAGACGTGTCCGATTTCATGAAGTAATACAGAAAAAATACTTATTTTGTTATTGGGAAGTGATTTTGTCAAAGTCCACCAATCTTCATCTGCATCAAGATGAATTTCTGTCAAACTTCCGTTGTCGTGAGGTAGATAGGCATGCCCCAAAGTATTCCCAGGACCGTCAAAGGAATTGCAAGTGTAGTTACGCTTTATCCATGTATGTGCTATTCTTTGAAATGAAATTAAAATATCATACTTTAAAGGATCATGAATGAAATTTAGATTAGTATAACTTGACCATAAATCAAAAGCCTCTTTGGCTAATTTTTTATTAAATAACTCCCTTTATAAAAATGCCATTTTAAAGTTTTGTTTGGCCATTTTTCGGAATGAATTACATAATTTTCCAAATGATCTGGATTTCCACATCTTGGAGTTTGCATTAAATTTAACGTAGCATTATTGAATGTTCCATCTGCGGGTAGACCATAAGTTTCTTGAAACAATATTATAGCATCTCTGGAATCGGTCAGCGATGTGTCACTAGCATTTAAATATCCATAGAATTCTAGATACTTATTACCATCGAACGATGAGTCAGTTGAGGTTGATATAATAAATGATATAAGGAATGTGAAGATCATCATTGTATAGAGGTCTTATTAAAACTAAAGTATAATTATAAAATTATTATTATTTATGCAATTATAATACATTTTGTTTATTAATCCAACTATTATGCGATTTATCCATGCCAAGCCATTTTACGAATACTTGATTTCCCTTCTTTCGCAATATTTTTTCCACTAAATATATCTTAGGATTTGATGTTTTCTGCAATTCCTCCTTGTATAGGATCTCCTCTTTCATCTTCCAATAAATACGTCACCGGGTTGGTAATTTTAATTTTAACAATTTTAAATAATTCAGTTGTCCAATTTGGTGTGTATCCTTTTGCAAATAAAGCTTTTTGTTTACTCAATCGCACCATATCGCCCACTCGGAAATTCCCTTTTACTGCAATTTTAATGTGCGAGTAGACAGTTTTTAATAACATAGCCTCCTTATCACCGCCCGGAATTACATCAGCTGGTCGCATTCCTATCGTACGGTGACGTTGATTGTTGTATTCTAACGTAACCTTGCTCAAAATATCATACCAGCTGTAGCGCCCACGCAAACTAAATTGTTTATAAAGTTTATCTTTTAGCGTGCGAATTAGACGCTCGACAATGGCGGCTTTCATTATTGTATATGTCGAATAATGATTAATATTATATTTTTTCATTAATGTAGAAAATTGCTTGTTATAAAATTCCTTGCCATGATCACTTTGAATATTTTTCGGTGTCCGACCGGCGTTTAATATTTTTCCCATAGTTTCTGCAACAATCACACCGGTTTTATTTTTTATTGGTGCAGTCCAGGCGTATTTTGAGAAACAATCAATTACTACCAGTATATATTTATATCCTTTATTTTCACGAGAGAATAATTGAAACTCGGCAAGATCTATTTGCCACAGATCGTCAACACCTTTAAGTATCGTTCGTCTTCGGGCAAAATTCTTTCTTGCCGGTTTGTGTAACTCTCGCACTACATCCTCTTTACTCATTTTGACTTGAACGGTTTAATGGGGCAATCAACTGTTTGATGCTAGTTGTTTGATTTAATAATAGCGTATTTAATTCAATCTTGAACTGCTCCCATTCTCTTGCATTATCGTTTTCAATTGTTTCTATTTTGGTATTCGCAGACCCTATATTGTTTTCAACTGATTCTATTTTGTGATTCGTAGTAGTTTTATACTCCTGCAAATCCGCGGATAACTTAATTAACCGATCCAAAGAATCCATTTTTACAGGTGTAATTTTGGAATCTACCATACCGGGGACACTGTTGATAATCCCATTTACTTTTTCATGTACATTCTTTATTAAATTTTCAACATATCTCTTCTCTTCAACATGCAAATTGTCGACATATTTCTTGTTGGCGGCATCGCTCTCATTAACCGGTAATTGCAAATATTTTATTCTTTTACTTTCAAGGTTGAAATGTCCATCAACATCGCGTTTAAAACCATTGCCCGGTGGTCCTCTCACTCCCACGCATTTATTTATTTTATTTTGTAACGAATGGCGTCCGAACTTATCGATGCTCATCTTGTAAATGAAATCAATGTAGAACGTTATACTAATAAATAACATCTTCTTCGCGTAATTCCTCTTCGATTGACGCAATCTCATTATCGTGCGAATTATTCCCTGCATTCCTCGATGCGTGCAATAAACACAATCTATCCACAAATTCGCTTAAATTGTTCCAATACTTATATTGCGTAGGGACACGTTGCACTCGCAACTTTGAATCAAATCCTCTTCCTTGAGTGGAATTTGAATCGGAATCCAACAAAGGTTTAATAATCTTTGTATACTTTTTAGATTTTGATCCCTGTATCTGATTATTTGGATCAAAATTACGGTATATTGCATGTGACTTTAATAATATTTTTTTATAATGCTGTAAATCATCGTTTGTATAACTTGCAGGATCTTTCATAAAAAGCAGTTCGTATAAACCCGTTGTTCCGTCGTATGTAGAGCCACCAATTTTAAAATCTTTTTTATTGACCAGTTTAACTTCATGATTTCCAATCATCCATTTATGCGAGTGTAAATTAATTTTTATACCTGTGGTCTCATCTAAACTGTGATGAGCACCAAATCTCTTTGCAATGTACTCTCGAGGCTTTTCATGAAACGAATCCAAAAACTTTTTAATTTTCATGGTCCGTTCGCTTTGCGGAGTTAAAGATTTACGAAGTGTCTCTTTGCTTTGATGCGCTACCTCTTCATCACCAAGCGCTACCTCTTCGCTTCGATGCGGTACCTCTTCGCTTCGATGCGCTACCTCTTCGCTTCGATGCGGTACCTCTTCGCTTTGATGCGGTACCTCTTCGCTTTGATGCGATACCTCTTCATCATCCTCATCGTTCAAACGTTTTGTAAAACCAGTCCATTTTGTCATCTGCTTTCTCTTTCGCGGTCGCACCACCTTGACCGTATATTTAGTGTGTTTGGGTGTAACTTCTATCAACGGTTCGGTTTTATAATTTTGATTTGCATCATCGTTTTCATTCTTGAAATTTACTTTTGTACGTTTGAGAGAAATTATTTCCTTCAACGGTTCCAGTAACGGTTTATATGCTTTGTTCAAAAATTTGTCATTTTCCGATCGGTTTATTTTCATGGCAAACAGCTTTTTTCTTATAGCCTTTTTAATGTTGATCAGACGATGTTTTATTGCACGGTCCGACATGTTCATTTGCCTGCGTAAATTTGATTGATGAATCAATTGTCAATCATTATATAGCGATCGAAACCTTTGCGGTATCTTCCCTTATTCGGATCACAATCTTTATTTATTACTATGAATCCGTATTTATCTGCCCAACACAGTCTACAGATTTTTTTAAATTTTTCGAAATCCATGTCGCTGCTCACATGATCCGCAAACGCATGTTTCAAATTCATTTCATCTTGCTTGAATAATACGATAAAATTGGCATTATCACGTATCAAGTGTTTGGGTATTCGTGTATAAGTCTGACATAAATAAAACGAATCATGTTATTGTGTTTTCCCATGCTGAAATATTCTCTGATTTTCTCTTAACCGTCGCACGCAACATCATCAAAAATAAAAATTGAGTTTGGTTTGGCATTCTCGGGGCTTAAGATTTCTTCATTTTCTTTAAACTGAAAGTATTTTATTTTTCCCATAGACTTCATAACGCTCTCCAATAGGCGATACTTTGGTTGATACAACGATTTCGAGTAGATATAAATGTTCTCAAAATGTAATCCGTTTTCACTGAACAATAAACTTAACATCGCGTTTGATTTTCCACAATTGGACGGTCCACAAATGAGGGCTCGTATTGAATTTGGTAATAATTCACCGTGACGTCTCTCCGTCGTCAAACCCATTCCCGACACGTACTCATCCATGTTCACGATCGGCAGCGACTTTTTCTGCTTGACCACTTTCATTGTAATGGCATAAAATGGGGTTTGGACCTGTGTTATAAATAGAAGCGCTTCATAGTGAATCTTTTAAATGCATTTGTATCACGGTGCAGGTATTATCAATTCTTTTATAAATAAGTTACCGGTTGAATTACATTTACCGGGGTATTAGTACTGTGGGCCGGGTACAAAATTAAAGAAGCGTTTGCAAAGAGGTGATCCGGGCATAAACAAGTTAGACGCCGCATGTAAACTACACGACATTGCATATTCACAAAACAAAAAATTGAGTGATAGACACGTTGCGGATAAACAGTTAGCTGAAGTCGCTTGGCAAAGAGTCAAATCCTCAGCATCGTTGGGTGAAAAAGCGAGCGCTTTTGCGGTGACGACAGCAATGAAAGTGAAAAGAAGATTAGGTATGGGCATGTCAAGAAAAAAAAGTGGCAAGAAAAAAGTTACGTTGCAAAGTGTAATTGTGATGAAGGCAAAAAATGCGTTAAAACAGTTTAAAAATAAAATTAAACATGAGAATGATATAACTGAAGGATCACACATAGCCCTTAATGCGGCAAAACTTGCCGTGCGCAAAGTTGGTGGAAGAAAAAAAATTCAAACACCTCGTATAATTCCAGTGCCTAAAGTCGGCGGCATCCTACCATTGATTCCTATTTTTGCGGGTCTTAGTGCATTGGGAGCACTTGCGGGTGGTGCATCTGGTATTGTCAAAGCGGTGAACGACGCTTCGGACGCTCGTCGGAAATTTGGTGAATCACAATGGCACAATAAGATGATGGAAGCCATTGCAATCGGCGGAAAATCGGGAAAAGGACTTTATCTTAAACCGCACAAAAAAGGCTTAGGGCTATATTTGCAGAAGCCAAAAAACTACTAACGCTACCTCGAAGAGCGCTAACCGATAGGGATCAAGAGATGTTTGCGATAAAAGCAAAAGTACCATATTTTAGAGCTGTTTTTATGCGCGATGTCATGCCAATTAAACCCCATAAAAACGAATCCGGCATTGTTAATCTAGATTGTTCGAGAGGAAACGGTACACATTGGGTGGCATACAAAAAACGCGGAAATCACGTAAAATACTTTGACAGTTTTGGTGACCTCCCACCGCCCAAAGAACTTTTAAAATATTTTCAAGGTAGCGAAATTACTTACAACCACGATAGATATCAAAATTTTAATACGTATAACTGCGGGCATTTGTGTTTGAAATTTTTGTTATAAATACAATGACAGACTAGGAAATTGCACTCAGTCATGTCTTATACGTTTACTCTGCAGAGTGACAGCAGCATACTCTCCGTAAACTATTATCCTCCCATCGAGTTGGACCCTAACAAAAATTATTATTTGGGCCTGATCGGGTTGCAAACGTACAACACTATTCCAAATATAGAAGACGGGTGTAACAAATTTTATTACGAGCATAACGGTAGCAAAGTAATCGACGTACCTACCGGTTCGTATGAAATCACCGACATTGAATCTTACTTGGAATCTGTTTTGAAATCGAGATCGAAAGAATCGGAAGAGTTAATTGTCTTAAAACCAAATAATAATACATTAAAGTGTGAAGTTTTGTGCAAATACGACATTGATTTTTCACCGGCCGATAGTATCGGTAGCTTACTCGGATTTTCAAAGAAAAAATTGAGTGCAAATAAATTGCATTTGTCCGATTTACCCGTTAAAATGATAAAAGTGACCAGCATCAGACTCGAGTGTAACATAGTGTCGGGTGCTTTTTACGGTGATAAACTATCGCACACGCTTTTCGAATTTTCACCTTTCGTCGATCCGGGTTTTGCCATTAACATAGAACCTCGAAATATATTATATTTACCGGTTAACGTACGCAACATCAACAACATTACAATCAGAATTATCGATCAAGACGGAGCATCCGTAAATTTTAGAGGTGAAAATATTTTAGCAAGACTCGAATTAAAAACGTGGTGACATGCCGATTCAATTTAATTCTAATCCAAATGTTAATAAATGGGGGACAACCATTCGAAACATCACTCTTCAATTATTCTTCAAAGGACTAACAAGTCACGACCTACAGAGACTCTCCTCATTGGGCTACAGGCTAAAAAAAAACAATGGATAAATTAGACATTTTTGATAAATTCAGTGTGGACGAGAGCATTGTGAAAGAGGAATTTCACAGTTATCAGCCGAGAACACAAACCTTTAACAATAACGATGAAATTCGCATTTTAATACAACAGCAGGATATTTATACTTTGCCGTGCAACAGTTATTTGTACATCGCTGGTACAACGGAAAATCCCGTCGATGCTAATTTTAATTGGGAGACAAATGGATTTGCATTCTTATTTGAAGAAATTTGTTACGAAATTAACGGAGTTGTAATCGATCAATCAATGAAGGGATACATCTCCTATGATAAAGAAGAGCTAAGAAGTTTGGAAATGAGCGGGTAGAGCGAAACGTTTGACGCGGGAGTTAAAACATACTTTGATACAAACCAAAAGTTTTATGCAATTTTGCCCTTGAAATGTCTTCTGGGATTTGCAGAAGATTACAAGAAGGTGATGGTGAATGTGAAACAGGAGTTGATCATGAAGCGTGCCACCACGGATTTAAATTGTTACACGAGTACCAAAGACTGCAAGATTCGGATAGATAAAATTGAATGGCGCATACAACATGTTCAGCCGTGCGATGAAGCAAAATTACGAATATTGACCGGCATACAATCTGATCCTCCCATTTTAATGCCATATAGGACATGGCGTTTATTTGAGTATCCTCTCAGAAAAACCGATAAGGATACTTGGTTAGTTAAAACTTCTACCCATCTGGAAAAACCTCGATACGTAATTGTAGGTTTTCAACAGAATAAAGTAGGAAAAATAGATAAAAATGCAAGTCATTTTGATCATTGCTTTATGAGAAATTTGAATGTGTATTTAAATTCGGAGTGTTATCCCTATGATAAGTTAAATCAAAATGTGACAAATGGCGAATACACAACTTGTTATTACATGTACACACAGTTCCAAAACAGTTATTACGGTCGATTCAACCGACCCATATTGAGCTACTCAGAATTTAAAAATCGAATGTTATACGTATTCGATGTATCAAGACAAAACAAAAGTGTAAAATCGTCAACGATCGATTTGAAAATTGAAATGGAGGGACACCAGGCTTTCCCAGACAACACAAGAGCATATTGTCTCATATTGTTTGACCAAGTTGCCGAATACAGACCGCTCTCTGGAACAGTGAGAAAACTTGTTTAATGGAGAGTAGAACCAAAAGTTAACATTGCAGTAGTGAATCCTGAACATAGAAAATTAAAATACCCATTGAGCTCTTATTTTAGTCGAGTACAGGTCGTTGATGTGTACACTTCATATAACATGATGATTATATTGGCCATCGATATGCAAGGATTTGTAATTGCAAATCAGTTTATGCCGAACGAAATAAGTATTGCAACAAATTATAAAAATATTCACACTTACTTGATGAAACCGACAATCGACTACTCGTTTTTAACATCGAAGGAAAAAATCCAAGCCAGATGGTTGGAAAATAATTACCACTCAATTCCATATTCCGGAGGAATTGTTGATATGGCCGAGATTGACAACATCTTTTACGGATTTACTCAGAATTTATGCGATGTGACGTGCGTGGTCAAGGGTGCTCAAAAAGAAGATTTTTTAAAAAGACATTTCCCGAATTTTACCATTTTAAACCTTGAAGGTGAAATTAATTCACCAAAATTTGAAAAATGTACTCATTTCTGTGCAAATCACACAGATGAGTTTGCTAATTGTTCATTTCAGAATGTTAAAAAAATTTGTACATATTTAAATGGTAATAATTACAGTAAATAGTTTTTTGTAATTATTTTCTGTAATTATATTTTATATGAGCATAATAATCATAAATTTATAAAAATGTGGTGCTCTTGAAAATGTTAAATTAATGTATAAATATTTTGTAATTTGTATGTGGTTTATTTAAAACAAAATAAATGTATTAATTTTATGTTTTTTAATTGAATCCTACCCGTCAACTCATAATTGTTTTAATAGGTATTATGTCTCGTCCTTCAAACAAAAATAAAAGGTAGGTACAAATAAAATATTTTTATTCTATTCAATACTGATTAAATTAACTTAATCCGAGAAAATTAGTATGAAAAGTGTGGTTAGATTTTCTACAGCAGAACCTGTAGTGACACTCCGCCGTGCAAATCGCATCGCAATCGAATCAAAATGACGTCAGAGAATTTAATCGATCGCTTTAATGATTTTACACCGCCTACTACTACAGAACTAATAGTTCGGAAAAAATCGGTATTGCTTTTTAAATAGAGTGAGATGAACATATATAAGTCCATGTGCGAGAAAAGGATTGTTCAAAATATTGCAACAATGTATACATTTATTAAGATAAAAAATCTATTATATATTTTTTAATTAGGTGTTAATAATACAAAATAACACATTAATGAAATTTATGGTTCAGAAATAATTACTATATTATTAAATACAATTAAGGTTTTATAATATAAAAGCATTTGTTGTAGATCGAATAAAAATGTTGTCTTGGCAACGATGCATTTAATTTGTCGATTCTATTGATAGAATTCCGGTACTTTGTTATTGCTTTCTGTCATAGAATACGTCAGTTTTTAAACATTATGTTTCAAATCGAATCGACTCAAAGCGACTGATTTTTATGTATCGTCAATAATCGCTAACCTCAAATTGCAACATGAGGGTGAATAGAAAGCATCAACAAATTTTTATTTTTCATATCCATATTGAATGAAATATTAATTAATTGTGAAACTAAATATATATAATATAAAGAATATAAAAGCATCTCATTGTAAAAACAGTGCAAATGTTAATTATAATAAACTTATTCATATCATATTTTTTAAGTAAACTGAAAAACTTGTTTAAAGTATCAGTTTCATTATGAAAATGAATATTGAAATTTCTGGACTTTACAAATAATAAAATTTATATTTATTATATTAGGTAATGCCTTTAAATTTTCTGTTAATTTGATTGAATTAACAATAGTGAATATTATTTACTAGATCTCCGTTTTTTGATACTAAAAAATAACTTTCTGTTTGAGAAATTTGACTAAAAGTAACGTTTAATTGAAATTCCGAATTCCATAAAATAGCTTGCATTAATTTGTATTTAAAATAAAAATTAATGGCAAGTTTAAAAGCTAATGTAAACTAAATATTATAATATGTACGCAGCACTTTAGATTGGCATAAGCAAATGCAACGCAACAAACGATTCTTTAGTGTATATTAAGTTGTCTATTATTGCGGCCAATCAGCAGCACTGTAATTAACATACATTCATTTTTGATACTATCCTTGTCACACACAATATCTTCATTATATAGCGCACTCACTTTAAAAAGCGATTACGATTATACCCGAGTAAGATTTCTATCGAATATTTTGTCACGACGGAGTACCAAAGCTGAGCACGATACCCAAAGAACTATGTGTAACAACTGACGGGAAAAAATTTCATACATACCTGTTCAAACAGGAAACCGAGTTCAGGAAATTGAAACACGGTGAAAAGAACTAAATTCGATGGTTGGAGATTCATCATCACGGTCTTCGCTATAGCAGCGGATACATATTGACACGCAAAATTTTAACTATTTTAAAATATTTACTTAAAGGTGTCACGTGCGTATTTGTCAAGGGACACCAGAAAAAGTCGTTTTTAGATGATATTCAATTTGATTTACATGTTGTTAATTTAGAGGATGAATATGTTGAAGAGGTTAAATTTGTAAAGACCAATCATAATTGTTTTAATCATGTAAAAAGTTTTTCTTTTTGTGCAATCGAAAATGTAAGATTATTAAGTGAATATTTGTTTTAAAAATTGTAATTATAGTTTATTTAGATGTAATAGTAATAATAATAAATGTGTTGTTAAAATGTAAATGTGTGTGACTTATTTTACTAGAAAATAAATGTATTATTAATATTATGTTGTTTTAATTTAACCTAAAATAAATAAGAAAATAAATTTCAAATGTGTTTGTTAACTATATATAAAGGTAAGAATTCATATTAATAATAAATTTAAAACGATAAAGTTTATTCAAAATTAAGTAAATATTAAATTTTCACATACTATACATATTAATCGCTAAGAAACTTGTTATCACACCACAACTTCCGTAGCAGAAAAGAAATAAATCAATAAATGGGAAACAATATTGTAATAACGTTCAATAGTATTTCAATAGCCGGTTAGTAAAAGTGTGCTATTTACCTCGATAAACATGTCATCGACAACACAGAAAAATCGAATTATATTGAGATTGATTTCTGATTTAATTGCTCAAGAATTCATTGAAGAAAGTTTGTGTGGTGTAGCGCTTGCAGCATCCATAATTTTTTGTGTAGAATCCCGCAAATTAGGATTCAAACCTGAAATCCGATGTGGATTCTTACATCACATGAATCGTCTCAACCGTGTGCCAGTGCATCTGTGGGCTGAAGTGGATGGTGAAATTTTTGATCCAGCAAAAAGTATAACGATGAAATTAATGCCTGTGCCCGATTTTAACATATTGGAATATGTATATAACTCTGACGTAGAGATTTTGCATAAAGAACACGTTATGATGTACAAGCATTATGAACATTTCCAACGAACTCATTCTGCAGAGTCTTATTTTCAAGGATCACCTAATCATTTGAAACGTATAAGATCTAAAATTACTAAAAGAATAAACAAGATTTTTAACAAATCAAATAGGAAAACTGAAGATGTATTATTAAGAAAATTGATAAACATAATTAGTGATGAATTTATTAATGCTGGAATTTATGCTGCATGCTTAGTCAGTGCTTTTATGTTTTACGATACAACTAGGAATTGATGTAAATATTAAGTGTGGCACAGTTAGTTATTCCTGTATAACCGCTCCTATTCATTTTTGGGGTTCGTTTGCTGGCAAGATTTATGACACGATGCCTAATATCGTTAAAGCCAAGGCGGAGATGGATATCGACATCAATGGTTTTACATATCTGGAAGGTGAGCAGAAGATAACTTCGGACGAAGATAAGCTGATGATGACTTTCTATGAAAATTTCACAAAGTCCAAGTCAACAGCAAAGTATTTTGAAATTGCTCCTCAATATTTAATAGACGTTTGCGTCGCGGTTAACAAGCGTGTTAATAAATTAATTGACAATATAAAATTATAATTTAAAATGTATAAATTACCATACTTTTCAAAATATGTATGTTTACTAAACTTACATAATTATGTATGCTTTTGCTTATGTTATTAGTTTGTAAGTATAATTTTAAAATATATGTATATGTGTTGTAAATGTTTTACATATCTTTTTAAAATATATGTATTTTACTCAAATATGGACCATTTAGTAGCGCTTTATTACATGCATTAGTGTTTTTCAGAATTGAAACGTTTTATAGTGTAACGGTAAGTAAATCGATAATAATATTAATTCATGGCTTTTATTCTATTCAACATTTGCATTCATTTAAATTACATAGATATAAATTTCAATAAAATGATATAACTACTGTTAAGAATACCGGATGTTATTGTGATAATATGCGGACTGTTCAAATAAAGTTGCAGAAAAATGTTCAATGTTTTAAAATTTTGATTAATAATATTACGTTATAAGATTATTTATTGAAATCAATGATTATAAAAATATTTTAAGGATCATAAGTGAATATTTTTCAGTTTGAATAGTGATAGTTGTTTTTATCGCCGCGCCTGGAGAAAAATAGGCACACGTTATAATTATTTAGGAAAATATATTCATAGAATATTTATCAGTTAATTTTAATATATATTTTTATGTAATTTAAAATAGTTTTTTATTTATTACTCATCATAACAATTTTTATCAGGATTGTGATTTTATTTAATAGTAGTTCTTATCAGTAACCGCATGGAGATTACGCGCTCCGTCTCGCGTCGATGACGTGCTTAGGTGTGACACTCTAATGCCCTTCTGACCGTTGCGCAGATGGAGCGAAATGTGTTTTTTGGAAGATCGGTAAGAGATAATTATGCGCAGATTGAAGGAAAAGTGGTTGTTTCCAACAACCATCCTCGCTGATAAAGATCTCTCATTGAATTACATTGTTTTATTATTATATATTATAGTAGTATTTTTCAAAGACCATGCACATTTTCTACATTTGAAATTTAATATATTATTGATCATAATTGAATATTTATTTAAGGATAATCGCATATTTTCAGTTATATCATAAATTGCAAGCGCTTAGGGCTGACGTCACATATTTTTTTCTATTTTTTTTTACAAGTCCACATTGAGGTCCCATTATTATAGCACATTTTCCATTCCTTATCAGTAACACTGTTTGGCGCAATGGATAGCGCGTCGGGCTCTCAACCCCAGTCGCGCTCGAGCAGCGAGCGAGTATAGATGGTATAGAGTAACGCTGCGGCTCGATATTCAACCCGACCGCATGGCATATTTAAATATATTCTACCTGCAGTTTAACGCATCTAAACCAAACTCTGGTTAACAAAAAGTGAAGTTTGTGTGTGTTGTGATAAAGGGCATTCAGTACTTGCCCTTTTGTGTCGCAATAAACAATTAAATGGGCGATAATGTTAATAAAACAACAAAACGACAACATTCCAGTGAGTGCGACGGAGATGGCAAATCAATCGTGAACATTCAAACACATTCCGATGTAAAATTTCCTTTGCGAGGAATAAATAAAACCGCAAAGAAAAAATTAGCAATTGAGACGGAAGAAATAAATCCCAACAAAATGGGTAAAAACGCGAAAAAACCAACAAATATAAATAAATCAAATAAAACAAAAACTACAAGAATTAATCTACAAAGATTAAGTGGATTTAACACCAGCAGCGGGTCAATTGACAAGATTGCTAGGAACATACCACAACCCGATAATAATACCGTGGAATCAAAAAACAAAGAAGCAGATAAGGAAAACACTACCGGTGCAGGACCATCTGTTACAATACCTACACATAACAGATACTCGTCCTTAACAGATGAAGATGAAGACAGCGACATAATGGAAACAGGAGATACAATAGATGAAACTGAAACGTCAAGGCCGGCAAAGAAAAAGATCGAACGCCCCCCTCCCATAGTAATTCACGGGATAGTCGAAAGTCATGTCAAGACTGTCGAATGCTTAAGTAATACCCTTACTAATGACTTTAACATAAAATACACGAGAGATAATACGATCGTACAAACCGAGACACTGGAAGACTGGCGGACAGTTAAAACTCAACTGCTAGCTCAAGAATCACTCTATCACACATTCACACCAAAGAGTGAAAAAACGCACTCCTTTGTAGTTAAGGGATTCCCTGCAGGAGTGACACCTGAACAAATATTTGCAGCCTTACAAACTAAAAACGTCTTAGTAAACAAAGTTTTCAAAATGAATACTAATACGGGAAACTTTTATCTAGTAATAACTCCAGACAGTGTTACAGTAAAAGAACTTAAAATGAAAGCACGACACCTAAACCACACAACGTTAACTTGGGAGAGAAATGTTAATAAAAGGAAGATAACTCAATGTCACAGATGCCAAGCCTGGGGACATTCTACGTCAAACTGTGAAGGTGAAATAAAGTGTGTTAAATGCCCTGAACCTCACTGGACACATGAATGTAAAAAACCACTAACCGATAAGGCAACATGCGTAAACTGCGGAAAGGATCACCCAGCAAATTATACTGGATGCTCTGCCTACCTTAAACGCCTAAAAGAAAAACAACCAAAAGATGAGAAACCGGTGCAACAACCACAATACAATGCCACCAGTATCCGTGACTTCCCTCCGCCAAAGTGGAATCGACACAACACCCAATCGCAACAGAGGCGCGCGGAGCCTCAGCAGATTCAACAGAGGCGCGCGGAGCCCCAGCAGATCCAACAGACACAGACACAATCATCATCATCAGAATTTAACTGGCAAGAACGAGCTACGTTAATAAACAACAGTGAAAATGAAAGTGCATTTCATGAACTTCAGGGCGCATTCAAAACATTAAACTCCCTCGTAGATGTTAAATACATGTTAAACCTCATAAATGAACTTAATGAATTGTTATTAAAATGCAAGTCAAACACAGATAAATTTAATGCAATGGCTAAATTTTATGTCTCACTTGAAAGAAATGAACCAACATTATCGTAGTTCTTTACGAAGTTTAATATGAATTTAACAAATCACATTTTTTGCGCTAAATATTATTTATTTTATAGCAAAAATTCTACAATTTCTTATTTAATTCTTTTATTATTGTAAATATTACCTTTAGATACCTTGTTCATATACTATTATAGATAGATTATTATTTTATATTATGTATTTATTTATCCTTTTTGCGGTAAAATTTATTTATTATTTACATTTAATTTTTATTCCACAATTTATTTGCAATTTTTTCTATTTCAGAATAAATGTACATATATTATGATTTATGTGACCTTAGATTATAACTGTACATATTTATATCAATTATTATTTTATTTCTATTACTGTAAATATTTTTTGTTCATCAATTTATTTCATTTTATTTTAAAACATTTACAATATTTATTGTTATCTTTATATTATTTATTTCAAGTCGAAATAAATATACAATTTATTTATCGCTTTTAGGTAGCGAATGTTTACATTTTATTTCAGATTTGTTTCTGTATATATTATTATTATTATTTTTTTATGTGTGATTAATAAAAATGAGTTACGTTTCATTTTACTGCCACAAAAGTGGCGAACGCAAACAAATGACATTTTAGCGTCATTCTAAATTAAATTATAATAAATTAAATTTAAAGGTTATTAAATATAACCAACCCCTTGCACTCTTAATTAATTAAGAGTGTAAAAATGAATTTTCCCAAAGCAGGGTTTTACAAATGGTTTCCCTGTAGGTTTTAAAACAAAAATTTAACATTTTAATTACTAAGAAATTTTATTTAATTTATAGTTTATTGTCAGGTAGCATTAAGCACCCAACAATTATATATTTATGGATAGGTCTAATTAGACAGGAGCTGTACAATTATTTTAGTTTTAAGAAGTTTATAAATGTTTTTGTAAATATGTATATATTATTATGAATAAAGAACTTTTAATTGGTAAAAAAAAAAAAAAATTGGGCTCTCAACCAGCCGACCGGTGTTCAAATCCTAGCAGGCAAAACTCACTAAAAAATCACGATGCTACCAAGCATACACTGTAACTTTGGTTGCATACTTTCAACCACAGATCACCTTAAAGATGCAGCGTTCTTATATAAATTATAGGCAACACGTTAGGCAGATATTACCGTCTATGCTTCACAGATGTCGCGCTTGTCAGAACAACCCGGCGAGCGGGAGATTTAAATTTAACAAGTGATTGAAATTAAATTTTAATTTTATAAAATACACACAAAAATAAATACATAATTAATATTTTATATTTTTACATAAATATAAATATATTATGTATTCATAGTTATGTGTAAGGGTAGTTTTACATGTACAATAAATAAAAAGAAAAAAATATTTAAGTAATAATAAAAATTTAATGTTTTTATAACAAATACAGTAATAAAATAAATATTTAATACATAATAAATGATAAATTTCTTATTTTTTCGGGTATCCATAATTTGACATCCATCGAAACTAAAAATAAATATGAATTAGTACAATAAATATTATTTTTAAATAAGAAAATATATTTTGTAATGTAATATCAACTAGATATAATGATGTCGTGACAGTACAACTTTTCTAAAAAATGAAATTGTCAAAGTTAACAAACAAATTAAATTTGATTTAATTTAGCATTTCATTGTTATTTATGAAGTGCTTTTAAAGTTGGTCGTACTAACATAGCATTGCTCGTAGTACGAATAAATATTTCAACAAACAAAATTTACTTACAATATTGTACGAGTAATAGAAGTAATCTCCTTTTTGTCGTTCATCTGATCAGCAGCAGCTCCCATTTGCAATCTTTGGCAACTTCTTGAAGACTCGATGATGATTATTATTAAAGCGAATATGAAATAATAAAACAATAATATTAATAACAGATAACAATTTGTAACAAAAATTAAATATAATTAATATTTTTACTAATTGTTTATATAGAAAAATATAGTTTCTAGTAAAAGTTATATGATTTATTTTGTTTCACAATTATTTATTAATTTTATCCGATTTAAAAACGGATGACTAAACAAAGATAATGATTTGGCAATAGAATCTACATTTATCAAATCCGGAACAACGTTAGAATTCACCGAACAATCTAAACTACTTATAACCTGAACCTGAACAATTGGATTAACAGAGTCATGACCCGACTAATCAATGCTATCTACACTTATGAATATAATTGGTACAGCATTACGATTTAAAGATTTTTTGTCAGAATTACGGAAACAATCAATCGAAAAATGATTTGTACAAAATGAAATATGTTTTCAGATAGAACTCTAAAAAAGTTTATATTTTTCCCATTGTTTAGCAACTTGCGATAATAAACGCTATTGCACATAGTTGCTTTACACATATACCCAAATAGCCCTTTCTCTGACATCTTATATTATTATAATTAAAGAAAACTTACCTGAATAAATGCACCTGTACACAAAACACACGATACACACACTTTAGCCGGCTAGCTGCATCATAACTTAAAATGGCGGACTAAAACATCAACAAGTCCCGTCCTTGGCTGCTTGGCTCTTATTGGTCGAATTTAAAATACAAATGTGGCAGCAATTTATAATTTAATAAGCGTCGTTCTATGCGCCATCTGTGAAGCTTCAACGGTCCTAAATTGGCGGTGCCAGTAGCTGCATATCTTTCACCCACCCCTGCTTTCAACCATCTAGTGGACAACTTGACAAACCGACAAGACGAACAACGCTCCATCTAGTGGACAACTGGACTACCCGCCAAGACGCCATCTTAAAAACATCCCGCCAAGACATTCCCGCCAACACCGACGCCATCTTGGACGCCATTCTTCCCGCCAAGTCAACATCCTGCCAAGACATTCCCGCCACGACGGTAGAGACACCAGACGCGTCGGGCGGGAGAAACTCAGAACTAATCACGACGCATGCGCACTTCATCCATGCACTGAAAACACATCCGGTTGAAGTACATGTAAAATCCCATAAGAGCTTGGGTGTGGCACCCGATTTTTTATACTACTATTGTCGGCAGTTTTTCGAACAAAGAATTGCGTCTGAATTATCACCCAATTTGTCGATTGTCTTGGGCGATCAAATCGCTGATGTCGATTGTTTGCTCGAATTTATTTGATGGAGCAAATGTATAGATATAATTGTTAATTTATTGTGGTTAATGTTTGTGTATCGTAAAATCCAGTGCTTAGGACCTTTTACACCCTAAACACTGTTGGAATTATCTAGTCATTTTTGATATAGTATTTAAAGTTTGTGAACGTTTATTTTATCTTTGTTGTTTATTTATTTATTTATTTAATTTTATTCTTTAATATGTGATAATTGTGAAACACTAAAAATTTTATTTAAAAAAATTACCCTTTTTTTTGCAGAAATTACCCAATGACCCGTTTTTTTGGATCTGAGTGTATATTTTGTAAAAGTCTGATAAACCTTGCGGGCCAGAAAAATGTTCAATGCCACCCCTGTTCTAAACAATTAATGATGCGGTCAGGGATATACAAAATATGTAAACTCAGTAAAACTGTGAGTTCTTCGAAGCGTTGTTTATGTTTTAAATTAGAAATAAAATATAGCCATGGTCATGCTACCGGCCCATGTTCAAATCAATAATTTTAATACTGCAATATGCCGGCCAAAAAATGTTAGAGTTTTTCAAATTTATTACTGTAATTCTCAATATTCATAATTATATATAGTTGTATGTAGTAACAAAACAACAGAACAATTCCCAACATACAAAAGACTTAGACAAGGAAGGGCACTCAGTTTAGAATTGTTAATCAGATTTATGGATGAAATAATAAAGGAATGTAATATAGAAACAAAGAAATACAAAGTTGGCCACAAACAAATGGAAAGAGTAGAAGTGTCAAAAGGAGCATTTGCAAAAAGAAAAACAAAAGTAATGCTGATAGGAGAAAAACAAGAGACAATAGATATCAGAATTGATAATGAAAAGGTAGAACAAATAAAGATTTTCAAATACTTTAATAATAATATTTATAGAGGCAACAGGAAAGCAAGAAATAGATATAAACAACAAGTTAAAAAAAGCAATGAAGATGTTTTATGCAATAAACAAATTTATAAACAATAAGGAAATTGGGAGAGATACAAAAATTAAAATATATAAGACCATAATGAGACCAATACTAACGTTTAGATATGAGGCTTGGACATCAACTAATAGTCAAAAAAGTAAAATACAATCGGCAGAAATGAAATTCATGAGAGAGGAGTGACAAAAAAAGAGAAGATGAGAAATATTAATACAAGAAAAGAGCTACATGTAACACCAACGGAATACGTAGAAGAAAGGCAAATGGGATGGTGGGGATATATGTTCAGGATGGCAGGAACAAGACCAATAAACAGGGTATGGAAGGCAATAGTAAAGAACAAGAAAAGAGGAAGAATAAGAAGAAGAAATACTGAGAAGAAAAGAAAATTCATCATTATCTTTGCATTGGCTCACTGCTCGTGTTTATGATGCATATCTTCAAATGTTATCATCGAACTACAAAAGAAATAGTCAGGGACGTAGAAAATGTATAGAAATGCAATTTAAATTAAATTTTATTGAAAATATAAATTAAATTAGTTAATTGAAATTTAATATTAGTACATATTTATGGGATAGATTTATTGGCCCGACAGAATAGGATAAACAAACGGATAAAAAGATTATTTGCACGACAGAAAATTTTAAATAACATCCCTAAACGGTTTTGCGCGGCAGAAAATATATTACACGACAAAAACATTGTATATTATATCAAAGTATATTAAATGACAGTAAAATATATTTGACAACGTTTAAATACTTTCCACGACAGAAATAGAAAATGAACGTAAAGAATATGAAAGCCACGATAACATATAAACGGTTAAATAGAACATATCAACAGCAAAAAAAAGTTTTTAGAACGATAACTTTAACAAGACAAAATAAAACAAATGCCCAACATAATAGGATGTTTGAACGACAGCAAATTAATAAGTAGAATAATTTAAACTATTATCCCAATTAATAATTAAAACAATAGTCTACATTATTCTAATTATTAATTTGCTGTAGATTCATTTGCAAAATCAAGGTATTTTCTTTTTTCTCAAATATGGATAAAAACATTGTAACGGCATGATTCAAGGGGAGTTGCTGTCGTTGGAATTCCTAAAATCAAAAATAGGGATTAGTGGTATGCAACCAAGTATACACTATGTTTGGATGAAAATGATGTTGAGGTGAATTAGGAGCTTTATTTTTGTTTTGAAATTAGTATCTAACTACTTTATAATTAAGTTATTTTGATGTTTTATGTAAACTTAATACTCACATGTTTCCGGTGCTGGTCTGTGCTGTGGATTTAGGTTTGATCGTGGACTGGCCCCGATGCTCTCGGTTTTAATCTAAAAACAAGTTGCGATTAGGTTATTTTAATGCAATTATTATTAATTGTTAATCGAGAAAGGTTGTATTATGCTGTAGATTGCATGGGAGAGTGCTAATAGGGATTCGATTAATTGTTTAGTTTGAGTATGATTGCGGTTACGATGATGGGTTTTATTCACCTCGGGTAGTATTCATACTAGGATTTTGGGTTATCGTTAGAGTTAATTGTTGTAAGTACTACTCAAGGGAGGATTTACCGCTTTGTTAGAGACTGGGAGGTTGTTATTTTGGATATCAAGTATTTGTTGTGTTGTGTAGTGGATTCGAGGTTAGGTGGTTTTTGCAAGGATGATTTCTCAAGGGCAAGGAAGTTACGATAAGTGGTTGGGATGATTTATATTGTTAATTTTATTAACTTGAATTGCTGTACTTACTTGTGGCCGTTAATCCACTTTGTTGTCACTTTCAACTTGACACCTGTTAGCCATCTTCTGATCACGTTGTTCGGCGCATATCTGTTTGGCGCGAAAATTGAATTTCCCCTAATTAGAATCATCTGCGCATCGGTTTGATTGGCAACACGCCATGTTCACGGAAAATGATATTCATTCCTTTTCCGGTCGTTGAGGTGTCGTGGTGTGGTGTTGTGGTAGTGGCGAGTATTCTGAGAGGATTTTTAAATCCTTAGGCATCGTGGCCTGATTTATATACTCGCCGTTTAAACTGCATTGTTTGTGGTGATATATTGTGCTTTGTGCTACCCGCTAAGGGAGATTTAGGGGTTTATCATTTATCTATATATCACATCTCATGGCTGGAAGTTTTCTAAAAGGATTGTAGGACCGTATAAAATCTCAGGTTGGTTTAGTATTTATTTTCTCTTGTTTTTATTGTTTTCCGGGGTTCGCAGAATTATTTGTAATTCGGAGTTTTGCATGGCATGTTTTAGGTTTTTTGCTACGGGCGTTCTAGTTTATTAATAACGTCCCAGAAAGGTCACCACTCTGCTGCATCTATCGCAGGTACGGGAGACCCCTTTTTACGATCCGCGTGAGACGTGCTAAGAAGCCGTTGGTGTCAGCAGAAGACACGCGTGAGGCCGCTAAGTTTTCCAAGTTCGACAACCTTCATGTTCAGCCTTTATAATTATTTTTTTTTTTTGCAATGCAATATTTGCTTTGTGCCTTCTACCACTTGGTGTAAGGCAGCAAGATAACTGTTGGCAGTGAAATTTATTGTTTTGTTTTTTTTTTTCGGGCGTGCTAATAATTTGCTTTACAGGATCTTTGGACGGGGCCCAAACCGTGAGTACTCCTTTGTTTTTCTTGTACCAAAATAGTGTTTTATAAATTTCACGGCTTATGTTTGTATCACTTTTATTCATAGTTATTGCTTTTGGATATTATCGACATATGGCTGTTTTGTCGGAAACACTGTAATCGTTTTTTTTTTCCTTTCGAAGATCGATGTTAAACTGTTGAACATTACATTTATTTTAAATTACAAATGGTAGATTGGCATAACCTATTGCCAATACTTAAAAGTTATATTTGTTTTGTGGGACCTATCCAATAATATTCGGATGTTTTTTTTTGTTTTTGTATGTTTGCATTTGAATCAACGGCATTTAAGATTGTTACCTGTATTGAATGTTCCTATTACGAGCATTTAAGCCCAGAAATTTGTTTTGTTTTAATATTTTGCCGAATATAAATAAAGTACATATATTTAGTTTGCAAATTCTGGAATTTGTCCCAACTTAATTTTAGCTTCCCTTGAACGTGTTATCCGCGTATGTTTTTTGTCTAACTTCTTGGTATCGGGTTCTACCATTAGGAGGTATGGCCAATTACAGGGTTGTCTTCATAGAAAGATCCCGTGGCGCTCACAACTTACCACCCCCGTCACCACTGAGCTACGACGGTAAGTGAAACCCTCTCCTTCTCATACCCTCACAAAAGGGCATAGGTTACCAAGTCGAAAGTTGCTGTTCTGTTAGCGTTACAACATGCTTTTATATTTGCAAAAGATAAAGAAAATAAACCTGTTATTTTTGAAAATGTTCATATTTGATTCATCAATTAATAAGCTGTATGGACGATCCCTTACGTCGTTGGATAAGTCTTGAAATTTTCAGGGTATTTTTTGCACATATAAAAGCACGTTTTTATCTTTATTTAAAAAAAAATGCTAGTAATCTTTTTTTAAGAAAAACAGTTTGTTCTCAGAATTTTAAAAAACAGTTTTTTTTAACAAAAGATAGCGGGTATTTTTTTTTCTCAAATATGGATAAAAACGTGTTTTATGTGCGAAAGAAAATTTCAAGACTTATCCAACGACGTTGGGGATCGTCCATACAGCTTATTAATTGATGAATCGAATATGAACATTTTCAAAAATAACAGGTATATGCCTAGGCGATTTAGAATCGGCCAATGCTGATGGCATTATAGATTGTTTAATAAAAATTTTGAACAAATATAAATTAAAGGTCGAAAATATGCAAGGTTTGGGTACAGATAATGTGTCTGGTATGGCTGGCATTAAAATTTGGGTACACAAAAAGTAATTAGCTTACAACTCAAATATAATTTTAATTCGTTGTTTGTGTCATTCGATTCAATTATCTGCTTCGGCTGTTACTAAGGAATTGGAATTTCCTTATAAGAGAAACATACAACTGGTTAAAAACTTGTTTTGATATGGTCAGAAACAGCGAAAAATGCTATACAGCTGAACTCTTATACTAAATGTTTTGTCACGATTCTAATTATGCATATATTTTCAATGTTTTCTTTATATATTCTATGAAACTCTTTTATATTTATTGTTATTATACTCATATTGTTTCATATGTTAATTATTATTTTTATTAATTAATATATTATTTTACAACATGTTTTGTTATCTTATAACATTTTCAAGTTTATAATATATTAAATTTTTGATAGAAAATAATAATTAACATATGAAACAATATGAGTATAATAACAATAAATATGCACATATTTGTTTTTTAAAACTTATTTTAGCTGACGTAAATAGAGTTAACAAAAATTTTGAGGCAAATAATGCAGATTCGACAAAGTTACTAGAAGATTTATTGCTTTTACTAAAATCTTTGGTGCAAAAAGTAACAACGTCAAACTCAACATTTGAGAACAAAGAAAATTTTATAGATTTGCTTAAATTTTTAAATAAAAGTCATGAAGAAATTACAATAATTAACAATCAATGGAAGAAAATTAATTTGGTTAAGTGAAAAACTACAACTAACACAGCCGAATTTTGAGCGGAAATGTATCATTTTAAAGATTCTCAAGACAATGTAGTATTTCTTGAATTATCAAATATTGCAATTGCAATGTTAACTTTGCCACATTCAAACGCAGAAATTGAAAGATTATTTAGTCAAATGAATGTGGTAGAAAACAAATTAAGAAATAAAATGAAACTGCCAATGTTAAATTCAATTTTGACAGTGAGAAATGCAATGCATAGAATGCGTAAGTGCTTTTTCAATTTTGAAATACCAGCAGAAATGGTAAATAAAATTGAAACTTCGGAAACATACAATACAGAAATTGATGAAGTAGACGACGTAGAAGAATTATTTCATTAATTTCATAATACGTATTTTTTTATTTTATCTTATGTATATAAAATTTTTATTTATTTATTTAAGAATGTAAATTATGTTTTGTAAATATTAAAAATATATTGTTTGGCTATTAGTTATACATTTTGAGATCAATAACCACCTATAAAAAGTGAACATTTGGTTTAATTATATTTAAAAATATACTTTCGGAGTAAAATTGAATTAACAATTAAAAATATTATAGTTGCAACATATTTTTAAAATCTAGTGGATTTTAGCGAGTTTTCAAGTTATTTCTAGCGGAAAGGTAAATCAGACTGTAGGCAACACTGATTCTCTTGCGCAATATACATAGACAAAAACAATGTCATCATATTCTTTGTTAGAAAAAAATTTATTACTAAGAAAAAATGCACCATTTAATAAAATGTAACAAAAATAAATTATTTTTGACAGATCATTATTTTGTTCTGCTAAATCATAGCTACTATGTTTTTTACAACTTAAAATTTAAAATAGTTATAACATCTGATTAAAGAAATATCGACATTATATTATTATATATTTATTAAAATTTGTAAAGAGGCTAATGAATCACCCTGCATATTTTGGATAATGTCAGGTTTTACTTTCTTAAACTATTTGGATATTTTTCTCAAATAAGATTCAAAAACAGCAATTTTATTTTAATATATGGATACTTGATAATTTGAAAGCTCAATCGGTTTTTTTTAAACATTGGTATTGGTTGATTATTTTATCATAATCTTTTTAATTTCATATTTTATATGTTATTGATGAATTTCATCAATTTTACAGTTTGTATTTAAATAAATATTTTTTTACGCATTTTAATTTTAAGATTACAATTTTTGAAAATTTAGTTTTAATTTTAAATATTATAAATAATAAAATTTGTTTCTAATAAAACTGAAACTGGTGTCTTTGACATTTTTATTGTAAATGATATTAGACAATTAAAAAAATATTATGTAAACAAAAATTTGGTGATTATTTTAAAATAGATAATAATTAAATTAAAGGTATTTTCATCATATTAGTTAATTGGAAAAATGAAATGATATTTCAGGTCAAAATTAATTAAATAATTCTATACACAAAGCCACTCGAATGAAATTTATTATCAGTTGGTTGTGCAGTGTAATCAAATTGTAGCACGTTGTGGAATGTGAGAAGATCTTGCGTGTACTTGCCAGCGCTTGCCAGTCGTGCAGAGCATTTAGAAGCATGAAGTTTAAATTATTGTACTAAATCAGCAAATGTTATAATAAATAAAGTGAGAAAATAAATTCAAACACATCGATTAAGAACAAGAAAAAGAAACTAAACTAACTCAATATGGAAACATCTCATATAAAATAATATGAAAAATCAACGAAACCAGAACATTCATCTGGGGGGTAGATGAATAAAAATCATGAGTTACGCATGAATTGAACGTTGTATATGAAACTAAATATTTCAAGTAAACTTAAATAGACAAAAAAACAACGTTATGGATTATTTTTTAACAAAATTATTTCGTTAAATAAAAAATGAAACTTGGATATAAACAGCCAACTGATATAATAATATTTTATTAATCAAAAATTAAATATATCGCCAAATCAAATACATCTACTAGTCATTGAGTAATCTGCATAAATGTTACATGAGTACGTCACTAATAAATGGCGATGAAAAAGATTTAAACAATGGGGAACAATAATTTTTATTGGATGAGCTGAAAAATTAATCTTGGAAGCAGTTAACCAATTGATATAATGTATAAACAATCTATTAATTGATAGATAGAATTAAAACAAATATCAAAATATCTTTTATTTATAAGCCATTGAATATTCTACATAAGTGTTAGAACATAACTAATAAATGCTGATTGAAAATATTGTGTGTTGAATCACTGGGAAAGCTAATGCAATGACTTTACTCATTTTAAAGTTTATAACATTTAAAGTTGGTGAACTATTGATTGAAAAGATGATATTCGAAATCATTTTGTACTTATTGGAGATTTATCAAAATAAATCGTTGATTTTGTATTCGTATTCTAATTAACATTATGAAAACTGATTGATTAATTCTTTTTGTTAAAAACATTCTTTTTCGTTTTATAATTTCAACTGGGTTGAAGAAATTTGAAATAAAATTCCAACCCTACAGGTTTTAATTTATGTATTAGTTAATATTTCATTGTCAGCTTGCACAATGAAAGTTTAAATTTTTAAAATTGTATGTTTTGGTGCAAAATATGGTTGAAGAAATTTGAAATAAAATTCCAACCATAACCAAAAAATATTTTATGCTGAGTATTATTAAATAAACTTGTTAATTTCGCTTCCAAACTATTTTGATTAAAAAAATATTTATTTTGTGCAAAATAAAGTTGAAGAAATTTGAAATAAAATTCCAACTTTGGCTTGATCTATTTTATAGATTATTATTATTTTTGTCTGTCCGCAAAAACCTCCTCTTATTCAAACCCACTAACTATTAACATTATTAAAAATGCCACTAAGCCTGAAGCTTGTCAGTGGCTATGGTATGTTATTTATCTGGTCTCCTTATGGCAACGTATTAACTTTTAATTTTTATTATTGTTATGTTTACAAAGTTAAAAATTCAAAAAAAAAATTTATGGATCCATTTCTTAGTTTTGGACTTAAATATTCCTATCGATTTTATTTTCAATTTTTTTCCAGTTTTCATGTTTGACATTTTTCCATGTATCTCTTTCTTGGAAATTGTTTATGATAGATCTGATTTCGAACAATTTTTTGACTATTCAACAGATATTCGGAGGCGTGTCTACATACCGTTATACCATACGATATGATTGATTTGACCATTGCTTTATATATTGTGATCATTGTGTTTTTGAGTATAAATCCTTTTTTTTTTGTTTTTTATGTTGGTCATTTGAGGCTGCCAGTTTAGGTATTTGTCAATCAATCACTACCCTTTTGTTTTTATTTTCTGTTTTGGAGATACTGTATGGAGCAATTTAGTTTTATTTATGTTTATTATTAGTCCTTTGTCATGTGTCCATCTTTGAAAGATTTTAAAATTCTAGGTCTAGGTTTTTTGTGGTTTTTTCTAGATCCTTGTGGACCGACACTATTAGTGTGTTGTCTGGATACAAGAAGCAGATACAGAAGAAGACCGAAAATGCTGTCTTAGGATACACCTCGGGTTATTTTTGCTTTCTCGCACAGTTTTTCATCGAATTTTACACAAAAAGTTCTGTTCTTTAAATAATCACTAAACCAATCGTTTACTAACCTTCTTATGCTGTATTTTTCTAAAATCCCTAATAGTTTTTGTTGATTTAGTTTGTCGAATGCCTTAGAAATTCTACAAATACGTTTTTATCTAGACTGGTATTTATCAGGTTAGTTAATTTTTCTAAAAGCTAGATTGTTCCATTGGACTTTTAGTAGCCGTGTTGTTCGTTTAAAATGTTGTCTCTTGAGATATTCGGTTTTCTGTATGTACTTTTCAAGAAGTTTTGAAATTGCAGTCAGTACTGAGGTCGGTCGATAATTTTTGGTGTCGTTATTTTGCCCGATTTATAAATTTATAAGAATTTAAGGACAATTCCGTTTTCTGTTATTAAAATTACTAGTTTTGTAACTGGACTTTGCTGTGTCCGTTGATTTTATGATGGGTTTTAATGTTTTCCGGAGTTGCCTTTGGTATATATAGTAATAGTGTTTTAGTAGAAAATAACACATTTACTATGTACTATATCACAAATATATGTGTTTAAAAGTTTTGCAGTGATTTATCATGTAATTTTTTGTTGCGTTATTTTGCTTAGTAAATGCATCAATAAATTGCTGTTATTGTTTCAAGTTTAAAATGGTTTTTTGTGTTCGAGACTTATGTAGCATTTTTTTGTTGTTTTTTTCTAATGATTCGTTAATTTTTTTCCATGTTTCTTTCATGTTTGTTCCCTTCATTACCAATTGTTTTCTGTAATAATTTTTTTGAAAATTTTATTGCATATTGTTACTTTATTCCTGGCTGTTTTGTATATTTCCTTTAGCTGGCTCTGTTGATTTCTCTAGTAATTTCATGATAAAAGTAGATTTTTTCTTGCATCCACTGTTTATTAGTGTCCACTGCTGTACAAGTTGTTTTGAAAGTAGTAATGATATTTTTACTAGGTTGTGATTGGGGGACCATAAGTTTTAGTTGAATGAAAAATATCAATTTTGTTTTTAAAAATCTGGTTGTTGGATTTTCCAATTTTTACTTTAAATCTTGTTAGGAAGTGCCGCTTTTGAACCAAAATATATTTAATTTATACTTACTTAAATAGTATATTAAATATATACAAAGCTGAAATATTGCGGGAGAAAAATAAATTATGTAATGTGATAAGTTTTATACATAATATGTATATTAAATTTAAAAAAAAAACATAAAATAAAAATAACTGTAAGAAAGGCGGGAGGCTCGGGCGGCTAAAGGGGGCAGCTCGGGCGGCTAAATATAAACACAAATTAATTAATAATAGCTAAATATTAAACTTATAAAAAGAAAACTTACCTATAGCGCTATTTTCGTTAAAATTTGCGTTTGCGGGTGCTTCTGCCAGCGGAAGCTCGATATGACTCTCTGACTCTACTGAATAAATGGCGACAAGCCTCTCCCCATTGAGTTGAGTCTTACGAATCGGTCGACTCCCAAGTACGTGTACCTGAGATGAGTAAAATTCATCCCAGATACGTGTCGTACCCTTACTGTAAACTGCATATTGTTTTGCATGCGGCATACCGGAGCAAGCAAAACAACAATCAGAGATGGATGACAACAATCAAATGCCGTGATCTGTGCTATATTATTCTTCAAATCTTTTAATTTATTTATGTCGATTCTTGACAATGCGTCAGCTCCTATGTTTTCTGTGTCTTTTATAAATTCTATTTCAAAGTTCTTCCAGATCCAACCTGATAGACCCATCTTTGAAACTCACGAGAATGTGAGTTTCAAAGATGGGTCTTTCATCGAGAAGAGGTATTGCAATAGTCTGTGATCCGTTTTTACTTTGAATTTTAGACCGTAAAGATAAGGTCTGTAATACTTAATTGCCCAGAGTATTGCCGCTAATTCTTTTTCTATTGTTGATTTATTTAATTCACCTTTTGTAAATATTCTTGATGCGTATGGTGTCGGTGGATCTCTGCCATCTGTCTCTTGACTTAATATAGCTCCACATGCATTCTTTGATGCATCTGTTGTTAACGTAATTTTTTTATCAAATTGAGGATATTGCAGTATTTGAGGTTTTGTTAGTGTATTTTTCAGTTGTTGAAATGAGGCTGTATATTCCTCAGTCCAATTGAAAATTGATTCTTTTTTCATGACTTTGTTTAAACAACTTAATTCTGCAACATTTTTAATAAATCTTCTATAATAAGTACAGAATGCGACAAAACGTTTAACTGCTTCGGCATCTGTTGGTTGTAAATAATTAATAATAGCGTCGAATTTATTTTGGTCAGGTAAAATTCCTTTATTCGTGATATTATAGCCTAAAAATGTTACGTTTTTTATGAAAAATTGACATTTTCGTGGATTTAGTTTTAATTGATAATGTCTACACGCCTTAAAAACTCTCTCTGAAAATGATGTTTTTCTGAACATCTTACTACTACCAGATTATCCATGTACATGACAGCCTTTCCGGTGTTAAAGCCGCATATCTTTTGAATCTGAAAGTACCTTTGTCGGTCTGGAAACTTGTTATGTCAGAGGACAGAGAACCATTTAGCTATGCCTAACTGATCTAAAATGTCGTAAATTCTCAGTAACGGAAATCTATCTCCTACTATTTTTTTGTTTACCTGCTTTTAATCACTCACTAATATCCATTTTTTAATTCCATCTACAGCTTTCTTTAGAACTAATATGATAGGTGAATTATATGAACTAGTTGATGGTTCTATGATGCCTTTTTTACACATATCATCTAACTGTTTATTGATCTCGTCCTTCTGACTATGTGGGAGTCTAAAATTTTGTATATATACTGGCGTTTTGTCCGATACGAAAATTTAATGAGTAACAAAAGGGAATCTAGATCAGCTTGTGTACCAGATTTAAACCTGATATTGCTATTACTTCTAGATCGCATAATAAATTAAACACATACACAAATAAAAGGATATATAACTTAACTAAAAATTTTACAAAATAAAATTAAATAAACAAGTTTTAATTGCGGTTAGTGAGCGGTGAGAGCAGAAAAACCAAATCTGATGTCAGAACGGTTTTTAACCTGAAATTATATCATAAATAATTATAACTAAAAAAAAAACTTTCTTAACTCACCATATAGCCGAACTAAAATATCCGTCCCCTGAACATAATCTGCTGCACGCTGACATCCGGGTGGCGTTAAAAGCGCCCGCATGCTTTCCGGCAATGGTCTGCTATCGTCTCTATAAACTATCACCAACCGCAACCCACGTGATTGCGGTGGTAAGTTTCGCCTTATATGGGCTTCTACACGCGGATCTCTAACTAAAAAATAAAACTAAAAACAACTAATAGTTTTATCATTTAATTTTCTGTAATCAATTCTCAATTTTGGAACACCGTTGTGATCCAATTTTTTTGGATCTAACGATACCGGCGCTGCATAAGGACAGCTGCTATGAATAATGATATTTTGCTTTAACAATGTTTGTAATTGACTTTCAATTTTTTCTTGTTGTTTTGGATGTATTCGGTACGGATTTTGATACGTAGGAAGATCATCAGTTAGATTAATTGCATGTTGTATTTTACTTGTGAAAGTAAGAGCAATATTTTCGTCGCCAAAATATCTTTATATTCGTACACTAGTTTTAGTATTGCTATGCATTCTTGATTATTAAGATGATCTGTTTGATACGGGACGGAATTTTTACGATATAATATTTAGTACATAAAAAGGTAACACCGAAAGCATATAATATCAAAGTATGCACCCATATTGTCTCTGATATAGAGTATGCAACCAACATTGCATTCATTAAAAATTTAAATGCTAACGCAAGCATTGTTTGCCTGTATTCTCTAATCTGTATAGGCGAGGGTGGGATAGGGAAGAAGAAAAAAATGGTTGGGAATAAAATGCGGTTGTTGGAAGAGCCTTTAGCGGGGCTTGTCATACCACCCAATTAGCGGTGAATATTTTAAAACACCGCCGGCATTCTACTCTTAAATTATACTCCCCTGCCGCTTCATGGGGTGCGGTTGGTGAGGAGGGTAAAGGTGGCGGTGTAGGTGCAGGAAGTGTTGGTGTGTGAGGTGGAGGTGCTGGTGTAGGTGCAGGAGGTGTCAATTAAAAATAATGAACAATAATATTATATATTATGTAAATGTTAAAATAATATAATTAATAAAATTAAACTTAAAATTAATGATAAAAAAATATTATAATAAAGCTTAAAATTAATTGTAAACTTGCAAAATTATTCTATAATGAAAATAAACTGCATTTATGAAATATATTTAATTTGTATGTTTACCCTTTTTTTAATTCTTTTGTTTGTTATTTTTTTTACATGTTATTAATTTCTTTTTTATTAATTTAAATTTATCCGTTGTAATATAGATTATCAACAGTTTTATCAAGTTTATATTCACGACGTTCACAATGGCCAATGACATTTTCCTATAACATTGTTAGGTTTACAATTTCCATTTTTAAAGCTCTTATTTCTGAGTTTTTAAATTAATCTCACTGATTTTGTTCAATAAATCAATTGATTTATTTTTGTATATGCCATGATGAGATGTGAAATATTTCTAAAAATATTTATTTCAAATTAGAATTAAAATATGAATAAAATATAATACATACCTCAATTAATCCAGTGTTATATATGTGTGTAAATAATTCTTTCTTCACATCAATTAGCTAGGTCTGCGTATTATTTAAAATGATCATATTTATATGACATCTTAATGAATTTGTGTATATTTCATCAAATTCGTTCTTATTTTTTTGGAATTGAAAGAAGTAATAAAAAAACAGCATTTGTTTTATATTAATGTAATAATACACTTAACATGCAAATTTACATAGTGTTACGATGATTGCATATCGTCCAATTACACTTTGTTGCATAATTCCGCAAGAACAAATATTTTCTATAAAGCACCTTTGGCCCAGTAATGATAATAAGCTTTATGATTTTATTTATGCAGTAATTTTATGTTTTTTATGTTTTATGCGTTTTGTTATATATTAGTAATTATATCTACTTAATTAATTATTATTGATTTACATTTACATTTATTTTACTTTATTATTAATTTTATTTTATATTTTATATTTTTTAAGTCGAATTGTATATTATAGAAGTTGCTTCAGTGGGAATAAATATATATTGTTATTATAATTCCGTTTTTACTAATTTTACAGGATAGCATAAAAACTGATTTGGTCACAAGGTTTTTTAAATTTCTAAGAGGAAAATTGCATTATATACTAAAATTGGTATGTTTTATTGATTTCTGGAGGTAAAATGGATAAAAACTGGTTTTTTGATATATAAAAAGGAGTTACGCATTTATTGTATTAAATTGCGGTAGGCAGTTTTTTCTTGCTATGAAGTTAATAAGTACCAAGTTAAGAAAAGAACTATTACAATCATTAAAAAAAATTATTCTTTATTTAAAAATACACTGTATAAAAATAAAACAAATAATCAAAACCATCAGTGATGAGGCAAATTGTCATAAAAATCATGGTAGACTTCTTTTCAGTTGTTGAAAATGCTAAACTTTTCCTTTTCTATAGGAATTCTATTCTCGTAAAGAGATAGCAAGTCTTCGAATGTTATACTTGTTAGTTTTGAAGGTAGTCGTATTGTGAAATTTTGCCAGTCAGCTTCAGAATGGCGTAATTTAAAATACATAGTTTTGTTTGTGTCTTTAATCGCTTTCAGACCATTTACTTGTGGATCACCAATCTCTTGTTCAGGTCTTATTGACGTAGTTCTTTATATTGTCTTGAAAATTTCACATCATACGTAATCCGCAGGAACATTAATGTTCTTTTTTCTGATTTTCTTTTCAATCGTGAAATGCATGCTGTCTGCTTCTATTTGGGCGTGCCCTTTTTGCAAATATTTTTGTTCGATTTTTACGTTTTCTTTAATTGCCAAATTGAAAATAGCATTTGTCATTTATTTTTTCCTGGCGGGCTTCATACTTTAAAAGAAGTTCTTTAAAAAAAATTCTGGAAACTTCTGTCTGTTTACTTTTTCTAGCAGTTGATTTTTTTACAAGCAGTGCGTTTATAAACATTCTCTTTTCCTGCTATGTGCGTTTCCAGAAGTCTTCAAAAATAGCAATTTTAGTTTCTTCAGTGATTGATTGGCATTTAATTTTGGTTTTAGGGTTTCTGCTTAGCTTGCAATTATATGGCGGCTTTAAATTTTTAGCAGGTTTTTCAATGTTATATTTCCTCCGTGGTTCTGTTTCGTCTCCATTTAGTAATTCATTGGCTATATCTTCATTGTTTCCATCACTTTCAATAGATTCACTTGTTTCTGATATTTCTTCATCAGACGTTTCATTTTTAGATTCAGTGACATTATCTTCACCAGAAACTTGATTCACAAAATTTTGCAGTTCTTCAACTCCTTTAGCATCCACAGGAATATTTTCTATTACTTCACCTTCATTCAAATCAAACTTCATCGGTAAAAAATCACTATCAATAATTATTGTATTATTGTCATTGACTTCATTTTGAATTTTGTCTTTAGGAGAAATTCCTTTAATGTCATCTTCACTATCAACTAATGTATTATTGTCATCAGCTGCATTTAGAATTATGTCTGTAGGGAAAATCCCTTTAACGTCATCTTCTTTTTTAGTGGTTAACTTTAACACTATCATCAATATTGTAGTGGCGTAATAGCCAACCTTCCTCCAGGGTTATAAATTGTAAATAATAAACTAAAATATGTTATGTATTATTACAATAAGTAATAATACATTATGTCATAATTATCAAGTTAATAAAAGATAATAAAATATAAAGTGTAACAAGTGTTTAAATAAAACCCCATATACGCAACCTTTACATTACATGGCGATCCAGACCAGCGGACCAAAGGAGTCAAGTTTATAGGAGAAAATATGGAAAACAGGCCGGAGAGATCGAGGAGAGGCTAGAGGAATCAGAATTAAGGATTCCACTACCACCCGAGCCATGGGAGCCACCACCGGGAGTGGAAGACCCCTACATTTTCGATAGGAGGACCCCCGATTTGAGAAAAATACCCCAAGGAGGATAAACAAAACGCAATTCGTAATTAATTATTTTATATATAATTTAGTATTGTTATTTTAAAATAGAGAAAATTGAAAATAGTTAATACCTAAAGTAATTGATAAACCTAATAAATTATAGTTACTAAATATATCATATCATTTTTATTATAGATGTTTATTACTATAGACTTTAGTCATTTTGAAATTTTTAGTTGAATAGTAAAATACAATGCACATTTTTAGATTTTGTCAAAAACAAATATTTTTGCTTAAAATAGCTTCATAAAATTTTGCGTTGTATTTGTCAATTTTAGTGCAATTTTTACAAATGTTTAGTTTCATATCAGTTAGATTTATACATAGTAGAAAACAATTGAATAGATCATCAGTTCTGAGTAACCCCAAAGGGCAGATAATAAACTTACCCTAACACTAAATTTTTACACCATTAAAACAAACACTCACACGCGCGCACACTTGACATGTAAATAACACTCGCGAACACGAACCGACACGGTCGACTTTTAACACAAAACTAAAATCGCAAAATCGAATAATCACTAACACTGACATTAAAAATAAATCGCGTACACAGTAAAAGCAAACTCTGCAAAATTGTAGCTAGTATTGCAAGAAACAATGAACTCGAAAAAAAAAAATTGTTAGCAAAACAAATTATGTTTATTAAACAATAAACAACAGTAATTAAATTAGAAATATTTTTATAAAAATACAAATGAGATGAGCAAAAATTGAGAATTACTTAGTGATCAAACTGAGGAGTGTACAACCTCATTCGATTAATAAAGTAAAAATTATTAAAAAGTAACTAAAACTAGAAAAAGTAGAATCACGGAGTATAAATAATGGCCGAGTAATAAAGTAATGGTGCCTACAAAGATAGGACCAATAATTATAACATGTATAGTCCACGACTTAGGATCGTAGGAACTATAAGCATGTATAAACTCTTAAGACGAATCTGACTTATATTGTCTTTTCTTTTTTTTTTTTTTTTAGGACGTAGTGAGTTGTTGGCTCTCAACAAGTGGCCCTTAAGAATAACTTACGCATGGTAATACCTTCCGGTTTTCTTCTCTGCGCAAATCCTGTTGTTTTAATGTCCCTGGCAGATATTGTCTAGGATTGAAAAAATATCCGGAGTTGACAATATAAATGATATAAATAAAGTCGAGTTGCTCTCGAATATATAAAAAATATATAAATCTCCGATTCTGAAAGAAGAATAGAATAAATTAAAGCCAACAATAAAAACTATTCACAATGATCCAATCTAGGACGGACATTGTGAACCCAAGGAAACAATTTAAAATAGATATGTATTTAATTTTAAGAAATTTCTGTAAAGTGTAAATTTTTATTTTAAGTAATAAAAATTCACACTCCCTAAAAGGAGGAGGTGTAGTGGCGTAATAGCCAACCTTCCTCCAGGGTTATAAATTGTAAATAATAAACTAAAATATGTTATGTATTATTACACATAATATCACTCACCTTGCACTATTCCAAGTCTGCGACATTGGACTGCGTTGAACTGGTATATAAACCAGGGTGCAAGTGAAGAGCATATGATTGACATATGATTGTTACATGATTGCTATATGATTAATAATAGCGAGTCATCGTCGACCGTAACATTATGCCATAATTATCAAGTTAATAAAAGATAATAAAATATTAAGTGTAACAAGTGTTTAAATAAAACCCCATATACGCAACCTTTACATTACAATATTTTATCGGTTCTTGTAGCCATCTAAAAAAACAAAAAATAACAATTTAATATTTGTTCTGTTGTATTTGTCAGTTATATATATATATATCAGATTTTAGGTGATATTTAGGAGCATAGTGAAAGTCCTAATAATATTAAATATAAAATACATAATTTATAACAAAATAAATTTATTGGAAACTTTCGTATTTCCAGTTTACAACCATAATCTGTTTGGCGTAAAATTCGTATCTCCAAGTTGAGATAAATCGTCATTTATTTCAAGTTTCTATAATACTGTGTTATATTATTAATACTAAATTATAAAATAACAGTACCTACCTTGAATCTGAGATAATTCACACTAAACACAATTGTGAATTTTTATGGAAATACGGTTGTTATACAAATACAGGAATTTTATAAATGAATGGGATTATGTAATCACTTTAAATATGCCGGTTTTAAAATTGTTTACTATACTACATATGTTCATATGTTTGCTTGACAGCTGTCAAAGTTGATCTGTCAAAACAAATAATATAGTGGACAATTTAAAAAGACGGCACATTTAAAGTGATTACATAATCCCATTCCTTTATAAACTCCCTGTATAATTAATATCTTTAATATTGAGATAGGTTGGAATGTGTAAAATAAACGTTTCTTTTTGCAATTTATTTAAAATTTGTAGGAATAAATATAACTTGAAGACGATTTATTAAACTGTCTGTAATGTTTTGTGGGTATTGCTTACATTATGATTTTGAATTAAACTAGTTTCAATTTGTTGAAAGTGTTCAGAATTGTTTCGATCTCCGATCTACATTCTGCTTTTATATTTAAGTTTTCCAATTTATAGACGATATTATAATCGTATTTCTCTAATTTTAACCAAAGTTTAATTAATTGACTATCAGGATCTTTAATTGAAAACAATTCATGCTTTTTTTATTGTACTATAATTTTGTTCAGCTTTATTAAACATTCGAGAAGCAAAAGCAATTGATAAGTCTTTACCAATAATTCCTTGAGATAAAACTGCCCCGAGAGCTACGCGCTTGATGGTTAAAATAAATTCTTGTTCAAAGTTATGATAAGAAGATTGTTTAATTTATTTTTTATTAACACGAAGGATTCTTAGCATATGAGATGCCAATTGAACGTAACCTTATTTTTTTTTAAAGTTGTTAATGGTTGTGATATTTTAAAAAAATGTTGAATGTATTTTTTGTAATATCCAGCCAAATAAAAAAAAAAGATTATATCCTTAGAGGTTTGTGAAAAAAAATTCTTGACAGATTCTGTTTTGGAGGGATATGGACTAGTACCATTTTCAGTTATTATATGGCCTAAATATGATAATTCTGATCGTAAAAATTCACATTTATTTGGCTGAAGCTTTTATAAAACCTTGAAAGCCTTCTCTAATTGCTAATTAATAGGTAACCAATAAGGTTTCATATTTATAAAAATATTATTGATAGTAGTAATCTGACGAGTGAAGTAAATAGTAAAGAATCATCATTGGAAAACGATAAATATTCAAAAGATTTTAAATGATAAAATTGCGTTCTTCTATGGCGACGTCGTCTATTTCAAGAACTTTTTAGAAAAAGTCTTTTCTTAATATTTTTACTTGTGGAATTGGAAAGTTATCAGAAACAAAAATGAAGAAGATGCATAGAAAGCTCTTTAGGATTCATGATACCGTAAATAATACCATATGTAAGAATTTGGATGTTGGTTAAACCCTTTAATTGAGCTTTATGATTTAAAAATTCTTCAGTATCTCCTTTAAAACAAGATTTTTTTAAGAGTGTCACCTGACTGCCAGTGTCGATCTTTTTATATTATGAAATCTTATTGAGTTATTTTCAATAAAAGATTTGTTTAATTTCACTAGTAAAATGTTTAAGATTAAGGCAAGTGAAATTTTGTTTATTTGTTTATTTTATATTTGTTCGTCGCAACTCGTTCTCGCTTTTTGATACACGGTCGCGTCCGGGGAGTTTTCCGAACCAATTACATTAACATTTATTCTGGATTTAAATTCATCTGCTTTTTTCTTTTTAAAACAGTCTTTAATATGATAACCATTTTTCTTACATATTAGAAGAAAAATGGTGCTTATTTTACAAATTAATTGTTAAATTGATTTTGGTTTTAATTCCACGCTTAATAAAAAAAGCTATAAAAACAAGCTGTTTTTTTGTTTAAAAAACAAGTTTTTTCCATATGTCCAGACTTATTGCAAAAATGACATTTTATGAGGTTTGGCATGTTTGAAATTCACTTTAGATTTTTAGTATTTCCCGAGACTTATAAGCCACAAATAGTCAAAGTCAGTGTTTTGCAAACTGCTTAAATATAGTCTTCAATGTGATAGTTTCAGCGAGTATGGTTTCACTCGTTGAAATTTAAAGGTGTTTTTATGTTGTTGCGACATATTAAGTAATTCCTAAATATCACATTTTGAAATTTAAAAAAAAGTTGTATTAATTGCATCATATCTACAAGCTTTTATAATAATTTTTACAGGAAAATAACTTTCGGAAAGGCAGATGTGTGTTAATAGTTGGATTAACAGTTGCTGATCCCGCTTTTATAGTAGTTATATTTTCAGAAAAAGTTAATTCTTACTTGCATATCAAATAATTATAAGTAAACTAAATAACAAATTATATTGTATATGAAAATCAAAGAAGTAACATTTTAAATCCTTAACTTCAAATTTTACAATTTATTGCCTTGTTGCTTTATGTTCTCTTGATGCTGTTTCAAAACTATTTTTTTTTTATTTGGTTTTTGTAAATTATTATATACATAAAAAATCCTTTATCAATTAACAAAATAATTTCTAATTTTTAAAAATAATAATTTAGAATTTTAATACGTATTTAAGATTTTTCTTGAACATCGGAAAGAATCTCTAATAAAGAATTCAAATTCCAGTCTTCATTTATTTTAGTTTTAAATTGATCTGTTAATTCATTATGTATGAAATTGTTCATTAATATATTTATTTTTTAAAAGCCGATTCTTGTCATTAATTTCCGTAATATTTAATTTTTCAGCAGTGTAATTTGAATTATGCGTTCCAATTGTTTATTCTGTGTAAAATAATTATAAGGTCTAGAAAAAAAAAGTTTTGGATATAAAGTTTGTTTAGTTAGCATTTGCTTTTATGGTGTTCAAGAAAAGATTTTTATAAGTTTTTATTTCTTGTGGTATCAATAAAGGGCCAGGTTCTCTATTTGTGGAACATTGTGTTATTTTTTCTGGAGATGTTTCTTTAATGTCTGATTTTTTTATAGGCGGTTCATCAAAATGATCAAGCACAACGTCCAATGAATCTTTAGGAGGAATTTCCAATATTATAGGTGGGTGCAAAATAGCCTCTACAATGAGTGCAATAATTGGTTCTTCAGCTATTTGTGTTAAAAAATCTTTTTTTGCTGTTTTCGTATCATTCTACTGTTTGAGGGAAATCGCGTTGTCCATTAAATCTGGAACAACATTTTTTTGAAAACAGTTTTCAAATACCTTTCTCTCCATCAAACCATTACTAGTTGCAGCATACGTAGTTCCAGGATGTCCAGTATTCTCTAATGCCTGTCATTGATCTCAGACATTTTTGCCTTTAACGCAGCCATTAAAACCGTTACACTATATTTCCTTAAAAGAACACTGACAGTGTTAGTGGATTTTTACCACCAACTACTTTTGTTTTTGAAAGATCCGTACAGAAACTAGTTTTATTCAAATTCCAAATTTTCATTGATATGTTTTCTATGCCTAACTCGTTTATGGTACTTTCCAACAATGTAAAGTACTCATCGATTGTAAAAAAATTGCAATTTTTTTTTCGGGAAATTTCTACGCTTTGGGTTTTTTTATTGATAAGTCTTTGCAAATCCCAAAAAAAACCAGTCTTGTCCGAGGACGCCCTTATAAATGGAGTTTTAATTTTGTTTTCATTTAAAAATTGCTTGACCAGTTTTTGCAGATTCTTTTCTGCAGAACCCAAACCCATTCTTCTTCATTTTTAACAGTCCCTCGACTAACCGATATTCATATACGATTGGTATAGCAGTGTTTCTGCCAAATGATTGTGATTAACGTGGGGTCTTCCTTTAAAGTGACATTTTATTGTAGAATATGGTATGCTGTACTTTTTGCTGGCTTGGTACGCATTTAGGCGTCCTGCTTCTATCTCTTCAACAGTTTCTTTAAACGTTTCTTTTGAATAATCGCCCCTGTTCGTTTTTCTTACGTAAATACCAACCATGATTCCTTCCTTAAATTGAAAGTTAAGTAATCAACGTAGCTAATTAATAAGAATACTATTCAAAATTGTAAAACAGAAAATAATTAAGTAGGACATTTTCTGGGGCATGT
This sequence comes from Tachinus rufipes, assembly GCA_963932245.1. NCBI lineage: Eukaryota > Metazoa > Arthropoda > Insecta > Coleoptera > Staphylinidae > Tachinus > Tachinus rufipes. The sequence goes on along the minus strand of OZ010750.1, from coordinate 38,870,084 downwards.
GCAAAGCTCTATGCTCTTACCCAACCATAAGACTTATCGCATATATTAATATTTACGTGGTAAGAGCATACTAGTGTTTTTCTCTAAAATTTCAATAATTGAGAAATTATTTATTTAAAGTAAAATATGAACAATATTTTTTATTACTTATCATAGATAATAACAAATAACTTACAATTTCTTTAAAAACTACAGCCCGTTTATGATAACCTCAAAGTTGACATGCTCTTTACATGTGGTGCTATCGAACTAGTTAGTATAAATCGGGGATACCCCTCATTAATTGCCCGACATCTACGTGGATAGGATAGTATTAACTTTGAGTAGATTTCTACATATTATTAGATATAGCAATTTACCCCACTTACACTGTTTTTTATAGGTTTTTAATTTTTGTTGTAATATTATAACTTTATCTCATTACATTTACAAAAACCATTCATTTTATGATGTAATCTCTTTTATCAACTGGAAGATCTAATTGATGATTTTTCATTATTTCGACCTATAATCAAGTTATATTTTAGTAAATTGCTTGAACAAAATAAAATAATTTAAAAAAAAAGAATTATAATAAATAATATAATACATAGATCGAGAAATTGTGTTTTTTTTTTTTATCTTGCTTTCTGCAAAATTAAATATAGTTATATTTAATGTACAGTATATATATATTATTCACTAATTTATCATATGAACTATGCAATACATATTTTTCTTGTTGGCACTTCTGCCAATCAATTTGTGACAAGTGTGACAAAACCTCCGGGTGCTTGTCGGGTTTCAGCGTGCGTAAAGACTTTATTCATGTTGTAAAATAAAAATACAATGATTTTTAAAAACCTAAAATATAAACTATCCCACATGAGAAAGTTGCGGTTATGCAAATGAAATACTCAATAATTGAAAATTAATAAATTAAAATGTATTATTATATCAATCGTACTAGTTAAGGTAATTACTTTAGTAAATTAAATATCATTACGCATCATTGAATTAATTATGCGAGAACTTCACCATGAGGCAGCAGATTTAAGAATGGGAAAATATGTGAAAGTGAAATGATGTCAATAGAAAATAAAAAATAATTTATTTTCCTTAAAATAAAATAAACCGTAAAAAGAGAAATAAAATGAAATGAAGTAGCAGAAAAAAGGAAAAAGAATGTGCTTCTGCTTACAAGTAATAAAATAATACTTTTGCAAATTGTATGGAATCGTAATGATATCGTTTTACATAACAAAAAATATATATATTTTATACTGCTTGACAAGAAAAAATACTTGTGTAGAATTAGTGTAATATAGAACACTGCATAATCATCATAATTATAAAATAAAACATTATAAATAATTTTAATTCTCTAATGCGCATTTTTAGGAAGATGAATAATTTGATCGATGGGTATATTAAAAAGCATTACCATTAATTAAAACCAAAAATGACATTCAAATACTAAAAAAAATCAAATAAATCAACTAAAACATTAAAGATTGTAATAAAACTGAAAGCAAAAACGTTAATTTAATTAAAATAGAATCAACATTTATTTTTGTTAAAAAATTATCGAGTAAATTAAGCTTTCAGAAATCTCAAACCGTGTCAACTAACATTTTTAAATTATGATTTGGAAAAATTACATAAGATAAATCATTTGCTTGTAATGAATCTAAATTATTTAACTTTATTACATTTGTGCAAAAATTAAAATTGTTATTATTTTGAAATTTTGATTTATTTACACATTGCTTTTTATTATCATTTACTTTTCTTTTGATTCCAGGGATTAGTCTTTTATTTATAATATTGAGAAGTATATATATAGTTATAATTATTATGTTGATAATTAGTATTTCTGTTATCATTAAATCTTAATTTTTTATTTTGATAATAGCAAATAGCTATATTATATTCTTTTTACATATGGTGCAATATTTAATCAGTTTTGAAAAATGTTGAAATTAACATAAAATATTTTTTTCATCAATTACCTGCGTTCATGCGGTTTCTATGTCTGCTGGGTATCTTTGCCCTAATTTCAGAATCAAGTGGTTCTTTTAATCCACTTAAAAATGCTTTGAAAGTCATTTGATCAAAAAGTTTCTTGCAAGTTTTAGCACGACCGGTCAATTTATTTATAAAGCTCGTGATTAAAAATTTATTTCAAATTAAGTCAGCTACAAGATTTGGCTCACTTTCAAAATTAGAAATAGTTTTTAAAAATATAAGATTGAAATAGGGGTTATTTGATTATTATCGTAAATTGTATTTTAAAATTTTATTTTTTATAAATACGACTTTTTAAATTACAATTTTTTATAACTGTTTATTATAATAAAATTTTATATTTGTAATTATAAAACAGTTATTTATTTTTATATTATTTATTATTTATTTTACCGCAAATAACAATATTTCTTATTACTAACAATAGTAAATTAGTAATAATGCGCATCCTTTAAGATTGAAATCGAAAGAATTAATTTGTTGAAATAAGTTTTAAAAACCCAATTTTTCTTAGTTAGTTAGTTTAACAACACTGAATAAAATAATATTAATTATTTAAAACTTAACTTTTATTTAAATTCAAATTTATTAAACATATAATTAATGGTACAAAATAAAACAGTAGAATGAAGGGTAGTAAACAATATTTACATTATATACTATTTAAAATTATCAATTCAGCATTTGATAAAAGCAACCAGACGTAAATATTTATATTTAAGATAAATCAGACTGACAAAAATGTTTATTAAAATTATGCAAGCTAAGGGATTTTGGTACTCGTAACTAGTACGATTGCAAATCAATAACATCATTTACAAATGTGAATAATACGACAAAAATTCGTACATGTTTTAGGTTTCCATATAGCATGTCTCAAAATTGACGCCCGTGCTTTTGGGATTTGACTCAGGAGGCTAAAACAAATTGAAAAGTAAGAGTAGACAATATTCCATTTGTCCCTTGTTATAGAGTTATTGATAAAAATGTAAATAATAACTTTTTCTACGATCACTACTCAAACAACAATTTAAATTTATTTGATTTGTTAAATGTAGTACCATAACTGTCAAAGTTGACATTTAGTTGTGTATCATAATACAATTATTTTAGAATTTATGAATCGCTTTGTCATATTGATAAGTACTTTGGGTTTGTGGGTTTAAAATGGAACGATACTTACTGTAATCAAGATTATGTTGATATGTTGAAAGTATAAGGGACATGTAAACTAATTAAAATGCCACTGCCGCGGCTAGGACTTATTCGGAGAGGTTTTAAATCTTTGACACCCCGATGCAAAAAACTATAAGATGGGTAGAACAATGATGATTGGAAACAGGTAATTTAAATCCTTGCAAAATAAAGCAGGACGTCAACACTAGGCATCTGTCAAGAAGAGCAAATTCATGAATTTGTTGATTTGGAATCAAGTACAATGGTTCGAATTATATCGTCTTAAACTCATATCCAAAAAGACACTATTTAAAGATTATTGAGTTTGCATCCATTAACCCTCAAATTTTTCATGACGGGAATAGGGAGCTTCAAGTCAATTTCTGTAGATGGTTGTTGCATAGCATTAACAACGATGTTCAAAAGGTTAAGTGGAAGACTAGCCTTAGGCTGAACTTCGAAAATTTCATGTAATAAATACAGAGAAATAAAGACCCTATTATTATTATTATTATTATTATTATTATTATTATTATATTTCATTAAAAAAAATCTGTGGAAAATGATTCCATATTTACTGAAACAGGTATTATAAATACTCATAATTTGCATCAATGGATAAATGAAAACCTTCATTTAATACGCCAAAGATCTTATCAAAGACGATGGTCAATTAACATTTGGCCCGAGTTATTGAATAAAATGTAATTAGTCCACGCATTCTACCAAACCGACGTAATTCAGCCTTGTATCTACAATTCTTAAATAAAAGATTACCACTTCCATTACTTGATGAAGTTCCATTAGCAGGTAGATTAAATTATTGGTTTCAACATGATGGTGCACCGGCGCGCATTATGGAATACAAGTGAGAAATACCCTGAATGAAAAATTCCCAGGAAGGTAGATTGGAAGAGGTGAGTTAATATCATGGCCTCTTATTTGAAAGAACAAGTTTACCGCGAACCTGTTCTAAAACCTGAAGATGTAGTTGCTCGTATTTAATATACAATAATATGCTAATTAAAAATAAAAATAAGTATTTACTTAAAAAAGGATTGAACCCGAGTTCCCTACTTCGATAAACAGGGCATTAGCTTTGTGCTTCGGAGACTATATCTATATGAAACAATTTACAAATAAAAGTATTCTATTTGATTACTGAAAATTGTCCATATTGTCCATATACGTGTAAAGAAACTTAGAGTGAATTTAATATAACATGTATGTATGTGAAATTGTTAGGACATGTCTGTTGATTGAGTTCTTATTTGAAATTTTCTTCTGTCCACAACTTTTCTAATAAATTGTCAACTTTAACATGTTTTTGGGTCATAATTTAAAAAAACCATAATTAAAACTAAATTAAAAATAAATAAAATAGCAATATTAAAGTATAAAATTATTTCAATTATTAAAATATAATTTTGATTTGAGATATGTTTAGAATCTTTCATTAACCATAGATTTGTTGTTTCGTTTGTCCATTTAAATAATCATATCTAAATTTTAAATTAATTAAAGATTTGGTAAAAATTTCAATTTTAAATTGATGAAATTTACTAAAAATAATCGTACGATTCCATTTAGTTTACAGAAATGAAACAAAACAATCTGTAACTTCATAGGGTTTTGAAACATATATGTTATGGTTTAATAAGGACTTTTGATGTTTTTTAAAGAATAAAATAACTTATTATTATTAACTAAAATTTAATTGAACATGTTAATTTTGAGAGTTAATTATCATTTTACTGCAACAACAATGAGGCAGCTGCTTGAATTACAAGTCAGCACTAAAACGCACCGTGCAGTTCTTTGAACTACGTGGATGGATGTTATAGCAAAACACTCACAGGTGTTAATATGCTGATATAACGCTTTTCCTCTATATATTTTTTTATTATATAGGTATTAAAAAAAATGAACAATAAGATTAATGTTACCAAATTACATAATTTATAAAACAGTATATAATGCTAAATGGTAAAATAGATTGAACAATATTAAAACGCTAAAATTACACTAAATTATTAACTAAAACTGAACGATACACTAAACGTCCACTTCTTATTAAAGTCTTTTTGAACTCGATGGAATAGGAACTCCGAGTTGTTGAAATATTGAAATATTATGTCTTCATTAGTTGTGTCGTAATTAGCACATACATGTACGTGATACGCTTGATTTTACATTACAATAATTATAATTTTGTGTACAACAGGATCGACGATTATATTTATCATAAGGATCGTCTCCTTTAAAGTAACCAATTAGTAAGATAAAAATGCCGGTCCGGACTTTTCCTTATGGGATTTTACATGTACAGCGACCGGATGTAAGAACTGACCACTTTAGTTTAAAATTTGGCGGCCACCAGTCCGTCGACCGTCATGTATGTTTGGTTGCATTTGAAAGCATATACAGAGTGTTTGCAAGACTTTATATATACAGGTTGTGTTAAAAATGAATCTAATATGTCGACCGGAAATGATGATCCGGCGGCCGGAAGTGCTGCTTTCGGTGCTGCAAAAATGGCCGTCAAGGGTGCTCAAATGAAAGCGCTCGACGTGTAGGTTGCGAATGTAAAATAAAAACTGATACACACACAATAGAACACCGGTCGGTTAGTTGGGGCAATTTGAAAACTGGGAGAATAGGAACTGATGGCTTGCAACTATTCGAATGCTAAAAAAAATTATAGAAAAAAATTTAAAAAAATGGTTTATCATTAAAAAAAATTATTTATTTAATATCTAAAATAAATATTTGCATAACAATTTAACAGTGTAATTAGCACAGATACTATTTAAACTAATGTGATTAAAACAGTTATGTCTCACAACTTCAAAATGGGAGAGATTGTCGATCTCACTCTCTAAATTTACAACATTTTTATTTTTAAATAGGTTTTCAATTAAACATATCTGTTTATGCCCTTTCACATAAATGTGGTCGCAATTGTCGAAAAAATATTTTAAAATGTTTACAAAATTGTGCCATGGTAAGTAACCGCCGCTGTAGCGTAGACTGTAATAATTTTCCTCCAACCAGCAAATTTGATCTTTTTTGGTACGAGTGCGGACTTCGAGCTTGAACAGATAAACATGCAAGTCTTTGCCATTGTTTGTTATACATAGTTCCTCTGGGATAAAACAATCTCGAACAATAAAACCTTTTACGTCAACTGCAGCAATCGGATTGAAGGGTTGTTTCATTTTTCTTTCTTTTTTGTCAGTGAAAATCAGGTATCAAGAGAGATTGACACATAGGACAGCTCACCTTTAATTTACTCAATGAAATGCATGCGGTAAACACGGAAGGCAACTAAAATAGAGAAAGAGAAGGAGAAAGAAAGGAATTAGAATATCATGAAAGTTTAAAAAAACTTACCATAACATACACGCCAGTGCAGATAATAAATGTGTTTGGAAATTTATATTCTCACAAGGTTCAATTAATTGTTTACAATATCTAATTTATTTTTCTTGTATATGGCATGTCGGACAATTATAAATTGATTGTTCAACTATAGCAACACTTTGTCAAAGTATGATACATTGAATACCAATTTATTCAAAAATATTTTTTAATTCACCAACAATCGTTTATTTGGACCATCACGTGTCAAACTTTTTTTTAAGTTACTTTTTCCCATCCGCACAAGAGTTTTTGTAAATATTGCTGGTAAACCTGGAAAATCCTCATCAGTTTTTCCGTATCTTTGTATAAACAAGAACGTCTTCATGGTTAGGGTAATAACTCAACATTGGGATTTAAAATATTTTTTTAATTTTATTACGTTTTAATCCAACTATTATGCGACTTGTCTAAACCTAGCCATTTTACACATTCCTTTTCATTTTTGCGGCGTAAGACTTTTTCCACTAAATATACATTTGGGTATTTTACTTTTTGTAATTCTAATTCGTAGAATGAGCTTTTTATCGGCCGCTCATTAGTGTCTTGGAGTACATAAGTAGCTGGATTAGTTATGTTGACTTTTATAATTTTAAGGTCGGAAAGATCGTTGAGCTAAAGTATCGATAAAGTTTATCTTTTAGTATGCGAATTACACGTTTAATTATAGACGCCTTTTTGACGGTGTACGTAGAATAATGGTTTATGGAATGTTTTTTCATAAGTTGTTTGAATTTTTCATTGTAGAATTCTTTACCGTGATCAGTTTGAAGATTTTTGGGTTTCCTACTTATTTGTAGTATTTTTGTCATGGCATCCTGTACAGATTTTGCACTTTTATCTTTTAGCGCTTGAGCCCATACGCGTTTTTAAAATCAGTCGATCACCACTAATATGTACCTATATCATTCATTTTGACAGGCATATAATTGGAACTCGGCCAAATCTGCTTGCCACAAATTATCAATTCCGTTCAAAATGGTCAATCGTCTTGGGAAATTTTTTCGTGCAAATTTGGGTAATTCGGACACAACGTTATGCTTCAGTTTATCCATCTTTCTTGTTAACTTGTGGAGTCAACTAAAACCTTCACACTGTTTGCTGCTTTGTTTAATTTTTTTTGTCATTTATTAAGCCGATTGCACTATTAATGGACTTAATTGCACTATTAATGTTAACTTGTTCCTTTTGCACTGTTGTATGTTGTTGTTAGATGTTCATTAATAGACATGATACTGTTCATCAACACTCAATTTGTACTGTGCACGTGCATTGTCGACTTTATTCTTATTTCCTTTTCATCATATCTTGCCCCCTACTTTTTCAAGTTTTGTTCAATTATATTGGGAACGACATCAATGCATGATTGCATTTTCTTATTGAGATCAACAAGTTTTATATTAATATTATTAAGATCCGAGTTAGTTTTTTTCCTTAAATTCTCCAAAAAAGTTGTAATAGAAGTCAAGATCGTTGAAAATGCAATGAATGTACATTTTAGTTGCGGCATCATTATCATCAATCGGAATGTTTACATTTTCCAAGCGTTTATTTCAAATGTTAAAATTTCCTTCGGCCGTTAAAACAAATCCGACTCCGGCAAGACCTATTTTTGCGTGACGTTCTATACGGCTCGTTTGTGAATACCGTCCAAAATTATCGACACTCATCCTTAAGACCATACCGACCGCTACCTTGATTTGTAGTATTTTAACAAAAACGGCAACTTCCCCTTCATCTCTACTTCTACAAATAATTTGATAATCGATTTATTTTTTTTACCAATACATTTAGAAAGGATTAAACTATGATATGTCGAAATCTTTTTTGTGAATTTATATTTGCAAATAGCAACAAAATACAGAAAAACGCATTTATTTCTATATTTGATGTTTTTTTTTTGGCTATTTCCTAACTATTATTTGACTAAATGACTTCGAGGGATTCTTTGCAAAGAGACTAAGTGCAAATATGTGGCATGAATCGGATTTGCCAGTTTACATTATAAAAGTCACTACAATTTGTTTAGAGTGCAACATTGTTACCGGCGCTTACTACGACAACAAGTTACGCCATTTTTTTACGCCATTTTTTATAAACGTTGATCCGGGTTTTTATTCTAAATATAGAACCTCGAAATATTTTATATTTACCGGTAAATGTAAAATCGACCATAGATATTACTATAGCCGTTCTAGATCAGAACGGAGATCCCGTTAATTTTTGAAAAGAACGTATTTTCATCACATTAGAATTGAAAAAATTTAAGTATTTGTTATAATACTAAAGCCGCCGCTCCAACCCCATTCCGTAGGAAAAGATCTCTTAAAGAGGTAACACCGATCAATCGTCGAAACTTAATATTGTGGGGATACAGATTAAAAAATGATTCCAATATTCGAAAAAGAGAAATTTCATGATGTATTCACTAAAGAAGAATATCATACGTATCAACCGCGAGCTCCGGGACTTTCAAACTCTGACGAAATTAAAATTTTAATTCAACATCAAGACATATACACCGCAACGTACAAAAGTTATTTACACATTGAAGGTGAAATAACAAAACCTGATGCTGCGTCGGCATGCTCAATAGGATAGAACCCATGGCCATTTCTGTTTGAAGAAATACGTCTCGAACTGAATGGCTTTGAAGTGGACAAAGTTCGAGATCTCGGTATTACAAGTACAATAAAAAGATTCTTATCAATACATTTGAAAAATTTAAAAGATTATTCAACAGCTGGTTTGTTTGAGAGTAAAAATATTAACACAAAGATTACAGACTTTTTCTGCATTATTCCATGAAATTATTACTGGGATTTGCGAAAGACTACCAAAAAGTAATAATCAACGCCAAACAAGAATTAATTCTATTACGTTTCCAATCCGACGTCAATTGCTATTAAGATGTGGACAACATAAAACTAAAATTAAACAAAATAAATCAATTAAAAAATGATACTTCTATTCGGATGGCTTTTTGGAAGGCCGAATTACATGAACTGCCCCACCGTACGGAAAAATATAAACGACGTCTGGATGGTGAAGACATCCAGCAGTTTAGAAAGATGACGTTACGTCATTGTAGCCTATCAAACCGATCGTAAAGATTCCTTCGCTAAAGACGTTACTCTTTTTGACCACTGTCTTATTAAAAACCTGAAAGTATTTCTCAACTTGGACTGCTATCCCTACGTCAATATGAATTTGGATATCGGTAAAGGCAATTGGATAATGCCATACAAATGGTACTGCGACTTTTTTTTAAGTTATTATGAAGAAGACAGATCTAACCCAATTTTTGATTATAATGACTTTAAAAACCGTATGTTTTATGTGTTTGATGTTTCCAATTAAAACGAAAGCGTAAAGTCATTGAGAGAGAGAGAGAGAGAGAGAGAGAGAGAGAGAGTGAGAGAGAGTCATTGCAAAAAATGATCAACATATTCATACTTACCTAATGAAACCATCAATCGAGTACCAGTTTTTAAGATCAAATAAAAAAATACAGTTCAGGTGGCTAGAAAACAATTACCACTCAATTCCATATTGCGGAGGATTTGTCGATCCTATCGAAATTGAGAACATATTCTATTCATTTACCAATGCCACTGCTGCGAATACCGATGTAACTTGCGTGGTAAATGGCAAGCTGAAATAATTTTTTTACTATATAGTTTTCCCAGTTTTAAAATAATAAATCTAGAGGGAGAAATTAACATCCCTAAATTTGAAAAATGTTTACATTCATGTGTAAATCATATAAAAGAATTTAGTTATTGCTTTTTAAAAATGTAAAAAAATTGCAAGTATTTAAATAATAATCCAAATATATAATATTTATTGTATTTAAAAAATAAAGAAAAATGATTGTTGACATAATTTTTCTTTTTCTCTCCCTTTTCTCCATTCTTTTTTTTTTTTTCAAGATACTTTTAGGATACTTACATACACACACACATATACAATACAAAAATAATAAAAAAAAAATGTTTATTCAACAAAATTAATTTCAAATTACAAATAAAATATTTAAAAAATTACAAACTACAAAATGGTTAATATAAAACAAACAAATTATAACGCACATAAAGTTACAACAAAAAAACAAACAAGATATTATTGACATCATCAACATCAACAATTGTGATGCCCCCACGGCACTGAATTAATTTTATCGGGTTTAAGTTGTTTCCGTTTGTCGCCGTAATTATTTAGTACAATTTTATTAATTTCTATGGAATAAATATTGTGATCGTTGGATCTGATAGAATAGAATGTTGCCATTTTTAAAACATTACCAAATATTGAGTTTATATAATCTTCAAATTTTAATTTTCGTATTCTTGATCTGCCAATACTTTTATGCTTTTTTATATCGCCACCGTTATCAGAATCTTTGCGAATAGCGTAAACCTTTGCACGAATGCCTGCATACTCTTCTTATATGACCCCCTAGCTCGTCTTTAAATTTATCAATTAATTTGGTGTCAAACATCATCAACGCATCTCTTCGAATTACGTCATATATACTATGATACGGAGAATTTTCACGTCGTATAAACTTTGCTACAATACTGTCGGTATCGCTGTAACATTATACATTTTAGATAAATCTAAATGCAAGTACCTACATACAACGCCTTATTATATTTTACTCTAGTTCTTTTTCACTTCAATTGCGACAAGATTTTCATTAAAAATTGCGAATGTTTTAAAATTGAGTTTTGCCAATAATCTCTTCCTGCTATACCAGTTATTTACTAGGTTTCAGGTTTCTCGTCATTGTTCTTATTTTTGCTGCACATTTTGTCTTTAATGACAGCAGAGATGCTAAAGTCGAAGTAATTTACGGTCGATGAACACCGGCAATATTGAAAGATTCACATTTTTTCACTAATTTAATTTTTACTTTAATATCTACTGTACATTTTGTTAGCACATCTCTGCTGACATCACTATTTATTATTTTTGTTAGTTTTTTTTATTTGCGTTATAATTTTTTCTTCTTACATTTTATTTTTAGGATAGTTTAACAAATTCTATGCTGTGGCAGCTTTTTCACCACCAATATTTGTCAACCCACTATAGACGAGAGCCACTCGTTTATTATATCAAGATCCCGATCCGTCGAGAACCTTTGATCTTATCGCTCCGTTAAAAAGACCATCTGTCACCCTTTAGTTCGCAAACGAGCTTCTGCCCTTGCTTTGTTTGGAAGAATTGAAATATGGTGATTTGCAATGCAGCTCCAGTTTATGCTCTGGAACCTTTTTGGTTGGAGTTACGACTGTCACTTGCGGAGAACTGCATTGATGCATGATTTTTGTTGCGTGCTTTTATACAACTGATTAATTCTTTCCATTTGCAGTTCTTATTGCAGGTCAATTGCCAGAAATGATTAGACGAAAAATTATGAAGTGTTAAAATATAAGTGCTAAGAAATAAAGTCTAACGAATATAAGTGTACGTATGCGAATATTGTGCTAATACAGCCGATTTAATTTCATTGAACAAATACAGCCAGAGAAAGAAAATGTTTTATGCTAAAATTGGGAAATAAAAACCTCAAAGCGAAAATAATATATTTATTAATAATTGCGAATTATTGCTGATATGTCAGAAATCTACACTAACTTATTGCGAATTATTCTATAAAAGCATATAAAATATAAAAGTAAATATATATATATTTATAAAAAATATAATTTAACCTATATTATAATGTATTTATTGTTAATTAATGATAATTTTAAACATTTTTTTAGAAACATTTCACTTTTACATATTTATAAATAAAATAAAATAAAGCAAAATAAAACTATTGACAGTAGTATAGCAGATAGTTGAATTAATACAATTGACAATAAGGATACATTATTTACATTAAACCCTTTTAATGCGATCTGTTTCCATGCATTAGAATGAACATAAGACATATTTTTGTAAAAAAATCGATTTTTTACATTCAGCAGTCTTTCATTCAGTTCAACGCTACATGTTCTGGGTTGAATATTTTTATCCATTTGCATTCTCGACCATCTCGCGGGCCATGTATCATTCAAGCTATTGTCGACATTGATGGTGGTGAAATATTTGCTAACATTTTTCGGGCTCGTCACGAAAAGTGTCTGATTCACAACTGGGGTCATCAGCATAAAGTTTATTACGGACATTATTTTTATTACATTCGGCACAATTGTCTATGGGTGTTGGAGGACCGTCAATGTGTGTCCTCACGTTTGGTTGGTTTGGCAAGGCAGTCTTCTCTGGAAATATAATTGGCTCTTACACATTTCTGGCAAAAAGTCCCACAATCGCTCCAATTCCAATCCAAATAACAAACGCAAATATCTCATCAGTAAATATTGCACAAATTCAACATTTTGTCAACATAATATAACTCAATTGCAATATTTATTTTTTCAAATAAATCAGCGCACATTTCACTTCCATTTTGCACTTGTCCGGTTTGTAACATTCTCGAACTAATTCCAAGTTTCTTAAAATTTTCTCCTTGTTATATGCTGCAGTTTGGTGGTTTTAATTCGATAACTTTTGTCACTGCCTCGATTAAATCTACGACGTCATCTGCATGCTGATTTATTTCAAGCAAGCACGTGTTATAATAATCGAAAAAATTTAATTGCAATAATCTTTCGATTCTGAATTCTACTAATTTGTTTATGTCGCACAAAGCAAAGAAACAATTTTTGTCTAATGCAATTTTTGTGCCACATCGTTCCAAACACACAAATTTCGTCAAATAAATTTGTAACCCACACCTTTTCTGGGCCGACGTCATCTAATGTAGTTATATGTTGTTTGCAACATTGCCATACATCGCGATTTTGTTTCCGCTTCCTCCTCGTCTTGTCCAATGTTTGATAAAACTTCTCCATTTCACATCAATCAATGATATCGATTTACTCGGCGTAGAAAATAGAATTGATGGGTAAAATCCGCGGGCAGGACTTAGACCTACCGACACATTAATGGATTTTGATTTATTCAGATAATATTTAACCCCATTCACCAACAGCTCTTTGTTTTTAATTTGGGTTTCAAATTTGTTTAATACTCCATAAAACACTTTTGACGGTTCGAAATCATCAAACTCAGCAATTCTTTTATTTATTATTTCTTCCATTTTTCATTAACATTGAATTACTAACAGTTAAGACTGTTTAACTGAATTATATACCCAATGCCTATCCCCCATTCTTTAAATTGCCCCAACCGACCGACCGGTGTTAAATAGTTGTTGTTGTTAAGTAGCACTTCCGGCATCCATTTTTTTTTATTTTTGGTCACTTCCGGTCGCCATCTTGGAACACATCCTGTATATATAAAGTCTTGCAAATACCCTGTATATACTTTCAATCGCAAATCGGGGCATGCAACCAAACATACGGTCTACGGACTGGTAGCATCCGGTCGCAGTACATGTAAAATCCCATAAGGAAAAGTGGGGGACCGGCATTTTTATCCTACTCCAATTAATTTTCTAATACAATTACATATTAATTTCATAAAAATACACTTGAATGTCTATTTTGATGCATTGCTTTATTTAATTCATTGTCATATTATTTTTCTGTTCACAACAATCTTGTGGTAAAATGGTTACATTATCTTCAAAATTGGCATAAACTTGTACTGATCCAATAAGGATTAAGGATTATATCATATCATTTTAATTAAAATTTCAGTTTCTGTTTTTATATTAAGACAAACTGTAGTTATTAGAATTTTATGTGACACAACAATAAGCTTTTTAACTTTTTATAATTTAGTTTTTAAATATTATAATCTTTAATACAAATTTTTTTTCACAGTTGCGATTTATTATATATTTCATTAATATATTTATTTTGGACGCAAAATTTGTACTTGTACTTGCGCTACTAAACGGTCATATGTGTCACAGTAAAATTTGTGCTTAAAAAATACGACTTTTATTTTTTTAAATAATTTTAAATAATTTTATGTATAATGAGATAGAGTCAATACCGGAAGTAATTTATTTGATCAGAATAATTTTAGGCATATTTTTAACAAAAATATTGTCTGGGATTTATTTGTCCCACCCGTATAAGTTTAGGGAATATATGTCCCCGTAGTATAATAGGATAAATTATAACCAAATGTTCTATAAATTATTTATTATAAAAATAAAATATAAATGTAAATTTATGCATGGTAGGATAAAAAACACCCATTACATAATGGAATATCGCAAGCAGAACACAATGTTTTGGTTCTTTTTTCCTCTTTCTTCTTGGCAAAACCACGGAATCTTCTACTAGTTTTCATCACTATTGGTAGGTGATCTCCAACACTTATTAGGTTTTGTGCAGAAGGAGGACCAGTGGGAACAATATTTGAATGATTATTGCATCTTCAAAATTTGTATCAATAGCATTTTGCTCAATAGAATCGGCTTTCAGTTGAAAATGTAATGGTCTCTTTTTTCTTTTCAAAAACAAAATCAGAATCGCTGCTTGAACATTGTTCAGATTTGACTTATTCAGATCCACTATCTTCACACGGATCTCCAATTGACTCAATTTCAAAAAGATGTTCAGCTAAATATTCTAGCTCCTTTTGACGACAATATCGTTTGCTGAAAATTCAAACAGACTAATAAAAACTACTGGGATAAAATGAATCCAGTATACAATACTAGTGGGAAACATTACCCGGCCATATTAGCGTTAACTTTCACAAAATTACCAATTTTATAATGCTATAACCAACAACAATTGCACATCTGCACATGTGTTCAACAACATAGAATGAGGTGAGGATGACGATTGAACGATTGGGACAACTTGCATATCAATTTTCTATATATTCAAACCTACAGTATTTTTTTAAGTTTGGCTGGGACAAATATAACCCAATATTAATTTCAAAACAAAAATATGCAAAATACCGTTGTAGCGAAAGGGTTAAAGTATTTGGATAATAATTATAACATAGATTAAGTTTATTCTCTATTATTTCGATCCATTATGCAGATTTATGGGGAGATACTGCTTGCTATCTCTCGTAATTGCTACATACTTAAAGTTTGGTTCAATTTCATGAAACAGCTGAGTTCTTTGATTTTTTGAAAGAAAAGCAAATACATGATAAAAGTCGTAATCAGTTGGTT
Source organism: Tachinus rufipes (assembly GCA_963932245.1). Classification (NCBI taxonomy): domain Eukaryota; kingdom Metazoa; phylum Arthropoda; class Insecta; order Coleoptera; family Staphylinidae; genus Tachinus; species Tachinus rufipes. The sequence continues at coordinate 38,854,318 of OZ010750.1, read as the reverse complement.
CAATGGAGTTATTGGGATGTGTAAAATAAAAATGATCTTGTTACTTGTCTGAAAAGCATCTATTTCCTCGATGGGCTGATTGTGGAATCCAGGGGTGTGCATCTTAAGACGAATTTTGTAGTAGGTAAGGCGACTGGGAACTAACCTTGCTCCCGCGACGCAAAAATACAATAACTTAATTAACACCGATTGACATAATTGACAAATAACGCGCATACATATTAATTACACAATTACATCGATTAACATAATTGGCAGTACATGCCCTAGCTCCCGAAATTGAGATGCTCTCAGGAACCAATATTTGCATAATTATTACATTAGCGCAGGACATGTAATTAAACTTGCATGTACCAAATTAGCATGTAAACTAAACTACAACACGGACCAACCAACTCCTCCCGCGCGCCAACTACCGAAATTAGTGTCCAGGAACTAACATTTGTGTAACTGTTAATATCAGATTAAACGGCAAAATAAACCGCCTCTCTACTACGAAAATGCCACTCTACTCCAGATTCCCAAAATTAATTTCACCGATGCATCATAAAATTGCCCTAGTCAATCTCCTCTAACTTAATTATATAATTACTGTCTTACTTATTTACCTATTGTTGTGCACACAAATTTACCATTCAATGCAATTTTTTTTGCAAGATCGAAGTTTCTCTTTACTTCCTTGCACTTTTAAAAAGTCGTCGTTTAAATTTACATTCAACCGAATGGGGTCTTTGTAAAATAAAATAATACACTAAATAAAACGATTATCTTTATTTAGTTCATCTTTAACAAAACAAACATAAACTAAAAAAGCAGATACAATTTTCCTTAAACTTTTTTACTTTGGATGTAGATTTTTTTAAATTTCAATTCTAAATAAAATAAATTTAATTATTATAATAATCGAAATCATTAATAAGCAAATCAAAAAGATTGCTAGAGTAACAAGCGATATTTTTACTGGTAGCGTTGGTGATGGTGGTTAGTTAGACGGGATGAAGCGTTGGAACAGGTTCGAAGACGCATTCATCTTTGAACAGCCACTTTTCCAACATGAATGTTTTCCAGATGCAATCTGTTTAAAAAGAATAATAATAATAATAATAAGTCTAGGCGGCTTGGCTCTATTGTTACCATCGCTCCAGTGGACGATTCTTGTTCCGTGGGACTTTCTTAACACATACAATTGATAGTAAAAACTTAAAAGATTTTCTATTAGCAATGAATGCCATTTTGTAATCCGTACGACTGAACCAGTTTATTTATTTAACGAGAAATTTTTACTTTTTAAAAACTATTTATATAATTAGATCGGAGTTCTAATACTCCTTATAATCTGATTATTTGAACAGAACTAAACTACATAAAACTAATTGTAGTACAATAAGATTAGAATTATTACTGCACGTGTTTGCTGCTTTTTATAATTAGTTATAAAGGGTTTTCCAATAAGAAGTTTCATTTTGAATAGCAGGCTATTTGGGCAGTTGTCAATTTTGAAGCTATTATCTTTTGATATTTGACAAGTAAAAACTACGATATTATTAAAAATGGAACTGTATTGTTCCATTCGCTTCAACAACACATTGAAACTATTAAAATTCACTACAAAAATGGTGAAAAATTTTCAGTCACAGTTCGCAAAACTAAAGCACTTTTTGGTCGTCGTTAAGCACCTTCTCGGCCGGCAATAGTAAACCTGGTGGAAAAATTTGAGCTGTTGGGACAAGTTTGTGATGTGAAGAATCGAAACCGTATGCATTGCTCAAGAACACATGAAAATATTGCTGATGTAGCCCGTAGTGTTGAAGAAAACCCAGGTTTGTCGATCTTTGGAATTAGACATTCCACAAACGACATTACACCGTATTTTGCATAAAGACTTAAGGCTTTTAAAGTTCAGTTAACACAAGAACTCAAGCCGGTCGATCACCATATACGTCGTATCTTCGCTGATTGGGTCCTTCAAATGCATCAAAATGATTTCATCGAAAAATCATCTTCAGTGATGAGGCTACGTTAATAAGCAGAAATGTCGCATTTGGGGCCCAGAAAATCCAAGAATGATTGTTGAAAAGTCTTTGCATCTTCAACATGTCACTATTTGGGGGGGTATTTGGGCTGGCGGTGAAGTTATCAAGAACATACAGCCGCAAATGTGCAAATTGGTCATGGAAAATTTCATGAAAAGAATGTGGTACTGCAACCGTAACCGTGGCGGCTATTTGACTGATATCGTTTTCAAATGTTAATGGCATACCTTCCTCTTTACAATGAAATAAACATTTATTGATTGCTCTTAAAAAATACCCGTTTTTTTTTTTAATATCAAAATGAAACCTCTTATTGGAAAACCCTATATAATGATCTAAATTAGAAGTTAAAATTATATTAGGCATGTTCGATGCAGAATTGGTTTCAATGTGAACGCCATTAATCATGTATTATATTTTCATATCAGATAATATTTGATAATAAAATTCCTCTAAAAATATATCAAATATTTAATATGAAAATATTGCCTTTATCTAATACTTCAAGGGTTGTGTGATATTTGTATTATAAATATATATCATTTGATAATAAACATGTGTTTAATTTTCTGTTTCTCGTTCTTTTAATTTGGGGCATTCTATAAGACTTTTTGAGTAGTAAGTAATTCGTCATTTGTTTTAGTTTCATGTTTATTAATATTTGTAAATATTAAAAGAAGTTTAGTACAATGAAACACGTCTCGGTAGTCATAACATAAGTTTCTTGAAGATTGTTTTATTCTTTATTTGAGTTAGTTCAAAATTTAAAATTCATTTTGCGGATTATCAGCATTAGATTTGTTAGTAAAAATGTTCCCATTATTCCTCCTCCCGGCCATTCCTTATAAAGCAACTAATCACATTCTAATGGCTGTTAAACATAATAATTTTAATAAACTTACCAATATATAGTATGGGAGTTACTCCTTTCTGTGATTTTCTGATAAATCAAGCCCATTGAAATTTCTGTCTTGACAATTAAAATATATTTATAACAACAATAGATGTTGAAATTAATTATATTATTAGGCAACTTTCAGTACTAAACTGTTCAACACTTAACATAAATTCATACTATTTCATACAATTTTTGCAAGTATCATTCACATACTAAAAGTATGTTAGCAAATGTATTTTAATGGTTATGTTTGATTATAAATTCAACATAAAACCAAAAATAAAACTAGATTTTGAAGAATAAAAACACCAGCAACTATTATGCCTTCAACAAAACAATTATATTTATTGTTTTACTTTCATCGCTATAATAACACTTATCTTTTCATTAGCCAATCGCTTGAAGTAATGAAATAAAGCGAAGAAATTATACTAAACATTAACAACTATTCCGCCACCAACAAAGCAATTGTATTTATTGTTTTACTTTCATCCCATTAATAACACGTGACTGCTTTATTAACCAATCGCTTGAAATAATGAAATAAAGCAAAGAAATTATAACTATTACTAGCAACTATTCCGCCACCAACAAAATAATTGTATTTATTGTTTTACTTTCATCTCTGTAATAACACGTAACTGCTTCATTAATTAATCACTTGAAAAAATAAAATAAAACGAAGAAATTATACCTAATACTAGCAACTATTATGCCACCAACAAAGCAATTGTATTTATTGTTTTACTTTTATCCTTTTATTAACACGTGACTGCTTCATTAACCAATCACTTGAAAAAATGAAATAAAGCGAAGAAATTATACTTAATACTAGCAACTATTCCGCCACCAACAAAAAAATTGTACTTATTGTTTTACTTTCATCCCGTTAATAACATGTGACTGCTTCATTAACCAATCACTTGAAATAATGAAATAAAGCGAGGAAATTATACTCAACACTATCAACTATTACGCCACCAACAAACCAATTTTATTTATTGTTTTATTTTCATTTCTTTAATAAAACGTGACTGACTGCTTTATTAACCAATCGCTTGAAATAATGAAATAAAGCAAAGAAATTATAACTATTACTAGGAACTATTTCGCCACCAACAAAACAATTGTATTTATTGTTTTACTTTCATCCTTTTAATAACACGTGACTGCTTCATTAACCAATCACTTGAAATAATGAAATATAGCGAAGAAATTATACCTAATACTTGCAACTATTCCGCCATCAACAAAACAATTGTAATTATTGTTTTACTTTCATCCCTTTAATAACACGTGACTGCTTCATTAACCAATCACTTGAAAAAATGATATAAAGCGAAGATATTATACCTAATACTAGCAACTATTGCGCCACCAACAAAACAATTGTAATTATTGTTTTACTTTCATCCCTTTAATAACACGTGACTGCTTCATTAACCAATCACTTGAAATAATGAAATAAATCGAAGAAATTTTACCTAATACTAGCAACTATTCCGCCACCAACAAAACAATTGTAATTATTGTTTTACTTTCATCCCTTTAATAACACGTGACTGCTTTATTAACCAATCGCTTGAAATAATGAAATAAAGCAAAGAAATTATAACTATTACTAGCAACTATTTCGCCACCAACAAAACACTTGTATTTATTGTTTTACTTTCATCCTTTTAATAACACGTGACTGCTTCATTAACCAATCACTTGAAATAATGAAATATAGCGAAGAAATTATACCTAATACTAGCAACTATTCCGCCACCAACAAAACAATTGTAATTATTGTTTTACTTTCATCCCTTTAATAACACGTGACTGCTTCATTAACCAACCACTTGAAATAATGAAATAAATCGAAGAAATTTTACCTAATACTAGCAACTATTCCGCCACCAACAAAACAATTGTAATTATTGTTTTACTTTCATCCCTTTAATAACACGTGACTGCTTCATTAACCAATCACTTGAAATAATGAAATAAAACGAGGAAATTATACTCAACACTATCAACTATTACGCCTCCAACAAACCAATTGTATTTATTGTTTTATTTTCATTTCTTTAATAAAACGTGACTGACTGCTTTATTAACCAATCGCTTGAAATAATGAAATAAAGCAAAGAAATTATAACTATTACTAGCAACTATTTCGCCACCAACAAAACAATTGTATTTATTGTTTTACTTTCATCCCTTTAATAACACGTGACTGTTTCATTAACCAATCACTTAAAATAATAAAATAAAGCAAGGAAATTATACTCAACACTATCAACTATTACGCCACCAACAAACCAATTGTATTTATTGTTTTACTTTCATCCTTTTAATAACACGTGACTGCTTCATTAACCAATCACTTGAAATATTAAAATAAAGCGAGGAAATTATACTCAACACTATCAACTAGTACGCCACCAACAAACCAATTGTATTTATTGTTTTACTTTCATCCCTTTAATAACACGTGACTGCTTCATTAACCAATCACTTTGAAATAATGAAATAAAGCGAAGAAATTATACCTAATACTAGCAACTATTCCGCCACCAACAAAACAATTGTAATTATTGTTTTACTTTCATCCCTTTAATAACACGTGACTGCTTCATTAACCAATTACTTGAAAACATGATATAAAGCGAAGATATTATACCTAATACTAGCAACTATTGCGCCACCAACAAAACAATTGTAATTATTGTTTTACTTTCATCCCTTTAATAACACGTGACTGCTTCATTAACCAATCACTTGAAATAATGAAATAAATCCAAGAAATTATACCTAATACTAGCAACTATTCTGCCACCAACAAAACAATTGTAATTATTGTTTTACTTTCATCTCTTTAATATCACGTGACTGCTTCATTAACCAATCACTTGAAATAATGAAATTAAACAAAGAAATTATATCTAATACTAGCAACTATTACGCCACCAACAAAACAATTGTAATTATTGTTTTACTTTCATCCCTTTAATAAAACGTGACTGACTGCTTTATAAACCAATCACTTGAAAAAATGAAATAAAACGAAGAAATTATACCTAATACTAGCAACTATTAGGCCACCAACAAAACAATTGTATTTATTGTTTTACTTTTATCTTTTTATTAACACGTGACTGCTTCATTAACCAATTGCTTGAAATAATGAAATAAAGCGAAGAAATTATACCTAATACTAGCAACTTTTGTTTCACTTTCATTCATCAGGCTGCCTGATCTAACGTCACGTGACCTGAGCTTGCCTAACATAACCTAAAAAAAATGTGTATAGTTAAATAAAAAATAATAATTTTGAGGTTATGTTAGGCAAGGTCAGGTCACGTGACGTAAAATCAGGCCGGCCTGATTTTACGACACGTGACCTGACCTTGCCTAACATAACCTCAAAAAAAATGTGAATAGTTGAGTTAAAAAAAATAATTTTGAGGTTATGTTAGGCAAGGTCAGGTCACGTGACGTAAAATCAAGCCGGCCTGATTTTACGTCACGTGACCTGACCTTGCCTAACATAACCTCAAATAAAAAAGTTTTAAATATAGAAATAAAAACAATTTTACGTCACGTGACCTGATCTTGCCTAACATAACTTCAAATAAAAAATTTAACTTAAAAAAAACAATTTTGGTAATGTTAGGCAAGGTAAGGCCACCTGACATTAGATAAGCCCTGATAAGGAAAAAAAACAGTTTTTAAAAAATAATGATTTTATCGACAACACTGAAAATCTGTTTTTTTATTGTCCTATAATAATTCTAACTTTTTATTTATTATTTTTAATTTTTATATTGAATGTAGTTTAAAATTTTAATTTTGCTCAAGTCTGATATAATACAAATTTGAATCTATTCCAGGTGTTTTTTATAAAACCAATTACTAATATCGTAGTTTGTTATATTGCAATTTATTACAATAATTTAGTAATTTTAATTGTTGTATTGTCACATAATTTAATTAAATGTAAATATAGACTCAATCATTTTAACCTGTATTTTAAATAAATGTGAATTATTTGGTGATTCAAGTATTATTTGCTGTCAAAGATGTACGTAATGTATTTTTTTATATACACTGCTCAACATTTGAACTAGTACACTTACAAGAACATACCTAAAAAACAAATAACTACTTTTTGAGGAACGCCTTTTTGATTAATTGAAATTTTATATGGTTCTGGAAACACTTTTAGGGCAAAGAATTAAAAGAATAAAACTTAAATAACGAATTTTAAATGTTTTAATAAAAAAATAACAAAATCTTTATTTTAGTATTACTGGAAAGCTTGCTCTGGAAAGAAATAATAACTAAACACTAAAAGATTAATAATGCGTGGGACCTCCTTTAGCTCTTATGACCCCTTGGCAACGTCTTAGCATGCTGAAAATCAAAATGTAATGGTGAGGAATATTTAGCCATTCTTCCAAAACGGCAGTTCGGAGCTGATGGTGATTGTTTAGATCCACTCCTCGTGACCTTATCAACCTTTTCAGGTAATCCCATCTGTTCTCTATGGGATTAAGATCTGGAGAGTTCGTAGACCAATCTATGTGCGTAATATTGTTCTTTTCAAAAATGCATTGATTTGCATTGTTCTATGAGGACGCGCATTATCATCAACAAACACGAAACCGTCGGGGATTTTATTGGCAAATGGCAACACTATAGGTTCTAATACCTCATTAGGATACCTGACACTATCCATTGTAGCATTTCCAAGCATAACCAATTTAGTACGACGAGTTGCAGAAATACCTCCCCAATCGGTAATTGAACCGCCTCCATAAGCTTGATGGTAAGTCACGTGGTTCTCAATATAGCGTTCTTCTCTGCTTCTCCAAACTTTTACTCTTCCATCGGAGCTATGGAGACGCACTCTGGTCTCGTCACTGAATAAACAACAACCCCAATGTTCAACACTCCAATTTAATATTGGTGTGCCTACTCTAGCCTTCTTCTTTTGTGGGCTCTGGCCAACAACGGATATTTTTTAGAAGATCTGGACCTTAAATTTACAATCAATAAATAAACTTGAAGTGTTCTTGCAGTAGAAAATCTATTCCTTTGACACTGAATCGAAGTAAACCGGTCTTCCCTGACTCTTGTACTGCAGTTTTGCTCTCCGCCGTGCTTATGTTGAATAGTTCCAGTGTCATTAAAACCCATTCGAACTCTTCTGATCACATTGTGCACCAGTAATAAGCATTCTCAGCGCTTGGCTCATCTCTTCAACACTTAAAAGCTTTAATGGCATCTTTAAAATGCAGTCAACCACTCTGAATTAAAACTTACTCAAGATATTCGCAAAATTTCTCTTATACTTGATAAGTATAAGCGTCCGCAAGCTCAGTAACTGCACTAATGACAGATAAACAGCAATTGTTTCAAAAATGTTATTTGATAGGCATTTGTTTGCGTACCGAAAAACAACCTTTATTATTATTTTATTTTTATTACTTTTACTGCATGTGTACCTGTTCAAATGTTGAGCAGTGCATTATTAAATCTTTTAATAATATTTAAATATTTTTTTACTGTTAAACTTTTTTCCAAATGAAAATTTATAAGGAAAAGGGTTAAGTGTCAAATCTCATGTATTTAAGGTTATCTTTTTATTATTATAAGACCCACTGTAGCTGTAAACCATCAGTTATACTTTTTTGTGTGCTTATTTTAGCATTTGTATAACTATCAAAAATAAACTTAAACTAAGATTTGATACTAACGCAAAGTAAATAACAAGTATTTATATTGAATTGATAAAAATAGTTTTGATAGTTTATCAAGTTTTGTGGTTATGTTGTCACATTTAACGGTGATTAACGTTAATCAGAATTTTTCAAAATAATTTTATTTTTTTATTGATTAAAGAAAAAACAAATTAAAAAAAAAAAGCATTTTGATGTTTTTCGCTTTGCTCGTGCGACCAAACATTAGCGTGCTGCAAACATTACTTTCATACCCTTTATACTTAATATACCATTCTGATCATGTTAAGCAGTATTTCAAAGTCATGGCGCACTTTGATGAGAAAAACTTTAAGTTTATTTACACTTCAGCAATAATATCTTTAATTTATTACAAATATTGACATAGTTATGGTTCTTTATTACTAATTACTTCTTTTACATACCAAATATTTATTTAAATATGTAAATGTAACATATTGTTGTTTCTTTTTATATTCTTAGAAATATTTATCTATATGTAGATAGTTAATTTTTGATTTCATGTATAAAATATAATTAAACGTACCATTAAAACACATTTGCATGCATATTTTTAGTATGTGAATGATACTGGTCAAAATGAGTATGAACATAGGCATACATGTATGAATTTATATTAAGTTTTAAACACAATAGTAATGAAAGTTGTCTAATTATATAATTAATGTCAACATCTATTGTTGTTAAAAATATATTTTAATTGGCAAGACAGAAATTTCAATGGGATTGAATTATCTGAAAATCAGAGAAAGGAGTAACTCCCATACCATATATTGGTAAGTTTATTAAAATTATTATGTTTAACAGCCATCAGAATGTGATTATATATACTTTATAATTTTTTCATTATCAAATATTTGCGTAATAGTATTATTGCATTTATTAATTAATATTATTGGTAATGAATTTTGTTTTAATATTGATGTGGTCAATTATTTTTCATTATTTAGTTGTTCATGTCGTTTTCCATCAGATGCATCTAAATTTCCGGTAATTAACTTAAATATTAACCTCTTTTTGTTCTTAATTAATGAATTATTATTATTAATTTGTTAACAACTTTTTCCTTGATTAAATTAACAACTTTAACATGGAAAATTTGAAGAAGTAGTCTTTATTTATGCTAATTTTGTTTATGACTTCAGCTGTTTGTGCGTTTAATGTTTTTAAATTATGTGCCGTTATTGCTAATAATTTGTTGATGAGCTATATATCATGTGAAAAAAAATTGAATAAAGTTATCTATCTGTGATTAGTTGCTTTATAAGGAATAGCCAGTTATAGGAATAATTCCAAAATGTTAATCTAACTTTTTGCACTGATAAAAATGTCATGATTTTTTTATAGGGCTTTGTTCACGTCTGAGCATAAATTTAATATTATGTAATAAAGGTCTGAAACAATAAACGTTTTAACAAAAGATAACTTTTATTCTTGTTCTACTGTGGCTGAATACTATTGTTAACACTTGTAAAGCTTTTATAACATTTGATAGTTGTATGATCTTTTTAAGCCAATCACAAATTACATGATTGGTAGAAAAAACGGACACAACGACACGGTGTTTTATGCGCATCTGGAACTTGCAGTACAAGCGTAACTTAATTTTGCTGCGCTGTGTAATACATGTGTATTTAGTAAGAAATGCAAAACGTGATGAAATGCCATATTCATCATGTTTTATATAAATGTAATATTAATGAATTTAAAATGAAATATGTATATAAAGTATAATTAATTAATAATATTAATTAGGTAATTTTGACTTTACATAGTTGAATGTTTGATAGTTCGATAGTTTCATTGGCTGCTCTATTCTAAATAGGTCGCATCAGAAGTAATTGATTATTAGTAAAGTTGCAATAATATAAAATAATTGTCCATAGACTAAGAATGTGCGGATTTACTCAACGGGTCATTAATAATTTGCTCTTCAATATTTTGAAGTTTATCAAATTGTACGTTGCCTACAAAAAATCTAAGAAATTTTATGCTTATAGTCCAGCTTTGGAAACATTATTGCTTGGTTTTTACTTGTTACTTCGTTTTTGTTATAAACAAAAATGGTTTGTCTATCAGTGATTACTTAGCAGCCATTTTGAATTTCTATTAATGACGATCCAATTTAGTTAACGACTTCTTCTTGTTGTTGGCACCTTAGTTGAGTTGTTCCATTTGTAGGAACAATCCAATCTATTTTGATGGTTCTAGAAATTGTCCAATGATTGATTTTCTTACTGTTTGTGTTATATGTGCAAGTTTTGACTTTATAATTTTTTTATTATCAAATATTTGCGTAATAGTATTATTGCATTTATTAATTAATATTATTGGTAATGAATTTTGTTTTAATATTGATGTGGTCAATTATTTTTCATTATTTAGTTGTTCATGTCGTTTTCCATCAGATGCATCTAAATTTCCGGTAATTAACTTAAATATTAACCTCTTTTTGTTCTTAATTAATGAATTATTATTATTAATTTGTTAACAACTTTTTCCTTGATTAAATTAACAACTTTAACATGGAAAATTTGAAGAAGTAGTCTTTATTTATGCTAATTTTGTTTATGACTTCAGCTGTTTGTGCGTTTAATGTTTTTAAATTATGTGCCGTTATTGCTAATAATTTGTTGATGAGCTATATATCATGTGAAAAAAAATTGAATAAAGTTATCTACTATTTGTATTGCAACTATAGAAGTTAATTTGTACGGTTGAGAGCGTACTTTAAAAAAGTATTAACTGCTGTTAAAAATTTTGTTTTTCTAAAGTTAAAGTATCTAATGGACAATTTCAAAAGGTTTAGTTGCAGTTGGACTACTAAAGAAGACAGTAGCTATTCTGTCGAAACATACATGATTAAATAAATAAAGAAATTATTTGTCTTATTGGCGTTTTTGTAATATACAAAATATTACCTGTTGGCCGTTGTTCAATGTGGCGTTTTTCTTTTGAGTTTAAATGATCTGTACAAAATTTTGATAGACCTAACCTTATTTTGTTGGATTCGTCAAAATTTATGAAATTCGGATATTGAATTTTGTTTGTCCAATTGTTATTGAGGTTATAATTTTAATTAACTTTTGAGCTTGTTGTAATTAAATTGAGATCATTTTCAATGTGGTGATATTGTAGTTTTACTTTAGAATATAAAGTTATTAAGACGTCTTTATTAAAGTCTAGGCTTACTTGATGTTTAAGATAATCGTGTCCTATTAGACCATCAAATGTGAAATTTCAATTTGTTTGGATGTGAAAAATTAAACAATTTTTTTTGAATACTGTGTTGTGGGTTCAGGGTTCTTTCTTATGTGGTCATTACACACACATATACATACACACGTATTTTTTAGTTGATTTGCGGTTCAATATACAACATTTAGTATAATGCGCGCACGGGAACTAAGTTCTATTTTTGTAATATATGGCTATTTAAATTTGATAATATATTTGTTACTCGTATATATTTTCTAAACTAACTTATAATTTTTTTTAACATATATATTGGTAGAAGAAAAGTTTATAATTCTTAAAACAAAAAAAAATATATATAATTAATGAGGTAGTTACCTTTACAAAACAAAATATAGCACGGCGGTGTCGAAATTGTTACCGAATTTCACAAAAAAACAGTCATTGCATTTCCTAGCACAACAAGTTATTTATAAGTGATACAAGATTAGTTAGACACAATCACCCCTTCCATACGGTGAGCAGTAACCAATAATAATTTACACATAAATTCATAAAAGGAATAATTCAAAACAAAATAATAGGGAATCTATCAATTATTTTTCTGAAAATTCTAGTGGTAAAAAAAGACAATATTTTACAAGGGATAAAATCCTAGCAGATCATTCAAAGTTCCTCCAAAATACAAAAGTAACTCAAAACTAATTATCTGGACTGTAAATAAAAAATATATATTTTAAGCAAAAACCTGGGCCTTCATTAGAAGGTAAGTTCCACGAGCCTTGAGCGTCATCCAACTACAACAAACAAGGAATCCAGAAAGGGCACCTCAAAAGAGATCCAAAGTCATCGTATGAGGAACCTAAAATGGCACTCAAAAAGAAATCCAAGCTTCTACTCAAACGAAACGCGCGATCTTCAATTCGGGTAGCACCTAAGAACGCGCTATACCCCGAAGCCTAAAAATAATAATAACCCTGTTAGTGACAAACCCCGCGAGAAAAACAAAGGTGTTATGCGGCTTCACACGTCAGCATGTCCGTTCACAAATTGGGCAGAAAAGAAAGCGGCTCCTCAAGACTACCACTGGTCTAAACCACACGGAAATAACCAGGCGACAGATGTTTTCAGATTTCAACCACACACCACGCCATCTACAGTTTCCAACACCTCCCTGATACCTGTACCAACTCACAACGTAGGTGCAATATACTAAACTACAAAATATATCTCTTGGCGCTAAATCCACATGAATCCTACTACCAGAACTCCCTTAAGCATGTACTCTGTACATTGTTCTGATCTTACCACAATAATCACGTCATACTTATAATCAAATTTGTTTCAGATCAACAACGGACCCCAGCGCACCCGAGGAAAACATAAAAGTAGATGTAGAGGTAACATTACTTTAAATAAATAATTATAATTTGGCCAATGTTTAATTAATTACTAGCCCCTTACTTACTGTATAATTAAAACGTGCCCAGGTACAAAATCCTAAAGCCCATAAAGAAATCCTTAAATAAACAAAAGGTCAACGCCCATCAATTAATTTAATACGCTCTAAATAAACTTAAAGTCACAACCAAGAAATATAACGTTACAAATAAATAGACCGTTTCTAATTAAATTTGGATAAAACTTATTATCTATACTTGGGTTCAAAAATGATTTGGTTGAACCGTAGTCAATTAATATTTTTAAGTTATTTTCTGGAAGAAGTAATTTGCTTGTATTGGTGTTATTTATAGATATTAAGAAAATTTCTATATATGTATATATCTATTATGTTGTCCAAAAAAAAAAATTAGGTTTCTCAAAATATAATTCGTTATTTTGGTCAATAATTTCACTTCATCTTGATTATATTGATAGTCATATTTGCTTAGTAATGGTTCGTTGTTGTTTGTTTTAACGTAATACAGTTCTTAGGAAATAAATGTTTTCTGGCTTTAAACTGACCACGGGAGATTCGACGAGGGTCGATAGCGTAAGAAAAAAATGGGGGTTCACAAGTTGTAAGTGGGGGTTCATGAAAATGTATCTGGTTTCGATAGTAAAAAAAAAATGTTGGCTTGGCAGATAATATATATCAGATAGCCAATTTAAATAAGAAGCAATACGTTGAATAACCGTTTATGTGCGACGAAAATTATAAAAACTTCCAACAATCGCTCTAACATGCTGAAGTAAGCAGGTTGTCAAAAGATGCATGTTTAACAAGATTTTACTCACTTTTTGAATCGGCTTTAGAGTTTCTGGAAAGTACAGATCCAGATTTAAAAGAAAATGTGATAGTAGTATAGCTAGGCGGGTTCTGGCTCAAAATCCCATAAGAATTTACATAGGGGTCTGAATTCAACTTACTTCCTGTCACGTGGTCCGCCATGCTCAACTCAACATGTGATGATAAGAGAATGCTGCGGTCTGGCGACACCAAATATAGCGAGATGGTCAAAGTGGCATTTGGGAATAATCAATTGAGGGGTTGGGGGATTGGGGGGTTGGTCAAATGGGGGTTCCAAATTTCAAAAATAGTATTAGATTTGAATGTACCACCCCTTACCAAGATACCGCGCAAGGATGTCGCCGTCCAGTAGATGAGTAATCGTCCGCACCTTATCATCAATCGCTTATCATAAATGGAGCAACAAGATTTAATAATTTTATAATGATATTAAAATGAATGATTATGGATTTATAAACAAATGGATTTATAAAATGATGAGATAGTAAGATTGATGTAGAAAATTGTTGATTTTCCGTCATAGACAGATTTTAGTCAGACATGAATTATAAAATCGCTATCGCAGAACCAATCTACTTGCAAGTATAGGAAGAAATATGTTGATACAAATTATTTTCGTGTTTCATATTTTGTTATGCATGAAAAATCATCACATCAAAATCGACTTGCGGTTTACTACTGGAAATAGCCCGATGCAAATTATTTTCATGTTACATATTTTGTTAGACATAAAAAAGTCATCGCATCAAAATTGACTTGCTGTTTATAGCAGTAAATGTCTCAATGCAGAAATTTTAAGGAGCGGTGATTCTATCGTAAATTACAGTAATGTCTAGAAAACTGATTGAAAATTTACAAAAATTTATCGCGTTTTAAAATTCTATCAGTCGCCTTGACTAAAATCATTATGATAATGTTCATTGGCGGAAATTGTTTGATCGACGCGAAAAAAAGATTAAAAATTCTTCATTGCAAATAAAATGAGTGCGAGCCGTCAAAAATACACTTGCGGTTTTATCAAAACTTATCAAACATTGAATAGCGAGTTGACCTTGTGTCTCTATTTACATGGGAAAGTGTGATTTAACTGCAGATTCTTGCAAATTAACATTGTGTAAAACGCACACAAAATTGGCTATTTTAACGGATATTTGAGGGCCCTCTGACACCAAACTAATTATCTTGACGCTGATTGGTTGATTAATTTTATAATCAATACGGGAAATGATTGATTATAAATCATTCAGTGTCAGTGTATTGTGCCTACACCACCTTAAGTTTTAGCAACTTGTTTTATATTGTGTTTTCTGAACATTTTATCAAAAATCAAAGGTAAGTTGATTTTTTTGCTTCGGATGGTAGGTAGCCTTACCATTCTTCAGAACTTTTTTATGCTTCGGATGAACACGTTACCATTCTTCAGTAAAAATCGGCAATAACCAAAAGCTTTTTATCTTAATATAATTAAAAATCAGAGTTTTGTGCGAGCTATCTACTAATCAGACAAAGTCACGCGGACTCATCTTTTAAACGCGAATAGATAGCTTAAAAATTCAAAAAATTTCGGGGGTGTAATAAATAAATGCACCTTTCATTTATTGTCGTCGTCTCGGAGAAGGATTAATTAGACATCGAGGTTAGATGGATACTATTTATTATTAACTATCAAAAACTATCCCTGATTAATTAATTCGTCACTTATATATGTGAACGAATGTCCGGTCAGCACTTTTCAATGTCAGCTGTGTTTATACACATCTGCTTAGGAATGTGCTGATCGACAAGGCGAAGTGCAATGTCGCGGCCATGCAATGTTATTATAATATAACATTGCATCATCGCTCTGGTCCACTACACCTCCTCCTTTTGGGGTAGTGTGAATTTGCGATAACAAAACCGGAAATTCACACTTTCATATATATATAAATTCTTATTCTAAACACGTGTTACATTATAATAACTTAAACTAACTTCAGTTCTAGAAAAAAAAATTATTATATTCTTATATTTTAATTTATGGTTAAATACTTATGCAAACTTTATATTACTATATCTTAGTATCTAAATTACAATATATGTTAAGATTATTTTATTTACTATGCGTTATATTTACACAGTCTATTTTCATGAATTGTCAGTGTTTTGTCGTTAATGTCCGTAAGGGTGTAGTTTACACCTGTCTTTTTTATCACTGTATAGGGACCTTTAAACAATGAATCGAACTTAGTTCGAGCCTCATTGGTTATAAGTACCTTATCATTGATTTTAATGTTTGATGGTCTACTGTTGAGATCAAATTTCGCTTTCCGTTTCTGCTTTATCTCTGAAATGATGCTGTTTGCTCTTTTCAGCGCAGTTTGTAACCGGAATTTAACCTCTTTACTGTAGTTTTCCACATTATATATGGGTTCGATTTTGTTTGTCTCAAAATCAAGGGGAAGGGTTGGGTTTTTTGCAAATATCAATTCGAAAGGACAATAATCGTGGACTGTGGATGGTGTTGTATTATAACAATAAGAAAAATATTTAATCCACTCATCCCAGTCATCCTTACACGAATTAATGTACATTCGGACGTATTCGTTTATTACCCTGTGGATTCTTTCCACTGTACCGACCGATTGTGGTCTATACGGGGTTGATGATAAGTGTTGTATTTGTAGAAGCTTAGTGAGTTCGGTAAGCGTTTCGTTCACGTATTCCGTACCCATATCCGTTCTGATCTCTTTCATTGGACCGTAAATTAGGATGAAGTGGTCGACGATCGCCCGCGCTACCGTTCTCGCCTCTTTGTTGGGAATCGCAATTGTGACAGCGTATTTAGTGAGTTCACATTCTATGGTAACTGCGTATAAGTTACCTTGCGATGATTTGGGAAATGGGCCTATTGTATCAATTATGACGATATCAAATGCTTTTTGGGGGGTTGGGGTGATACATAGGGGTGCCATATTTTTTATTTTTGCTTTGTTGATTTGACAAAGGTGACATGATTTGAGGAATTTAGCTATGTCCCTCCTCATGTATTTCCAAAAATAGTGTGACCTTAATTTTGAAAATAATCTAGTTCTACCACAATGTCCTCCTAGGATAGGATCAGTGTGAAATTGCTTTATCAGATCTTGTTGTACTGCAAGCTCTGAAATACGTTCTACTGGTTGTGTTAATATTATTGTGAGTTTACTTAGCTTTTCATTTGCTATACTTTTAAATAACGACGGGGGTATTACATTAAACATTTTATTATTGAGCTCTATTTTTATTTTATTTATCCCGTGATCTCTGGCTATACTTTCAAGCCTTAACATGATCTGACCTAAGTCCGATTTGTTATTAGAAATCTTACCGTCTAATATAATTCTTTTCTTTCCATCGACCCATAGTCGTGGACACTTGGTATTCATATTTACCATTAATTTTGTAGCTTTTATCGCTTCGAAGTTGCGCAATACTTCGTAAGCCTTTAATTTTGTCTCTTCTTTTTGTATATCTTTATTAATCTTTCCCTTTTCTTCAGTAATTTTATCTTTCATTGCGCGCGTTTGTACTGCTAATACTTGCGCTACGCTTCGCTGGATTTCTTTCAATTCGTCGATGTTTATTCTAGACAACGCGTCGGCTCCGACGTTGTCTGCACCTTTTATAAATTCTATTGTGAAGTCGAAATCCTCAAGATCCAACCTCATTCGTGTTAACTTCGATGAGGGATCTTTCATTGAAAATAAGTATAATAATGGCCGATGGTCGGTTTTAACTAAAAATTTTTGTCCATATAAATACGGTCTGTAATGCTTTATAGCCCAGTGAATGGCTGCTAGTTCTTTCTCTATTGTGGATTTGTTCAACTCTCCCTTTGTAAATGATTTTGAAGCATAGGATATTGGTAAATCGATATCGTTTACCTGCTGACTCAGTATTGCTCCACATGCATGTTTAGATGCATCGGTGGTTAAGATAAATGTCTTATCCATCTGTGGATACTGTAAAATTGGAGGTTTTATTAAAATATTTTTAAGGGTTTGAAATGAGTTTTCACACTCTGTATTCCACTCGAATGTTGCTCCCTTTTTTGTTAATTTATTTAGACAAGTTGTAATTTCAGCGAAGTTTTTTATAAACCTCCTGTAGTAATTACAAAATGCTACAAATCGTTTAACAGCTTCCGCTTCCGTTGGTCTAGGATAATTTCTAATAGCATCGAATTTTGATTTATCAGGTAAGATGCCTTTGTCTGTTATATTGTGACCTAAAAATGTCACTTCTTTCCTGAAAAATCTACATTTTTCTGGATTCAGTTTCAAACAGAACTTTCTGCATGCCAGAAAGACTTTTTCTAGGTTCTCAAAATGGTGTTTTTCTGAACAACCTATGACAACCAAGTCATCCATGTACATGAACGCCTTTTCTGGGGTCAATGCAGCGAATGCGATATTCATCATTCGTTGAAAGCTGTTCGGACTTATTGACAAACCAAACGGCAATCTTTTAAACCTAAACGTGCCTGCGTCCGTGCTAAAGCTTGTTAAATCTCTGCTGTCGGGATGCAGTGAAATTTGGTGAAAACCAGACATTAAATCAAGTACCGAGAACCATTTCGCTCTTCCTAGTTGGTCGAATATATCATCGATTCGTGGGAGTGGGAATCTATCGGCTATTAGTTTTTTATTCACTTGACGGTAGTCAATGACTAATCTTCACTTCTTATTGTTATCTGTAGATTTTTTCGGCACTAGGATAATCGGTGAGTTATATGAGCTTGTCGATGGCTCTATAATTCCTTTATCACACATATTTTGTACTTGTTTGTTAATTTCATCGCGCTGTGTGTGTGGAATTCGGTAATTTTTAATGTAAACGGGGCTTTTGTCGGTCGTGTTCACTCGTTGCTCATAGAAATTATTGCAACTTAGCATCAGATCGTTATTAATTGCAAATACATCCGCGTATTCTTTGCATAATGTGGTTAATTTATTTTTAAGGTGCGCTGGACAATCGGTATTTAGCTGCTTTAGCAGGCTTGTTTTGCGATCTTCTTCTTCGATTTCCACGCGGTGTATTACATAATTATTTAAATCTTCGTTTTCAAGTTTAATTTTTTCTATTATTTTATTACTATTAGTTGTATTAATAAATGTTACCAACACTTTGCTGCCTTTTACAACTGATTTTTTTGAATAAATGCCAGGGGCTATCTCATGACTGTCGATGAATGATTCCGCAAAGGGGTGTTTAAGTTCAACCTCCCTTGTTACTTCTGACCAAGCTGGGAATATTAAGTTTTCGGATTTAGGTCCGCTAGTAAAGTTAATATGTATGTTATGCGCCGGCGTTTTAATCGCAAGTTTCCAATTGCCATAATCCAGTGTGCAGTTGTATTTTTTAAGGAAATCGAGCCCCAATATTCCGTCTACCGGTATAGGGAAATTAGGACCGACTATATGGAACTTTTGTTCCAATGCGTGTTTTTCACTGGGATATATATATGCAATTGTGGCATGAGATGAAAAAATCTCGGATTCGGTTATGCCGTGTATAACACATTGATTTGCGTATTTTGGTAAGTCTTGGTGCAGAACGTTATTTTTTATTAAAGAGATATCCGCTCCTGTATCTATTAAAAATTTTAATTTAGTATGAGCCATGTTAGTATTAATAGTGATAAAATTAGAATATGACAGATTTAGAATTGTTCCTGTGTTTGTGCTTTGTCCCCCATCCGCCATGTTTGGGGGACGGTCGAGTTTTCCGTCTCCATGGTTCTTACATGAGAGTGGTTATTATTATAATAACTTTTTTGTGTGTAGTTGCTGTTGTTATAATTACCTCTATTCGGAGTGTTATTCCCGCGGAAATGACTGAAATTTCCACGTCCTCTATGATTTGATTCGTATTGATTTGACATGTTATTATTTTGTGGCTTATATTGCTGCCAGTTATTATTGTTGTTTGATTGAAATCCGCGTCCATTATTATTATAGTGGCTGCGATTGTAACTATTATTATAACGACCCCTAAATGACCCTCTGTGGCTCTGGGTTCGTGCGAATAATACGTTACTCGATGGACCAGTATCATTTTCGGAGGTTATAAACTTAATGATAGCCTCTTGAATGCTTGTGAATGTACCTGCTTCCATTATAATTTTTGTTTTCTCGGACTTTGCATTATTTGTTAATGCTGTTATCGCCCTGGTAATTGCATATTGCTGTGCTGTGTCGGCTCTCACGCCTTCAGCCTCATACGCCAGAATCAATTTGTTGTATGATTCTTCTATTATTTTAGTCGTTGCTTCCACGTTCCTTCCATTTGGACGTAGGTTGCTTAATTTAGTTTCTAATGTCTGTGCCTTCTCGCTAACGCATTTGCTAAGTAAGGCCTTTTTCAGGTCATCAATGGTCTTGATGGACTCAGTGACAGCTTGTCTCGCTGTTTTCGTTAACCTTGTTTTAATAAAAGCTATTGATAAATCTTCTTGACTCCCGCACGTTTGTTTTAATAACGTTATGGCGTCTAAAAACGTGGTTAATTCGGATGAGTTACCATCAAAACTCTTCGGCAAAATTTTGTCGGCAAGTGAAAATAATTCTGTATTTGATAGTGACATGTTTATTTCTTCCTCTGTTATACTAGATATATCAATTTTTATTGAGCCGTCTCTTGGCACTTCGCACGATAAATTTAATTTTGCAAATGATGATAATAGTTTATCACGTATAGTTGCAAAGCTTTCTTTTAATTTTTCAGCTTGCTCCTCATTTACTTTATCACCGTAAGCTTGACAAACTTCCGCATGTTTATTGTATAAGTTTATTAAATTTACTTTTATTTCTTCTCTAACAGTTTTGCCTTTAGGTACCTCGGTTTTTAAAACTCTTTTTGATTGGTTCCTGAACTGTTCTCTTATCTCCTTGATGCTATCCTCAATTACTCCCCATGTGGGCATTACTTATAATTTGTTGGTTTAATGTAGAGCTAATAATAAACAATTCATTCTAATAGTAAACTAATTTATTTACTGCGATAGTAAACAAATTATTCCAATAGTAAACTAATTGTTTGCAATATCATTTAATAGTAATCAATTTATTTCAATAGTAAACTAATTTATATGTTTTATTTTTGATATCGCTGATATGAAAATTAATATTAAAATAATTTTATTGCTTAGGATTAAAAGTATTAACAATTACCATTATAATCGCACAACCATTTTGTTGTGATATATAATATGTCGAGTTCACTGTTTTTGCTGGTATTTCTTATATCAGCACTTTAATAATGTAGGTGAACCTTTACGCGATTTTGCATTTTTCGAGTTCATTGTTAGTAATTATTCGATTTTGCGATTTTAGTTTTGTGTTAAAAGTTGACCGTGTCGGTTCGCGTAGAAGTGTTTTACGAGATTTGTTTTCGCGAGTGATGTTTATATGTCAAGTGTGCGCGTGTGTGAGTGAGTGGGTGAGTGTTTGTTTTAATGTTGTAGACATTTTAGTGTTAGGGTAAGTTTTATTATCTGCCCTTACTCACTATTGAGTACGCACATTTGATTCAAAGTAAATAAAATAATTGACTAATTTCACTGTAATATGTAATAAATAAATGTCGTATAATATTAATGAGTACGCACATTGATTAGAAAAAAAAAAAAAAATATAATTAAATAATTTTCACTGTCAATAAATATAACGCTTAGTTTACAAATCAAATTTATTTAAATTTTTCATATTGTCCATTAAAAATCACTGTCCTTTTTTATTTAACTAACCTTAATGTTTATTTAAATTACTGCTTCTTCTGTATGGTGCTTCCTTTGGTGTTTCCTTTGGTGTTTCCTTTGGTGTTTCCTTTGGGGCTTTCCATGGTGCTTTTTCTTTATAACTCCGCTTCCCTTTTGGCTGCCACTGGTGCCCTAATCCATCCTAGTTCCGCTCTGTCGGCTAGTTGCGCTGTCGATGTGTATCTCCTTCTCAATGTCCTCGTATGTCTATCGTATAATTTAAGGAATAAATTAACGATTGCTAGGACTGCTATTATTCCCAGTATCCAAACCAATTCCTTATTTTCTATCGATACTTGGGTGATGTTAATATCGTTCACTACCTCGCCAGTGTTGTCCACTTTTTTTGTTTGAGATGATCCCATTGCTGATCATTCTCTATTCTTCCATGTATTATTTCTTTAGGCCTCTTTTAGGCAGGATCGCCATGTAATTACCAAAATTTATTTAGGACTTAATATCAAAATTTAAAATTTGCTATTAACGTTCATAATTAATATTAAATAGTTTTACTATTTTACTATTTTAACACACACAATTGAGTTAGTCATCTTTATATGTAAATATAATTTGACTTATAAAAATATGAATCATTTTTAAATCTTTTATACAAACAAAAACTAAAAATTGAATTTTGCTAATAAAATTTAATATTATTTCTAAAGTTGTCTTAAAACATATAAAAATTGAGATCATCACTTAGTATCAGTTTATACGTTGATCAATCAACATCTAGAATTATCCGCTAATCATTTATAATTGTTTCAGAAAATGGCTTCAGCTAAAAAAAATTCAAGAATCGTTGAGGAGACCAGAGACCTACTCGATATTCGCGATAATCCTCCTGCAATTGAGCCGGCGATTAAAGAGTGCATATTCGCATCATGAATGGTGCGCTTAGTAATAGCCTGATACAAAAAAGAAAACAGCGTTTTAGAATCTGTCAATTAAATCACTGGGTGAATAATTGATGAAAACTAATGGTCTGATTATACTGAATATAAGTCAATGTGGGTGATACCATTGTTGGTATATTTAGACTATTATAATTATTGTTGCCCAAATTTATTTTGCTCACACAACTTTATCTCAGTTAATCCAACTGCACTTTATTGATAATTAATCACACATTTATGTTTGACATAATGATGATATTAAATATGGAGTTAAATGTATGGCAACAGAGTGTTTACCACCAATGTAACAGTAGATAAAAAGTTGAAATTAAATAATTTTTAATTACACACTATTTCTGTAAAAAGAAGAGGTTAATTGGAAATCTGAATTTTTATAAAAGCACTCTCACACACACACACACAAACAAAACGTATTCATGAGGTTATTTTATACCTCATTTATTTTTATTCGGTTTAGACGGCTGAGGTGGAAGTGCTGTAACAAAAAAAAATATAATTATGTTATTTATTTATTTTCAATACTTACGTTTATGCCATCCCCCTTTCTGGGGAGAATTCAAAGTTATGGCTGCACGGGCATTTTACTACTGTCTGAAATTCAAAAAAGTAATTAAAAAATAATAAAAGCAAAAAATAAAAAATATTCAATAAATAAATAAATAAATAAATAAATAATAAAAGCATCAAATAAAGAATAAAATTTAAATAAAATATACTTACGTTTTTTGGAATAAATTCCACTATACGCGCGATTACAAAATCGCAAGAGTTGGAGCACACGTTCATTGTTTTTATATTATGAGCTCAATAATTCACTCAAGTTGCATTTATACTATATCGAAGATGATGCTGCCTTATGTAAGTATTTTGCATTTATCACATAAGCAATGTTGATTTATTTTTTTTAATCTATTTAAGGCTGAACTTACTTCACTCCGACGTCGCCGAATATTTTTTAATTTAATATTAATGTATATGCTTGACATTATTATATACATAGTTTTAAAAAATATGTAATAAAAATATATATGTTCATATATTGTCTTTTAAAACCTAATTATTACAGCATAAGTAGAAACTATTGGAGTACAAAAAGCCTTGATCAAAAAGTTAAATATGAATAATCATATGAGATTAATAACCACAAATATTATTTTTTAAATATTATTTAATAGTACATCCTCTTATCAAGTAATTAGAGATTTTAGGTACAATTTAACAAAACTAAAAGAAATTATAATAAAAATTTGGTTATTAGTATGAAAACTATAATCCTGTTAATTGTAAATACTACAATTAACAGGATTACACAAAAAGCGACTTGCAGATACATACGGAATTCCTAGGATGTTATTGTGATAATGGTTTTTCGAATTTCAAATGATTGAAATTAATACCGGCTGTTTATCATATGTCTGTATCGTTCAATTAAATGATTAAAGGATTTAGCGATGAAAGTAAAAAATTACAACATGCTTATCTCAGTATGATAATAAAAAATGAAAATGGACTTTAAAAATTAAATTGCGAAATACTGAGCAGTTGACTTGGAGTTAAACCTCTCGAAATTTCTCTCCACTTTCCATACACTTGAATCCACTTTCCATCCACTTGAATCCACTTTCCATACACTTGAATCCACTTTCCATTCTCTTTCCCACAAAAGAACCAAAAGAGCCGCAATACAGAAGTAATAAGCCCAAAAATTTACGATGAGCCGCAAAAGAGCCGCAACTCAGATGTAATAAGCCGCAAAATTTACGATGAGCCGTACATCTATATAAAGAAGATTATTGCTTTTTGTTTCAGTGTTGATTAATACCTCGGTTGTATTTACATCAATATAAGCAATGATTTCATGTAAAGTTTGTAAAAAGATAGCATCAAGTAAGAATATACTTAAACGACATGAGAAAGCACATTCAAAAAGTTATAATTTAATATGTCAATATTGTGAACGACGGTTTTACCGTAAAGATGATTTGAAGCGTCATTTGTCGAATAAGCATTATAGCTACAATTTAGCAACTAAGATGATTGGAATAATGGATCGTGAAAAGCAAACTGTAAATGTTGATGATGATAATAATGATTATGATGATGAAGATGATATAACCTCAACATGTAGAAAACGATAATATAAAAATATTAAGTTAACACAAAAGGATAATAAATATGATAAGATCCGTCGTGTTATAATGAGAAAATTTCAACAATAGAACCAAGTATGGATGAAAGTACCTCTGAGGAAGATGATCATCCAAACGAAATCAGCAAGCCAGAAGAATCTAAACAAGAAGTTGATTTGGATAGGTTAACTGAAAATACTTTAATTAATGAAAGTACACAATCAAACTTAATTGATTAACATTAACAAAAACAAAACAAATATTTCAATGATATCCGACGTGTTACAAGATCTTTTAAAATACGTGGACTTGAGAGATTAAATATTGAATGGTTGAGGCTGATACATGTTTGAACTCCATTAACATTAATAATAAAACACAAATAGTGTAAAAGTTCTAGATGAAGAGGTTGTAAATCATTTGTGCTCTTAATTTTTGGTATTTCAATATTAATTCTTTCCGGATTGTGGAAACTTTATTAATATGAAATAGTTTATTATTGATTGTGAATGTACGAATTGGATAAAATATGTTCCATTTAATGTAATAATTTCATAATTATTTTTGCATAATTGATAAACTATTAATTGTAGTACATATTATTTATGAATTGTCATTAATTTGTTGCACAATTGGTCTTTTTAATATAATAAGTACATATTTGCAGTTTTTAGGTTGTTTAATAGCTGAAACTTTGCATTTTAGACCTTGAATACAGTACAACTCCTTCATCCTTAGAATCTCTTTTACGGAAGAAGAAGAGATTAGATAATTATTTGATTTTTGAGCTGATCATCTATATCAACTTTGCTTTTCTGGAACATCTATATAGCATATAACATATAGAATAATAGTTTCAAACAAAACAGAGTCGTAGGTTATAGGTCCATTTGTGATTTTGTCAATATTATAATATTGAATATCCAAAGCAGCTAAGAATTTCGATTAGCTTTGTTTTTGTCAATCTTATTTTTTTCAGATTGTATTAGATTGTCGCAAAGTTTACAATGAAGTTTAGTCGGTAGGCGCTTGTGAGCAGCATATTTTTTGTCCTTCTCTTTAAATTTTTATATTTTGCACTGAGTTGATCAATAGTTCCCAAATATATTTCCCGATTAAAGAGCTGCACAATTTGTTCCCATACACTTGCCTATTTACATTAAAGAATTAAATAAAATACAACATGGATCAAAGTGCAGAGGTAGGCCACGTAAGTTGGTTGAATGTTGTATGATATATGGATATTGCTGAAGCAAAGGAATTGATTAAGAACAGAAAAACGTGCAGACAAATTGTACAAAGTAAAGTTTAAAAATCAAAGTAGGCTATTGTAAAGTGTTACTGCCTACCCCGAAAGGAAACGGCGTGACTAATTATGTATGTATATACATTTTTTATTATTATTACTTTATTAGTGTTGGCATTTGTTTTTTATTTATTTTCAAGTACCTACTTAAACGGTGTGGCAAACGATAGTAAACTTAAAGACTCATCGTCAGTAAAATGCTTTTGCTAGAAATTCTCTTTGCGCTTTGCCGCCTACTTGTAAATATAAACAAAAACCCTAGTAAGTTTTATTGCCAATTTATGCTTACATGGCATTTAATTAAACTCCCTTTAGCGAAGTTTATAACACACATGATATTTATCATTTAACTAAATGACTGTTTAAAAAAAGTTGATAATATTTTTTTGTAGCTAATTTTAATTAAATATTTAGTTTAATTATCAAATAATACCATCTGCAGTGAAAATGATGTCATATTGCGGTAATTATCATGTTGACTATATGGAGTGATAACCTCTGCTCAAAAAAATAATAGTCTACATTCTTCCGAAAAAACCAATAAAGGTTAACACATTACAACGATTCGACGCCACTCGAATAAAATTTAGTTATAATTTGTAAGCTGGCTATACTGTCGAAGTAATTGCAAAGCTCAAACTTTGAGAAGTGGCGTTCTTATATATTTCGAATCTGTATACATTGCAAGATGAGTCTGTATGTGGTCCCGTCTCAAAGTTAAAGGTTTAATTAAACAAGTTTTGAAAATATGTTTTAAGAATAAGAAGTGTTATTTTAAAATTATTGTAAGTAAAATCCAAAAAATTATTGAAACGTTTTCTAATGGTACTGGTAAACAAAAACATATTTTTTGTGGCCCTCGTCGAGTGTACAAAGTGTACATGGTAATATAATTTTTTTAAATTTTTATTTAATTTATTGTCTAATTAATTTTTTTTTTTAAATTAATATGAAAATTGAACAATAATCTAGATAATCTACAACGTAATGTTGCTCAAAAGTAATACAAGACCATTTAAACAAATATTTACTTGTAGTACAAGGAATGCTAAGAAATTTAAACAATTATTCAACGACAGTTCAGAGATGTAGGATCAAAACTTTTAAAAGAGATTTTCTTAACCGGACTATCGACAAATGGAATAAGCATTCAAATTTAATATTTCCCAAGATCAATTTTATTTTTACTTTTTATCAATGATCTTTCTGACTGTATTAGTTCATCATCATTCCTATTATTTGCAGATGATTTAAAAATTTATAGAAGTATTTTATCAATCGATGATTGTAATCTTTTACAACAAGATTTAGACTCTGTTAATGATTGGTGTCTTATTAATAACCTTTTGTTTAATGTAAATAAATGTTTTGCAATCAGTTTTAATAGAACGCTAAGCAAAATTTCGTACGATTATATTATCGATAACAAGGTGCTACAACAAGTGACACAAATTAAAGATTTGGGTGTAATTTTCGATTTTAAACTTACGTTTGTTGAGCATATCAGCTACATGTGTAATCGTGCTATAAAAATGCTGGGGTTTGTATACAGGATGTCTGCTGATCTTTCTCCAAATACTCTTAAATTACTTTACTGTGCCTTGGTGCGTTCTCATTTAGAGTACGTTCTGTCAGTCTGGTGCCCTTTCTATGAAATCCATAGTCAGAATATTGAACGTATTCAAAACAATTTTTTTTGCCTGTTGTCCTATAGATCTGGTATATTGTCGGTTAATTTTGATCGCAATTACATTTCTTCACTATACAATTTACCGTCACTAAAAGTTCGGCGCAAAAGATCAGATCTCTCATTTTTGCGTGGTCTAGTGATGTCTGAAGTAGACTGTCCTGAGTTACTTGAATCTCTTCCATTCTACATTCCTATTAGTGAACGACGTACTAGGCAGACTTCATTATTTAGAGAATTTACACATTCTACTAATTATGGATTTCACAATCCTATTGGTAGAATTTGTAGATTTGCAAACAGTTTAACAAACAATTTAAATTTTTTTTGTTCTAAATCTTTGTTTAAGATTCAATTGGGACATATTGATTAAATGTTATGTATTTTATATTATATTGTTTTTTATGTCAATCTTTTGCTTTTGTTTTTTATATATGTATTATATTGTTTATATTTATTGTATTTTTATGTAGATGTAAATGGTTTTACTTACCGTAAATAAAGATTATTATTATTAAGACTTATAATCCGCAATTATTCATAGTAAATGTTCACAGACTATTAATGATAATAATAATAATAATAGCATATTTATTTGATAATGCAATCTGGTATACAGAGATACATATATACAAAACTACATAGCAAATAATAGTCACAATACAATCACAATAAAATAAAAACAAACAATAAAAATCAATATTAAATCTTGTCTTCAATGTGATAGTTTTAACGAGTGTGGTTTTAATAATTGTTAAACTACCGCTTTTACATTTATAGTAGAGACTCTTTGAAATATTGAAATTTAGTTACCGTTACAAAAATTATGAATAAACGAAATAAAAGTGTGTGCTACACTTTGGTAAATCCATTCCGGATGCGACAATGCGGTTGTTGTTATGCCATGTTGTTGTTAATGTGTAACTATATTTTTTCTTATTTTTAATGATGATTATATTTAATTACTCCTGCTGTCTAATGTGCACGACGGTTAAAATTGGCTTATTTTTTTACTGCGTAAATATTTGCCAATTGCATTCTTATTGAAATTTTATGAATGGCTTTTTCAATGTCATGATGATTGCTCGTCCGTTTCATCCAATTATCTGTTCTAGTTGATGTTTATTTAAGCTTTTGTTTAGAAGATTTTCTTTTGTTTTAGGTATTTTCAATATTTATTCTTTTATTTTAATTTTATCAATTTGACATATTTCGTTTCTTTATAACTCTTATCAGTTTCAATTTGGTTTATAATTATTTTATTATTTTATTTATTGTATCGTTTTAATTCGTTACTATTATGTATGTACTAGAGGTCCGCAATTCTGGCCCAGCCCGGCCCAAAACCCGGCCCGGCCCGGCCCGTCTGGGTTTTGGGCCGGGCCGGGCTTTGCATTTCGGGCCGAGTCGGGCTTTGGGCCGGGCCGGGCTTTTGTATTTCGGGCTGGGCTTCGGGCCGGGCCGGGCTATTGTTTTTTGAGTTGGGCTTCGGGCCGGGCCGGGCTTTTGTATTTCGGGCCGGGCCGCGTTGGGCTTTTGCATTTCGGGCCGGGCTTCGGGTCAGGTTTTAAAGCGGGCCAGATAATAAAAGTATTTTATGTAATTATTTAGTATATACGTTATTAATACTCAAATTTCACAATATAAATTATTATTTAAAAATAAGATTAAATTTATTTTAATTTAATATTAATTTTTAGTATAAAAACAATTACACTCTGTTCATTTATTTAAATTATAAATATGTGAACGTTATAAATATATTTAATAATTAATTGTTTTTATGTTTTGTTATGCATTATTATAATTGATACGCCATAATTTTTACATTGAGACTTCAGATAAAGTACATAAAAATGTAACTAAAAAACAATTTATTTAAAGCCAGGTAAAATAACTGAAGTTTAGACAAATAACGGCGCAGGTAGACAAGCGCGCAGCGGCTACAATATGCGGCATTGCTGCAATGCCGCGGGGTAATTATGTTTACCTAGAACACGCGCCAAGCACGCATTGAACCATTTGAAACTAGCAAAAATACCTAGCAACCTGTTCGAGGTACTCAAATCCTGCCGCAGTACTGCCGCGTTGCAGCCCTTGCGCTCTCGTCTGTCTACGCCATAAGAAATATTATTGTGTATTTAATTGTTGCTAACAACAAACAAGATCACATTTAAAACGAACCGGGTTGGGCTTTGGGTTGGGCCGGGCCTGGTTAGATTTTGGGTCACACTCTGTGTTGGTTTTACATTATTTAAAAAGATACATTTAAATAAAACACAATTTTATGTAAAAATTCACGTCTGTGTTCCCGTGTGAACGTATAAGTTATAGTTTGTGACCTAGTGTTGACAACTGGAAGAAATTTTCCATTTTTATGAATACGGAAAAAGGAAATATTTATAATATATTGAGAAAATAAGGGAATTTTAATGTTTTAGAAATTTATATATATTTTGCATAAATATGATATTTATATATTTTTTTTAATAATAAAATTAATTGTATAATTATTTAATTATTGTAATAAAGCAGATTAATTGATTGATTTATTTGTCGCAACAATTGGCAACAACCAAGCGCGCGATGCCCCTACGCATGGCAACCGAATCGGTTCTTCAGTTTGGTTGTTTGGTTGCTATGGTAAATCAACAAGTTGACTTGATAATTTATCATAGCAACAAAACAACCGATGATGTTTTTTTAGTAGAACATATTAATTTTAATCATTTTAATCTTAAAGTGTCTGTGGTAAACTGTGGTTGTGTCGTGTAGATAGTTGGATACACAACTCCGACTGTGTAGTGTAAAATAAAAAAAACAATAGGTAATCCTTACTTTACAAAAAAAATATTTTAAGGCTATATATATATGTATACAGGGTGTAGATTAATTTTACTTCTAAACACTATACGGTATCGAATTCATGACATTCTCAAGCATATGTATTCAAAGTATAAGTCATAATAAAATAAAAATATCAACTGACATTTATTGCATAGCCTACGTTATAATTTAAATTTGATAAAAAAATTTGCTACGTTGCCAAGTGTATTTATAATTTAAATTTGATTTATTCTTGGAAAGTAATTTGCACATTTTTCAATATTTTTTTATTATTAATTTTTAATAAACCTAGTAACATTTATTATAATAAAAAAGAAAGCAACTTGGTACATAAAATACGCAATTAAAACAATGTTTGTATTGACAAAATTGAAACTTTGAGGACCTCGTGAGGCCAAACGAAGAGTTTCTCAGCATTTTGGAATTAAGATTTTTGTTTTCTTTTGGCACGATCTACAAAGTTACCTGGCGTTTGTCCGCCAATTAAACTGCTGATTTGTCTGGATTTTGGCTTGTTATATGATACATATGTTCATTGAATTTGTTTGACACATTACGTTGTATTTGTTCTACGTATACTTTGTCGCAACTCGCAATTCGAACATTCTACTGAGTATATTCTCGATTTTAATAGTTATCGGTTTCTTTGAAAGTGTACCCTAATGCACTTTTTAATTGTTATAAACCATTGCTATAACGTACTTCTGCTTTATGTAATATTTTAGATATATTGATATACTGATTTTTACATTGTAAACAATATATATATATAGCCTTAACTGCATTTTTAACGACAACATAAATGATAGAAGTTTATATTTTATTATAGAAAAAAAAAATGGACAAACATTTAATTAATGACTTAATAGCAAAAAAGTCAAATCGAATTTCTTTTAAAAAAATAGAAGACAAAAAATCTGAAATATGGAAGCAATTTGACTATATTCTCATTGACAATATTTTGCATACACCGCATATTGTATGTAATAAATGCTTAAGCATATTTACAAATGAAGCGGCAAATGGCACTTCACACTTGAATCGTCATATTAAAACGACATGTGGCAAAACTGGCAAAGCAAGAAACGAAAATGTACAACCTTCTGTATCGATCTTTTTAAAAAACACAAATGTCACGCCATCACTTAAGAAAAGAATAAATCGAGCAGCCATTACTTTTATATCATCGGACCTACGGCCTCTGAATGTGTTAGAAGGAGCTGGATTTCGTGTATGTCTATTTTTTTTAAATTATTATATTTTATACTAATATTACTGTTATGATTTAGAAATTTGCTCAAGAATTAATCAATGTTGGTGCGCAACATGGTAGAATTGATATAAACGATTTATTGCTTAGCACTAAATCAATTTCTAATACATATTTAGACGAAATGTATATGGAAATAAAACAAAAAGTTCTTAAAGAACTGAAACCTCTACTTTCTAACCAAGTTAGTTTTACGACTGATCTATGGACTGACAATTACAGAAACATGTCTTATATTTCTTTAACCGCCCATGTTCTTTCCAAAAATTTTAATATAAAAAGCTATTTTTTAACAATTTCTAATATGGAAGAAAAAAAAACAGCGTCAAATATCCAAAATATATTATTTGATGAAATAAAAAATTCTTTAGAAATGACAGATAGTCAGTTTTTAGATTGGAAACAAGACAAAAATTATTTATTTGTAACGGATAATGGAGCAAATATTATAGCTGCACTGAAAAATTTGAAACGTATTTCTTGCGCAGCTCATAATTTAAATTTATGCTTAGAAAGAGTATTTAATAATTTAGATTCAAGCCACCCAATTATTAAATTATTTGAAAACTCCAAAAATTTAGTAACATATTTTAAGAAAACGGGTCTCAATAATAAATTAAATAAAAGTTTAAAACAGTCAGTGATAACACGTTGGAATTCAATTTATTTAATGTTGACGTCTATTCAAGAAAATGAATTAAATTTTCCGGATATTTTAACTGAAAAAAACGCTCTTGACAAATATAACAAAATTGATTTAGAACTAATGAGTTCGATAATTAATATTTTAAAACAATTTGATGTGGCCACAAAAATATTGAGTAGCGATAAGGACCCAACAATCCACTTAGTCTATCCGTGGTACAAAAAACTAATCAAATGTAATGTCTTAAAAATTGAAGAACCACGACTAATTCAAAATTTAAAAGAGATGATCACAAACGAATTGAAGTCTAAATTTGTAATAAATTCTATGCACAAAATAGCTACTTGTTTAGACCCTAGGGTTAAAAACTTATCATGTATATGCACCGAGCATGAAAGAGAAAACATATATGCAATAGTAATAGAAAAAATGAATTCTATTTCTAGTTATGTAGAAATTGACTGTGTTTTACCTGATATAGAATTAACATTACCGACACCTAAAAAACCTAAACATGATGATGGTTTAGAAGACATGTTTGATGATGAAACACTTTTAACAACATGCAGTAGTTCCAAGGAGACAGCGGAAGCGGAATTTAAAAGATATCTTTTAACTGAAAAAGTATCAAGAGATTTTAATATTTTAAAGTTTTGGAATGAAAAAGGTAGTGACTATCCAAGATTAAAAAAAAATGCTGAAATGTTGTTAGGAATACCCGCTAGTAGCACAAGCAGTGAACGATGTTTTTCTCTTGCTGGTAGTACGTTTGATAAAAGACGAACAAGGCTTTCACCAAGTAGATTACAAAAATTAATGTATATAAAAATTAACAGTAAATAAATTTTTTTTAAGTTTTTTCTGCTTTTTATACTTATTAATTTTTAATTTTAGACTTCAGATAGGTAAGTACTACAAACAAATTATTTAAATCAAGGTTAACATTGCGGCTTACTGATACAAAATAACTCAAGTTTACACAAATAAGAAAAACATTTTTGTGTATTATTAAATTGTTAGCAACAAACAAGGTCACGTTTAAAACGGACCTGGTAACGGTTTAGATCGAGCCGGGCCGGGATGGGCTTTGGGCCTTGCTGGGTTTTGGGCCGGGCCGGGCCGGCTGGGCTTTGGGCCGGCTGGGCTTTGGGCCGGGCCGGGCCGAGTTGTACCGGGTTGGGCTTCGGGCCGGGCCGAGTTGTACCGGGCTGGGCTTTGGGCCGGGCCGGGCCGAACCAATTTGTTCTGGGCTGGGCTTTGGGCCGGGCCGGGTTTTGGGTTTAAATTTTGGGCTGGGCTTCGGACCGAGTTTGGGTTTGGGTTTTGGGCCTGGGCCGGGCCGGGCTTTAAAAAACTTTAAAACGCCGACCTCTAGTATGTACTTTGGTTGTGGTTTATTTTTATTTTTAACTTATTGTGGCTACTCTTTTATAATTTCCAATTTGAAAGTATTATTGCCTTTGGAAATAGTATTTTACTGTTTTAATTGGCAATAGAGGTCGGCGTTTTAAATTTTTTTAAAGCCCGGCCCGGCCCAGGCCCAAAACCCAACCCCAAACTCGGCCCGAAGCCCGGCCCAAAATTTAAGCCCAAAACCCGGCCCGGCCCAAAGCCCAGCCCGGTATAACCTGGCCCGGCCCAAAGCCCAGCCCGGAACAAATCGGCCCGGCCCGGCCCAAAGCCCAGCCCGGAACAAGTCGGCCCGGCCAGGCCCAAAGCCCAGTCCGGCCCGGCCCGGCTCGATCTAAACTGTTACCAGGTCCGTTTTAAACGTGACCTTGTTTGTTGCTAACAATTTAATAATACACAATAATGTTTTTCTTATTTGTGTAAACTTCAGTTATTTTGTATCAGTAAACCGCAATGTTAACCTTGATTTAAATAAAATATTTGTACTACTTACAGTACTTACCTCTCTGAAGTTTAAATTAATAAAAAATTAAAAATTAATAAGTATAAAAAGCAGAAAATATTTAAAAAGAATTTATTTACTGTTAATTGTCAAATACATTATTTTTTGTAGTCTACTTAGTGAAAGCATTGTTCGTCTTTTCTCAAATGTACTACTAACAAAAGGTTTCTACATTTAAAAAAAGGTTCAATATAACAACATTTTTGAGTTTATTCACAAAAAATTATTAAAACATTTAGATGCCATTAATAAAATTAACTTATTGAAAATATCGAAAAATGAACATATTAACTTTTGCGTGAATGCTCCTTATATTTATAATTTAAATAAATAAACAAAGTGTAATTGTTTTTATACTAAAAAGCCGCTGGATTGTGAGTATTTAATTAAATTAAATTTTATCTTATTTTTAAATAATAATGTATAGTGTGAAATTTGAGTATTAATATATATATATATATATATATATATATATATATATATATATACTAAATAATTTTTTAATACGTTTATTAAAACCTGATCCAAAGTCTGGCTCGAAATGCAAAAGCCCAACCCGGCCCGGCCCGGCCCAAAATACAAAAGCCCGGCCCGGCCCGAAACCCGACCCGGCCAAAAATGAAAAGCCCGGCCCGGCCCAAAGCCCGACCCGGCCCAAAATGCAAAGCCCGGCCCGGCCCAAAGCCCGACCCGGCCCAAAATGCAAAGCCCGGCCCGGCCCAAAACCCAGATGGGCCGGGCCAGGCCGGGTTTTGGGCCGGGCTGGGCCAAAATTGCGGACCTCTAATTGGCAATGGTTGTGCCGTAGAGACCTTTTGAATAAACTCTGCAGACGTGTCTTTTAGCTTACATAATGATAAGCATCTGTAACGCTTCTTGATCAAGGTGCGACTTTGATAAAGCTAATTTTCTTTTTTTCTGTGTTTTAGTTAAGATCTTAACGAACTAACTTTATTATGTTGTAACATAAACAGTTCCATTCTATTAGCTTCCCTCAAGGCAACTTTACTTACAACATTTTTAACCACATTTGATCTTCCTATTGAGTTTCTTAATATATTAATAGTATATCAGTCTTATAAACTAAAACTAGCTAACATACGTTTATACGTTTATAAATATTAATGTCGTCAAGGTTTGATATAAAATGTTTCCTAACCATTTTGTATTAATTATCATCATATTTTTTAAACAAGGTTTATTAAATTGAAGACGACTTATATCAAATTTTGAAGAATATGCACCAAAATTCGAGTAAATTTATTTTAAAATATTGTAACGCTAGGGTGACGGGGGTACGGGATCACACATAAAGATTTTGAATTAAATTAAAATTACTTACATTTTTATTTTATTTTTATAACTATAACATTAATTACGAATATTGGCCATACTGAGACTACTCAGAGCGCAGACAAGTTCTGCTGGTCTATTTATTTATTTTATTATGCCGACTTGCAAAAATTCCAATAGCCAAAAATGCCGGGTATGTTTATTACAAAGTAAGTTACATTGCAATAACTACGCGCGGTCATCGACTATTCGTACTCTCCAATATCGGCATAGCATTGCGCGGCGGTAATCGGAACTGTTGCTTCTGATATCTCACCGTGTGACAATATTTAAATCACATTTATTTTTTGTTCTAGGATTAATTGAACGATCGACTTTAATTCAGACAAGTTAATATCATCATCATTCAAATAGAAGATACGTTGGAAAAAAAAATAAGAGCAAATATTCTAACATATATGAAGATTGACACAGTTGTTGATGTGTAATTAAAATCATTTTCTATAAATACAAGAAACCAATAATTAAATAATATTTTAAAACCAGAAAATACTAATTTAAAAACAGAACCCAAAGAAATAATTTCTTTTATAACCAACACAGAAGTTAATATTTCAAATAAAGATTTAATAAATATAAAAAAATATAAAAATAAAAAACCTTTGGAAACAAGTTATATTTCTCTGTAACAAGAAGAACAAATGTGGTTAAATCTTTTGAAAGTATATAAATAGTAGAATTTGAAAATAAATTATCTATTTTATTAAAAAATAGACACAAAAAAGCTGTTAAAAAAAAGAAGTCAATAAAATAGAACTGCCTATGTTCAAACATTATACTAAGTTTGTTAAGATCGGAAGCAGAATCCATAGATAAATTGAAAACTGTTTAAAAAAAAGTTAGCTTAATCAAGGTGCGCTTCGTTTTCAAATTTACCAACAACCAAAACTATGAAGAAACGTTACAGATGCTTGTCATTATATAAGATAAAAAAGTAGGAATATTCAATCCTTTGTTTTTTTTAAAAGGTCTTTATGACTCATTCATTGCCAATAAAAATGGTTGAGTACTGTTTAAGTTTAAAGGTAATAATGTTTCCAAAGTAGAAAAAATAAAAGAGTAGAACCAATTAGTTGAAAATAAAAATGAATCACAAACAAAAAAACAAATGATAGTAAGAATTAAAAAGATATCGTAAAGAAAATAAACAATGATCAGAAACCAAAATAAAACTGACAGGAATGATAAAGAAAAAGAAAAAGGCAAAGTTGATAAAATTAAAGTAAAAAAAATAAATACTAAAAACGTTAAAAACAAACAAAGAACTGTCAATCAAAAACTTACAAAACGTCAGTCAGAATTGACAATAAGTCCAAGACGTTGAAAAGGCATTATTAAATTTCAATAATATTACTGGTAAAAATTAATGCAGTGAAGACAATAAGCTGGCCAGGGCTGAGCTGTAGGCTACTAGCGGGGTTACAGGTGGCGGATAGTGACATGAAAGGAATAAGCAGTCCCCGTCAAACAGTGACGGTGCAAGATGATGTAGGAGAGCCTTAAAAGAATTCAAAGAGTGTACATAAGAAATATTGCCGCCATAAAATAAGCATAATTAAATTAATGTTTTGAGGAATTACATTTTAAATGAACGGAAATTGGAATGGGGCACTTGCGACACCACTCTTTTTCTATTTACTATGGGCAAACTCACTTATTGAACCTTATTGCTACATTTAAGGCTAGGAGTTATTATTTTATTATACTAAATCCTTGTTGTTCCTGGTGCAAGGGAAAGTCAGTAAATCACTATTCTTTTATTTCTCAAGAAGATAGCCATGATGTCAATTTAAAAAACTAAATAACCTCAAAAATTCATCGTTGTTCAAGCAAAAAACGATTAATTATCATTTAATCAAGTTAGATACTAGCCTAGAACAGGTATAAATGGTTTTGAAGTCTGAAATGAGATACAAATTTCAAACAAACAAAGAAACGGAAGAGAATAATGTAGATAATAGTTATAAAATTAAAATAACACTACTTACAGCTATAGAATATGTATGTAAAAAAAGGTTGTATAATGTTTCTATATTTTCTATATTTTCTTTGCTCTTTTCCGTTTTTATATTTTTATTTTATTTGTATAACGAACCGTGGAGTGTAGCACAGTGTCTAGACATCCGACTGCTTCACCAAAAATCGTGGATTTGAATAATAGTAGATTAATAATATTTCCAATGAAATTTGCCAGAATTACGAACAGGGAAAAGACTGCCGCCAACAGTGGCGTGAATACGGCTGACAAACTTTTCGGTTTTCCAAATCCAAAATCCTGACATGGAATTTCATTAAAAACTCATATTTAAATGCGCCACACTCATTCAGAATTTATTCCGTCTGTTTCATTTGTTCCGAACGGTAAAGTTTTCCAGGTGATCCCCAACGCGTGTATTTCAGTGATGAGCGACTTAGCATTTGATTTTTAGAATTAAGAATGAAATTGTTGTTTAGAAGACAAAGAATATAGGGAATATATAAACATTTTATAAAAAAATGTAGAATGTGCAAAATAAAAATGAATAAAAGCTAAATGTGAAAAAATTTAAGATGAAATCAGACAATGATATAGAAAAATTAAAATCATAAAGCAAAAACATAAAGCAATATAATAACTGAAAAGCAACGAAGATAAATTACAGAAAGTAAAGCAAATGCTAAAAGATGGAAGGAATGTCTACAAGAGCTGTATACAGAGCGGCAAATAACAAAAATATAGATACAGTAGAGACTTTGATACACTAATAGATGTAAAGTATATTAAAATGGCAGATATGATACTAGTTACCAAAAATATAAAGGGGGGAAATACCAGAGACATTTCGGAGTAGTATAATAATACCATTACCAAACAAAGCGGAAGCATCTAAAAGACCGTAAAATAGTTTATATTCTTAAGAAAGACCAATTTAGATTAAAAAAACGTAATATAAACAATGTTCTGGAATTTAAAAAGAAACGGGTATAGAGTATAAAGAACGATTTACAATTTGCAAAAAAACAGTGTTAAGAAGAGAAAAAGAAAGAAGCAAGAATAGAAAGTATGATATTGCCGCTATTATTTAAGCTATACATAGAAAATGCAATAAATAAAATTAAATAAAACTACAGTATATACATTTTTTTTTTTTTTTTTATTAACTAAATTTATTATAATATATTTACATATTTACAACATTATATTTTTTTTCTCTTCACTTGCCGCTTTACACCGTTTCCACATTATGGCAGGCCGCAAAGCTTCGTATTCGGGGCACCATTTTTATTTTCTCTTTCCATTTATCTAATTTTGTGTGTATTATCATGTTTGTTTATTTATTTGTTTGTTTTGGTCTTGTTATTATGTAGTGTTCTTTTATTTTTGTTTTAAATTCTTTATAAGTTTTCGTTTTTTTTAATATTTTCAGGTAGTTCATTGTATGTGATTAGTCCATTGCTTAGTATTGTTTTTTTCGCCTTTTCTGTCCTTGTTGTGTGTACATGTATATTACTTCTTCTTCTCGTGTTATGTCCGTGAATATCTTTGTTTAATATTATTTGTAGATTTGTTTTAATTTCTTTATTTTTAATTTTATATATTAGTTTGCATTTTTCTATTTTTATTTTTTCGTTAATGTTTGTTTCGTTGATTATTTTGTATACTTCTTCTGTTGGTGTTAGCTTTGGTAGTTTATGTATTATTTTAAGTATTTTGTTTTGTTGTGTTTGTATTTTTTGTATATTTGTTTTTGTTGTCTCACCCCATATATTTATTAAACAGTTAATTTTTGATAAATATAATGAGTAGTATATACTTATTGCAGTTTCTTTTAGTATGCATTTCCTAGCTCTATAGACAGCTCCTATTGTTGCTGCACTTTCTTTTAATATTTTGTTTATTTGTGTATCCCATGTTAGTTTCTCTGTTATTATTATTCCCAAGTATTTTGTCTGTTTTGTTCTGGTAATTGGTATGTTATTTATTTCAATTTTTATGTCAATATCTTTTGTATTTTTTTGTCTTATTACCATATACGTCGTTTTTTCTTCATTTATTGTTTGTATGTTTTTGTCGTACCATTTAGTTAATTTCTTAACGTCTTCATTTATGTTTCTTTCTATTGCTTCTTTGTTTTCACCGTGATATATAATACATGTGTCGTCAGCATATGTATATATTTCTCCAGTCAAGTTTATCTCATATATATCATTTATGTATAATATATACAATATTGGTGCTAGTACTCCACCTTGTGGTAGCCCATATTCTGCTATTGTTGATGTACTAAGTATGTCGTTTATTCTTGTTCTTTGTGTTCTGTTTTTAATATATGTTTTTAGTAATTTTAAATTTGTGTTTCTTATTCCAAGAGTTTCCATTTTCTTGATCAATTTGTCTTTGTCGATGGTGTCAAAAGCTTTTCTCATGTCTATAAATATTGGTATTACATATTGTTTTTCATCCAGCTTTTGTGCTATGTGTTGTATTATGTCAGTTGTTATACCCATTGTGTTTGAATTTTTTTGAAATGCATATTGTCTTTTGTTTATTATGTTATGTTTGTTTATGTGTGTCATTAATCTGTTATATATTGCTTTTTCTGTTATTTTGCATAACACTGATATAAGCGATAGCGGTCTATAATTTTCTAATTTTGATTTTTCTCCTTTTTTGTGTATTGGTTTTATAATTTGTTTTTTAAGTATTTGTGGATATTCACCTGTTTGTATCAATTTATTTATTAATTTTTTCAGTATTGGTGCTATTTCTTTTTTTATAACTTTTATTACGTCATGGGTTATTTGATCTTCTCCTGGGGCGCTTCTTATTTTTAGTTGTTCGATTATATTTTCTATCTCTTCTTCTGTTCTTTTGTCAAACGTAGCTTCTTCTTCTATTCTTACAGTTGCTATTGTTTCTCTATCATCATTCTTCTTAATTTTGTTTGCCAAGTTTTTTTCCACTGTTGCAAAGTAGTTATTCAGTTCGTTTGCTATGTCAATTTTATCTGTTTTTTTTGTCCGTGTTTTGTTATAACTTCTGTTATTTCTTGTTTCGTTTTTTTCTTTGTTTTGTTTAACATACTATTTATTTCCGACCATTGTTTAGCTTGATTTCCATTTGCATTTTTTATTTTGTTTTTGTAGTAATTTTCTTTTCTTTCCTTAATTTTGTTCTCTACTTCCTTTTTTTTTTTCTTTTAATATTTTTTTAATGACATCATTGTTTGGATTTTTGATGTATCTCTCTTGTGTTTTGTTTCTATCTTTTATCATTGTTATTATTTCCATATTTATCCACTCATTGTTTTCTTTTCTTTTTATTTCCGTTACTTTTGTATTTCTTTTTATTGTGTTTTGTAATATTGTTGTTAGAGTGTCAAAATCAGTTACTGTTTTATTATCTATGTTTTCAAATTCTTTCTTAATTTTATCGTAGTTTATTTTATTTTTTAGAACTTTTTCATATTTTGTTTCTTTACACATTACGTTCCATTCAGTAATTACCGCATTATGATCTGATAATGTTAGTTTTTTAACTTTTATTTTGCTGTTGTTATCTTTTATATTTGTTATAACGTGATCTATAATTGTCCCAGGTTTATCTGCGTTATTTCTTGTTACTCCTTCTTCGTTTATTTTATTTAAAATATAGTGACCATTTTCTACAATTATATTTTTGTAGTTGTTAGTTATATTGTTATTGTCTCTTAAATTTATGTTCATGTCGCCTAGTATTATATTTTTAGTACTAGTTTTTGTTATTTTGTCAATAACTTTTAAAAAGTCATCGTATTTTGCTGTCTGCGGTTTATATATTGCTGTTAAATGTATATTGGTTTTATTAAGTTTTATTGTTAATATTTCAGTATTTTTTTCTGTTCGACTTTTTTGTACTGTAGTTGTTATTCCGTTTTATATATATATTGCAATACCTCCACCTTTCATTGGTCTATTATTAAATATAGCTGTATAATTTGGAATTTGGAAGTATGTTTCTTCGTTTGTATATATCCATGTTTCATTTATTACTATGATATCTGCTTTGTACACTTTTGGTATTGTTAGTATTTCATCGAATTTGTTTCTTATACTTCTTGCGTTGTGTAGGTATATTTTTAATTTGTCCATTTTAGTTATCGTTATATATATATATATAATTTTTTTTTTTTTTAATATTCTTCTTTGTTTAACAGTTCTTTGACATGTTCAATTCCAGAAGAAGACAAGCCAATAGTTATAGGCTTGTCTTCTTCTGTTTTTCTTACGAGTATTCTTCCTTCTTTATACCACACCCATTTGTAACCTTGCTTTTTTAGTTTTCTTGCTTTATAGAATATGCTGTTGTTTTCGTATGTAAGTTGTTCCGTAATGTATATATCTTTTTTTCCTTTTAATCCACATTCATCGGCTTTGATTGACCCTTTTTCTTTTTTCTTTTCCATTATTTTCTTTTTTTCTTTTCCTGATTTGAATTTAACCAGTATTGGTGCATCAGGATTCTTGTTATTAATTCTATAAGCTTCAACGATATTATTATTTTTTGGAATCTCAGTATTAATATTTGTAAATATTTTTGCTACTATTTCTTTTATATCTTCTTTTTGATGTTGTTTAGGAATCCCTGCTATCACAATATTATTTTTTATTTTATCTTGTTCGTATTCGTTAACTTTTTCTTCTAGATCCTTTATTTGTTTTTTCATTTCAATATTTTCCTTTTTTATATCTTTAAGAGTTTTTTTCATTTCCTCGTTTTCTTTTCTTCCTTCCTCAAATTTTGCTGACA
This sequence comes from Tachinus rufipes, assembly GCA_963932245.1. Taxonomy (NCBI): domain Eukaryota; kingdom Metazoa; phylum Arthropoda; class Insecta; order Coleoptera; family Staphylinidae; genus Tachinus; species Tachinus rufipes. The sequence goes on along the minus strand of OZ010750.1, from coordinate 38,811,578 downwards.
TAAAGTCCACTGCCTTTTTTAGTTCTTCCAGGCTTGTTTTTATTCCCTCATCTTCGTTATTCTTTAGTTGTTTTGGCATTATAATTTTATTCTAATTTTGTTTTATTTTTTTATTTTTATCGATTTTTAATTATTTTCTATTAATATTTTATTTGATAATATATTAATTATTTAATTTAAATTATAATTAGAGATTATAAAAAAAAAAGTTTTAATTGATTTAAATTATTTTAATGATATTTTTATTAGTTTGTTTTGTTTTCTTTGCTCTCTTTGGGGTTATGTTTTATTACACTTTATTTTGATCTGGTTTTATCACTTTTCCTTCACTATCACGCTTTTAATTATTATTTCCACTATATTCTCTGTATTTTATTTATTGACTATAACTATTGTTTTTTATTTATTCTTTTCTTTTTCGATTATTTATTCAATGTATTTCAATGTATGTATCTACTTGTTCAACAAGTATATAGTTTTTTTTTTATATATATAATCAATTAAATTTGCTTAGGTTTGTTATATCAACATTAGCAAATAATGTGGTAATAAGAGGTAAGCTACAAAAGAATGATCAAAATTAGTTTGAAGGCTAAAGTAGCAAATGAAAAAGTATTAGAATTAGTTAAAAAACATATGGAACAAAGGGACAGAATGGTAAGATATTTTAGACATGTTAGAAATAGTAAAAGAAGGCGGGGCAAAAGAAAATCTTATTAAATACTACACAAAATAGATGAGAGAAGATGCAGGAATAAACAACTTTAAAGAAATTAAGATATTAGCCCAGAATAGGCTAGATGAAGATACGGAAATAAATATTGCAAAGTTAATAACGTTGATAAAACCAAATATCCTAAATGTAAAGTTGATGACGTTGTAAAGACCGTTATAATAATTCCAATAAAATTTGGAGAAATTTGACACATTTGGAAAGAAATAGACAAATTCTCGAAAATAAAAAGTATTAAAGCGTCACTGTAAGAAGCAGCTCTTAAGGAATGAGTAAAATTAATCAGAAAGCCAATTATAATACAACAAAACGCAACGAAATTAGGCATATACGTATAAGTATGTATACTCAATCCAGATGAAAAGAAGTAAACATTTCTAACAAAATTGATGGCATTGAAAATGTCAAACAAATTAAATACTGAAAAGTTGATGACGTTGTACAATTGAAATAAAATGCAGTAAAAAAAGAAATCAATTTGGAAACAAAGCTCTAACAAAAAGAAGTCGATAGATCGAAACTACACTAAAACTGTAAACTCTAAAATAATGAGTAGTAATAATCAGAAAGATTTTTATAATACTTCAAAACGTAGGGAAAGTAGACATACAAAAAAACCAAGTACATGGACCAGATAAACAAATGAAAGTAGAAATTGCTAAAAAAGTTTATGATAACCAAAGACGCCAAATAACCTAACTGCAATGTTAATGACGTTGCAAACATTTTGGAGGAAAATGCGCTATGGCAAATATCAAAAAAGTTTGCAAATCAGTCTGAGTGCGATTGATCGTTACTTTTTTGTTTCTTTTGGCTGATAAAGCAATGTCGAATAAAGTGCGTAGAACGAATTCTGACCTATAGCCGTTTTGTTGACTACCGAGTTTTCTGGCCGACAAGAGTTAGATCAATTGATTCGAGAAGCCACCGACTCGATAACTAACAATAAGTTTGAGTTAAAATGCTAAAAGCCATTGAGAAAAGTCGACAGGAAAAACGTAGTATCATTTTTGACACAGTAATGAAGCGTAAAAATGATTAGCAAAAAAAATAATTTGGTACAAGAAAGCGAGGAGAGAATAAGCCGCGGGTAACACAAAAAATGATAACTAAATTTCAAAACAGAAACCACAAAAGAAAGAAAAAAGAAATATAGAAATCTTTATACGGAACTAAGAAAAAAGGATAAAGTCAGATAGCAATGATTTGATAATAAGTGTATAACATAATTAATCAATTGGCACAGAAAACTTAAAAGAAGCAGCATAAAACTAGGGGACAAATAAGGAAAAAAATTGAAAAATAAAAAAAAAGATTTTAAATAGATGGATATAATGCAAAAAGAAAACTAGAAGTGTTGAATGTGGAAAGGAAGAAGCTCGTGGATAAAGACAGTATAGGTGAAAGCATTATGATAAAGAAAGTGATGTCGGCTATGAAAGATATGAAGATCGTGTTTGCAGAAAGCACAGAAGAACTGAAGATGCTAGTTAAAAAACTTAAAGAAATGCAATCAATGTATGGATTGAGTTTAAAAAAAACAAGACAAATGTTATGAGAATTGGAGAGACGGAAAAAACGGACTTGTACGTGAACGGAGATAAATTAGAGTAGTTGGAAAAGTATAAGTACCATGGTACTAAAATTACAGAAAATATAAAGAAATGCAAAAGAAGCTTGTACAAAAAAAAGCAATATTTTAAGTAGCAAGTTAGATATAAACTTGCAAATGTAAAATGTTTTGTATAAAGTGTGTTCCTATACGGATGTAAAACTTAGAACAATAAAAAAATGGAAACGCATAGAAGCATTGAAATGTGGCTCTGAAGGAGATTAATCGACATCAAGTAGTCAGACAAGATCCGGAATAAAGAAGTGTTAAGAAGAGCAGGGAAAGAAAGAGCGCTAGCAGATACAATCATAAAAAGAAAGAAATGATTGATAAGGCATGCATTAAGAAGAGATTGTTTATTGAAAGACGTGTTTGAAGGATTGGTGAATGTAAATCCAAAAAGAGAAAGAAAAAGATGAAAAATGACTGATATTCTAAAGGAGGAAAGGAGAAAAACACAATGAAATGAAGAAAAGACGAAGGACCAAAAAAACTAGAGGAGAGGCATGTAAGACCTGCAAAAAACAAAACATCAATGATGATGATTTTTTGGATGTACCACTACCTACAAATTTTTTAATAGACTCTGCAAAATAGATGAGCTAACGACAAACGTCCTAAACGAGTTCTTTTTAAATAATGAACTGAAACTAGCAATATTTGGGCGTAACCAAAAGGGTCTGGTATGTCTGGAAAGCTTTTAATGTTAGCAAAAAGACCACTTATATTGTTGTTGTTTTTCATTGACGTTGTTGAATATGTATGCCGAAGAGATTGTAGTAGAGTGCTGGAAAGGGGGTTTTGTATAAAGTGTGTTCCTATACGTATCTGAAACTTAAAACGATTGAAATAAAAAACGGAAACGCATAAAAACATTCAAAATATGGCTCTGGAGGAGATTAATGGACATCAAGTAGTCAGAGAAGATCTGAAACGAACTAATGTTAAGAAGAACTGGGAAGGAAAGAGCGCTAGTAGGTACAATCATAAAAAGAAAGAAATTATGGATGCTTTATGCATTCAGAAGGTATTGTTTATTGAAGGACGTGATTGAAAAAAAAAGTGAATGTAAATCCAAAAATAAGAAGATGAAAAATGAATGAAGGAATAAAGAAAAGGACGGAGGATAGAGAAAACTCGAGGATAAACCTGCAAAAAACACAACACTAATGATGATGATTGTTTGGATGTACCACTAACAACATTTTTAATCGACTCACTTGAAAATGGATGAGTTAACGACTGATGATCAAAACAAAAACTTTTTTTTTTTAATAATAAACCAAAGTGTTTAAGTGTTTAAAGTTAGCAAAAAGACAACTTAGACTACTTTTTTATTTACAACAAAAATATTACAAAGTTATGAAAAAGTTTATTCTGCAGACATACATAGATGTTTGTCAGGTACGGATGGAAAGGTTTTAAATCAATTTTGCAGCTTTGTGAAGACAATTTGTAGCTAATAGACTGGAAGCTATTTCACCAGCAATACTGGTAGATCGTGATTGTAGTGCAGTTTGATATAAAGTAATTAAAGATAATCTAAATAGTCCAATTATCTTAAAAAAAGGAAGGGAAAAGTTTAGGCATGTTTATTTAAATATGCAATCTACCAAACCGTACAATTGCCTAATGTGCTTAATTGTGATTCTGCAGACGCAAACGCTATCAAAAGTCGGTGAGTCGACCAAAACTATCAACCAGGCCAGTGTCGTTGGGACTACTTAAAAAGATGACAACATACGCCTGGTACATGTCCAGGAGGAGCTGTTGTGGCCAATACAGCGGAATATGTTCCAATTAAGCTGTTTGAGAATGACTCAGCCAAGTTCAACATTCAACGGCCGAATGTTGATGCAAGAAAACTCAATATAGCAAAACTACCCGGAATAAAAAATGAGTATGCCTGCCAGCTGTATGCATGGCAACTCGATTGAAAAACTTCTTTGTAATTGTATTATGTGTATATGTTATAGTTTTAGTTATATTTTCAATAGAGCAAAATATGTAGAAGTAGAGTATAATGGGGGAAAAATGATAACTCTTATGGGAATTAACATGGACTTCCGGTCGATCTAACACCGGATGTAAGTTCAACATATTAGTTCCTCGTTTGGCCGCCAGAGTGTTTGTTGTCGCTAGTGTCGCGTGTTGAGTTTCAAGGTTGTCGACTAGATGGCAGCACTTGTGTAGTTATACAGGATGATCGGTAAGAGCGGTAAATTCAAATTGTGCTCACTGAGTGTTGGAATGTTTTTTCCAAGATGTTTGCTCTGTTGTAGAGGCGCCAATTTCAAATATCGCCGCCATGTTGAGTGTTGGTTGTCGAGTTGTCCACTAGATGTCAGAGGGCGTGTGATGTAGTTGATCATGTCGTCACTAGACGTCCGATTGTATTCAACTTAAGTTATACTGGTAGATGTGTTGCATACACTTCACATATAGAGAGAGTATATGCAACCCATCTTAAGTTTCCGCGTTGCGAAAAAAAATCGATTGATTAATCATCAAATCTCAAGGTTGTGTTTCGATTTGCATGTATTCAGCCTGAACTGTTATCAACATCCTGTATTGTGTTATCATTAAACTAAAAGAATAATTAAACAATTTTAATTTTATAAAATATTACCTGACCACTGTTAGCTGAGATATACAATAATCCGAAAGATGAAAAAAGAAAAAACAAGCCAAAACTTAATTAGACTAATATCTACAAAAAGTTTGAAATACATATTAAAAATCAAGTAGACTTGTCTCTTAAGATCAGGCCGTTGTGAAAATGTTACAATCAACAATATCAAGTAACTATTGTAATTAAAAATTGAGCCGTATCGAAAGACACAAAATGAAACAATCTATATATGAATTTAGAATAGAAGTACGTTTAGTATAGGACATTTTGAAAACGAAAATTTGTTTATTAGTTGAAAAGATAGACAACACTTTTGTCTTATAGGTGAATATAAACATATTTGGACACTGTTTATCGATAATGTATCAACCCACACCGGAGTAGTTTTGAAATATCACTATTTATAAATCTGCGATTAAATTATTAATTCTCATCCACTGATTTGCATTAACTGTTTTTATTAAATAAACAAATTTAAACATTTATAACTATTTGTAAATTGTGTTGAATTATATAAGTCAAAACTGCAATAAAACTAAAAAAAAAAAATCAGTTTGAGGGTTGATACATTACAGCTGAACACTGTCCATTTATAAAATTAAAACAAAACCAAAACAAAAATGAAATCTGAGATGAGTTGAGTTAAGAGTTGGAAATTATAACCATATTAAACGGTAACATGGTGTATGTTCAACTTTATGTTTTATGTAAATTTTATGCATTATGACCAAACACTAAAGCTATTGCAAACATGAATCTAAATTTATTTTAATCATACACTATGTCTGTAAAAGAAGGGTAAGCAATGAAAAGGATCTGGATCTGTGATTGAACACAATTAGATTGAGATAAGGAATTGAAAAACTAAATTCAATTAACAATATGTATTTCCTATTAAAAACAATTTTAATAGTATTTTATTTATTGTTATTATCAGTAGTACTGTCCAAATGTGGTAGCCCTCGGTGCAGCATAGTGTTGTCGAAAACCACCATGAGCTGCTACACTGGTACAGGACTAAATTCTGCAACAATAAAAAAGAAATTTTATAATTATTTTATCAGGTTGAAAATTTGCAGAACTTAGTTTATAGACATACAAAATTCATACATAGGTTTATATATTTTTTAATTATTCATATAGGGTACTACTTATATCAATTTTATTAACAATTTATGATCTGATTATTTAACTAACATTTATACTGATATTTTTGATTAAAGATTAATGTATGTAAAATATATAAAAACTACATAACACATAATTTAAAAAATATTTTCAAATTTTGATGCAAATATCTAAATAAAATTATAAATTATATTGCAATTCCATCTCAATAGAGACATAAATTCGACCTAGGTTTTCACCCAGGCCAAACACTCACACATAACGTTCCACTCCTAGTTGTTTCACACCATATAAAATATCCCCACGTTCAAGAGAATATTTCATATGATGCGAACATGGACACCAGACGCCCGCCTGAAACAAAATAATAATAATAATAATATTACATCGCCACAATCAACTAGCAAACATTATACACCAACAGTTAGCAGCTAAACATAAGTTAATTACAGACTCACGCACTGTATACTTCAAGTATATTCCGAATAAAATTTTAGAAAATGAGACCTATAAAATGTATTATGACAGAACAATATTCACAGACAGGACAATTCATTTTAATTGACCTGATATCACTCTAACTGACAAAGTACCCCAAATCACATACTTATTAGATATAGCAGTACCTATTTCACACAACATGCAGAAAACTCATATAGAAAAACACACTAAATATGTAGAGAGCTAGCCGAAGAAATTTAACAAATTTGGAAAATGAAAAAAGGTTATTACTGTACCAAGTATAGTACCTTGCACGGGTGTAATACCACTTAACTTGACAGACAGTATAAATATTCTTAATATACCGTAATATATAATTTATAACCTACAAAAAGCGGCTATACTAAACACATGCAGAACGGTTCGAAAATTCATAAATTAATATCAATAAATTAGAACGTGTCTTGGTTTATACCCGCCACGAATCTGAATTGCCTCAGGTATAAAATCCAAGAAAAACAAATAAAAAATAATAATAATAATATAGTGGAATACTTACATTCGGTTTTGGAATAAATTACATCACTGTTGCCAACATGAAGTCACAGTAACCCATATCGCTCTGTTTTGGCTAGAAAAATGCATTCGAATGCATTTTATACTCGATATTATCTTTTTTTTTAATTATAATATATTTACATGTTTACAATTTAAGTATGTTTAGTTTTTTTTTCTCCCCACTTGCTGCTCTACACCGTCTCCATATGGATGGCTGCAGAACTTCGTATTCGGGGCACCATTTTATGTTTCCATTTATTTTAGTTTTTATTTATGTTGTGTGTATTATATATTTTTATTCATTTGTTTGTATTGGTCTTGTTGCTTTTTATTTGGAGGTTGGTTTTAATTTCTTTATTTTTAGTTTTGTATATTAGTTTGCATTTTTCTATTTTTATTTTTTCGTTTATCTTTGTTTCGTTAATTATTTTGTATACTTCTTCTGTTGGTGTTAGTTTTGGTAGTTTGTGTATTATTTTTAAAATTTTGTTCTGTTGTCTTTGTATTTTTTGTATGTTTGTTTTTGTTGTTTCTCCCCATATGTTTATTAAATAATTAATTTTTGCTAAAAATAGTGAATAGTATATACTTAATGCAGTTTCTTTTGATATGCATTCCCTGGATCTATACACTGCTCCTATTGTTGCTGCGCTTTCTTTTATTAATTTGTTAATATGTGTATTCCAGGTGAGTTTCTCAGTTAATATTATTCCTAAATATTTTGTCTGTTTTGTTCTAGTAATTGGTATGTTATTTATTTCAATATTTATGTTAATATCTTTTGTTTTTTTTTTGTCTTATTATCATATCAATTGTTTTTTCTTCATTTATTGTTTTTTGTTTTTGTCGTACCATTTAGATCATTTCTTAACGTCTTCATTTATATTTCTCTTTATTTTTTCTTTATTTTTTCCGTGATATATAACAGATGTGTCATCAGCATATGTATATATTTCACCAACCAAGTTTATATTATATATATCATTTTTGTATAATATATACAATATTGGCGCTAGTACTCCACCTTGTGGTAGCCCATATTCTGCTATTGTGGATCTACTAAGTATGTCGTTTATTCGTGTTCTTTGTGTTCTGTTTTTAATATATGTTTTTAGTAGTTTTAAGTTTGTGTTTCTTATTCCAAGAATTTCCATTTTTTTTTATCAATTTGTCTTTGTCGATGAATGCAGAACATGCAAATACACAGGAATAAGAAATTGATAACGCTGAGAACTGAACAATTCCCACAAGATTAATACATTTATTATTATTTTTATATATCAACATATGTAAAAATAATAATAAATGTGATTATCTTAAAAGAATAATTAAAACAATCGAATATATAAATAAAATATAGTTTATACATACTAGATTTTATCAAATTTAATTGTACGACATATATTTTTAAATCTGCATAAGAAAAATTTAAAAAAATTTATAACACTAAGAACTGAACCGAACAATTTACACAATATTAATTTTGATAATACCTGGTATCAACATTATAGCGTATCTCTAATGAAATATAAATTACCGTTTAAACTCGGGAATGCCGGACGTTGTTGGATGATAAAATTTACCTCTCAGCCCCCACGACAACAAGAAGTATCTGATTCCGAAATCACATGACACCTTTCCATGGGGGCACTACAATTATATTAACAATGTATCAGAAATATTACATATTTTTAGTTTTGTAACAATAGGAAATATATATAATGTTTGAAAAATATAATCATTTATTTGCCCTTCTAGTATAGTATATAAAACAGTTAAGTGATAATTTTACCAGATGTTGCTATCAAGAAAAGGAAATAAGATAAATAAACATACAATAAAAATATTTATTGAAGGTAATTAATTTATTAAAACATAGATGCTTTTAGTAATAAATAAAATGTAACAAATTAATTTTGCTTATTTATTATAATCATAATGGAGTTATTGAGAAAAAATATTAATAATATCAATTATAATAGTAATTTTCGCCGTGTTTGTTTATCACAACAACATCCGGAATTCCTTGATAGCCCAGTACTTACATGTCTTCCATTGAAACGAATTAGCAAGCGTAAACTCTTATCGTCTATCACTCCAAACTTATCAATTTATCAATACAATTTCATTTAATTTTAAAAATCAAACGTAACGTTTTAATAACTTTTCACAGCCATTTTTATTTTATTATTTTTTTCTTTCATTTGATATCAAACAACTCTCACACCAAAAAATACATTAAATTATTTGCAAAAAAAAATCAACCGGTCCTATATTATTCTTAAACGGAAATAAGATAAATAAACATGTAATAATAATAATACTCATTCAATGCAATTAATTTATTAAAGCATAGATACATTTTAATAATAAATCAATGATAGCAAATTTGTTTTAGCTATTATCACACAACTTATATAATTTATGGAAAAGTATAGATGAATTTTAATTTACGTTGAATTTTAAGTGATGTGTATTTATATTCAATTTAAGTTTATTACTACTTATAAACTCTACATTTGTAAAATATTTATAAATTTTAATTAATATGATTTGGATGTAGGATATTTTAAAATAAAAAACTAGCTTATGCTAACAAATTTAATGCCGACGTTTCGATAACTTTGTTATCTTCTTCAGGGCTAAAAAGAATTAAAACAATTACATTGTTGATAAAACAAACAAAAAGTAAATACATGAAGTGAAAATAAATATAAAAAAATACATGTACAATTAAAACATTTTTTTTGATCCTATTTACATCACAAATGTTAAAATCTACCTTTAAATGTCAGCTATAGTTGTCATGGTTTTATAATTGATCATTTTAATTAAGTTAAACACTTTAAAATACATTCACAATGACTACACTTATTTTATTGTTTACAACCTGGAGCTGTACTGGTTGCATACTACTTATTTGCACATTTGAATTAAATTAGCATACATATTGGACAATTTATCCTTATCCGTTTTAAGGTTTATGTTTTTCTCTTTTGTTAAATTAATATGTATTATTTCGCTAATTAATCTTTTTTTGTAACCTGTTTCTCTGTCCAATATTTTTGTATCACTAAAGTTAAAAGTGTGGTTTTCATTGAAACAGTGTTGTGCCAGCGCTGTTTTTTCTTTTTTGTGAATGTACATTAGTTTGCAATCTTGTTTGTGGTTGTACAGCCTTTTTCTTAGGTGTTGTTTAGTTTGACCAATGTATATTTTTTCGCAATCACTGCAAGGTATTGAATAAATAACATTAGCTTTTTCATCTTTGACATCTTGTGTTTTTAATTTTGTAAATATATTCCCTATAGTTAAGATGTTATATACTCCTAGACGTCCCACTTTATTATGTTGTAATACTTTGTTAATGTGATTAGAAATTCCAGGAATATGTGGGAATCTAAAAAATGGGAGTTTTTCCGAAGGTTCCTTGGTGGTAATATTGTCAGGTGTTGTTGAGTTTAAAATGTTTTTTACTACATTTTTTGGATAGCCATTCTTTATAAATAGTAATCGTAGTTTTTCCAGATTTTGAGTGTAGAATTGGTGATGACTTAAGTTTTGCATTCTTTGTTTATAAGCTTTTAACGTATTGAGTTTTGTTTTTAAGGGATGATTGGACTGAAAGTTAACTATTCGTTCGGAATGGGTAGGTTTCATATACCAGTTAGTTATTATTTCTCCTTTGTTCTGTCGAATTAACATCATATCTAAATATGGAATTTGATTATTGATTTCTGTTTCCATAGTAAAATTCAACTTGTGATGTATGTTGTTAAAGGTTGTTAATATATTGTCTTTTTTGTCGAAAGGTATTGCTACTATAATGTCATCAACATAGCACTTTAATAGTGGTATTGGATAATCAAGTTTGTGTAACGCTTGAGTTATTATATAATTTGTCACTAACTTTGCCAGGATAGGTGATGCTGGATTCTCATCACCTATCCTACCGTTAGCCACCGATTAGCCACCTTTAGCCACCGATTAGCCACCTTTACCCACCGATTAGCCACCGTTAGCCACTGATTAGCCACCGTTTAGCCACCGTAAGCCACCGATTAGCCACCGTTAGCCGACGCTGATAGAACAATTGACTTCCTTAAAAGTATAAATAGAAATAATAATAGCATCAACATTTCAGTATTGAGACGACGTGTTACAGTTAAGATGGGGATACTGTACAACGTAAACAAAGCTAGTGACTTAAACACCCGGTCTTATGAAACGCCAAATCTGTTGGAAAATAAAACTGCAAATTTAGCTTAACTTGAAACAGCTCCTAAGTATCTGTCAAAGGTTAGTGATGTGCCGTATAACAAAAAGCACAAAGCGGAATGTTTGTTTGTTCAGTGTGAAAAAGAAATCAACAATAACATTCAAATCGCATGTGTTTATTGCACTACCACATTTTCACGTAGCGATGCTTATGGCAGACATTAAAAAAAAAAGAATCAAGAAGAGAAATTGCTAGTAAAAATTGGTATAAAGGTTCTTCTAAGGATACCGCTGAAAATGTTTATAATTGATTGATATGCATAATGCATAAAGTAATTTTTACTTACCTCAGCTCTCATCCCAGCACTCAGTGTTAAGATGTGTTTTATCGAGGATGGTTGTATTGAGAAGAGCACCAGCTATGAAAATGTTGAATATACATATTGAGATCCTATTGCATGGCCCAATGCCTATATGATATCTGCATATATTACCCCCACTAACTCAAGATAATGAGACGTTTTTCGACAAATGTTACAACGTATTTGAAGCCGAAATAAGTCAAATGCATAAATTAAAATTATAAAACCAAACCGCTGATAGAAGTTACACCCAAACACACTAAATATACGGTCAAGGCGGTGCGGTGCGGCCGCGAAAGAGGAAGCAGATGACAAAATGGACAATTTGAACGATGAGAATGATGAAGAGGTACCGCATCAAAGCGAAGAGATACCGCATCAAAGCGAAGAGGTAGCGCATCAAAGCGAAAAGACGCTTCGTAAATCTTTTACACCACAAAGCAAGCGGACCATTAAAATTAAAAAGTTTTTGGAATCGTTCCACGAAAAACCTCGAGAGTACATTGCAAAAAGATTTGGTGATTATCAGAGTTTAGATGAGACCACCGTTATAAAAATTAATTTAGAAACAAGAAAATGGATGATTGGAATTCATGAAGTTAAACTGGTCAACAAAAAAGATTTTAAAATTGGCGACGTTACATACGATGGAACTACGGGTTTATACGAACTGCTTTTTATGAAAGATCCAGCAAATTATACAAAAGATAATTTACAGCATTATAAAAAAATATTATTAAAATCGCATGCAATATACCGTAATTTTGATTCAAATAATCAGATACAGGGATCAAAATCTAAAAAGGATACAAAGATTATTAAACCTTTGTTGGATTCCGATTTAAATCCCACCCAAGGAAAAGGATTTGATTCAAAGTTGCAAGTGCAACGTGTCCCTACGCAATACAAGTATTGGAACTATTTAAGCAAACTTGTGGATAGATTGTGTTTATTGCATGCATCGAGGAATGCGGGAAATAATTCGCACGATAATGAGATTGCGTCAATAGAAAAGGAATTGCGCGAAGAAGATGTTATTTATTAGTATAACGTTCTACGTTGATTTCATTTACAAGATGAGCATCGATAAGTTTGGACGCCATTCGTTGCAAAATAAAATAAACAAATGTGTGGGGGTAAGAGGACCACCGGGCAATGGTTTTAAACGTGATGCTGATGGACATTTCAACCTTGATGGTAAAAGAATAAAATATTTAGAATTACCGGTTAATGAGAGCGATGCCGTCAACAAAAAATATGTCGACGATTTGCTTGTTGAAGAGAAGAGATATGTTGAAAATTTAATAAAGAATGTACATAAAAAAGCCAATGGGATTATCACCAGTGTCCCCGGTATGATAGATTCCAAAATTACACCTGCACAAATGGATTTTTTGGATCTGCAAAAGTTATACTCTACTACTACAAATCACAAAATAGAATCAGTTAAAAATAATATAACGTCTGCGAATAACAAAATAGAAACAAATGAAAACGATAATGTAAGAAAATTTAAAATTGAATTAAATAAGCTATTATTAATTCAAACAACTAGCATCAAACAGCTGATTGTTCCATTAAACCGTTCAAGCCAAAATGAGTAAAGAGGATGTAGTGCGAGAGTTACACAAGCCGGCGAGAAAGAATTTTGCTCGAAGATGAACGATACTTAAAGGTGTTGACGATCTGTGGCAAATAGATCTTGCCGAGTTTCAATTATTCTCTCGTGAAAATAAAGAATATAAATATATAATAAGTAAATAAAACAACTACTATGTTTTTACCACTAAAATAATAAATTAGTGGTAAAAACATAGTAGTTGTTTTATTTACTTATTAAATATGAAGTACCACATAGTAACCGTCGCAACCATCTTGATGATCAATATAAATATATACTAGTAGTCATTGATTGTTTCTCAAAATACGTCTGGACTGCTCCCATACAAAATAAAACCGGTGTGATTGTTGCAGAAACCTTGGGGAAAATAATGAAAAATGCCGACGGACGAACACCGAAAAATATTCAAAGTGATCATGGCAAGGAATTTTATAACAATCAATTTTCTACATTATTGAAAAAGTATAATATTAATCATTACTCAACATATACAATAATGAAAGCCGCCATTGTCGAGCGTCTAATTCGCACGCTAAAAGATAAACTGTACAAACAATTTAGTTTACGTTACAAGGTTACGTTAGAATACAACAATTAACGTCACCGTACGATAGGAATGCGGCCAGCTGATGTACTTCCGGGCGGCGATAAGAAAGAGATGTTATTAAAAACGAGAGTGGGTGATATTGTGCGATTGAGTAAACCGAAATTCTCTTTGCAAAAGAATACACACCCAATTGGACAACCGAATTATTTAAAACTGTTAAAGTTAAAATTACCAATCCGGTATCTTACTTATTGGAATATTTAAAAGGAGATCCTATACATTTATTTGTTTGAAAAAATATGACGAAAAAAAAAGAAACAAAATGTTTGTAAAATGGTTGGGAATGGATAGTTCGCAAAATAGTTGGATTAAAAAACAAAATGTATAATAAATATATAAATAAATAATATTGATTGACATATTTTTAGTTTAATTGCAACCTTAATACGATGAACATCCTTATTATTTTTACCTTTTACCTGCGAACGTATGAGTATTTACATTCAGACAATGATAAAATTGTCGACCCTACAAACGCAATAATAACATTTCAAGAATTTTTTGGTTTACTAGTGGATGGAAAAATTAATAATGCTACACTAGATTTAATGCAACTCCCAAGATGTGGTAATTCAGATCAACCTGCAAGTTATAAAACTTTTAATGAAAAATGGAAACGTCATAATTTGTGGTGGCATTTTCATGTAATGTAATGTAATTTATTTTATCTAATTGATTAGATACATAATATTGGACATGTCAGGTAATAAACATATTTGTACTATAAACAAAAAATACATGTATGTCTAAAATGAAACACTTAAAATAAAATAAAATAAATTGTGACAAAATAATAGTTATTATAAAAAAATAGAAGCAATACACAAAACTATTACAAAGGTAATAACAGTGATGTCAATTAAATTTAAAACATAGAATAAAAATCACAAATTACAGTTGTTACAGATGGTTAAAAAGTCATTTAATGAATAAATTACATTTTCGCTAAGAAATTTTTTTAAACGGTTTTGAAATTACTGAAAGTAGAAATACTTTTTATATTTGTAAGCATATGATTGTATAGTTTTGGTCCAGCATGGTGTGCAGATTGCATACATTTGGTTGTTCTATGTTTTTGTAGATGAATATCTTTCGATGATCTAGTGCTGTATGGATGGTATGAGCTGTTTGAAGGAAGAGATTTTCTAATATTGTATATATATATATATATATGATAAGAGTTTGTAAACATATATATATATTTATACGCAATTTAGATGTTTTAAATGTTTCTTTGGAAGAAACTCCATAGTTTAAATTAAAAATTTTGGTTTATAAACACTCTGGAGGAGGAAGCTTTTACGCGCAAAAATTAGCTGAAAAAGCTTTTAATACGTGGTCAATTTATGCACCACTTAATTTTACTAGTGACCCCTTCAAATATGATATATTAATTTCAATTCAAAAGTTCAATCATAGTTGTATAATTAGTAATCATACATGCAAAGCGTATGAGGGTAAAGGAGGAACTTTGGAGCACGCTCATTGGCCTGACTCTAAAAACACCCCATTAGAAATTCATCTGGATGGTTTGGAAAATTGGACTTTAGAAATAAAACCACCACATTATCTAGAAATAAGTATGCATGCTGTGTTACTTCACAAAATCGGACATGCTTTAGGAATTGATCACTCAAGGGATTCAAATGCTCAAATGTATGGTTTATATTGGAATCAAATGAATTTAACTAAAGATGATATCAATGCAATTCAAGAATTAAAAAAATATCACAACTACAACATCTACAATTACCACAACATCAACCACCTTGGCAACACCTGTAACCAGCACAACACGTGTAAGCAGCACACCTATAACCAAAACAACGTTAGCTGTAACCAATTCCACAATTAGACCTAAAAATGTTACTCGCGCAAATAATACAAACACCATCATTTACCGTGATTTGTGCAATATTTCTAAAAATGTCGACGCATTTCTAATAGTTAACGGTAAAATATATATATATTCTATAACCAATGGGTGTGGGTTAAAAAATTAAATATTAATTCAAATGGAAAACCTTTATTAATTAACGAATGGCTGCAATTTCTACCTACACCGATAAATAAAATTCACACAGCATACCAACGTCTTGATGGTTTAATAGCTTTATTCGATAATTTATATATACATGTTTTTGATTTACCATCGTTAACGTTATCTAAATCATACTGCGGCCGTAAATACATATACCGGACGAACATAAATCTTCTACGAAAATGGGATTTACTTAAAAGTAGATAAATGTGCATATTATTTGAAAAGTAGAAAAATTGGTCAAATACAAGACTTTGCTGGATTACCAAAAATTATTAACAGTGCATTTTGATACACAAACGGGCTCTTATATTAAAAAAAAACATGTATAATGAATATAATGAATTTAGTGTTAAAAAGATTTTTCTTCTTTCGAAGTGGCCAGGTAGGACAATAAATTATTATTTTATATAATTATTAGAATTTTTTTATTAATTTCTAAAATTGGATCTGTACGTTTCGGATTTTTTCAAAATCCTTCTACAGCAAAAACTAAAAATACAATTATGGTGAAACAATTTTTTTTAAAATACAATCAGTTACATATGCAGAAATAAAACAATTACAAAAAACAGAACAACCAAATTAAAACTTTTAAAACACTTACCAATTTAAAATTATACAATTTTTCATTTAAAAAAGACATACAACTACACATTAAAAGTTATTTTAAAATTTGTAAATAAAATAGACCACCAACACATGGTCAATATAATTGGAATAGCCAAACAGCGAAACTACGTCGAAACAATGAATAAATAAACGGGCATGAAATTCTCTATTTCTAATATAATCATTTTTTCTAATAAAAATTTAAAAAAAATTCCTAGTATTTTACAAAACTAGCATGGAAATATACATTGAAAGAAATTGTCCCCACCGAGAATTAATAATCTCTAAAGTTTTTTATTAAATTGTTATAAATAATACTTAAATTATCTGTATCAGTGTTAAAATTACAACAGAGAAGTACATTAATAAAAAGCATTTCACTAACTAGCCATTTTTTTAAATTTAATTCAATGTCAAGGATTTCGGTTTTATTGAAATTAAACGAATGACCTTCTTCCAAATGATGACGTGATAAAGCTGTACCTCCCCCGCAAGAGTCACGTTGCTACCTTACGGTAGTTGCAGCTATGCTAGTCGGGTGGGTCGGGATTCTTCAAAGTCTTGGTCGGCGGGCTCCAATTGGTTTTATTATGTCCCGGTTATTGCCAGATAGACGGGCACACCCTAGGGTAAAACAATAAAATTCCTAGGATGGGTTAAGAGAATTAAAAAAGTAATACCCGAAACACAAGATTTATTACGACCACTGACTTAAAAACATTAAAACAAACAAGGTATTGGCTTTAAAATATAAAGTAAGAGTAACAGAAACTATCTATGTTCAAAATATAAAGTAACATAACACTACTACTCTACTCATTGACCGTTATATGTTTTCCCCATAAACACACAAATACTAAAGAAATTTACCAAAACCTATAAATTAGTTCCGGGAGATCCCGAACATAATTTATAACATACTGAATAACTCCATAAGCAAAATTGCTAAGTCCCATAAATTAGTTCTGGGATTTCTCCCGAACATAATTTATAATATAACAAACCAAATAGGGGAGTCGTTCGGTACACCTACCACGATTCGGACCCCCTTATTGAACTTGGAAGGTAAGGTCGGTTCAGTTCCACGATCAGACTTCCTCGAATGAACTTCTGCATCCGCTTATAAAGCAAAAGCAAATAAAGTGGGGAACATAAACCGTGCCTGATTGGCCCTTGGAAACACGTGGCTCACCCCACCAAAATAGCAGAATAGCCGCGAGCAGGTGTTCCAACTCACTAACAAAAACAGTGTTTACAACTGTAGGAAATAATAAAACTAAAATAGAAAACGGGATAATACTAAACTATTGCACACGCAATAATATTAATAATTGATTCATGCAACTACTGCACCGGAATTATTCGAAATAAAAGCAATCAGTTAATAGAATAAGAAATAACACGTGGTGCACTCTTGGTTGCCTATGTTAACTATCCACAAGCAAGCAATACTCGCAAACAAAACAACTTCACGGCACAGCTGTTGACCATGAAAAACTTGTGGAATGTTGTTGTGATTGTGCGTGCATAATAGTGAATCAATTAAATAATAATACAACATACTACAAAGTGAAACAACGGTGATTAATGTGAGTAGTGTGCATCAACCACGGACGTGGCTGAATAAAGCGGGTAAGTAAACACATTAATTAATACGGGCTTGCCGGACTCCTAACCCAACTCCAAAACAAAACATAGAACGGCAAAGAGTAGTTTAAGCGCTATTTAATCCTTAAAAATTAAAATAAATAATTCTGCCAAAATACAAATAAACATAAAGTAAATAATCCAACATCATTAATATAAATAAATAAGCAGAATCTAAATTCAAAATAAACAATAATAATAGTAAATAAACCAACATAAATCAAAAAAATAATTACTAAATAAAGTGTACAACGCGAATGATCGCACTAACTCACAAATCGTCCCGCGGTAATGTCTTAGGGTTCCTGAAGAACTTAAGTGTCTCCGTGTCTGAGACACGCATACGGTAACGTCGCACTCGGGGTTTGGTGCCTCTCCGGTTGCGCTTCTTGGGACGAGCAGCTGGCGTTGGAGTTGGTGCCGGAGGTGGACGCGGACGAGTGACAAGCACGGCCCCCCTTTCTGCCAACCACGGATGCTCTAGTGCCGATGGGAGCGTATACATAGATTGTAGAAGCATCAATGGAGGTGCACTAGGACCTGGAATTGCTTCTAACCTGGTGATGGCGTCTGGCACGGCTTCTGAGGGACCTGGAGCAGCTTGGCTGACCACGCCACCCCTTGGGATGGGCGGCAGAGGACTGATCCAGTCAGAAGACGCCTTCGGAGAGCTGTTCGGTACTGTAGAGGCCAGCGATGGGGTTGGAGAAGGCCAGGTTTTTGGTGGCGTATACAAACCAAATAACATTGCCTTTCGGAGTCTCCATTGGGCTTGTAGCTCCGCTTCACGGCTTGGTGATGGTGGTAAGGATATCGGGGAGGCGTTGAGTTCAAGAACTTCCATGATGCAAATCTATACAGACTCAAAGGTAAGATATTTGCACACAACATTACCATACCCCAGGTTCCTTACACACACAAGACAGCACGGAAAAACATCACAAAGGTAGACACTAACGACTAGTAATTAACAACCGCTAACACACTTACTTACTTGAGAGACCAAATTGTCTCTTATTAAATAAACTTGTAGGGATAAGTATAAAAGGAAAGCAGCATCCTTCATGGCGAATCCTGAGGCAAATTAAGACTGGATAACGAAATAGTATTCACACACCTGTGAATTACATCAACTCCGGAGAGACTTGCATGGGATTAGATGCACTTGGACAGTCCCAACCAATCAACAATAAGTATCAGCCTAAAAAGGTAAGTATAAAACTGTTGTGGTTAATAAGTAAAAGTAGTCTTTTTAAAAATCCCTAAAACAATAACGAAACTTTAATAACCAAATTAATATCTCAATAATAACCCTATAAAATCTAACAACTAAAACTTAAGTAACAGTAGAGAGGCCTTAAAACTCAATTACTACCGTTACAGGAGCATCGCCGCTTGGGGCATGCTACACTACCCCCCTCCAAGGAAAGAAAATATGACGAAGGAGTATTTTCAAAACCCTGGGAGCACAAGGAAAATAAAAAAATATTTTAGACTTAGAAACAGGACGTCTATGGCGATTCCGACTTAAAGAGGCCACAACTACATTCGCTCAACACACACTCACACAGACATCTATATATTGCGCATCACTACTACTCACCATTCGCACGTTGTGGTAACTCCGCTGGAATCGTCTGCATTCGGGAAAATGCCTCAACAATTGACACTGAACCCAGCACAGCAGGAATACCATTGACATCGTGAATATCTTAACTGCTATAACCTTTGGTAATAACTAAAATAACACATGCCTCTAACATAAATTTAAGCTGTATAAACCTAACCATGTTACTCACGAAATTTGCCTAACTTACTATTAAGCTCCAGAAAACTAAATACAACCATAACTAACAACTTGCTATGGCCTAACACGTATTTCGTCACGAAATTAGGACGAGACAGTCTCGGTAGCCTGTCCCTGACAAGTATGGAGATTAACTCGTTTCCACCGCAACTCTCATCCTTTATCAGACTTAAATCTGATCAATTAGACAATTCCTGCTTAACAGCACTTGCTAAAAAGTAACTATACCCTAAAATAACTGATCATACATACTTCTGTACAAAAACCACTTTTCTGTACAATAATCTACCCCAGCACAAATATAAGTGGGAATTGAAAGAAACACCCAGTAACTTGACATACATATCTTACCTAAAATGATATAGGTAGAACAAAAGTGCTTCTCACTCACTTAATTTAATCTTGGCCTGTAGGTCCCTCTCCTAGGTATGGCTTCAAATCCTTGATATGCCATCTACCGAGGTTTTTCCCATCTGACTCGAGTTCATACACGAGAGGACTCACTACTCTAACAATCCTACACAGAATAAACTTGGGAGCTAGTTTGGCAGAAAACCCTACTGCCGCGTCTGACAGAACCTTGTTGGCTTTCCAAACTAATTGCCCTTCCTCAAAAGTAAAATCTTTCTTTCTGAGTTTGTAGGCTTTAGCGTTGCGCTCGTAAGCCTTATGAAGGTGAGAGGCAACATCTTCATACACACTCCTTAAGTGGCCTACATTCTTTACGTATTTATCATACGTCTCTCTTACGGATACATTCTGATTGTTCCTTACCAGAATTTCATAGAAACTTCCATCGGATGCTACTTCTCTTCCGAACACTAAGGCATTGGGAGAATAATTTGTCACTTCATGTACTGCTGACCTAAGGGCACTTCCAATTCGGAATACTTCTTCATCCCAACACTTGTGAGGGTTCTTACCGAGGTATGATCTGATGGCTGTTCCAACTACTTTATTCACACGTTCTGTGAAGTTGACCTGAGGGTGGTATCTCGCATTATACCATACCTTCTTGACCTGGTATTTCTCCATTAATCGCTTGAAAACTCCTCCGGTAAACTGGGGCCCATTATCTGCCATCAAGATTTTCGGCACTCCAAATACTAGAAACACGTAGTTTTCAAGGTACTTTACCACCTCGGGTGCCGTTGCTTTCCTGGGAGGCTGTATTAGAGGAAACTTGGAAAACCAATCCGTAACCACTAAAAGCCAAGAATTCCCTTTCGTTGACCGCGGTAGTGGTCCCATTAAGTCTAAAGAAACAACCTCGAAAGGAAGACTTGCTTGTTTCTCCTTTCCCATTGGTCCCGCACGGGCCACATTAGTATGCTTCTGCGAAGCACAGATGTTGCATTGTCTCACATACTTAAAAACTTCTTTCTTCATTCCCCTCCAGTAGTATTTATTGCTCACTCGTCTTAGTGTCTTGAAGTATCCGAAATGTCCTGCAGTCGCGTCATCATGACTTTCACGCAAAACCTGCGCTATTCTTTCTGCTGGGAGAACTTCTTTCCACTCCGTAGTCGTAATTGGTATCGGTGACTTCTTGTCAAAGTGGCGGAATAACTTTCCACCTTCTAGGAGCCAATCTGGGTATTTAGCTGGGTCTTTTCTAACCTTCTCTAAAATATCTGTAAACCATAGATCTGACGTTAAAGGCAACTCACCCTCCAATAAGTGTATTCGGGAAAGCGCGTCTGGCACTACCATTTCCTTTCCCTTCCGGTGAATCAGGTTTATCCTAAATTGGGATAGTCTCATGGCCCATCTGGCCAATCTTCCTACCGGGTCCTTTAAGGTCTGTAGCCACAGCAAGGAATGGTGGTCAGTAATTGCGGTGACCTCAACTCCCTCAATAAATGGCCTAAATTTTTCCAGCGCGAATAGTAGAGCTAAACATTCGCGCTCCGTCACCGTGTAGTTTCTTTCGGTTCTTGTCAGAGTCCTACTGGCATAAGCGATGGCGCACTCTCTGCCATCCTCGTCCAGTTGAGGAAGACATGCCCCGACGCCGCTGTCAGATGCGTCGCTTTGGATGGTGAAAGGTTTTTCGAAATGAGGGGTGGCCAAGATCGGTGTCGTGACTAGGCTCTGCTTAAGTCTTAGGAAAGCTTTATCGGCTTCTTGAGTCCACCCAACCTTCTGGCCCTTCTTCTTGCCTTTCAACAGGTCAGTTATTGGTGACATTATCATTGAAAAGCCTGGAATAAACCTGCGGTACCAGCCGCAAAGTCCGACGAATCGCTTAATCTCTGTTGCTGTGCGAGGCACTGGGTAGGCTATCATACTACTTATTTTGTCTGGGTCGGTCCTCAAGCCGTGCTGGTCTACCACAAATCCTAAATATTTTAACTCAGGTTTACAGAAGTGGCACTTACTTGTGTTGACAGTGAGGTTGGCGTTCTTCAATCTTTGGAAGACCTCCTTCAGGGTTTCGAGATGCTCATCAAATGTACTATTCACTATCACAATATCGTCTAAATAAACGAATACCTTGGGCTCTATCTCCGGTCCGAACAGCGAATCCATTAACCTCTGCTGTACCTGCGCCGCATTACTGAGTCCAAAGGGAAGGACTTCGAATTGAAAAAGACCTCTTCCGGGTATTGCAAATGCCGTCTTTTCTTTGGAATCTTCATCTAGCGGTATTTGCCAAAAAGCTGATTTCAAGTCAATGCTAGATAAATATTTAGCGTCTCGTAATTTATTCAGTATGGTATCGAGGCGCGGCAAGGGGTAGGCGAGTGGCTTGGTCACGGAGTTCAGCTTTCTCCCATCAAAGCAGAAACGATACTCCGAAGGTGATTTTTGTACCAATAGTACTGGAGAACACCAAGCGCTCGCTGAGGGTGTGATGACACCCATTTTAATCATCTTGTCCACTTCCTGATTGAGGTGGACTGCCATGTATGGAGACAAGGGGTACGGTCGTTGCTTAATCGGCAGGCTATCTCCTGTATCTATCTGATGGGTGTACAGGTGTGTGCGGCCTAACTTCACCGTCGACATTTCGAGCTGCTCAAACAGGGCTCTTACCTCTCTTAGGCGTATTACTTTGGTCTGGTCTAGACTGTTCTCCTGTGCGATTCCCGCAACTATGCCGGTCTTCACCCTGTTCATTAATTCGGCACCAGTTCCTAATGAGTAGGATTGATCCCCTAGGTTTAGTCTCAGAAGGTTCTTTGTAGCAAAGTCCGAACCTAGCACGAATCCCAAAGGAAACGAAGGAATTACCAAGATCCTTGTGACATATATCATACTACCTATTCTGATCGGCAATTCCATGGATCCACACACTTCTCCTTTCGTTCCGTCGGCAGTGGACACCTGCGACATCTCCGGCGCTTCCATAACTAAATTCAGCTTTAGTAGCTTCTTATAAGCTTCTCTTCCAACTACCGATACGTTAGCCCCTGTATCTATGAGAGCCACAAAAGGTAATCCGTAGATGTCTATGTTAATGTGAGGTCTATTATCATTCTTGTTATGATGTAAGAGGGGTTTGACTACTGGGGCTGGTAACAAAAATTCTCTTACCTTAGTCAGCCATTTGCTCCACTCTTCATCTTTCTCGACCGCTTGTGTTGTTTCCGAGGCGGGGCGGTCGGTGACCCTCACCTTCACTAATCGTTTTTTTGGCACTTAGGACACGTAGCCACTATCACTCCTTGTGTCCCACATTTCATACAAAACTTCCGTTCTCGTTTTGCTTTACAATAACGAAAAATGTGTCCTTTCTTTCCACAATTCCAGCACTCACCTCTCATGGGTCTTGCAATACCTGTGCTGTCGGTAGCTGGTATGGGCACCTCTCTGTTGGTCTGGATGGTTGAAACGTCCGTTCTATTGGGCTCGTAATGGCTGATGGCAGGTAAGTCCGCTTCTAGCTTTCGACAGCACACCGCTAATTCTGCCATGTTATTCACTTCTACAAGGCTGATGTAACCAAGGTAGCTATGGAGTAGGTTCTTTCTTACTGCTCTCAGTCTCTGGTCTTCTGGCGGGATTACGGACAGCCTTTGGAAAAGATTCTCCATGGACGCAATATAAATGGCCACTTTTTCTCCTGGTCTCTGTTTACGCACTCTTATCTGCTCCCAAATATGATCGTCGTGGTGTGGCGGAAGAAAATCTTGTTTTAATTTGGCCACTAACTCAACCTAATCGTTTACTCCAGATCTTACTGATCTGAACCAGATCAACCCGGCTCCAGCAAACAAGTCTATTGCCGACAACAGCAAATCTCTGTGAGAGGCTCCTCTCGCTACTCTCAACTCCTCCACTCGTTCTAAAAAGGAAAGGACGTCATCCTTGCTATCACCGGAAAATGTCACTCCCCATTTATAGGCCTGGACAAAGTTGTTTGGTCTCTTTGGCTCTGATGGTGCGGGAAATGGTGTTGACGTCATTGCCAAGTCTAATTGTCTCAACTTCTCTTCGCCTGAAGATTCATCGTCATCCGATTCTCTGCCGGGTTTCATGATGAACGTACTCTTCATGGCTTCCACTAAAGTTTCCTTATTTACTGTTATTTTTGTTTCCTGGTCTATGCATCTGTCTCTCAAATCACTCGCTATTTGTTCGAGGTTTGGCTTCGCAAAAATTTGGTATCGGTCCAGCCTTTGCTTAAGGTGCATAAGCCTATGTTTTACTTTCTGCTCACAATACCGTCCATCATCACCTGGATAGTTAGAGATCAGATCATCAATCTCTTTGGATGTCTGTCGGATCTCGTCTGCCTCCTTGTTTGTTAGGGCCGTTCTTATATCTGGTTGGCAAGCGTCCTTCTTTTTGTTTCTAAATAGTACTTGTAGTTGTTTTTGGCTCAGATCCCACGGACCTTCGTAACCTCTTAGTTCCAGCTCGTAAGCTATCTCGTACTTTTTCAAATACCTCGCATTTAACGACATTTTCGCTACGAACTTCACTAACCAAACTACTAAATCCTAAACTGCTAAAAACCAGTCTCATTAACTTGTAATGACTAAACGAATTATAGACAACAAATACCACATACAAATTCCCAAAAAATAAAGATAGTGTATGTCAAAATTACAGTGCTCTTACTCGCATGCGAATCCTCTGTTCAATAAGTCAATCTAATCCTTCTTAACAACAAATCCAGTCTTGCTCGTCGAGCCCCACGTTGGGCTCCAAATTCGTGTACCTCCCCCGCAAGAGTCACGTTGCTACCTTACGGTAGTTACAGCTATGCTAGTCGGGTGGGTCGGGATTCTTCAAAGTCTTGGTCGGCGGGCTCCAATTGTTTTTATTATGTCCCGGTTATTGCCAGATAGACGGGCACACCCTAGGGTAAAACAATAAAATTCCTAGGATGGGTTAAGAGAATTAAAAAAGTAATACCCGAAACACAAGATTTATTACGACCACTGACTTAAAAACATTAAAACAAACAAGGTATTGGCTTTAAAATATAAAGTAAGAGTAACAGAAACTATCTATGTTCAAAATATAAAGTAACATAACACTACTACTCTACTCATTGACCGTTATATGTTTTCCCCATAAACACACAAATACTAAAGAAATTTACCAAAACCTATAAATTAGTTCCGGGAGATCCCGAACATAATTTATAACATACTGAATAACTCCATAAGCAAAATTGCTAAGTCCCATAAATTAGTTCTGGGATTTCTCCCGAACATAATTTATAATATAACAAACCAAATAGGGGAGTCGTTCGGTACACCTACCACGATTCGGACCCCCTTATTGAACTTGGAAGGTAAGGTCGGTTCAGTTCCACGATCAGACTTCCTCGAATGAACTTCTGCATCCGCTTATAAAGCAAAAGCAAATAAAGTGGGGAACATAAACCGTGCCTGATTGGCCCTTGAAAACACGTGGCTCACCCCACCAAAATAGCAGAATAGCCGCGAGCAGGTGTTCCAACTCACTAACAAAAACAGTGTTTGCAACTGTAGGAAATAATAAAACTAAAATAGAAAACGGGATAATACTAAACTATTGCACACGCAATAATATTAATAATTGATTCATGCAACTACTGCACCGGAATTATTCGAAATAAAAGCAATCAGTTAATAGAATAAGAAATAACACGTGGTGCACTCTTGGTTGCCTATGTTAACTATCCACAAGCAAGCAATACTCGCAAACAAAACAACTTCACGGCACAGCTGTTGACCATGAAAAACTTGTGGAATGTTGTTGTGATTGTGCGTGCATAATAGTGAATCAATTAAATAATAATACAACATACTACAAAGTGAAACAACGGTGATTAATGTGAGTAATGTGCATCAACCACGGACGTGGCTGAATAAAGCGGGTAAGTAAACACATTAATTAATACGGGCTTGCCGGACTCCTAACCCAACTCCAAAACAAAACATAGAACGGCAAAGAGTAGTTTAAGCGCTATTTAATCCTTAAAAATTAAAATAAATAATTCTGCCAAAATACAAATAAACATAAAGTAAATAATCCAACATCATTAATATAAATAAATAAGCAGAATCTAAATTCAAAATAAACAATAATAATAGTAAATAAACCAACATAAATCAAAAAAACAATTACTAAATAAAGTGTACAACGCGAATGATCGCACTAACTCACAAATCGTCCCGCGGTAATGTCTTAGGGTTCCTGAAGAACTTAAGTGTCTCCGTGTCTGAGACACGCATACGGTAACGTCGCACTCGGGGTTTGGTGCCTCTCCGGTTGCGCTTCTTGGGACGAGCAGCTGGCGTTGGAGTTGGTGCCGGAGGTGGACGCGGACGAGTGACAAGCACGGCCCCCCTTTCTGCCAACCACGGATGCTCTAGTGCCGATGGGAGCGTATACATAGATTGTAGAAGCATCAATGAAGGTGCACTAGGACCTGGAATTGCTTCTAACCTGGTGATGGCGTCTGGCACGGCTTCTGAGGGACCTGGAGCAGCTTGGCTGACCACGCCACCCCTTGGGATGGGCGGCAGAGGACTGATCCAGTCAGAAGACGCCTTCGGAGAGCTGTTCGGTACTGTAGAGGCCAGCGATGGGGTTGGAGAAGGCCAGGTTTTTGGTGGCGTATACAAACCAAATAACATTGCCTTTCGGAGTCTCCATTGGGCTTGTAGCTCCGCTTCACGGCTTGGTGATGGTGGTAAGGATATCGGGGAGGCGTTGAGTTCAAGAACTTCCATGATGCAAATCTATACAGACTCAAAGGTAAGATATTTGCACACAACATTACCATACCCCAGGTTCCTTACACACACAAGACAGCACGGAAAAACATCACAAAGGTAGACACTAACGACTAGTAATTAACAACCGCTAACACACTTACTTACTTGAGAGACCAAATTGTCTCTTATTAAATAAACTTGTAGGGATAAGTATAAAAGGAAAGCAGCATCCTTCATGGCGAATCCTGAGGCAAATTAAGACTGGATAACGAAATAGTATTCACACACCTGTGAATTACATCAACTCCGGAGAGACTTGCATGGGATTAGATGCACTTGGACAGTCCCAACCAATCAACAATAAGTATCAGCCTAAAAAGGTAAGTATAAAACTGTTGTGGTTAATAAGTAAAAGTAGTCTTTTTAAAAATCCCTAAAACAATAACGAAACTTTAATAACCAAATTAATATCTCAATAATAACCCTATAAAATCTAACAACTAAAACTTAAGTAACAGTAGAGAGGCCTTAAAACTCAATTACTACCGTTACAGGAGCATCGCCGCTTGGGGCATGCTACAAAGCTGTGCAATCAATTCTATTAGAGCAATCACGTTTATGTTTACACCTTTGGGAGCGCCTATTAGTCCTATTATGGCTATGTTGGTTATGGATGAGTTGGTGACTAGTTGCATGCGTGATTTGGATTTTGAGGTTTTGTCACTTTCTATTTATATGGACGATACTCTTATTATTCTTCCAAAAGATAAAATAGATCAATTACATAATAAATTTAACTCATTTAATGTTAATTTAAAATTTACAATAGAAGTTGCCATTGATAATAGTTTGCCTTTCTTGGACATATTGGTTATCATTGATAATCACGATATAATAACTAACTTATATTCAAAACCATGTGATAGTGATAGGACGTTGAATTTTGACTCGGATCACCAACTATCCCAAAAATTAAACATCATTAAAATGAATTTAAATAGGATACAATTACTTAGTGATAAGAGGTTTTGGAATAAAAACTACCATTTACTTAAGAATAAATTAATTCTTTTAATATTTTCTCAGTGTCCTTAGTATGTATGATATGGATAGGTTAAAGATGGCCAATTAGGACAAACAATAAGTTGAATTATGTGAAAAGTATTTTATTTAATACTAATACACGGGCAAACGTTTCGGGGATATATCTATTCCCCTTCATCAGTGCTAAAAACAGATATTATAAAAATTTGGTCTTATAAAAACAACATTAATACAATATATTACACAATTTAAAAATACTTAACTAAATTGAAACAAATTAAAATTGATAGAATGAAAAACATTATACGGCAAATTTGTAAAAAATATATTATACATAATAAGTAACAAAATAGTTGAAACGACAAATTACAAACTTTCACAAATGCCAGAATAAAACAAAACTACTATTAAAAAACGTAAAATAGCTAACCAAGTGTAGAAATAATTGAAATGAACTTGTGAAAATGATATTATTTATTAGTATAATTGAATTTAAATAACATATTATACATGTGGTATGAAAAAGGGAATTGGAATGAAAGCGAACCAACATCGTCCCAATCTAGAGAACAACTGCGAGTGGAATTGTGAGAAAACGAGTTTTTTTTTAATAATAATTTTTTTATAACAATGAAAACAAAATTTATTAAAAAACAAATAGTTTTTATTATGCTCTGTGTTCTTGTGAATTAAATTTATATTAAAAATCCTTTAGAGCGAAAGGAAATATTATTATTATTTGATATTGTATATATAAAATTATATTAATAGCAATTTAAACCAGTTTATCTATATGTTATTATTCCAAAAATGCATTTATATACCATCTATAATTCGTCCCCCCAACCGATAATCTCTTAATGATAACCAAACTCTTAACAAAATACAAATAACATGTTAAAAAACTTAAGATTAGACTTACACCTAAAAATTACATAAACACTTTTATATTCAACAAATGAGAGTGACAAATTAATTAATTAAATAGATTAAAGGAACTACATCACGGATTTTATAGTAATATTATATATAACACTTAAGTTAGTGCTATCAATTTGAAAGTTACAAGATTCATTCTTTTTAATGTAAATCATTTCACTTATTAATCTTTTTTTATAATTATGTTCTACATCCAGTATTTTAGTATTAGTGAAATTAAAGTTATGTCTGTCATTAGTATGATGGTCAGCTAACCCTGTATTCCTAGAATTGTTTCTACAATTTCGTTTATGTTGTTCCAACCTAGTCACTAATTTTTGGCTAGTTTGACCAATATACCTAAGACACTAGTATTAGATATTATAAAAAAGCGGTGGAATGTTTTAGAATCCTTTACTGTGATAGATAAAGAACTATTTATGGAGATAGTTGAGTTTTTCTTCGATAGCAGTTATTTACAATTTAATGGTAATTTTTATACACAAAAATTTGGCACTCCTATGGGAGCTCCAATCAGTCCGATTTTAGCGAATATTGTTATGGATGAATTAGTCACAATGTCGTTGATTGAGGCTAATTTTAATATTCTAAAATTATTTATATATGTGGACGATACTCTTATAATATTGCATAAGGATAGTATTGACGCTGTCTTAGATAAATTTAACGATTTTCATGAATCATTGAATTTTACGTTAGAAAGATCGGTAAATGGTGAGTTACCATTTTTAGATTTACTTTTGATACTTAAAAATAATAAAATTTGCATCGACTTATATAAGAAACCAAGCAGCAGCGATAGGATTCTCAACTTTAATTCAAATCATTTGTTATCACAAAAAATCAATATTATTACTTTGTACAAACAAAAAATTCTAACGTTATGTGATAAACAATTTATTAAAAAGAATTTTGATAATTTGAAAACTAGACTTACTAACAATAACTTTCCAAAAAAAATTAATCAATTCAATTCTGAATAATAACAATAGAGGTAATACATCCACAATGGTTCTTGCATCAGATACAGATCAAGTGGGACAACCTATAGTTAATGAAGATAAAAAAATGTGGTATTCTATCCCATATATTAACGGTCTTTCAGATAAATTAATAAGAGTACTTAAGGATGATAACACGAACATTACTTGCAAAGCAGCGAAGTTGGTAGGTAACCTTTTCTCCAAGTTAAAGGACAAGACATTGTATATAGATAAAAAATACGTGGTATATAGCATTTCATGTTACAATTGTAACAAAAAATATATTGGTCAAACTAGCCAAAAATTAGTGACTAGGTTGGAACAACATAAACGGGATTGTAGAAACAATTCTAGGAATACAGGGTTAGCTGACCATCATACTAATGACAGACATAATTTTAATTTCACTAATACTAAAATACTGGATGTAGAACATAATTATAAAAAAAGATTAATAAGTGAAATGATTTACATTAAAAAGAATGAATCTTGTAACTTTCAAATTGATAGCACTAACTTAAGTGTTATATATAATAACATTATAAAATCCGTGATGTAGTTCCTTTAATCTATTTAATTAATTAATTTGTCATTCTCATTTGTTGAATATAAAAGTGTTTAGGTAATCTTTAGGTGTAAGTCTAATCTTAAGTTTTTTAACATGTTATTTGTGTTTTGTTAAGAGTTTGGTTATCATTAAGAGATTATCGGTTGGGGGGACGAATTATAGATGGTATATAAATGCATTTTTGGAATAATAACATATAGATAAACTGGTTTAAATTGCTATTAATATAATTTTATATATACAATATCAAATAATAATAATATTTCTTTTCGCTCTAAAGGATTTTTAATATAAATTTAATTCACAAGAACACAGAGCATAATAAAAACTATTTGTTTTTTAATAAATTTTGTTTTCATTGTTATAAAAAAATTATTATTAAAAAAAAACTCGTTTTCTCACAATTCCACTCGCAGTTGTTCTCTAGATTGGGACGATGTTGGTTCGCTTTCATTCCAATTCCCTTTTTCAAACCACATGTATAATATGTTATTTAAATTCAATTATACTAATAAATAATATCATTTTCACAAGTTCATTTCAATTATTTCTACACTTGGTTAGCTATTTTACGTTTTTTAATAGTAGTTTTGTTTTATTCTGGCATTTGTGTAAGTTTGTAATTTGTCGTTTCAACTATTTTGTTACTTATTATGTATAATATATTTTTTACAAATTTGCCGTATAATGTTTTTCATTCTATCAATTTTAATTTGTTTCAATTTAGTTAAGTATTTTTAAATTGTGTAATATATTGTATTAATGTTGTTTTTTATAAGACCAAATTTTTATAATATCTGTTTTTAGCACTGATGAAGGGGAATAGATATATCCCCGAAACGTTTGCCCGTGTATTAGTATTAAATAAAATACTTTTCACATAATTCAACTTTTTGTTTGTCCTAATTGGCCATCTTTAACCTATCCATATCAATAAATTAATTGCTAATAATTATCCAAAAAAATTAATTAATTCAATATATAATAATAGGACAAGGTCAAAAAATAATGTTAATTCGGTTAATAATAATAAAGAGGGACAAATAATGTGGTTTTCTATTCCGTTTATACAAGGATTATCTCAAAAATTAAAAAGGATATTGGCTGATGATTCTTCTAACTTAGCTTATAAATCAGAAAAAACTGTAGGGAAACTTTTTTCTAATATAAAAGATAAAACTTTACCTTTTTCAAAAAAGCATATAGTATATGCTATTCCGTGTTTTAATTGCAATCTTAAATACATTGGACAGTCTAAACAAAAATTAATCGATAGGGTAAACCGACATAAACGTGATTGCTCTAATAGAATTGATTGCACAGCTTTATCACGTCATCATTTGGAAGAAGGTCATTCGTTTAATTTCAATAAAACCGAAATCCTTGACATTGAATTAAATTTAAAAAAAAGGCTAGTTAGTGAAATGCTTTTTATTAATGTACTTCCCTGTTGTAATTTTAACACTGATACAGATAATTTAAGTATTATTTATAACAATTTAATAAAAAACTTTAGAGATTATTAATTCTCGGTGGGGACAATTTCTTTCAATGTATATTTCCATGCTAGTTTTGTAAAATATTAGGAAATTTTTTTAAATTTTTATTACAAAAAATGATTATATTAGAAATAGAGAATTTCATGCCCGTATATTTATTCATTGTTTTGACTTAGTTTCGCTGTTTGGCTATTCCAATTATATTGACCATGTGTTGGTGGTC
This sequence comes from Tachinus rufipes, assembly GCA_963932245.1. Lineage (NCBI taxonomy): Eukaryota > Metazoa > Arthropoda > Insecta > Coleoptera > Staphylinidae > Tachinus > Tachinus rufipes. The sequence continues at coordinate 38,779,140 of OZ010750.1, read as the reverse complement.
TATTTTATTTACAAATTTTAAAATAACTTTTAATGTGTAGTTGTTTGTCTTTTTTAAATGAAAAATTGTATAATTTTAAATTGGTAAGTGTTTTAAAAGTTTTAATTTGGTTGTTCTGTTTTTCGTAATTGTTTTATTTCTGCATATGTAACTGATTGTATTTAAAAAAAAATTGTTTTACCATAATTTTATTTTTAGTTTTTGCTGATGAAGGATTTTGAAAAAATCCGAAACGTACAGATCCAATTTTAGAAATTAATAAAAAAATTCTAATAATTATATAAAATAATAGTTTATTGTCCTACCTGGCCACTTCGAAAGAAGAAAAATCTTTTTAACACTAATCAAATTCAAGGACGTAGAATAAACCCACAACAAAATATAATGAATTTACATCAACAATGGTAAGAGCAAATCAGAAAGATTTATCTTTATTTTCAATTAATTGTCCGACGCTCGGAATATTACAACAACTCAAATCACTTTTATTGTGTCTAACAAATTTGGAATAATTACTTACCTTTATGATTTAATTTTATTATAACCTGTAAAATGGTGCATGTAATAAATTGTAATGAAATAATGATGAAATAAAATGTTGTTTATTATAATATTGTTTTTATTTAGTTTTTGTAAACATACCTTTTATATAATTTATAAAACACATAAGAAAATATAATAACATTGGTAAGCATCAGTATAATTTCCAAAATCAAAATTACATTTTTATCATTATTTAAAACATTGTCCATTATTAATTGATTTGAAACATTTATTACACTGCGTTTTTTATCGAGGAACATAAAAGTTGCATTCATTACATTTGACACTCCCGGGATTATGCTGGTGTTTATTTTAAATGTTTCTGGACTAGTGTTATTATCGAGGTGTATCATTTTCCATTCCGAAGGCCAATTATCATTGATTCCTCTATCGATGGCGGTTATGTAGCATTGTCTGGCATCTTTTGGTTTGGTGATGAACAAAGTTCCATTAAACAAAGTTAATAATAGTATGAATGTGGTGCTATTCATTTTTGGTACTTTTGGCACTTTTTCTAGTTGATCGGTAATCTTGACACTTTTTGCAGATACACTTTTCTGCGATGCATCTAAAACAGTTTTTTATGGGTGGAGGTGGCCCGTCGATGTGGTCCTCATCGGTTGGAAGGTTGTAATGCTTATGACAGGGAAGTCTTATTTGGAAATATAAATCACTCTTACATTTTTCAGGCAAGTCCCACAATCTTTCTAAATTTAGTCCTTATAGCGATCGCAAATATTTTTCGGGCAGATATTTTACATATTCACCAGTTAACTTGTATTCATCATACAATTCGATAGCTTTATTTATATTTTCAAATAAACTTCTCTCGACTTCGCTAATTTCATCGGAGCTGCATTCCGCCGAGTTTTGCACACAGTTGCTTTTGCAATTCATAATCACAAATAATTTGTTTAACATTTATAATTTGCTGCAGTAGACTATCCAATCGATAGTTTAATTGTTGTCGATTTCTTAAATGCAGTTGCTTAATGGATGACTTTCTTGATGCATGCTTCATAACTAACCAGTTTTTCGATTTGGCAATTTCATTATTTATACTACACTCACGAGTAGTTTGCAGATCGTGCACCAGTTTCTTGTGGTTATACAATATAATTTCCCGCATGCATTCGATGTTTTCAAAATAACAATTATTTATTGTGGGCAAAGTTCTGATAAAGTCATCATCTGTATTGGCTTGCAATCTTGTAAAATTCAATTTGACAATTGTTATAATATTCAAAGAATTGCAATGCATTTAAGCGTTGTAAGCGATATTCGATTAGATCAAGGGCTTTCCATAACTGATCTAACGCTTTTTTGTTCAACACTATTGCCGCAACCCTCCACTTGATGCGTACCGTTTTCGATTTCCGACAGTTGGACATGTTGATAAAACACGAATTAAAAACATTGATTTTTGGTTTTAAATCAATCTCAACATCATCGGACATACGAGGCTTTTTCTGGCACTTACACGTGCACTTCCTTTCCATCGATGTACTCTTTTCCATGAAAGTCTTTTACTGCATTAAGGTGTTCCATTCCGATTGAATAAATGTAATATTTTTTTTTACCTGCAGACAGTCGAATACTCTGGTAAAATTCTCTAGCTGGACTCAAACCAACAGACACTTTCACATTATTGTTCAACGGGTAATGGATTTCATTAACCAATTTATCTTCGTCTCTTAATTCACATTCACGTTCTTTTAACATTTTTTCTAAGTAATCATCTACGTAGTCACTACTGCTGCTACTGTCTTCAATTGAAATGCACTGTGGTTCAATATTTTTGCTGTTGTCGCACATCTTATCACCAATTTTATTACTGACACTTATGACAATTTGTTGAACAATATCGTAAATTCACAAACCTCCTGCTCTGAGCCTGCTAACTTGCCGCATTCCAAATCGCTTAAATGTTAAAGAACGCTACGTTGACGAACTAGAGGCATTTTTTGAATTAAATGAGGAACGAATCAACTGATTTACACAATAAAATTGTAATATCACTGCACAGTTAATTGAAAAAAGCAATAAAATTTCTTAGTGTGAATAATTTACATATCAGTAATTTTGATAAATATTGAGCTACGGCTTCTTGGTGTTCTTTTACTTTTGGCGAATAGTATAATTCAAAGTTTTGTCTGCAATTAATATGGATTGACAGTAACTAACTGCTTTGATATGAATCGATTTTGCAATTTACTTTTATAATTTTTTCAAAATCAATTGTATTTCTGGTTTTAATTCAAATTATTCGTAATAAATATTTTAGCATCTTTTGCATCTAAATTTTTTGTTTTTTCACCTTCTCATTGATAGTTTGATTTTTGAAACTCAAAGCTGTATTATCAGAGTGAAATGAGTCATTTTGGCTTGTTTCTCTTCAATATTCCTATGATCGATTTTAATTATAGAATCAATTTTAATATTAGAACGATAATTATACTGAATGTTGTTTAACGATGGGCTTGAAATTTCTACATAATTATTTAATTGAATTACTGATATTAAATCTAAATTTACTGAAACCTGGGAATCTAAGCGGTTCAGAATAGTACATAATGCTTGATGATTTTTAACATTTGTTAAGCATTCTGGAATTTCTAATGAATTCTTTATTTTTGTATAAAGAGTTATAATTTGTCCATCCTTAACATTTTTTTGTATTAATTTGTATAACTTGTTCACATCTCGTTTCTACAATACAATTTAAATGTTTTGATCTTTAAAATTTAAAATTTTATTTTATTTCACAGTGGTGTCATAATTACATTTTATTTAAATCTATTATTGCATTAATTAGTTTAGGATTATCTAATCCTACTAAGCAATCAAAGTAGTCATGCAATTGAATAGATAAAATTTTAAAAATGTTTTTTTTGGTAATTGAAATCATTCATAGCATGGTACACATGTACTATACTATCCATTTGTAGTTGAAATTTTAAATGAGATTTATAATAATAGATTTAAAAAGAAAAGGATTTAGTATTACCTGTATCAATTAAAATTTGTTTTAGGCATTATAATAAATAGAAGTTTACTTTGATTATTACATACATTCATAAACATAAAGTAAGGTTCAAGACAGCTGTCTCTAAAAAAAATAATTTTTGATTGGTTCAGAAGAACAAGGCTAATTTTTATTGATATATTGTTCTTCATGTATATTGAACAAACTTTGTCAATCTTCATTAACATCATTCAATTTGTTAATATTATGTAATGTCTTGTTATTATTGTTATTATTTCTATTAAATAAAGTTGGATTTGTATTTGTGGTAGAAATACTCATTGCTCTTGGTTTATATGCATTTCCAAATGCATTGCTTGGAGATTTATTTATTATATTAATACTCCCAATACTATTTGCATTTTTTAGATTTCTACAAATATTTCATTGAACCTAAATTATTATATTTTTGCAACAAGACCTAGTAAAATTTATACATTTTTTGTTAATAAATTGGCACTATAAATAGGGTACTCAAATCCAAAAGCAATGATTTAACTAATAATAAAAATGATTATTTTTATTCACTTTAGCCAACTATATATTTCTATGTAAAAAGTCAAAACATTTACAAACATTAAAAAATAATAATAAACTTACATTTAACACTATTATATGTGCGTTTTTTATTATAGAAATTCGGGATTTTTAAATTTTTAAATTTTTTATTTAATGATTGTTTTGTTATTTGTTTTTGATGTTATTGTTCTTTTTATCCGTTTGGTTAAAATAAATGTGTATGTTTGTGTAAAAATGTTCTTTATTTGAATTTTGAATTAGTTGCTTATAACTCAAAAACAGTACATTTTATAAACAAAATATATTTACAAATATACTGGGAATTAATCTTAGAATTAAAAAAATTAAAAATATACAGGTTGTTCCATTTAAAATAAAAAGTTTACCAAATTTCCTCAAAAAATGAACATCTTTTATATTAACAACATATTTAAACCAATAAACTTTTGTTTAAAACTTTTTTGATTTTTTTTACGTTTGGAGAGTTATTTAGGTGTTCTGGTAATTTTGACTAACCCTGTATAAGTTGAATAAAAAATTATATGATATTTTTCTCAAAACGCAATGTTATTTTATGGTTACAAACCACATTATCTATGACTTATTATAACTAAATATATGTATATTAAATAAATCAAGGTTTTTTAAAGAAAAGATGATTTCAAATAATTTTATTAATTCAAAAGATTCTAATAGAAGTGTAGTAGACAGGTCATTCTGATTTTTTTAGACTTTACAACGAAAATAAAGTGCACGTTCACCAAACTTACTGAACTAACTAAAATAATAATTAGCCATGTCAATGACCAAAATTAAGTTAATAAAATAAACAGAGTGGAATTTTTGTGCGCAAAGGAAAAACAATTTTTGTGATATAGTGGTTCCGAAATTTTACTTGGCAACTATTGCATCGTATACATGGAGCATCAGCAATTTTTGTCTCCAAATGTTCAACAATGAAAAAAATTCAATTAGATGCATTCAATAGTAAAATGAACATTGAACTGTACGGAATATCCTTTTTTAAAAATAATGAAAATATCTCGCGGTCTATAAATAGACAGTACTATTTATAGACCGCCTGAGGGCAATTTTAAACTATTTGTCAATTTATTTTCTGAGGCATTAAACAATTTTTATATAGAATGACTATTGTATCTTATGTGGTGATTTTAATGTTAATCGTTTAGTTAATTAAGAACAGCGAAATATTTTATTAGATATATTTGAATCATATGAATTTATGGGGAGTCTCAAGGACCCACTCGCATCTTTACAAATGTTAACAATATAGTCTGAGTCAGCTATTAACTATGCTATAACAAACTTAACGGGTGAAACATACAATACTGTAAATATTGATAGTAGCATAGCAGATCATGTAATGCAAATATTAACAGTTTATAGCATAGTTTCAATACCAAAAGCTAATGAAATAATCACTTACAGAAAAGTCATAAGCAATTGTATTTAAAGTTTTAAAGAAATATTGTTACTACTGATTGGAATGTAACTGTTAACTTGAATTTAGAGTTTTCTAAATCGTGTTATAAATTGTTTCAATGCGCTTGTCCGTTAGTTTCTAAAACAAAAGTTGATGATATTAAGAAGTGGATTACTGCTACTTTTAAAAATAGATGTATTGAATTAAAAATGTTCTGCATTGTAAAAAAATACTAACAATATCAATACTGAACTATTATATAAAATTAAAAAATGACAACTTAAATTTAATATTGGTTTAGCCAAAAAGAACTTTATGTGCAGTAAAATAAATTTTAGTACAAATAAATTTAAAACTACCCGGAAACTTGATAATAGTCCAGATCGTGTGAAACCTAGGATCAATACACAATTAAATATTAATTCAATTAATATAAAAGAATGATGTTATAGCTAATGAATTTGGGCTCATTATGTCAATCAGTTGTAAACTACCTGCTTTTAATGAAAATTCTCTCTTTTTGGAGCCAATTGACTCGCATGAGTTATTTGAAACAATATCAAGTTTGAGTATAACAAAACGTTATATAGTATTAATGACATTTTTTTTTAGTTTAAAATGTGATATTTGATTTAATTATTGGGGAATACTTTTATTTGGCATTCAAGGACAAATTTTTTTTACAAATATTTTATTATAAAACACACCAACCGGTTTCAATACCTTTAAATAGAATCTTTATCAGGGTCTACAATTTAACACATAATATCAATTAAACATCCAACAACTAAAAATTATTTATAAAACATAAACACATGTTCTTTAAAAATATATGAGGTTAGACACTCACCTTGTTTTAAAAAAATTCATTACAGTCAACATATAACATTTAAAAAACCTAACGTCACATTTTTCATGAAGTAAATGAATTGTTTGTAAAATATGGCATCACTTGTTGATGGGTTTTTGTTTAGCAATATTAATCAGATATTATATTCACTTGTGATTAACATTTAGTGTCAACACCAACGCCAAACCCAAGACAATTGTTGCCGACATTCACAAAACAATAAGTACATCCATGTATGCAACTAATTTTACATAAAAATAGTATTATGCAACCCCCTTTTACATTAAATTATACCCTGCTTAATAATAGAAAAATTGAGACATCCGTTGGACAAAATAATTTATTCTTAATTTACACAATCTACAATAGAAACAGCCATATTATACTAAAACTAGGTAATTTGGTGACACATAGAATGGTTGACGGACGGGACCCGAAGTATATAACAACATTTACTTAAATCTGCCTAATCAACAACTTGAGTTAAGGGTTATTAAGGCCACACAATTTTACATTGTGCCCAAGCCGTGGTTTTACGAGCAGTCGCAAAAGGCTCCGAGCGAGGAGACAAAAAACATGGAGAAAAAACTCACATATTTATTTTATTTATTTTATAGGAATTGGTTTGTTAGAGTGTTATAAAGTGTCTAAGTCATTAATCAATTTTGGATCGGCAATAATCCGAATAGCTCGTTTCTAAATAGAGTTTAAAAGATATAGTGTAGTTTCCGATGCTCCTCCTCATACTTGGGAACAATATTCAATACAAGGATAAATTTTATATATATGCAAAAATTAATCAGAAGTAAAAAACTTTTTTCTATTAAGAAATCCTAGTTTTCTAGATACTTTCGAAACTATGTCGACAACATCCAGAAAAGATAATGTAAGATTGTAACACCTAGAAGATAAATTGAAGAAGATTTAGATATGGATTCGTTGTTTAGTTTAATATTTGGTACTGATGATACATCGGATTTAGATTTTGAAACAGTAAGAAGTTGATTTTTGATTGACCATGTTGGGAGTGCCTCATTCAGATATTGTTTTGAGGTCTTTGTTTATAGATGCTACAGATTCTAACCTAGAAATTTAAAAACGCTCTGCAAAATTATGAATAAGTCTTTTAGTTATTTTCAGAGTTAAAACCATCAATTCTAACTATATTTTTTTATTATCAAAAGTGTAAGTGTAAAATTTCTTAATAAATTTATATTATATCAACCAATCAATATGGCTTTAGAAATAATTACTCCGTTGAAATTACCACTTTTAACATATCTTTTTTTTTATTTGTCAAAGGCGTTTGACACAATTTGTCCTAAATTTATAATCAATGAACTGCATGCTATGGGAAATAGAAGAATTGGTTCTAAATGGATTGAATCTTACTTAAAGGACCGCAAGATATCAGTTAAAATAAAAAATACCCGATCATTGGAACAACATTAAATACGGATCTTACCTATAGTTATTCAAGATGCAACTATAATAATGTTTGCTGACACTCTAATTGCAATATCAGCCTTAAATAAAATTGAACTTGCGCATTAAATTAATAGAATTTTAAATGAGTTTCATTTATGGTGTCATAATAATAGATTAATTATTAATGCTGATAAAACTGTTATTATGCATTTTCATCAACGTAGACAATTTTCTAATAATTTTAAAATTGTTTTTGATAACAATCATTATTTATGATTATAAACTATAATTTGAAGAATCATACTTGTCTCTCTTTTTAGGAATAGGTTGAACATTTGCAATTTTCCAACAGTTAAGGCAAATATTTTGGTCAAAATGGGAGCTAATTCAATAGCATTTGTTTTAAGAATGATAGGTAGAAATTCATCTATAATTGATGCCTTTCTGGTATTTACATTAAGAAGATATCTTTCGACAACCCTTAAAATGATTTGGACCCATTATTTTTCCACTAGCCGACATTTCCTCAATAACCCTAAAATCTATTATACCAGCTATAGCTGAAATACTTACCAACATTTTTGATTTATCTGTATTACTAGGTGTTTTTCCATCTATTTTAAAAACTGCTTCAATAATTCCAGTTTTAAAAAAGTAGGACCAATTAAATATTGAAAATTATAGACCGTTAACAATCCTTAGTTCATTCATTAAATTGCTAGAAAAGCTAGTAAATAATAAAAGTGTAAAATTTGAAAATGAAATTGCCACTTTTAACATATCTATATTTTTTTATTTGTCAAAGGCGTTTGACACAGTTTGTCCTAAATTTATAATCAATGAACTGCAAGCTATGGGAAATAGAGGAATTGGTTCTAAATGGATTGAATCTTACTTAAAGGACCGCAAGATATCAATTTAAATAAAAAATACCCGATCATTGGAATAATATTAAATACGGATCTGCCCAAGGTTCCGTGCTGGAACCACTCTTGTTCTTGCTATTCATCAACGACTTACCTATAGTTATTCAAAATGCAACTATAATAATGTTTGCTGACACTATAATTGCAATATCAGCCTTAAATGAAATTGAACTTGCGCATAAAATTAATTGAGTTTTAAATGAGTTTAATAGAGTTTTAAATGAGTTTCATTTATGGTGTCATAATAATAGATTAATTATTAATGCTGATAAAACTGTTATTATGCATTTTCATCAACGTAGACAATTTTCACAATTTGATAACAAGCATTATTTATGATTATAAACTAAATTTTAAGGTAATATCATTAATAAAAAACTATCACATATATTTATCAAAAATTTAATCTCTAAACTCTGACATTTGAACTATTTATTATGTTTTAGCTTATTCTCATATAGCTTTTATAATGTTGTATGAGGTAGAGCAATTGATAATAACAAAATATTTATTTAACCTTCTTTTTATATATTTAAAGCCGTTACCCATGTGAAAAAGAACATCAGTGCTTATGAAACTAATAGTGCAAATCATGCATATAATACAAGACATTGTAATTATATCAGAACAGTAATTACAAGATAAGATAATAATTAATCATTTATAATCATTTGCAATATTTGTTCCAAATAAATAATCTCTTCGAGTAACTAGAAAAATCCTTTTCACACAACACAATTTTCCCTTTTTCTAGAAATAATAAATTGGAATTGCTACTACGAGTATTAATTACCATCTACCAAGAATGATTATATTTAAGGAATTTATAAAACGATCATTCACAATTTTGTCTAGTATTATTGCATTTATAATAACCACATTTATGCGACATGTTTGTAACATTACTTCAAAAATATAATACCTCCGAGTTAGAACATATTCTGAGACAATTTTTTTTTACAAAAATAGATAATACTCGTAATACAAAGAAAGTAACCGCATCATTGTTTTTGTGTTTACATAAGTCAATAAATAAAATAAAATGTCTTATTTTAAATAAAATTTCTATGTTAAATTCAAAACATGTACTGTATTATTATTTTAAAACGCATGACTAATACATACATAAAACCAATTAAAACAATTATGAACGTATGTCATTTGTAAAATAGATATTTTTGATAAATAGGTATATAAGAAAAAATACTTTATTATTTTTCGCCTTCATTTTATTTATTAGTATATTTTATAATAATATAATTTCTACTAATTAAAATAAATACTTATTTAGCATAAACTATTGTTAGAGAATTAGATCATTATATAAAAAACTTATACTATTATACTAAATAAATTATTTTAACTAGTATCATCTATTCGATACTGCGTACTTCTCATGTAGCATTTTATTTAGCTTTATGTGCAGCACAATACGGTTTTCAACTAGTAATGCACAAAACGGAGAACGTTATGTACGCTCTACTTTCTCTGATTGAGTAAGTGTGGTCGCGTTTCGCATACTTGAATAAATATCTTCCAACAAAATATGTCAATCAACGACGTATTTTTATCATATAAAATCTAGCAAAAATTAATAAAAATGAAATAATATTTAACAATACTAATGAAAGTAAACACTGAACAAAATATATTAAAGTTATACATTCGAGGCCACTCGAATGAAATATATAAACTACCGTTGGTTATTCTGGCTATACTGTGGAAAGAGCGAAGTCTAGAAATATTGATTAGTGAGAGAGAGAATCTCGTGAAAGTTTACAATCCTGCCGCTGCAGTGCACTAGTATTAAAATTAACCTATCTTATACAGTAAGTAATCCGACATAATATGTCAGTAAAATGTCAAATGAATTCTAGTGGAAATTAATAAGATTGAAATAATATTTAACATTACTAATGAAAGTAACACTGATATAATAAAATATATTAAAGTTATATATTCGAAGCCACTCGAATGAAATGTATAAGCTACAGTTGGCTACTCTGGGTTTACTGTTTTTAAATATAAATGAAGCACACACTGCCGGAAATACTTTTTCTTTGACAATTTTAATCCTTTTCATATCAATTTGATTGAGTAATTAAGTGAAATATTTTAGTCATAGGTTTGAAAATAACATTTAAATGATTTAATAAATAAGATTATCTACAAATTCAGGCACTGCAGATATGCTATATGAGTACACTTGCTTAATATTTTCTGCAAACGTTGGCTAGATTTAGAGTAATTTCTATATTAATAAGATAATAATATTATGGGTAGTTCATAAAAATATTATAGATTTCTGCACAGTTTTGTAAACAAATATATAAATAACTGTCAGTTTTATTTCAGCGCTTTTCTAATAGAGCGCACACGTTGATCTTGTGTGAGAGAAGTATGACATCGCTCAATGAATTTTATTGGAATAGGAATATCTACTACCTGCGCTGTATGCGTTTTAACCTTTTTTTGCGTACGGATAATAACAAAATTAATAAGAATATTAAATTATATTTTAATAGTAAATATTTAAAAAAAATTATCCATTTATATTAATATATAAAAGATATAATTAAATTTAATATAATTAAATTTTTTATTTAATTTTATTTAATATGCATATTTTGCTTGAATAAATCGGCAAAATAACATATTGAATAAAATTTGGAATAAAAACTTCTCTATCTAGTCGCATACCAAGATTAAAATTTGTATGTCCTAATATACGTTTATTTATTTTGAGTTCATAAATATATTATCACAAAACGCTATTTAATTTAATAAAAAAAACTCCTTTAATTAAGTTTAAAGTAAACTTTAAGTATTTTCTATATATTATTAGAAAATTAATATTAAATTATTTTATTATTTCATTTATTTCCATGAGTTTTGTCATAGAAATTACGTCATTTTAGTAATTTAGATATTGCGATATTTATATGAAAAAAGACCGACGCATCTGGCGGATGGTTTGTCAGCGTGTATATGTTTGCATAAGAGCCCTTATGCGAACATATACTTAAGCTAAGATTGGAATGCAATCCATCTATTCTTCTTCTTCTTTCCATGCCTTATCCGTTGCGAATATTGGCGTCATGGCTATCTTCACTTTATCCACGGCTCCTCGGAACAGTTGTATTGAGGTCACTCCAAACCACTGGCGCAGATTTTTAAGCCAGGATATTCTTCTCCTCCCCGGACCTCTCTTTCCCAGCACCTTTCCTTCCAGAATAAGTTGAAGTATTCTGTACCTTTCCTTGTGCCTCATAACATGCCCAAGGTATTCTAGTTTCCTAACTTTTACTGTAGTCATTATTTCTCGACCCTTCCCCACTCGCCGAAGAATCTCCTCGTTAGTAACATGATCTATCCACGTTACCTTCAGTATACGTCTGTAGGTCCACAACTCAAACGCTTCTAGCCTGCTTTCAAAATCCTTGGTAAGAGTCCAGGATTCTGCGCCATACAGAAGAGTGGAAAATACGTAGCATCGTAGGATTCTGATTTTAAGTTGTAGAGTCAGGTCTGGACTGGTGAATATTTTTTTCATTTGTATGAATGCAGCTCTTGCTCTCTCAATTCTGCATTTTATTTCCAAAGAATGGTCCCATTGTTGGTTTATGCAGGTACCTAGGTATGGATATTTATCTACCTGTTATTTAATAAATAAGATTATCTACAAATTCAGGCACTGCAGATATGCTATATGAGTACACTTGCTTAATATTATATAGCTCCATAATCTGGTTACACTCACTTTGCAATCAAAATGAAGAAGAGAGTGTCTCCGCTTGGTGACAACATTGAGCTTAGTCTTAAGCACTTTTATCTATAGCCCTTCCAACATGCCACACTTCACACTTCTTCTTCTGGAACCCGTAGCAGTATTATCTCCCGACATTCTTCTTCTCAAATCGCAACATTTTTCTTCTGTCCGCAATCCGCAGCATTACCTCCCAACATTCTTTTTCTAGAGCACATTCTGTGTACAATCCTTAGCATTACCTTCCGACATTCTTCTTTAAGAAACTGTCTATCTTATTGACGTTTATAGATGACTGCTGTTACGGATTGAGAAATTTTGCAGTTAGGACTCTAAAACTACGTATAGTAAAAACTTGGAAGTGAGTTTTAGAGTAAGCTGTAGCTTTCAGTTTTCTCATGATTAACTTTTTTAGATACTTGAACATTGTCCTAGACCGCTATTTGCACCATCAATTCATAGTGCCTTTTTAATCGCCTCTGATGTTGTGGGCTTTAGTTAGTTAAACTTATGACACCAAACAATTGGTTCCTAGGACAAATTCGAAGTTTAGCATTCCATCATTTATCATATTCCACAAAAGTGAGTTAATGCCCAAGTAATCGGAGTATCCTGTATTCGCATTCGATTTTTTAAAGTTTTCTTATTAACAAAGACATCTTCTACAACCTCCCGGAAATAAAACTGATAACATTTATGATATGAAGCTCTTTTCAGCGGTGGTGTCTATTTATCTTTGGTTAGCAGTTAGCACACAAAATGCTACTTGGTTATGTTCTTTATCCTAGTCGAGGATCCATGATCCAGTTAAATGTTTTAATCCTGAGGTCTAATCTTCAAGCTTTTTAGTTTCTTTGTATGATTTTGCATCAGTTGTTTTCTAAACAGCAGTAATATGAACTTACTAGTCAACATAGCCCTGAAAATGCGTGGCCTTGGCGGCATTTAGCTTTAAAACTGTGTTGTCTTATAAAAAGAAGTTTCAATGCAATTTAGTAGCCATCAGATCTGCAGTAAAATACATTAACGAGCAGACAGACAAGACGTGGCACGTAATATCTGACTCCAAGACGGCGTTTTATGTGCTTAGATCAAAGTAAAAACCAACAAAAGTAATAGTAGAGATAAAGCAAATAATTAGGGAGGCACGAAAGAAAACAGTTAGAAATAAGTTCAAAAACCAAGATAAGTCAAATCTGGTCATAAAATATTAAAATGTTTTCAAAAAGAACCATAATCGTTCCAAAAACTGATGTAAAATGCAAAATTTTGTTTATAAATTTTCTAAAATAGAAAATCCAGTCTTGAAATTTCAAACAATTGTTAGAAGGCACTAAAATCCGGCCATCAACTGTTAAAAAGTGTACAAATGTTGCCGAAATGTTAAAAATAGCAAAATCTGGCCTTAAAATTCATAAAAATATTGTTAGCATATTTTTCTCGCCCTCATATTTCACACCTTCTATGGGCCAATGCTATATTGGGATTACTGTAATTATCTTAATAAAATTCTATGGTTTTTTTTAAATATTTTGACAATTAAGCTGTCAAAAAACAAAATCTTTATTAAACATTTAAAAATTTTATAAAGTTAAAACAAAAGTTGAAACATAGAACTTAAGCAGAATTTAATTATATTATATATTAAGTTCAAATAACTTTTTTTGTATTTTGACAATTAATCTGTCAAAACGCAAAAGTCGTGGTTCTTAAGAAAATTTCTTAATATATTTCAAAAACTACAAAAGTTAGAACAAAATATGATTTCAAAAATAATTTGACAGTTGAGCACAAATTCTTCTAAATTTGTAAATATTAATAGTTTTCAGTAGAGCTTAATCAATTATTATGCCGTAAAAAAAGTTTCCAAAGTAAAAACAAATATACTAGCTTACAATCAAATTATTCTTCACCGTAAATCTAATTAAAACAAATTCTAAATTCTACCCTCCCTACCCAAATCTGTAAAGTACAATCCTGTAACACTACTGTCAATTAGAAAAAAAAATCTTACAAAATCCACTAATTAAATCAACAATTTTAAAGAATTACTTTAAACGTCTTACCGATTACAATAATTCATCATGTCGGTAGACATTCCAAATCACACACAGAGAAACTGATTCACATTTGATTACAATCACTTTACACATCAGTTTAACTAAGTTTGTCAATGTGATCTGTCATAATGCCTTATTTGTAAATAGGTTATGTATCATGCTTTGAGTCAGGAAAAAGCGGGAAATTTATATTTAAAATAAATTTTGATAAAATCGTGATAATAGGATTGTCGTTTAGAAATGTTGTTACATATTTTTAATTAACAATATTCTTAAAAACGTAGTAGTAATGCAGTTTAAATATGTTTATTTTGTTATTTTTCTGCAAACATTTTACAGAATAAAATGTCATAAATACAATAAAGTTAGAAATAAAAGATATTTTAGAGATTTCACTACCAACTTAAAATACATTTATTATATTAATCTAAGATCACAAACTGAGTTAAACAAAGGATTAAACTAAGATTGAAATATCAGCCCTAAGTCATGTCAGTGCATAGTTCAACATAAAATAATTACTATTCCAACTATCATGGCGGTAATTAACAAAAAAATAATTCCATTACTATATATTTTTACAGGGTTAGTCTAAATTACTAAAACACAACCATATCTAATTTTTATATTATATATATTATAATGAACAAAAACTTGTAATACCTTTGCATAACATCACCTCGCAACAGCGTCCTATCGCTTATCGGTTTTATGCAGTCAGATCAAAGAAATTTGATTCCGCGTTGCGGGGTGATGTTACGGGACGGTTTGCAGTACGGCACTTTGTTACAAGTGTGTACGCACTATTATAAACCCTTCAGGTATGCATTGTAAAAAAAAATTCACGCAAACATTTTTTTGTATACAAACAATAAAGAACATACAAGAAACTAAATAAATAAAACTTATTTTTTTTAATCTTTCCAACGATCCTTAAATTACTAATAGATTTGACTCAAATTATTTTTGATTAATAAGTAGAAGTAGTAATACAAACATTATTTATTTCTTTATGGTTTAATTTTGTTTAATTATTTTCCTTTTCTATCTTTTTTTTTTTCAAATTTAAATTCCAATTTTTTTGAAATAGCTCTAAAAAAAAGACTCAAGTTTAATCAAACTGAAGACATAGTTAAACAGTATCAGGTTCTTGGAATTTTAAGAAAAGAAAATAAATTGCGCTATTTTATTTCTTCGGGCACTATTAAAAAAAGCCATTACAACACATAATTGTAGTTAACAATTTGAGAAAAATGTCTTTTATTTCTAGGATTAATGTATGCGATCAGGGGACAAGCAACCGAAGTGGAATATCATTCGAAGCTACAAAAGAACATCCTACTATTATTATTATTGATCAGAATATTTTTACCTGTTTTGATGCGCCTCATTTAATTAAATCATTACGGAATAACTTTATGAACTTAAAACTTAAAATTAAATATGCTTGTTAATAAAAAGCCTGTATCTTGGTTCGATGTAAGTAACACTAACAAAATCGACAAACAAAGCAACACAACTAGAACAATGATAAAACTAGGAGCAGTTCATATGAACCTTTCAAAAAATGAGAGTTTTGAAGAACTGTTTAAAATATTTTAAAAATATTGAGTTTTATAAAAATCCAGTACTAAGAACTAACATTCATTGTGTAGAGGAATTACAGTGGACAATAAAACTGTACTTTTGTTGTGGTCGGGCTTAAAAAATGAAGGGATTAAGTATTTACTAACCAACTTTCTTAATCAAGATCCTCTTAAAATTTTTTCTGTTATCAGAAAGAGAGGAGAATATATACAACCCTTTTCCTTCTGTTTGTCAATGCCGTATTACATTCAGCATAATATGAATAATAAGCTTCAAATAGCGAAAACTGTGAAATTTACGACAGTGAAGTTCTTGAACTTTTTTCCTTCACTAAAAAAACCAATTTAAATACAACCGACAATAAACCTCTTGATATTTCTTATTAGAATAATACTGAAAAGCAAACACAAGTGTGGTGTAAATGTTTCAAAAAATATTGAAAAAGATTTTACCAGTTTATTAGAAATGCATAGTAACTGGTGGAACTGTAATAAAAATGTTCAATGTAAAAACCACAAACCTTATTAAATTATTAATCAAAATAAAATGTTATCGTAATTTAGTGGTGATTTAGAGAGTAGGACCTCTTTTGAAAAAGAGAAAGAGTCCCACACGGCGTCCGTAAAGTGATTCTACCTCCAACAGGAAAAAAACAACATTTGTAAACAATGAGATCCAAATAAATTTAATTGAATTTTTACAAAAATTAATAAAATTAGAAAAGAATTTTTTGAAGCTGTTAAGATTTGATTACAGTTTTATTTGAATGTGTAGATTATTATAAATATAACTATCAGCAAAAATGGCGATTTATTAAATTTTAATAGTCTATATTTTGGAATGTATGTTTGTTTGTTTCATAATTATAAACTGGTTCCTGTAGAAAATTTTCTTTATTTTTTAAAGCATAAATACATATTTTTAATATGAATGTACAGTTAATATTTTATTGTTCCGAAATATATTACAACATGATTTTATTGTAAATAATACGTAAAATACGTGTTTGCATAACAAATATTCTATGCCTGTCTTGTAATTGAAAGGGTCAATAATATTATAATACTATAATTAACTGCACTATAGACAATAGCATAATGCGGACATAAAATGTGATTCCGGTAGTTCTTTTCTTAGATTTATGATAGCATGATAGTGGTCTTTGCTACTTTTGAACAAACATTATCAATATGATACAACCAGTTCAAATTTAACATATTTCTGAAAAATAGCAAATATATTACACACGCTTATATTTTTTTTGCTTAATAAGCCCAGAACGACTATATATAAAAAATGCTTTTAATAAACTTTGTACAAATAGCTTGTTTAAATGTAAAATACTCTTTCAATCAACGCCTATATCGTGTTACTAAATTTATGTAGTGACTAATTTTGTAATATCATAATCTGCGGATTGTTATTTTGTCAATATTTGTTTGTTTTATGTAACTATTCCAAACTACATATTCATCTGCAATGATAAAAAAAATTTAAGTTTTGATATATGTATTGATCTTTGGTTAGAATCTTATTAGATTTATGTTATGAAAATATAATTAAAAATACTCTGTTTTTCAAAAGAAGGTATTTTGTGTCATAATTGATTTTGTGTTTTTTTTAAAAAAAATAAAATTTGTATAAATTAAGGGCCGGTATTATAAACCATAAAAATCTGTAGATTTTATTTACTAAATTCAATTTTGTAAGGATTCCTCTCGTATTAACTTTGTGAAAAAATTTCACATTCATTAATTATTTTATTGATTTTAGTTTTCATGTTTGGCCAGTAGAATTTTAATATAAGGTTATTGTAGGTTTCATTTATACCATTATAATTTTTTGCATGATATTCCTCAATTATTTTTGATTGTTCTTTGGTATTTTACAAAAATATTACATTTTATTAGATTTACGTTGTTGTTAAACAAATGTTGAGTTATAGCTAAAAAATTTGATTCTATATTTTGATCTTCAAAATAAACTCCGTATAATTTAGTAGGATTTAAAATAGAATAGAATAGAATATATATATTTATTGTTAAAAATGCTTATTGGCAACAACGTCAAGATTACATACTTTAAATAGCATTACAATTAATGTGCTATACATACATACATAAACAAACAAAAAAATACTTAAGAATACATTCATACTATATAATCAAAACATTAAATACACACAAATTACAATAATAAATAATAATCAACAATAAAATTAATAAAACTACATGCTCGTAGACATTGTACAATTATTAAACTCTTCCAAAATATAAAAACAGCCGTCTATAAGGAAGCATTTTAATTTGTTTTTAAAAGAAATAATTGATTTGGCCAATTTACAATCATTTGGCAATTTATTAAAAATATAACTACATGCACATTTTGGAGATGTTTTGTAGCGGGCTGTTCTATATTTGTCAATAAAAATATTGTTAGAAGATCTGATTTTGTATTTGTGCTGCGCTACTTCTTTGCAAGTGCTAAATAGATGGCCATTCTTAAAAACAAATATACATAGTCTGTATATAATGATACAACAAACAGTTAATATTCCCATTTGCTTAAATGTAGTTCGACATGATTTCCTATAATCTAAGTTGAACATTTGTCGAATTACGCGTTTTTGCATGACAAAAACTCTATTTATATCTTTAGATTGACCCCACAAAATTATGTTATAGCTAAGATGGCTGTAAACTAAACTGTAATAAACTGATTTAATATAATTTAAAGGTAACTGATTTTTTAAGTTCATTATTGCATATGTTTCTTTTGATATTTTAGAGCAAATATTGTCTATATGGCTAGTCCAGTTTAAATTGCAATCTATAGAAATACCCAAAAGTTTTGTAAATTGACATTGATTTATAATATCCAACGAAATGTCCTGCTGTATGTTATTGCGAAAAACAATGCTAGATGTTTTACTTAAGTTTAAAATTAAGTTGTTATATGAGCACCATAATTTAAATTTGCTGATAGTGTCTCTAGCTTTTATCTGAAGTTCTTCTGGTGTTGTCGCTTGAATAGTTACTGACGTATCATCAGCGTATATAACCGTATCAACATCAGTTAAATAATTTGGTAAATCGTTGATAAATAATATAAATAAAAGTGGACCAACAATTGAGCCTTGTTGTACCCCAAGGTTATTTTTTTTTATTAAATTGATGTCTGTTTACATTTACTACAACATTTCTATCACTTAAATATGATTTTACCCAACCATGAATTGAACCTCTTATACCAATAGCATAGAGTTTTTCTAGAAGAAAGTTATGATTAATTACATCAAATGCAGCTGTAAGGTCAAATATTAATGTAGCTACGCATCTCTTTTTGTCTAGTTGGTCGTATATATTTTGAACAAGTTGATAAGAAGCTGTTTCCGTTGATTTGTTTTCTCTGAAACCGTGTTGACAAGGATGAAGAATATTGTTTTTATAAAGAAAGTTGTTAACTCTATTGCAAAATAATTTTTAAATTTTTTTGGAAAAATAGCTTAAAAGTTTTATTGGGCGATAATTTTCTATATGCGTTGGGTCACCTTTTTTATGTAGAGGAATCACAGAACCCGTTTTTAGTATTGTTGGGAATACTCCTGATGTAAATGATAAATTTACTATATCTGATAATATACCAGATATTTCTAGTTTAATAAATTTTAATAATGCAATCGGTGTTTCGTCTAGTCCAGTACTTGTTTTATTTGCCATATTTGAAATTATTTCCTGAATTTCTGTATCTAATACTGGTTGTATATATATAGAGTTGGAATTAAAAATTGAACATGTACATGAAATAGATACATTATTTTTAAAATGGTCATTAATTTTATTTTGTGCCACTGTAGCAAAATAATCAGCGAATGTATTGCTTAAAAGATTATTATTTTGAATAAGATTATTATTTTCATTTAAAATCTGGATACTATTTTTACAAGGTTTACTGCCTGTATTATCCTTTACAATTTTCCATAGGGTTTTTACTTTGTTGTCAGATTTATTTATTTTATTTAAATTGTATTGATGTTTCCCTTGAAAAATTTGCGTCTTTAGTTGCTTTTTCTGGATTTTAAATGTGTGATACAGTTCTTCAGAATCAACTGATTTGCATATCCAATTTAAAAATTTCAGATGATAGTAGTTCTTTTGAAGTTGTACTGAAGGTTTAAACTTTATACTTTGTTTAACGCATTGCCTAATTTGTTTTGGACATTCATGCACCATAAAAAGTGATCCCAAAACTTGTCAAAATTTTTTACATTGATGTGAAATCTTGAAACATCATAATATGTCATAAAATAATAGATATTCATATTGTTAAAATTAAAAAGTCTTTTTTCAGAAAAAAATTTATAATCCTTTTCCTTCCTTTTCCTTTTTACACAAATTGAAGTGAGTATGCTTTTGTGATCCGATATCATAAATTCATAAACTGCACAATCAATTGCGTCTACATTTATATTCGTTATCATGTAATCTAACTGAGTAGAACAATTAAAATTTTGTCTTTTATCAATTCTTGTTGGTTCGATTATCAGCGAAGTTATAGTAAATGAATTAAGGACATCTAACAAAGTTTTTGATTGATTAGTTACTGTTAAACCATCAACATTGAGATCTCCCGTCAAAATTAGGAATTTGTAATGTGCCGATGCATAACTTAACGCAGCTACAAGGTTTTTTATAAACGTATTAAAATCACGGTGAGCGATAAATGCAGATAATACAGGTCCATCTATCAATAATAATTGAGGATATTTCTATGGATTTCTGTAAGGATAACATTTCAATTTCAGTTACAAATTTACAAATAGCTAATAAACTGTTGTGAATAAAAATACATGAACTGCCATGCATATCGTTATTATATTATAAAATTGAAGCTGCCGTTATCACACAATTCTGTTCTAGAAAATAGTTATTACCATTATCTTCAATACCTTTGTTGAATTTATCACTAATAGGTACTTCAGTTATAACATGATTCTGATTTAAAGAACAATTACTTTCATTATTCTGAATAACTGCGTCGTATTGCTATCACGTGATTAAGGTTTACAATATAATTACTGTTATCTACGATAACTGATGTTTCTGCAATTTCGTTGAACACTATTGGATTAATTTCAATCAAATTGTCAGTGTTGACATACTAAGAGCTTTTTAATTTATTGAATTGATTAGTAATTAAATAACAAAGTTTATCCATAAGTTTTGCCTTCCCTGCTTTATTAAGGCGTGATTGTTTATCAACAAGTAAGCTTGTCATTAACTTATTTATGTCAACAAGGGCAAGATTTTGCTTTGTGCTATAGTTATTAACATAATTAGATAAAGTAAAATTAATTGTATGTACAAATTTATTTCTAACTGGCCGCCCAATGATTAGTGGTACACTTACAAAAATTAAATTAGTTTTACGCAACAACGATAACAACTTAACTATCTTTTAATGACAAAGTAATATTTTCTAATTCTTGTCCTTTTCGGATTGAGACAGTAAAATGATCTTTTTTAAAAGGTCGTTTATGGTTAATACTATATTGGTCAGCTAGTTTAAAAACAATTCTATTGGTAAATTGATTTAATGGTTTTTCGGAAATCGGCATAGTAAATACTGGGTTTTCTACTGAAGTGTGATTAGTATTGTTAGATTTTGCTAATAAACCAAGTGGGCTATGGACTCTCGGTATGGAAGGTGGTTCCGTGGCTTCGTATCGGCGGCGGGCGGCTTGTAGGAGGTTTTCTGATGTCCCTTGCTTCTGGCTGTTACTTCTTATTTTCTTCCGTTAGCGGACAAAACAAGTGGTACCTTGTTTTGTTGCTGTTAGTAATTCAATCTCTTGTTCACTTAATTATTACTTTTTAATTTTTCTTAACTTAATTTTATTTATTCGGATACCCAATACATTTTTTTTTTAATTCCGACGCTATTTTATATTAGTCGTTTGGGTATCTTGTTCGCAGCGCCATTTATGTTATTCAAAACATTTTATTATGAACTGACGTACAAAAGTATAACTACAAAGGTTTTATATTATAATTTTGCTGATTTTATAAAAGTATATCAGTTGCGGGAATGCCACTGATGCAAAGGTTAGTAAACTTAGTTCTAAGAATATAATAATAGATAAATGTTAGAAAAATAGGTATTAATGTTACGATGACGTAACTATATGCTTACGTAACTTATCTAGATATTGTAACTAAATAATTTTAATATTGATTAATTGAAAATTATTTCAATTCCTGTATAGGCGGAGCCCTTGATTTACTATTATTGTATCTATATATCTATACGTGTTTTATCAATTATCAATCGGTAATTAATTTGTTTTATCTATGTACGTGTTTTGGACATACAATATTAAACCATGTCAATCATATCTGTGCCTTATTCTTATTCCTACCTCGACCCACACGACATGACTAGCTAGGGCAGGCTGCTATTAGGAAAATACCTTCAACAGCTTAATGTGACTAAAAACTAAAATAAAGAAACTTACAATGCAGCCACAATTCTGATGCACCGCCTCATGTTTGTTTTAAAAATTACAACGGTAGCTCTACCGGAATGAAAGCCGAAAGTCTTGCTGAAGGCTTTAAACAAAGTGAAACTATGTATGGTTTACGATACGCAACAATGATTGCTGACGGTGATAGCAGTACATATCGAAAATTTTTAGAAACAAGATCATACAAGTCACTTACAGTTGAAAAAATTGAATGCCGAATCACTTTCTTTGCAATTACTGTAATAAATTAAAAACTATTTCCGACACAAGATTTGTAATTAGTTATAGAAAAATTGTGTCGAAAAATATTTTAGCCTAAGAAGAGCAATAACAAGTGCTCGCCTTCAGATCTAAAAATAAGGATGTTTTAACTGCACATTTATTATTAAAAAAGATATCGATAACAGTTTGTATCATGTTTTTAGAGAGCATAAAAACTGTGACCTATATTTTTGCAAAAGAAACAGTACGGGCATTAATCATATAATTTAAAAAGTGCCCTGAGCTATTACATATTTAGACTTAACGAAACACTTTCATATATTTCAAATAATAGTAGAAGTTTAATTAAAAATGTTGATAGCAATAAAGTTGAACAGTTTAATTTAATAATAAATAAGTTTGTTGGAGGAAAAAGAAGTAATTCTACGCAACGAGGATCTTACCAAGCAAGATGTCATGAAGCAGTTGCATCTTTTAATTCCAAACGACCTCATTACGAACTTTATAAAACTTTACATGGAAGAAGCCCAAAACACTTAGTGAAACGTTATAAATTAAACGGTGTCGGAAGCAGAGGTGTGTAGCAACTCCGACTCCTTAATTTTTTGTTTCGACTCCGACACCGACTCAATATCTTAAAATTATGCAAAATAGTGCGCGGACCAACACAAGTAAGAGTGGAGTTTTAAAACTAATAAAATCGGATTTAAGAGAAGTTTTATTTATTTTATTTTTTGTAAAAATTATCTTATTAATATGTATAATTTTTTTGTATTCTTTTTCTTAATTTTTGTATTATTAAGGAGTCTGAGTCGGATTAGTTACAGTCGACTCCGACTCCTCAAATATTAGCAGACTCCACGACTCCAGACTCCGACTCCACACCACTGGTCAGAAGGCCAAGAAGTTCTAAAATCTAAACGTAATGGTAAGACTAAATCAAAAACAAAATCCTATAATTCTGGACCAGATGAACATTATGGAGCCACATGCTTAAAAGCAAATTTGGCAGACGACATTTTAGAACTAGAAAAAGAATTTTTCTTGATTTTTTTTTTAAAAATTTAAACTGAACCGCAGATGAAAAAAATACTTTAGAAAGAAGCACTATTCTTCAATCAGAAAGTGGGTTTTGGTTAGAAGAAAAAAGAAAGCTTTTTACAGCGTCAAACTTTTATTCAATTTGCACAAAAAGACCTACGGGCTGTTCTAAATTAGTTTTAAAGCCATGGAAAAAACATTGAAAAAAATGCAGTGAGCAGTTAGAAGAACAAGAAATTATTATTGTCGAACCAAATAGACTTTTTATTGATAACTTACATCTATTTTTAGGTAAAAATTATTAATGTTTTTGGTATTTTAAATTAAAACGTTTATTTTTAAATTTTAGGCGCAACTCCTGATGGTCTTGTAGAATCTGATTTAATTTTAGAAGTGAAATGCTCATACTCTGCCCATGGTATATATAAAAAAGAGATGACTTTTGGAAAAACAAAATGGAACCTAAGTTAATAAATTTTTATAAAAATTGATATTACTTGATCTGTTTGGTAATAGTAATACCAAAATCGTATAATCGTTGCAATACTGGCACCCAAATTTATAATGTACACCCGCTTTTGGGTGCCACTTTGTTTTCAATGGAAATTAGCAGATTTTCCATCTCCAGCAGTATCGAATCCGAACGCGCGACTCGACCACTGTTTTACGTTTAGAAGAACAAATAAAATAAGTTTAAGTGATTAAATTTGTCTTAAAAATTATAAAAATTAGACAAACTGTGTAGTTTATGTGTCTAGTTTATGTGTGTAATTGTGACTTTTATTACGACAAAAACTGGATGGATTAAATAATATTATACGTTTTGTAAATTATAGTGAGTTTATACATCTTATATTTTTCGACGGTACATCAGTCATATTGATAATTTCAAATAGTAATTAAAAATGGATGAAAATGACAGCGATAGGATAAATACTACAAAAGTAAAAGACTTGAGAATTCCGGAGATTAAGGAAGAATTACAAAAACGCGGTGCGTCACTCAGCGGCAAAAAGGCAGACCTTGTGAATCGTTTGAAAAGTATATTGAACTCTAGTTATCTGCCCAAGGAAAATATTAATGTTAATATATCTGAGAACAAAACTGAAACAGAAGAGAACACTTCCAAAAAATCAAAAATAAAACTATTTAAGAACAATCTCTCTTTAATTAATAAAATTAATAAATTAGAAAACGAACTACATTTCTTTAAAGTTATTAATACAAAACTGCAAAAGAAAATAAATATAAAAACTAATGCGATTTTAAGCGGGCACGATATGGGTACAGCGGTGTTACACAAAAAGACACCAGTTAAAAAAACGAATAGAGAATCACCACTATCATTATCATTACCACTAATAAAAACAACACAACAATCATCAATAGAAGATACCTGCCACCTGCTTGATAAATCTAAATCTGGTTCTGCATATCAAAAATATGAAAAAAATCAATCAATAACTAAAACAAACACCCATTTATCCCGTAATCAAAATCAAAATCAAAATAGTCCCGCAAATAATATAATAGCACCTACAATTAAACCAATAAATAAAAATAAACGACAAGTTCTATTGTTATCTTCTGGTCATGGACGTCATATTAGTTCAATGCTGCGGACTAAGCTAAATGACAATTTTGATGTAACTAGTATCATAAAACCAAATGGCAGATTTGAAAATATTATAGAAGATATTAACAAACTATTTAAGGATTTTACAACTAAGGATGTGGTGATAATTTTTGGAGGTGAAATCAACGCTGCATGTGCAAGCAGTCCGGAATTAAAAATTTTAGAAACTCTTATACATCAACTTCGCCACACTCACGTTATTGTGATATCTTCACCTTTTTGTCGCGATCGCTTTATTTTAAATAATATAATCCATTCAACAGAGTTTTTAGATTGTATTGAAGATTATATTGAAAGCATATATGATATTAATCACGAAATCATTATACTTGGTGATTTTAATATTAACTGGTTGAATCAAAATAACATATATACATCTAGATTAAATAGTATAATAAAAAGCGTCAGAATGCAACAGTTAATAAAATCTACTAAAATAACCAACTCGAGTTTAACATTAATTGAGTTAATACTAACTAATTGAGTTAATACTAACTAATAGTATTTACGATAGAACTATAATTACAGATCATGAAATTATAAAAATTGATTTGGTGAAGCATATTAAAATTAAAGAATCTGTTAAATATATATATCAGCGAAAAATTGCTAATGAAGATATAGATTTAATAATTTGTAATTTATTAGAATGTGATTGGGGGATACAATAACTCAAATGTAAATGATTTATATTGTGCAATAGAATCAAATATTATTACCTCACTAGATATTTTTTGCCCGAAAAAACAAGTTAAATTATAAGAATAGTCCGTGGATAAATAGGAATGTAATTGATGCACGAATTAAACGGGACATAAGTTATAAATTATTTAAATCTTCTAAAAAGCATGCAGACTGGGTTGTTTATAAAACTAATAGAAATAATGTTGTGGCTACGATTAGAAGAGAAAAACAAAATTATTTTCATCGAGAAATTGATAATAATAAATATGATTCTAAAAAAATGTGGAAAACATTAAAAAAACTAATTAAAACGAACAACATTAGTGTACAGAGTGTATTTTTTGACAAATCTGCATGCAACTATACTAATAATGCTGAAAATTTCAATCACTTTTTTATTAACAGTATTAACCAAATCATTGATGAAGTAAGTGTCAACAAAAAAAGTATATTAATTGATCCAACAACAAACAATTTTTTAGTAAAGTTTGATAAAATTACATATTAAGAACTAATTAAAATAATTTCAAGTCTTAAAAATAAATCAAGTAGTAGTGATATCAACATAAGTCTTATTAAAAAACTGATTCATGTAGTAGGATGTCCTATTTTAAACTTAATTAACTCTTTATTAGAGTCATGTATAATACCAACAAAATTTAAAACTAGTACCGTAATACCGATACCAAAAGTTAAAGGAGCAAACAAAGCAGACGAATTTAGAGGTATACACATGTTACCAGTCATTGAAAAACTGCTTGAAATTGCAGTCTACAACCAACTAATAGACCACTTTGAAAATAATGATCTTTTATATTATCGTCAATCTGGTTTTAGGAAATACCACTCATGTGAAACTTCAATAAAATTTCTTATTCATAAGTGGAAGAAAAGTTTAGATAACAATGAATGTATTGTTGCGCTGTTTATTGATTTTAAACGGGCGTTTGAAACAATAAACAGGAATCTATTACTTGATAAGTTGTTTTATTATGGCATTAGAGGTGCAGCATTATTATGGCTACAAAATTATCTTACAGAAAGATCTCAGATCACTAAATATAATACTCAGTGTTCCAAAAGTCTAATAAACCAACATGGTATACCACAAGGTAGTGTATTAGGGCCATTGCTTTTCATTATTTATATAAATGACCTATACTGCTCAATTTCTAGGTGTGAGTTAAAACTTTTTGCAGATGATACTTTTATTTATGTAAGTGGAAAAAATGTAAACGAACAAGTATATTTTATTAACAAAGATGTAAAATCTTTAGAAGAGCAACCAATTACTAATAAATGTTAATTAAACTAAAACCATGCTCATTAGTAATAAACATTGTTGTGATATTGGTACTAGACCATCTATTGAAGTTAATGACCAAATAATAGAATGGGTTGATAACATAAAGTATTTAGGTGTTACAATTGATAGAAACTTAAATTTTAACAAACATTTCAATTCTATTATCAATAACATTAGTAAAAAAATAGGATTCTTGAGGCAAGTATCACCAACAATAAGTATTTTTAATAGAATAATTATCTACAACACCGTAATAAAGCCACACTACCAGTACTGCTGCACAATCATGTATATGCTAAATCAATCACAGAATAATAAATTACAAGTACTTCAAAATCGAGCTATGCGTGTTATTTTGAAATGCAACAGATATACTCCTACTAAACTAATGCTTAATACTTTGAACTGGCTTTCAATACTTGATCTCATAAATTTTTATACATTAATTTTTATATTTAAAATTAAAATAAATAAAATGCCAAGTTATTTTCACCTGCAATCCAATAATGAATACCATTCTTATTCTACCCGAAGTAATAACCATTTTAGAACTCAACGTGTTAGAAAAAAATCTACACATATTTCAATTTTATTTGATGGGGTAAAAAAATTTAATGATCTTCCAAATCTGCTAAAACTGTAAAACAATTTAAATAATTATTTCTTTCGTACCTTACCAAAAAATAATTAAAAACTTTATTTTAAATTATTATTGTGCAATATGCATTTTTTATTATTTTTATGACTCTGTTTATAATTTTGATTCTATTTTTATTTTTATATTTTAAGTGTACCTTATGTATATTGCGTAATATTTGTGTTTTCTGTATATGTGGCAATATTGCTAAATAAATTTTATATTATTATTATTATTATTATTATTATTATTATCCATCTACCGGCGAAAATACAATTTTTCGTATAGGTGTCATTTTTACCCATATTACATCGTCTTATGTTGCAATAGTTCAAAAGATTACCATCAGAGCCCGCCTTCTGAAATATGTCTGTATAAAAGTTTTATAAAGCACGACAATGTGGCACTAAATAAATAATAGATTTGTTTATTAATTGATTATTTATATTTTATTAATATTATAATGCCTTGCAGGCTACAACTTCATAACTAACTAAAATTAACATATGGTTAGTATTTATACCATTCTACAAAAGCAGCATAAACTGCATTGCGTGTTAATAATCACAGCATGCAGATTAACACCTGCATCGTTTAATGCACGGGAGTGGAATCTTCTTATCTGGGTATATTTAGTTACATATATACTCTTCCTTTCTTTAAGAGAGGATTCCATTTATTAAAAAATAACTTTATTTTCCTAATTCTAAAACATCAGATGGATTTATTTGCTCTGGTTTAATAAATTTCTTACATAACAATTTATTTTTATTTTTATATAACACACCAAATGAGATAACAAAAACTATAATTACGATTATAAGAGAATTAAAATAACCATGATAATTTTCTTGCGTTTCATTGATTTCGGGTAGTTCATTTATAATTATGTTTTCTTTATTTATTTGTTTTAATTTTAATGTTTTATTTCTTTGGCTTTGTAATTCTGGTACTTAAATCATAATTATTGATCTTACAATTTTGATTAGTTTTAAATCTATAAACACCTCGAATTTGTTGATGTACTATTTTATCTGCATCTTATTACTATATTTTTATTACTAGTACTGGCAACTATTGCTAAATTTTCGTTTTCAATTTTCATGATTAAAAACGCATCGTCGATTTTATGATATTTGCAATTTCCATGATCATGATTTAAAATAATGCTCTTAGTACAATTATCTGTCTCTATATAATTTGTTTTACAAAAGTACTTGTTGTTAATTTTAATACAATGATGTGTATTTTACAATGAATTGTGGTTTAAAATTAATAATTTCTTTTCTTCATTCATCATGAACATTTGTTCATCACTAACGCTTGGTATCGGGGTTAGTTAATTTACTACTTTCGTTATTATAATATACAGGTATATCTAACAAATATTCAATTTGATTCTTATTGATTTTGCAATGGCTAGTTATTTGCATGGTTAGTTCCCAAAAATTCAGATTTTGACTTGTGTTTTCGATTATTTTAAATAGTTCATTTTTCGGAATTATTGAACTATGCAGTTTATTAAGGTTGCAAAAGGTCAAACTTGTTTCTATTTCATCCAAAATATTGATTAGATTTAAGCTCAATAGAATTATTTGATTATTATAATATAGCATCAAATTGCATTATTCGTGGCTTTAGACTTAATTTGTTATGTTGAATATTTTTAATTTGTTCGTTAAATTTTGATATCATTTCTTTATTTATGCGAATATTTTCGAAACTTTGCTTTTGAAGAATATGTTGGTTTTGTTGTATTTTGTTTAATATACCATCATATTTGTCTCTATCTTCTTCGTTCAAGTTTCCTGTTAAACTTTTAATAATGGTACCTAAGCCATTTACAACTCCTCGTTTCTTTTATTTCTTATTATTAACTTAAATAATATATCATTTTTATAATTAACGATTTTCTTATATTCTAATTCTAAGGTATCTATTCTATAATTATAGTAAGAATAATAAGAATATGTATATATGTTTACGTGTTCTAGGCCTAGTATGTTTGTTCCAGGATTATCCTTCAATGGGATTAATTCTTGACATTTACAGAAGAGTCTGTAACAAAAAGACGTTTTCTTTTAATTTTATCCATTTTATGTTTTTTTTGTCTGGTTTAATTTTATCATTCCTAGTTTTGGAATACATTCTTTGACTTTGTAACATTTATATAATGGTTTTTTAATTTTTTGTATTTTTCTTTTGCTTTATTTAATTAGTACTGTGTCTAATTTTAAATTATCAAAGTTTTGATACTGAGGTGGTTTTGAAAACCTTTTGTTCATTTCTATTTGAATATTCTTATATATTATGGCATGTAATGATTGAAATTTATTATACCATTCGACTAAATAATCTTCGTTGCAATCATTAAATTTAAATTTCTTTTTCGTTTTCAGGCCCAAAAATTATTTCGTTAGGAGTAAATTTAGTTATTGATTTTATTGAATTATTATATGCTATTAGAGCTGATGTTTTATTATTATGGAAACCTTTCGACTAATCCATTTTATTTATTATACAAATTTAGTAGATCTTTAACTAGATGGTTATTGAACTGGGTTCCACTATCAAAAGTTATTTTGTTAGGGATTTGATATCGTGAGAAATATTTTATTAGACTATTTGTAATTTCTATAACAAAAGGCGATTTAATGTGTATTAACTGAGCGAATAGCATCAATAATCGACAAATATTTTTTTGTTTTCTAAAGTTAATGTATCAATGTGTATAATATCAAAAGGGGATTTGGGATTTGTAGTAAGATTATTTGGAATCTGATAGAGTTTCCGCTCATATTTATTGTGTTGGCAAATGTTACAATTATTTATGTACTTTAGAATGTCTATTAACATATTAGGCCAATAATATTTCTGTTTAAGTTTCTGATATGTTTCAGTAATTCCTCTATGGTTAGTTTTTCCTAAATGATAACTTTGTATAGTTTTCAATTGATCACATTTTATTACATTGAATATATTAGGTACTACATTTTTTTAGAATTTTGAAAATTACATTTAAGTGAGGTTTCTTTTAATTTAATTAAAAATCTTTGCTTGTTACCAAAAAGTCGTTTTAAATGACACTCTGTTTCTTTATTGTGTTTTTGAAAGATAACTTGATTTAATCCTATGTTAATACAAGTATCTTTATTTACTTATTTAGTTACTCCATTGGTTTCATTTTCATTTGCCGAATGAAAAGAGTTTAAATCTTCATCGTCAAAATTTACAATGATACTATCTGTTTCGTCGTTCATATTTACTTCTTCTAACTTCATTTCTTGAATAACAATTTTTATATTATTCTTATAGTGCCATACTCGCTACCAGTGTTCTGCGCCCCTCTCGTATGTTTGTGGTGCGCGATAATAGTTCCACACAAACATATGGGACCTACAGTTTAACGTGGAATCCGAACCACACCGCTAGAGGGCTTTACTAGGCAAATACTTTGCTGGTTTGCCTTGCAAAGGAGACGACGGCATCGAAATATATTCGACAAATTAGATATTGCCACTGCCGGGAATCGAACCCGGGCTGCCTGCACAACAACAGTCCTCGCACTAGACCATTGTGCTACGGTCGCCAATTTTTATATGCGTTTCTTTAAATAGTTTATTTATTAAGTTTTTGATCTTTTGAAATGGAAGTTCGTCTAAACCGAAACATATTTTTGGCAAATGGTATTTCCTTTTTTATAAGATAATTTTTTAGTTCAACTAAAGTATCTTTAACACTATATAGTGTAGGTTTATCAAAGTAATTTTATTTTGTAATTAAATGAAAAATTTTATATTTCTTTTCTAAGATGGATTGGATTATTACATTTTTGGTTAGATGTTCTTTATTCATTAGATAAAGATTACTAAATTTGTTTAGCAATTCCTTGCCCTAATTTAAAATCATGTGAAATACAATGAACTAAATTTTGTGGTTTGTCAAAAATATCGTCATTAGTTTTAACAATTTAAAAGTTAGATTTTATTCTTAAAAGTGCATCGGCGTTAGAGTTTAGTGTTCCTGCTTTATATTCTATTTCATAGGTGTATTCATCAAGTTTTGTGCGTCATCGCATTAAATTTGAATTTGGGTCTTTTAGGCTCATTAACCATGTTAGTGGTCTATGATCTGTTAGAATTTTGGAATTTTTTACCATATAGGTAAGGCCTAAAGTACTTGACTGCCCAAACTATTCCCAATAGTTCTTTTTCTGTGTGCTATAGTTTATTTCATGATCGTTAAGAGTTCTAGAGGCATAGGCTATAAGCATATCTTTCTCAATATTATTTTGACTTAGCACCGCTTCAATGGCATAATTGCTTGCGTCAGTTGTGACAATAAACTGTTTATTGAAATCAAGATATTGTAATATAGAAGAATTGATTAACATATTTTTACTGCTTTTAAAACTTTGTCTATATTCTGTGTTTTCTGTATTTTTTACATGATCTTTTTTTAAATATGTTTTCATTAGTTTAGTTAGTTTTGCAAAATTGGGTATAAATTTTCTATAATAATCTAAAAGTCCTAAAACTTGTTTCATTTTCTTTTTCGTTTTGTGTATAGGAAAATTTTTGACAGCTTCAATTTTTGCTGGATTTGGTTTTACACCTTCGTCAAAAACCAAATGTCCAAGATATGCCATTTCTTCACGCATAAATACTGACTTATCTAATTGTATTTTCATATTATGTTCTTTTAATTTGTAAAAAACTTTTTCTATATTTTCACAACGTTCTTGTTAGGAAGTTCCTAATATTATAATGTCATTTAGGTAAACAAGACAAATTTTGTTAATATAATCTTTCAAAATGTAATTCATTAATCTCTGAAATGTGGCTGGATAATTTTTAAGCCCAAATGGCATTCTGGTAAACTCAAAATGACTTCTATCTGTGTTGAAAGCTGTTTTAAGGATAGAGTCAGTATGATATTAGGAATAGGAAATTTATCATCGATTGTTTTTGCATTGAGTTTACGATAGTCAATCACCATTCTAAATTTTTTTTTACCTGAAGCATCTAGCTTATATTGGTACCATCCATACAGGTGATGACCATGGTGAATTGCTTTCTTGTATTAGTAATTTGTTTGTCAATTTCTTCTTTGTAAACTTCGGGATAGCAATATTCCCTGGTATATATTGGCATTTCGTCTGTTGTAATTATTTTATGTTAAATGACATTTGTATGTGATAATTTTAATTTTTTTTTTTGGGAAAAAATTACTATATTCTTTTATTAATTTATGAAGTTCATTTTTTTCTATTTCATTTAAATGTTCATTTCTATTTTTTTTTATATAAATTATTATTAGAGTTCGAATTGAGTTTTCATAGAGGTCGGACGTGTTTCAAGTGTATCTGTGTATCAAGGTCAAAATAATACAACGTAAAATAGTTTAAAGTGTAAATCAAGTGTTAAAAACTGTGTTTATAAGTTAATATTAATTTAGTGCAATGAATCCAATTAAACCCCCGGATCCCTGGGGAACTAATCTTCAAACGGGATTTTCAGATAAGTTTAATGAGTACAAACCATTTGCACCTATGTACAAAATTTATGATGTTTTACTGTGTTGATCGTACGTGTCACTGTATGGAGAATTTGAGACTGCGTGCTTGGAGCTGACTTGGCAAACGCCACCACGAAGACCCTTTTCGAAAAACAGGACCATATCTATATCAGTCAATAGTTGTAATTTTACTTTAGAAATAATTATAGCTGCCGAAAATGCTAGACTCGGACCTGTATAAAACGCACATGCGTCTAAATAATACGTGTTTAGTATTAATTGTCTATAATTTTCAAAGACATCCGCAAGCAAGTAAATATCAGATTTTAGATACAGATCTGCGTAGTCTCCCAATGTCCGACATTTAAAGTTATACCAAACTTGGGTTGCATGCGAATAGTCTTCTGTTGTACAATTTTGATCTTGCAGTCTGCTATAAAACTGTTCCGGGTCGGGTAATTTTGTTTCATCTAATCTACTGAAAGACTCTATGTAATCGTAAGGAAATATTCCCTTTTTTCTAATCAAATCAAAATCGACATTATTTGGAAATGCTGACTTAGTATATGTCATTTGTTTCTCGGTTAAATTGTCAACTAATTTCTCCAGAGAGAAACCGAAGTGAATATAAAAACCTTAAATGAATATCTTTGTATTTTTTTGTAAACGCTATATACGTTTCATCGGTTGTAGGTATTATGTGTATTGGTTGATTGTCGATGTTGGCAAGTTCCTCGATAAGAAAATGTGCGTCATATCGCGATAAATTATGAAATAATATTGGTAAATTTTTTTTGGAATACTTTAATTTTTGCATAAAGTTTGAATAAAATTACCAGTAAAATGACAGTGGTGGGCAACTTTAACATTGTTAACATCAAACTCACAATTACATATTGTGCACTTAACACATGAGTCGTGCTTAATTTGTTGAAGTGCAGTTAATGGAGACATTGGAGTTTTAGAATGTGTACTAAAATAGTTTGATATAATGCAAGCTTCTTTTAATAATTCATTAATAAACCATTTTTCAGGATTTTCTCCACGGTATATATTAAAATAATTCAATGTTGAATCGTACGAACAGACGCGTAGATAGGCTACACTAAATGGAATGTGCTTTTGATAGGCGTTGCTAAATGATATATTAGGATTATTTTTGCAACCAGATAATGGACTTGTCAAACACTCAAAGTCAGCGTATATTACAAATGGTAATTTTACCGTGGCATTGAAACGATTAAATTCCACAAATGACCCATTTGAGGGCATTACCACTTTAACCGCCTCAAAACTTGAGCAATCTGAAGAATGTTGATTAAACTTTTCACTTGAATTGAAATGATTTAAACATCGATTACATATATATTTTCGATGTTCAAATTTTGAAATTTGTTTAAAGCATAGTTTAGGATTTATGATATTTGTTAATAAACAATAAGTTAATTATATTCTCATTATTACCTTGATTTTTTGACATATAAGGTGGGTAAATCCACTTAAAAATTTTATCAAATGAATATATATTTATTGATAATTTTTTATTTTGTTGTTCAAATTTATAAATATATGATATTTGCATCGGGAATTCAAAACCGACTAAATCTAACAGCTCATATAAATTTTGGGGATAAGACTGGGTTAGTGTGGGGTCAGTACCGTCTTCTTTACAAGGAAATAACGCGGCAACAATACACCAGACAAAACTTCGTTTATCCATATTTTGAATGTTTAATATGGATTGTTTTTTTCCCTGTAATTCCGATGGCAGCTCCAGTTTTGACGAAGACGAACCATTCAAAGGGCAATATTTGACGAAAGAGACTGAGAGGCTGATGATAGATGACAACGCCCAACCACTTTTTCTTTCTTGAAATTCTTCTAACTGTAAAAACATACATATTAAACATTTGATCATAATCCCATAATAATTAAATACCTTTGTTTGAATTTCCCTGATAAGATCATCAAGGAGATCGTCATCGTTGGACCCTCTCAAAAATATTACATTCCGAGTAGAAATGTACTTATATTCACCTTCTTCTGACGAAGGTTGTATAAATTCACCGCAGAATGTAAAATTTAATTTAAAACAATTTACAAATTTTCTTAAATTTTTTAAACGACGCATCACCAATACTTAATATCTTATAAAAAAAATTAGAGGATCAATGTGCTTTACATTTACTACAAGCCCCGTTCTAGTCCTTGATTGGAACGCTGACGTCATCTACAATTTTATTTATTTATTAAATTAATAAAATTTAAATAAAAATATCGTACTCACCTCTTGCCATTTTACTCGAGCTGTTAAAGTGTCATTTTGGTTTCTGTTTATAAATCCGTAATTAATTTGTCGTCGAGGTCTCAGTCCTGCCTTCACTTGATTATCACCCAATACTTGTAACCTTTTTTTAAATTTAATTTTTAATGCGGTGATTGCATTCAAATAACCCATTAGTTTTTTTCTATTGCTCAAACCGGGAGAGGATTTTAGTAAATTATTAATGATTTTAATCTGTTTATTAATTGTTTTTCCACATGCATTTAGTAAAGCATGTTGGTGGTGGTGCACTTAATATTTTTTTTATTTCTTTTATTTTATAGTTAATGTTAATATATTCCATTATTATTAGTATTGTGTTAATTGCTATTATTTTAGCTAGATTTAAGCTTCCCACTTAATAAACTTAATGTCGTGGCAACTCTTGCCTCCACACATGTTTTTTTATCCGTTATATACAATTGCGGATTGGGAATAGTTTAGGGCATCTAAGTCGTCAGAAGTAAAATAAGTATTAAATCGCTCCGGCATAAATACAATAACATTTTCAGCTATTACTGCGATTAGTTTCT
Organism: Tachinus rufipes; assembly: GCA_963932245.1. Classification (NCBI taxonomy): domain Eukaryota; kingdom Metazoa; phylum Arthropoda; class Insecta; order Coleoptera; family Staphylinidae; genus Tachinus; species Tachinus rufipes. The sequence continues at coordinate 38,742,570 of OZ010750.1, read as the reverse complement.
TGCCATTTTGAGTACTTAATATTCTAAATTCCGTTATCGGATAGGGTTTCTTCAGTGACAAATCTCTTAATGGCTTAATTTTTAATTGGGTTTCTGCTCCAGCATAATTTAATTTGATTATAATATCGTCGCGCTCGTCTTCGCTCTTCTTTGTGGTTTTATTTGACGGCTCGAGCAAATGTTTTACTTTTCCTTCCTCACTATCTAATTGCACTTGTCGCTTGTTCTTCTGCTTTTCCGGAGCACTCTCAGTTAAGGATTCAGTCGGTTGTGGTGCTTCTATGACAATCCCATCAGCAGATTTATCACTTATTGAGGACATTTTTTTAGTTATTGTTGACGCACGTGCAAATGATAACTGATTTACGAAAATCTGTAGTCACTGGTTTATAAGCAGGATGAAAACGCAAAGTTGCAAAACTACAGTAGCAAAAAAGCAACTAATTTTTTTTAATGAATAAACAATCAGTACAATTAATAAATTAATAATGGAACAATGGGAGTTCATATAAATTATTGCACAATTATAAAGATTAGTAGTTGTGCTATCATTGCGTTTTTTTCAATTATTACTTTTTGATAAAATTGAGGATTTACTAAAGAAAAAAATACACTTGATTGCAATTTATTTATTATAAATTATTTTCAATGTTTACATATTTATAATACAACACTACAAATGATATTAATAACAATAAAGTATATAGAATCCAAATGCGTGTTTTTATATTTATTTATCTTCCATGTCGATTGCTTATCGAGACAACGGTTGCAATTTTGTATGGGGGGTGGTGGGCCATCTATATGGGTTCGATCAGTAAGCAGATTATAATGTTTGTGACTGGGAAGTCTTCTACGAAAATCGTCACTAGTTTTATGCTTGTCAGGTAGAAAATTCCAAATTGCTTCCAGTTCTTGTCCCTCAATAGAATGCAGAAACCTGCTGAGAAGATATGTTATTATATCTTTGCTTAATTTTCCGTCATGGTATGATATTATGGCTTTGTTTACTTTTTCTATCATAATTTCAAAGTCATTCATTATCACTAAATTTAATTTTGTCAAATTTTGGGCATAAGTAATTTTTGACTTTGTATTCCCAAATAAGTCGTTTAATTTGTTTTATACGATATATTTGTTTCTCTATACCAACTTTCATCGTTTAAGTTATGGTGCACTCTTGCACTAGTTGTAAGTCTTTCTTCAATTTGTCCTTATTATATAGCAATGCTTCGTAAAAGCATTCCATATTTTCATAATAAAGTGGTGGGTTTGATTGGATCGCGCTTAAGACTGCTTTTTTCAAATCATCATCGGTGTACTGTTGCCGTACAATTTTATTTAGACATGCATTATAATATTAAAAAAAATGTAATTTACTCAATCAATCAATTCTGAAATTAATTAATTCTTGCATTTCACACAAAGACCCAAAACTGAATTGATCGAATGATATTTTAATTCCACATCTTTCCAGAGACACCACCTTCTGTATTTTACTTTTTCCGCTTTCCTCAAAATGTAAATTAAACTTACTAAATACATTCTTAATGTTCGAATCACATTGCAAATCTTCTTGAGCAAGCACATTTTGACGACACGTTTGACAGACAAGGCTGCTCCTTTTCCTTTTCACCGCTTTCCTTCTGATTGACAAATACTTGATTATTTGCTCTTTTTGCTGCATAAGTGCATTCCATTCTGAACAGACCATAGATCATTTTTTATTCGATTTAGCAAATCAAACGTTGAAACGCTTGTTTAAATAATATCTAACTTCATTTATTAGAGTTTCTTCATTTATTATTGAAGTTTCAAAATCATTTAAAAAATTATCCAACGCATGCGAGGTCGACCACGACAAATCACTTTCATCACCACTTATACTGATTACGTTTTCCATTTTTGCCTGGAGACAGAGTTCTAGATCTCTACAATATCAGTGTTTTAATTAAATTGTAACTATTGTCAAAGTTTAGCTTTATATAATGCTCCCCCACCACTAATAATCCTTTTATTAATAAATAAGTTAATACATACAATTAATCTCAATCATTTTGTTGCATTATGCGTTGGCGAGACGGATATTAATATTAATCCCATCTGCGCGTTCATATGTCCAATTTTAAATCTTTATTAATAATAAAATTAATAAACAAACAACTTCTTTATTAATAATTAAATTATTACATATAATTAATTTCCATCATTTTATTATCTATTCATATGCTTATTAATTAAAATCATTATCCGTTACAGATGTAATACATAATGTTCCAAATGTAATAGATAAGAGCACCGATAGTGTGTAATTTTGCACGCGCATCGCATTCCGATGTTTCCTCGCACAGAGACGCATCTCTCTCGATTCGTTTCATAATTTGTGTCAGCAAATTTTATTCTTATTTTGCATCCCACTCTTTCATGCAGTCACACTCACGGAGTCACCGTTACAGATGTCCATACAGCTGATAAGAACTGATAAGAAGCGATAAGCAATTGATAAGGAGGCACATTTTTTAATCTTAATATTTCATTTAAAATTGTCACTGAATTAGTTTTATTTTTAAAATTATTTACTAAATGTTGACGTAAATCATTCCAATTGTTGAGATCCAAATCTTTAATACTATCCAAAGCTCGTTCTGTTATTTTGGCTTTAATAGTTAAATATGCAACAGTTTTATCAAAATCATCTAATGGTGGGTCAAATGTACCAAAGAGAGTTTAAATTGTGTAAACTGAATTAATAAAATTACTTAATTTATTTGGATCTTCATTATATGTTAGAATGAAGCTTAATGCAAATTTAATTTTTTGTGCTTTATCACCCATTATGAAATTATCTTATTTTAAATTTGCGAAACTTATTTAAAAACAAATTTCTTTATTCCTCAAATTGAATATTTGTTATTACAATTTATTATTTATATATATATAATTTTTATAAAAATAATTTAAAATTTATGAAAAATATATTATTTAATAAGAATTATTTTCTCTTATTCAAATGGAAATTTAAATAAATGATTTACATGTAGTTAATATTAATTATACATATAACACTTACAGTAGTGTAGTTATTTTTATTACAATTAGAACCTTCATTTGTTCCATTAATAAAGTATCGCTATCTGTCTGGGGCGTCTTGGTACTCGCACTGCGGGCTTTGCGACAGATGATTTCTTCGGAACAAGCATTGCTTCTTGATTTGCTGTTGACGGACCTGGTAGTCACACTGCGGGCTCTGTGGTACGGAGATATAAAGTGGGTACTGCGTTTACACTTTTAACAAACTGTAGATTCTTCTTTTCGCGTGTAATAAATTGTAAAAACGAATCAGTATTGGATTTAACGAATTGAACTTATTTATTATTAAGTTTTATTAAATACATTATAAAACTTCGGTTTAACGTAAAAGCAGCCTTTGGTCGGTATTTGTTATTTTATTAGAAGGGCATAAGTATATTAATAAAATCTATTATATCTTCATTTAGAAATTAAGAATCCTTCAATTTTGGAAGAATCTGGCAGTGTATTGAGTATTAAATCTAGGCCAAGAACGATGGTTTTAGATCAGGAAAAACGTAATGTGGAAAATGTGCTACATTTGCCAACTATGTACTTCATTGAATATTTTATGTCTGGATGAGTAAACAAGCAGAAATTCAAACAATCAAACAAATCATTTTATAGTACGTATAAAAAAACATGTCCCAATAAGAGTGTGTCATTTGAATTGAAAATGGCAATATTATTATATTATTAGTGATGGGCGTATTTGATTTATTTATTGATTCTATATGAATTAAAAAGATTTTGAATCATAGAAGAGAGATTTTCAAAACGCATCATAATTGTTGATCTTATATTTCTATATTTTCTATTAATCTTATTGTAATCGGTAATGTAATAATTGCACCAGAATCTATTCTCGCGTATTGATTATTTTGTTTTATTTATTTCGATACGATTTTTTTACACATTAATAGCGAATAATTAAATAATAATGTAAATAATGAAATATGTCAAATATTGCTTTCCGAAAATCTGTAACTAGCAAATAGCAATATACTATTAATTAACCTGTGAAAATAAAAGTATCCTCTACCCTCCTTTATAATAATAAATTATATGATTAATTAATTATTTAAATAATCGCTATTTTTAAGGAATTTTAGAGGGGTTGATAATAGATTACTCATTAATCGATTAATTAAATTAAATAATCAATTATGTCCATCGCTAATTATTATTATTACTTTATTTTACCAGAATATTATTTAGAAATCACAGATATCTTTTTGTGATAACCAACGTGAGGCAAAATAAATTGTTTGTAGTTTTATACGTATGTATTTGTGTGGATTTAATATAAAATAGAGAAGAACATTTAATCGATTGCAATAGCAGCAATCGATTATTGCTGAAGTGGATATTAAGTAAAATCATATATGGTAAATCAATTAGTTTTTAGTCTAGAATAAGCTACGAAGTAAATAACATTAAACCCAATTATGTATTTCAATATCGACCTCTAATACCAGCCACTACATAGCGATCCTGCCACTGAATTTCACGGGAGTCTAAGTGAAAAGTGTGGTAAAATGTTTGTAGTTTATGGGAAAAAGAAATAAATAAAATGGAAAAAGGCCAGAGTAAAGAAGACCGGAAGATCTGCGGGCTGCCAAGTAAATATTGGTGTGTCAACATACGAAATTATGGGCGTTTTTGCGTTTGGATTATTACTGGTTATTTGGTTATTACTGGTTATTGGGGCTGCATTGATGTACCAATGCTGCAAGGAGAACGTAAAGAAATCTATTAGATGTCAATGTGGAATCTACAAGAAAGCAAGTAATAGGACGCAGGACCCCGGCAATTCCCATAAAGTCAGCGACTAAAGGTAGTGGAATTAACATATTATAATAGTTTTTATGCATATGCATGTAATTTTTAGTAAATATAAGCCGTTTTAATGTTAAGACTTGTATACGGTAATAATATTATTATATAACAATTGTAATAAGTAGGTTCGTGGTAAACTATGTATTGGGTAATTAATTAAATGGTGTAAATTCCTAGTTGGCATAAATAAAATATTGTTATTAATGCATTATTAAATCTATTGCGATTTTTTTAAAATTATATAATATGCTATATCCTGGTATTGTAAATTGTTACAGTAATGAGTGAGAGTTTAAAGTATTTCAAAGCTTAAAAATTTTAACGTTAACTTGAAAAATGATCTGCAGGATAGACGGTTAAATTTAGATAAGACGGAAGCTAGGTTAGCCAAACTTCTAGAAATTGTAAACAATTATAAGATTCAGAAAAATTTATTTGCAGAAAGTATTAAAATTCAAGGTAGTGACGACAGTGAGATTTAATTACATTGTTATTAGAAAAAATTAATAAAATTTCAGTGGAGATTGAGGGCACACTATTAGCTAGAATTGAAACAATTAAGCAATTTGATATGAAAACAGCTTCCACAAATGAATGGGAAGGACGACATAACTTTACAACTTATCGATAGTATCGAATTTTACGATAGCTTCTTAGATAAACCTGGTAAAAAATTATTAACAAATTTTGTACTAAATATGAAATTATCAACGTTTGCAAAATATCGGTTACAAAAAACGTATGATTCAAATGATTATACGATTAAACAGCACAATCAATCATTACAAATTTATGGAGCAAGTGTGGAACGCTTATAGAAAAATTAACCCTCGCACAAACCACCGAAATAAAGTACGAAAGGCGTTACAGGCGTTTGTTAACGGATTAAAAGATAATGAAATAAGAATAATGATTAAAGGGCGCAAGTTAAGAGATGCCATAACAGCGGCGGAGAATGAAGAAAAACTGGATGAAAATAATAACGCATTTCAACAATTTTTCTATGTTTGTGGGCGAGGAAATAATATAAGATTCAATAACCCTCGCGGTAGGTGTAACTATAACAATTTTATTATAATAACACATACAAAGGAAACTCGCAAAATAATAGTTTTCAAAATAGCAATAATCACAGTCGGGGACGTGGTTTTAATCGGGGGTACCAACATAATTCAAGCCGAGGTGGTTACAATAATTATATAGATAATTATAAACAATTTAGAAACGAGTATAAGCATAACAATGGGACACCTGGCAGAATTAATAATATAGACCAGGTCGATGAGCCGTCTCAGAAAAGCATTACTCAGCAAATAATAACAATTTCCAGCAGTTTTTTTGTGCCGACAATTAATATAAATAATAATGCAGTAATTTTAAATATAAATGGATTAACTTTTGTGGAATACGGAATGAAAGAGTTGATCCTTTAAGTGGACACTGGAGCATCAGTGAGAGTTATTTTTAATAATACTTGGATGAATGAGGCAATAGTAGATAGAACGATACGAATAAGAATAAATGGGTTTGCTGGTAGTACTACAGCATTAGGCTTAGCTAAGTTAACATTTAAATTTTCAAACAAGCATGATGATGAATTGAACCATCAGTTTTACATGGCGAACTAAGTTAATGAACGGAAAAATGGCATATTGGGATCAGATTTCCTAATTAAATATAAAGTTACAATACTACAAACAATTTCTATTAAACATATTATATAAAAATGTACCATTTACAGTTCCATTAAAATTAGATGAGGATATTTTTATATCCATTCCACCAAGGTGTAAAGTTATTAAATATTTTAAAGCAAATATAGACGAGGACTGTATTGTGCTCCCGCAGGAAGTTGGCGATGGGGTGTGAAACATTAAACTAAAGAATTTTAAACCTTTGATAGAGAAATTATCAGCGTTTACTATATTCTATTTTAATGACGTTCCAACCTCGCCAGACCGAGTTGATAAATTATTCGAGGAAATCAAAGTAGATTCATTGAACTCTGAAGAAAGAGATGTAATCTACAAAATGTGTGATAAATATTCAGATATTTTTTATTTGCAAAACGATCCACTAATGGTCACAAATGTGTACCAACAAAATATTAAATTACGAAATAATGTGTCATCCGTATATATTAAACAATATCGCCTTCCGCAGGCCCAACAAGTGGAAATACATAGACAAATTGACACCATGTTAAAGAAAAAAATAATTGAACCAACCAGTTCTGAATGGTCAGCTCCGCTTTTAATAGTACCCAAAAAGAACGATGCAAATGAAAATAAATGATATACAAAATACAAAAAAGGGCGCCAATTGATTTTTTTTATAATAAAAATTCAAAATCTAATAAACCCATTCAATATATTTAATTAACTAAAAAAAAATTACACGGCATTGACGGAAAACAAAAACGCAATATTTTAAATTATTTGTGAAATTATTAAAATATGAACAAAAAATGTATCTATAATAATTATAAGTAACTAAAACATGATTCTAAAATACTAATTAGAACTTGATAACATAATGACCAAAGGGACTTATCTCAGTCCGGGAACTTAAATAGGTGTCCAACAAAATATACTTAATAATTAACAAAAACCTGATGTTTTTTTCAACGATCCTTCCTTTAATTTAAGTGTAGATAAAATTGTTAGATCAACACTATTAACTTCGTCCTTTATAAATAATAGACATCCATGTTAATCCATGATAATATTCGATGGAGATTACTTTTTGCCCAATGGGTTTTCTTTTTGCACGTGTCTATCATTTGTTTGTTTTTTCATAAAAGGATTACAAATTGTTTTAAAATAAATGAATTTAACAATAACAATTAAAAAAAACATCTACTAATTAACAAAATTCAAAAAAAATCAAAAACAATAACATACCTTATTTGGCCTTTAATATAACTCCAAAACCAAACTAATATTTCATATTATAATTTGATTAATAAACTTAATATTCAGTACCGATGTAACAGCAATTCTTTAACATGCTGCTAAACGTACTTAACTGAATTTGATCACCGTGCCTCAATCACACACTTCAGCAAAAACGCTTAAAAGAACGAAATTTACCGTGGATTTAAAATGAATAATTTAATGCGCTGTTGCCAGCTATATTTTGCAATTTGCATTGTCAAACACAATCATACACACTTTTTCAATTTTAAAATTTAATACTATCATTATTACTTAGTATTTAACGTAAAAGTAATTCACTTTTTCTTACTTTATTATTATTAATTACTATACATATACAACCACATTCACACATTTAAATATATTAAATATTAAAAAATAGGTCAAATAATAAAAACGAACAGGTAAACGTTACGACTAGAGCACAGGCTAAAGAGGTAATTAAAACTGATACTAAATCATCAACGGAGGTAAAAGTAGATCGCATGACTGATCACCCTGGTATGGTCAAACTATTAAAACCTCCCATTGACAGTACAAAATTACGAATAGTCAATCAGAATGAATTTGAAAAATTGCCAAAATTGAAAAAGTTGACTGTAAATTATGATAAAGAAATGAATGTAATGATTATTGATGTTGATGAACAAGTTACTTGAGAGGCGAGAACTTGTAACTGTTTGCGCAAACAATAAAATAAGGATGTATCAATATTGAGAAATGAGGAAAATAAAAATATTATTGAAGGAATATTCCAACAGTCAAACATTCTTAAAACAAGCGGCAAATATATCTGTACTATTAAAAACAAAATTAATGACTACTACATTCTTCTAACAGGAAGACATGCTGGAATAAAAAGAACTTTTGACAACATATCAAGGTTTTATTATTGGCACGGCTTAAGAAAAAACATTGAAAATTTCATAAAACGTTGTGAAGCTTGTCAACGCTATAAATACTCTAATATAAAAAAAAGACCTTTTAAAATTACTACCACCGCATCGGAAATATTTCAGAAAGTTTTTCTTGATTTAGTTGGTCCCTGAAATGCTGATTTAAATGAAAATAAGTATATTTTAACGTTACAATGCAAACTTAGTAAAATTGTTGAATGCTATCCAATTGTAAACAATGAAGCAAACACTGTAGCTAAAACATTCGTGGAACAATTTGTCTTGAGGTTTGGATTAACGTCCATTATAGTAACGGATAAAAACACCGAGTTTAATGTGTTCAACGAATCATGTAATATCTTAAATATTACACACTTAAATTTTACTGCTTACCAGCACGAAACACTCCGAGCGCTAGAAAACACGCATAAGCACTTGATGGCAAATCGTAGAATTTATGCATCTCAATATGCGGGCGATTGGGGTACTTGGGTTCAGTTTTGGAGTTTTTCTTATAACAATACAGTCCATACTGAAACTCAATATAGACCACACGAATTAGTGTTTGGTATATTAAATCGTACACCTTCCAATATAGTGAATGTAATTGAACCAATGGACGCGTTTGAGGATTAACTTAAAGAACTAAAATACCGTTTACAAGTAGCATAGGAAGATGCGCAAAGAAATTTGATACATTCGAAAAGTTGTAGAGCAAATGTACTTATAATAGAAAGAAAGACTATTTATAGTGAAAGTGCCGAAGTGCTAGTGCGCAATACGGCTAATAACAAAAATGAACTAATCTTTGTAGGACCGTACGACGTGATAAAAGACGACGACCGAAATGTACGGTTGCGAATAAAAAAAGTGTTTTGGTTCACAAAGACAGGGTAAAAGGTATAAAGTTTGAAACAATATTTATGTAGATTGAATTTTTTTTTGTGTGTGTTTTTGTTTAGTTTTTTAGTAATAGGGGCGGAGTAGTGAGCATAAAAAAAAATTAGCACAATGTTGTAAGAATGTTGATTAGGACAATTTTCTAATCAACCAAAAAGTGCAGTTCTTAGTGCTCATGTCAGGACCCTACATTTAATTGATTGCGATAGCAGCAATCGATTATTGCTGAATTAGTTATTAAGTAAAATCATATATTTTAAATCAATTAGTTTTTTAGTCTAGAATAAGCTACAAAGTAAATAACATTAAACCCAATTATGTGTTTCAATATCGACCCCTAATACCAGGCATTACAAAGCAATAAAAAGTATTTCACGCTATCATACAGGAACTAAAACTTTTGGAGCTGCATCTGTAGCACTACATTTTGGCGCAACTCTAAAAAATCTGGCCGACTTAAATTAATTTTAAGAAGGGCTATTGTTAATTTCAAGGAAAACATTGAAACAAAATTATTACAATTGCAAAGGTTTAGGGATCTTGTCAAAACACAATGGGCATCGGAACTGGGAAGTCTTGTTTTAAAAAATTTAAATTAAAATACAGCAACTAAATCTCAGCTACTACCTTTAACAGAAGATATTATGAAATTTAAAAGAATTGTTGATGAGAAAGCCAAACATGCTTTTGGCATATTACAAAACTCATTAGAGGTTAAAGCATATAAAACATTGGTCCAAACTAATAGTTCTGCATAATAGGAAAAGGGTAAGCGATATAAAGTATTTGGAGTTAAAGTCCTATGAAGAACAAATAGATTTTCTAAAGCAACACATCAAAACAAACTGAATTAGTTTCATCCTTGTCTAAAAGTGATATAATGTTGACCCAACATTATAAAAGAATTGTATCAATTGGAAAATGCAGCAGATCAGTAACAATTTTAATTCCAAAATCATTACAAAATTGTTTTTCATTGATTTTTAAAACGATAATTAATAATCAATTTAAATTTAAAAAAATGAATGTAATAACCATTGGGTACGGATTGCCTCAAGATGTATATCAGATAGCCAAAGTTTCAAAAATTTTACAATTAATGGAACAAGAAAATACGGCTGAATTTAAAAACTGAGACCTCAAGGAAATAGATATCAATATGAAGAAAATAGTAGAAAATGACATTGAGTTTCAAGAAAATGCGCCTGATACATCAACAAAATGATAAACAAGGCATTGAACACTTTGATAAATATGAACACAAAACTCCTGAATGTCCTAAAGTCTCTTTTATAACGTCTTCAAATATAGCATTTGTTTCTGATTATTGCACAGTTTAAAATAATTGAGGTTAGGGTATTTTAATAAAAAAAAATTATACTTCATTGTGCTGATTTTATTTTTATATAATAAGACCGGTTTCGGCGGTTAGGCCATCATCAGTTCTAAAATATTACATTAATTATAAATATATATGTGTTACATAGATGATTTTAACAAAACTTAGTTTTCTTTTCTTTTCACAGGTGTTGTTGTGTGTTGCGGGTGGTGTGAATGTGTTGTGGTTACTGTTACATTAATTGGTTATTGTGTATTGTGGTTATTGTTGTCGAGTGATTAACTGTAGTGTGGTTATTGTTTTTTAAGAATGTATAGATATGTTGGTATGGGTTATCAATAACAATAAATATAAATAAACTAAGTAAGTACTTACGATAAATTTTGAAATAATTAAATTTAAAATTTTTACCGAATTAGTATAGCTCTATTATTAAGAAAATGTTAATCACTCAGTGGTCAGTAGAGTTTTCAATTTATATTAAAAAAATCTTTTATCCTTTCTCATTATTAATTTTTGTTCTAAATGCGTATTTGATTTTTTAAAATTATTAAACTTGATTAATATTAAGAATATTAATTAACTTTCTTATTCGTATTGCAGATTTGAGAGAAAGAGATGGTTACCGAAACAAAAAGAAATGATGATGAACAAAGCATTTTTAAAAATGTATTGAAGACTGCAAAGCACCTAGAAAAATTGATTGCTTAAATTTTATTGAAAAACATAAATCTTGTTTTACAAATGTAACTTGTCTTAGAGCCGTCTGTGTCAAAGCTATAATTGTTAGATATAATAAAAACATTTGGTAATCCATAAGATTTACTTAATATATATAAATTAAATAAATGTAGTTGTGAATTATTACACATTGCAAACGTCTACTAATGTATGACTATTGTTTAAATATATTTTTCATTTTATTGTAGAAATTTGGTAAACTTTTTTTTCAAATTAAACATTTGACTACTTGTTGTAAACAAAATTGAGTTATAAGCAATTAATTCAAACTCCTTAAATTCAAATAAAAAACATTTTCTCACAAAGATACACATTTATTTTAACCAAACGGATAAAAAGAACAATAACAAAAGAATGAATAAGGCTAGTATTCTTCTTGAGTTACAACATGATCCAAGTAGGCTACTTATTTTCTAAGAAATTCAGATTTGCCAATTTGACTTCTTGTAACCGATCAACATGTTCTTCTAGGCTTGTACTGAATATTATTATATTATTCATGTTCACCAAGCATTCCACATTTTTAGCCCGAATGGAATATCGTTTTCTTTTGTTTTGATAAAATTTGGAAGCTAAATCCAATGTAGCAAAATATTGACAGCAACGTCTGTAATATTTGACAATGGGCATCTATTATCAATTGTTTTGTCATTTAGTTTACGATAATCTATGATCACGCGCCATTTATTGGAGAAGACCATGGGCCTGATTGTTTTTTGTTTTACCATTTTTTTAATTTGTATAATATACAGTAAATATATAATTTACTATAACAACTTATCTAGAAAAAGTATCAATAAAAAAGAAATTAATAAGTACAAAAAGGAAATAATACATTGAAATTATAGAAAATAATATGTAGTTGTTGGTACAAAACAATACGTATTAAATTTTATCAAATTCAAATAACACATTAAAATTTAAAAGAAAAGAAAAAAGAATAAAAGTTGCAAAACAATACACATTAAAATTTAAATGATCATGCAATTGATAAAGATTTAAAATTTTAGATCCTATAGCTCATATCGGTATTTAAACAACAAGGTTTTTAGTTTGTATATATTATTATTAGCATTTTTTATGGGTTGAGGCATTTTGTTATAGTAATATAGGCATCTATAATATGTATATGCTGTATGATGAAGTTCGGTGGATAGGAAATGCATAACTAGTTTTATGCCTATAAATGTATAAAGTTTTTGCTAAATGATTTTTTTTTGTTTTTAACAAAACAAATTTTACACATCATAAACATAAGTTGCATATATTGTAAGTACGCCATACTGCTTAAATTTATTTCGACACGATTCAGTGTATTGCAATCCCATTACCAACCGCAGTATTGTTTTTTTTATTATAAATAGTTATTGGATATAAGAACTGCTTCCTCATAATAGAATACCACATTTCATTCGTGAATAGAAATTAGCGTAATATAAAACTAATTGCTACAGGTGATAAATAGTTCTTAATTACTCATATTATTACAGAGCTCAGTTTATTAGAGAGTATATTTATATGTTTATGCCATTTTATGTTACTATTGATGTGAAGACAATTTAACAATAATTTGTTGTCAGAAAACTATTTCTGGAGCTATCATCTGCATAGTTAATGATGGTTTCAGTTTTACCATTAGTTAATTTGCTTATTTTATTGATGAAAACAACAAATAGTAAAGAACCAAGAACGCTACCTTGAGGTACCCCTAGATCTATTTTTAAAGCTTCTGTAAATATACCATTGTGAATTAATTTGACTCTTTGATTTCTTTTTTTCAAATAGGATTTTAACAGATTTATAGATTTACCTTTAATTCTATATATGTACAGCTTATAAGATCTTATGATATATACCAGGGATCGGCAAACTTTTTTTGGAACGGGTCAAATCGTAAAAAGTTTTAAATACGGAAATTTCTTTTGCACTTACATCAAATGCCAAATTAAAAACTGATGGCGGGACAGATTTGGCCTGCGGGCCTTTTCACTTTTTTTATATACACATGTTACTTTAGCGTATTTTTGTTCTATAGGAAACTCACCATTTTCGAGCGAGTTATTTATTGCAGCGCTCAATGGACTAACAATTACATGTACAAAGCCTTTTATAACTATACTAGGAACTTTATCTACTCCGCACCTATTTTAAATTTTGAGATTTGCTATGATTTCTTTTACTTTCTGTTCTGTGGTTGGATATAAGAACATAGTTTTAGTGGTGTTGGGTAAAATATTATTCATTCAATTAGTCATTGCATTCAAACTGGCAATGTTTAATAGTTTCAGTTAGTTCATTAACTGTTTTCCACATCGATTTGCATTTGTTTGATTTGTTTGATTCTGTAATAGATGTACCATAGAAATGTATCTTAGCCTTAATCAGTAAAGTTTCATAATTTTTTTTGCCTTTAAAATTTCAGGATCATTATAAACGCGCTTTTTGATTTTAGGACTAAACAATTTTTACCAAAAGTGACTCAAAGTTCATAAGAAATATTTATATTAAAAGTTTGAGAAATTTAAGTTACTATCTCCAATGCTGTTCTAGCTTTCATATTTTAGTTTATCTGCAAATCACATCTATATTGTAATACATACATCAAAGTACAGCAATTACTTTCTTGTTAGTGGTGCTTAAGACTATTTTTTGCTTGCCCATATTAAATTAATTAAAAAAAACAGTTGAAAACTTTTTAAAATATATACATACATAATCAAAAATATATATATATACACTATTAAAGTGATGGAAAGTAAAATATTGTTTGGAACAACTTTTTACCATAAAACTCATCTGACAAACACTATGTACAGTATTTTGTTGATGTGATCTACTTGACTTTTGACATGCTTAAGTAAAAGATTGATTAAGAATAATCACCTTTCCACGATACAATTTTAAAAGAAGTTATTACGTACCAACACTTTGTACGATATTTTGTTGATGGAAAGTACGTGACCTTTGAAATGTTTTAACATGTCAGAAAGTAGAAGATTGATGTCTATAAAATTCGGTGAGAAGTGGATAGGAACAAATGGCCCAATAAAATGGCCCGCTAGATCTCCAGATTTAACCCCGATGGATTTTGCTTTCTAGGGCTACCTGACAGATAAAGTATACATTATCCCACCAAAAATATAAATGTGCTAAGAAAGCAAATTATTGAAGAAACATACCACGTAATATTTTACATAATATGGTGTTTGGATCAATTGAGCAATGCCGTTTATGTATATTCTACAATGAAAATAATTTCGAACAGTATTTGTAAGTTGTTAGTAAATATTTGTAAATAAAATTATTATTTAAATTACATAATCTTTTTATAAAATTTTACCAGCCAACCTAATTAATTTAAATTTAAAATTATAATTTGTTTAATTAACAACAATAGTTTATATTTACATACAAAAATTGATTTTTTTTAAATTTTAATTTAAAAAAACACGATTTTATCATTTCCGTCAACTCGTTATTGTTTGCCATGTTCTTCAACAAAAGAGCTTAGCACTAGTCATTTAAACAATTATTCAAAATTATGCTGTCTAAAGTATCAAATATCAAGCAACATTGGAATCATCGAGTAACTGAAATTTTATAGAATTATTGTTTTCACCAGCCAACTTAAATAAGTTAAGTGTCAAATCACAATTTATTAAATTTATAGCAAAATATTGTTATAAAAGTATATAATTATTTTACATATTTGTATTCAGAATATTAAGAAGAACTAAAAACATATGTTGCCATAAATTTTGCTACCACCATGAATATGTATCCGTCTAAAAATGTGAAATCAGTTTATAATATTTGATATTACGGCGTTAATGTGATCATTGTGTCTTGTTAGAACGACAGGGGATACGGGATTACATAATGTTAATTATACAAATGGTTATTAAAATAACTGACGATTTATTCTAATGTCATGCCTGTACCCCATTTACTATACTGAGACCGCAGTCCTGCTGACCTATTTATTCATTTTATTGGCCGACTTGCAACAATGCCAATAGCCGGAAATATTTATTACAAAGTAAGTAAACTACAGGGAGTTTATAAATGAATGGGATTATGTAATCACTTTAAATATGCCGCCTCTTTAAAACTGTTTACTATACTACATATGTTTTCATATGTTTGCTTGACAGCTGTCAAAGTTGATCTGTCAAAACAAATAGTATAGTAAACAATTTAAAAAAAGCGGCACATTTAAAGTGATTACATAATCCCATTCATTTATAAACTCCCTGTACTTACATTGCAATCATCTCGCGCGGTTATTGACTATTTGCACTATCCAATATCGGCATAGCATTGCACTGCGGCGATCTCGGCCGGTAATCGGAGCTGTTGCTTCAGATTCTCACCGAGTGAATAGTCGTGCAGACGAATGTTTATATTGATGTTTCTTTTATTATTTCTAGAGGGTTAGTTTTATAACTTTAAGTTTGCATATTTATATGTACTAGTGTCCATGTATTGATTATTAGTTTGACGATATGTTACGTAAGACAAGAGAGCCAGAATGTGTTTCGAGAGCAACGGTGGCTATTTTAAACAATCTTTATAGTAAATTTAAACTAAAATAAAAATAAATATTGGTTTTTCTGAAATTGTAATAATTTAATTAGAAATAGTTAAACACTCTCTATGTTGAAAACAGTCTACTTTAGGGCATAATCTTTTTATAATTTTTAACTATATTTGGTCTAAAGATTACTTAGACAAAGTTGTGGAACACCCTATGTAAGCAAGTCCTGTTTAGTAAGTAATATATTATATTATCTCTGTGATTCTACTCCAATAAATAAATAATAAACTATTGCGTTTTTGATATATCTAAATATAAATTGAAAAATAAAGTTTAATTAATATAAAATTCATTACATGGAATCAATTTTATTGGATGTCATTTGATACATTTCCATACGCTTTGAGGAGAAGTTGATATTTACGTTTTGTGAGCTTTTAGCTATTTGTTAATGAATTTTATTAATTGTGCAATGATTTTGCTGACATAAATCAATTTTTTTTACGCATTTATATTTTTTTAGTTTTTATTTGTAATTTTAAACAATAAAATATTTTACATGGTTGACCTTTCTTTGTTGTTTGATATTTTATCTGACAGTGTATTTTTGCGATCTAATTCTAATAAAACTGGAACAGGTGACGCCATCTCTAAGATTTTTAATAGAACAAAGTTTATTAAAACAGTAGAAACCTGTTTAAATTATAACGATTACTAAACTATTATGTAACAAAAATTTGGTGATTATTTCAAAATAGATAATAAATCAATTAAAGGTATTTTTATCATATAAGTTAAATAAAGAAATAAAATTATATTTATGATAAAACTTTCTGCATTCGAAGTCACTCGAATGAAATTTATTATTGTACAGTTGGCCATGCTGTAAAATTAATACTGAGGCAAATCATTGCATTGTGAGAAAATCTCGGTGTACTTGCCAGTCCTCCAAAGCATTCAGAAGTAAATAGAACAGCGACACATATTCATGAATTGAACGTCATAGATTCAACTTATTAAAATTAAATGATTGAACATCTTTCAATAATGGGAAACAATTTTCATCGAGTGAGAAGAAACAAATTTAAAATTAAATGGTGATTGAAATAATTTCAATGATGGAGAACAATTTTCATCGAGTGAGAAGAAAAAAATAATATTTGAAGAAATTAAACGTTATGGATTATTCAAGTTATTAAAATTAAATGCTGACTGAACATCAATAATGGGGAACAATTTTCATCGAATGAGAACAAAAAAATTAAAATTAAATGGTGATTGAAATAATTTCAATAATGGGGAACAATTTTCATCAAGTGAGAAATGAAACTAAAAATTGAAAAAAAGGATTGATGAATTTGAAATAAAATTCCAATCCTACAGGTTTCAATTTATTCGTTGGTTAATATTTTTTTGTGACAGTTGGCACAATAAAAATTTATCTACACCGATTTCCTGCTTGAGTATTTTGTTAATACTGTTTGCAATACTAATTTGGTCTCGATGAATAAATTATAAAAATTGTATGCTTGGGTATAGGTTGACGAGTTTGAAATAAAATTCCAACCTTACAAGTTTCAATTTATTCTTTGGTTAATATTTCTTTGTGACAGATGGCACAATAAACATTCATCAAATCAATTTCCTGCTGAGTATTTTGTAAATATTGTTTGCAAAATTAGTTTAATAAAATCGATTAATTCAAGTTTTAAAAATTGTATGCTTTGTGCAAAAAGGTTGACGAGTTTGAAATAAAATTCCAACCTTACATTTTCAATTTATTCATTGGTTAATATTTCTTTTGCCAACTTTTTTATTTTTATTAATGAACTTCTTCAAATAATCTAAAGTCCTATTCATATTTCTAACTTTCCAAAAACCATATCAATAAATATGGCAAAACGTTTTGAAATTTCAAGGTTATAATCTGTAGCAAAAAAACTCAATTTCATACTGTTTCAAAATCAAAATTCAAGGTGTCATCAGTACCAAGTATTTAATTTAAATTAAACAACGAATTCATATCTTAATCTTTTTCAATTTGTCTTCTAGGGGTTACAATCTCATATATTTTTCTGGAGCAACCAAGTTGTTGATATAGCTTCGAAATGATCTAGAAAATTAGGATTTCTCCAACAGTTTTTCACTTTTTTTCAACTTTCTTGTATTGAATATTGTTTTCAATTATTGGGAGGAGCATACGAAATTTTATTTTATGTAGATATTCCCATGGACATTGTTTAAACAAAATGCAAGACATTGCCACCTAAACAATTATTTACTCCGCTGCTTGCTTAGAATTTTAACAAACATTCACTGATAGTTTAGAGATGTAGGACCAAAAAGATTTTTTTAACCGTACTACCGACACATGGAATAAAAATTAATATTTCCCGAGACTATTTTTTTAATTATTTTAAAATGAGATATTTAGGAAATACTAAATATGCCACAATAACATAAAAATACTTTTGAATTTCAAGGAGTGAAACCACACTTGCTGAAACTATCACATTGAAGACTAGATTAAACAGTCTGTGAACATTGAATATTTGCGGCTTATAAATCTTTAGAAGTACTGAATTTGGAAGTTTATTTTATGTGTTAAAAGTGTTGGTCCTATATTACTAAATTGTCAGTAAATTTTTGTTTGAATTTTTAGCAAGCCTTGTACTACGAGTAAATATTTGTTTAGATGGCAAAATCTCTTGTATTTCGTTTAAATAATATCCATGAAAATATCTATAGAAAATGCAAATATCTACAACATTATAGCAGTGTTGTAAAGTATCTAAATCATTAGTCAATTTTGTTTCGTATGCTTCTCCCCGTACTTGGAAACAACTTGTTCAAAAGTTAAAAACGGTTGAACACGCCCTATGCATGTAACGCATTAAAGTGGTTCAGATAATATCTCTATGGTAAAAAGCACTCTGTGTAAGAAGATGATAATAAAAGTGTAGAAAACATGCGGTCGGATCCTTTGAATGTCTTAACCGAAATACAAAATACCACAAGAAAACATATTAGGACTATAGCTTTTTGAAATGTATATTAATGACCTTCCTCCAGAAGATTTAAATAAGGCATTAGCTATGGGGACGATACAAACATATTGTTTAGAGGGAAAAGGTTCCATGATCTTGATATTGAAGAAAGTAATATTATCAATTATAATTATTAATGGTGAATGTGGAAAATTAAAAAGAGACTAGTTTTATGTTTTCAGTCAATGCCAACAAAAACAAAAATGTATATAAACAATCAAACACTTCTTCTAATCAGCAATGTTTTATTACTCTAATCATCTCATCTCAGGTACGGAATGATATTTTGGTAAAACAGTTTCGATTGTACCAAACTATTTGTGATTCAAAAAAGAGCTGTAGATATAAAAACCAGCAGATAAACAGTATTAATGAAAAAAGTAAATGCTTTACTGTATGAATAAGAATCATATAATATCAATGATTCAAACCATCAATCGTAGATGTTTGTTTTGTGAGATGGTTATCTGTAGCCACAATCACCATCACATTAACATCATTACCTTTACCCTACAGAAGGAGGAATATTTCTCCGTATTATCAGCTTTTGATTAAATGATGGTATGAAGTGAATATTGATTGTAATTTGGCCGCATATCCGATAGCTCTAACTTCCTATCTAACGGCCGCGAACTTTTCTTCTACTTATTTTTATCTATATTCACGTATATCTGCTCAATGAAATTAATCGTTGCTGTCTCTGTCGATTTTCCTTTAACGAATCCGTGTTGAGGTAATTTCAGACTTGGTTAAATATGACCTTTCCAAATATTTTGGAGATAACATTGGCTAATAGTTTTCAGCCATATCTGTGCATCCCTTTTTATACACGGGAACAACTGTAGCTGTTTTAAAAGTTGATGGAAATTCCCCTTCTGTAACAATAAAATATTTTTAAAAGATTTTTTTTTACTAATAAATATTGCGATTCTACCGTATATACGATTGGGTCTGTTATAGTACGCTGCTAGTTTATAATTGTTGAATGCTACAATATCAATATTTTCTTTTGATGTCCAGGTTTCTGTTTCTTAATCGTCTATTTTGTTTAATATATTCAGGATATTTTATATTTCTAAAAAAGATTTTTTTTCTTTTTTTGCTGAAGTTGATAATATATTTTGCATAGTGTTACTATCGCCATTACGTTTATTTACAAAATTTATAATACAATTGGCGTCACGTTTGTCCGCAATATCAAAAGTATTGTTTTTGATGTTACTTGCAATCTCATCCGGAAGATTGTTGTTTGTATTCACTAATATATTGTTGTCTGATGCATTTTGTTTGAGAACTTGTTTAAGCTTTAAGTTAGTATTGTGTTCATTTGAATTAAACTGTTCTGGATTTTGAATGTTGACATTCAGAAATTTTATTTTATTAAAAGTTTGATTTTTTTTTCCTTGGATGTTGAAATTATTTCCAAGATTTGTATAATCCTCACTACATTTTATTTTTAAAGCAAATCTGTTGCATGCGCAGATCAATCAGACGTGGCCATTAACGGACCGCTTTTTCAATATAATTGACGCCTTTTTGCACTCTTCCTACCAATCAAACCGATTGTTTTTTCTGGTCAAGTTGATTAACGGTTCAGATATTTCCGTGTATCTCGGGATAAACTTTCGATACCATGACATCATCTCCATTAATCTTTTCCACTATTGCGTTCACTTTGCTGAAATAAACATTTAACCTTTCTTGGTTAACTACGTCCTCCCTGCGGGAGGGGGTGGTGCAAAAGAATACTTCCGCTAGCCTCTTTGCTGGTCGTAAAAGGCGACCAATAGGCGAGGAGATAACTTCGTTAAAAAACCCACAGTTTGTCTGGGACAAGTCAAACTTATTTGTGAGTTTATTTTTGACAATTTTAACATAACACCTTGTGTAACTCACCTGCGTGTTTGACGTGCGCGATGACCCGAAAGTCAGGAAAAGAAGATCCTGGTAGTTGAGGGGCTTATACTCAGGTTTAAAAGAGTATTAGTTCAAACACACTGCTTTGGCCCTAGCTTCTGGTAAAACCTAACCCAGTTTTAACCAATTGACTCGTTATCTAACTTAAGGGTGAGGAATTATTTATGTGGTGATCGATGAAAGGTTCACAATGTGCTACGGTTGGAGCCCGATAGTATTCTTTGTGTTCGCGGAAATCTTTCATTTACATCTATGAAACCTATATCGCTTGATTAGCCCTGGCGACTGCATCAGTTTGTGATGTAGCGTCCCATATGTGGCTCCGTGGTGGGTGGGGAGATTGAGCGATGAAGTTGACGGAGTTTATTATGGTAGATTCTAAAACTTCAACCAAACAATCTCGCCCGTTTACGGACGAGAGAGCTAATAAAGATAGAAATAGTACAAGTAGAAAGTTTGTTAGATATTTGATTGTTAAATGTTTTGAAAATGGCCAAAGTCTAAAGGAGGTTTCTTCCTTCTTAATTCATAGGACCATTTCCAATATTATTAATGGAACTTTAAATTCATGTAAGAAGTTGAGAGACGGTACCTTGCTTATTGAAGTAAAAGATAAATTGCAGACCAGTAAAATGCAGGAATGCACGTCGTTAGGTAATATTGCGGTGACAGTTGAGCCGCATTAATCCTTAAATTTTTTGAAGGGAGTAATTTCATGGTATGAGTTGTTATACACACCTG
The DNA here is from genome assembly GCA_963932245.1 of Tachinus rufipes. NCBI lineage: Eukaryota > Metazoa > Arthropoda > Insecta > Coleoptera > Staphylinidae > Tachinus > Tachinus rufipes. The sequence continues at coordinate 38,720,608 of OZ010750.1, read as the reverse complement.
TATACGAATGCAAACAAGAACTGGCGTCGCAAGGCGTTATCGATATTAAAAAACTAACCCGTAGAAAGGATGGTAAAGTCAGAGATACAACATCTATGATTTAACATTTGATTCTGAACGGCTCCCAAATGAAGTTAAGGTGGCATATGTTACTCGCCCGGTTCGCCCGTTTATTCCTAACCCAATGAGGTGTTTCCAATGCCAACGTTTTGGACGAACTGCAGTTAGGTGTCCAGTTGTTGCAACATGTGCAAAATGCAGTAAGAAGAAACATGACCCTGATCCATGCAACAGTTCACCTTTATGTGTGAATTGCAAAGGTAAGCATCCCGTTTATTCCCGAGACTGCCCAAAAATGAAAGAGGAAAGAAAGATAGCCGAGATCAGAGTAACAGACAAACTCTGTTACTTTGATGCTCAAAAGAAGTATAGAGCAATTACGGCTCCTACCTTTTCTAGATCGTTTGCTTCAGTTGCTGAAACAACTATTATTCAACAAACACCGATTATGACATTTACTGCTATTGCAGAAACTTCTTTAAATAAAGACAAGGACTCTAATGTGAAGGGTCAAAAACCGGTTGCTAATGGACAAGATTGAAAGTCTGGATAGAGTAACCCACGTATACAAACTAGGAAGGACAATCGTAAAAATTGTCTGCTACTCTGACGATGCCATCATCATTGCAAATTCAGAAGATGGATTTCAACGTTTGCTAAACACATTCAATGCAGCTTGCGATGGCGTCAATATCAAAGTTGCCACCAACAATACTATAAGCCTAGTCATTGCGAAATCACTAATCAGATGCAAAGTGGTAGTGCAGGACCATATCATCAAACAAGTATCTCAATTTGAATATCAGGGAGTACAAATCAACGCATACAGATATCTGAAAGACAGCGTCACGAATCAGGTCGATCGTGGCATGTACAATATGGGATGTTACCCCATCTTGTTAAAACCAGAGCTGCTGTAGATCAAGTTCTTCGAGCTACAAAAAATCAGTGATCGTGCCTCTATAACGATCTCCGATAACAGTAACGTTTGCTCTATCATTGTTTTTGAAGAAAAATGGCCCAATAACGCCACCACTCCAAAACCGCACCAAACGGTAACTTGCAATAGATGCATTGGTTTCTTAACTATGGCATGTGGGTCTTCTGTTCCCCAAATACGGCAGTTTTGTTTGTTTACCTAACCTCCAAGTTGGAAATGGGCCTCGTCCTAAAAGATAATTTTTTGGTTAAAATTAGAGTCAACATTCAATTTGTTTAAAGCCCACTGAGCGAATCAAAAACGAGCACCAAGGTCAGCTATTTTAATTTCTTGAACGAGTTGCACTTTGTACGCAAACATACCGAGGTCTTTGTGAAGAATCCGCCTCAAAGTGGTTTGCCGAATATCACACTTCGAGCCACAGAAACGACAATTTTGGCAAAACGCTTTGTATGAGCATGCTTGATGCGCGCATTGTCTACCAGCATTCCAGTTTCACGCACTTTTTTTACAAACTTTTGTATTCCTTCGATCGATGACGCTTCATTTCTTCCAAACAACGTACGCAATTTTTGTGCTGTTGCAGACAAATGAGACCCATTTACAAAATAAATTTTTAGTATTTCAAAACGTTGCTCCAAAGTAAAACGATGCATCTTCTGTCTATGGAGGTATCTAACCACTCTTTTCTTATGTAATTGTGACGCAAAAACTGACGGAGTCAGTAGAAACATGTCATTCAAAATTCAACTAAGACATGGCCCACCGTTAGTGTGTTTAAAAAAATGAATCTGTTTTGAAAACTTTAAATTTATTTCTTCAATTGAAACGATAACAAACTAAACCATTAGACAACATACAAATTAAAAAATCTGCCAGCTACAGCCAAAACTTCTTCTTCTACTATCTGTAAAAAAATAGTTTAGTAATATTTAGAGCTATTATCTCATTTAACATTATTTTAAAATTTAAAGTTTAATATTTAATTTAATAATTTCAACATCGGTCTATGTTCAGAACTGTTGTTTAGACTGTCCGCCTAAGTGGTGTAGTAGAACTGCTACATCTGGAGAGATATCAAGGATATTAATTATATTAAAATTTAAAATATAACGTACGTAAAGAACTGGGGAGTCATACATTATTTACATGTATAAAAATCTAAAATGTGACTTAAAATGAATAATGTAAAACAATAATAATTAAAAAAATGCATAACCATAAATACATACTTATACCCAATTCACCATTCATCATTCACCTCTGCCGTTATGTGTAATAATATAATATTTACATTTTTAATATTTGACTTTGTTTGATGGCTCAAAGCTCGTATATTTTGAACCAATGTACCAAGCATTAAGCGAAAGCAAAATCTGTAATCTACGTAGTGGTAGTTGTTGTTGTTGTTGTTATGTCTACGACGTCCAACGTAAAAATCAAGTTGATGTAGGCAGGCAGAGTAGTCAATAATTTAAAAAATTATGAAAAGCGCAAAAATATTAAAATAAGCAATTTATACTATATTATAACAGTTACGCTAGTTCCCGGTATTTGATACTGCTATCTGCAAAAACTGCTCAAAGCTTATACATGTGACTAATTTGGCGATTGGCTTGTTACTAAAGTAAATATTAAGTCCGACTGGAGAGGTATTGAAACATTCAAGACCAAGGGGCATTAAAATAACCATAGCCGCATGAGATACCTCTAGGTAGTGGTTAAAGGTTAACTCTTATTACGACGTATAATTGTCATACTTCTGCTTTAACTGCAGGTAGTATTTTATTTGCCACAATTGTTGCTATGTTTATGCGGGCTATTTTACTGTTCCATTTTTTTTTTTTTAACTTGTTTCCGACATCTTATGACTTTAATATATTAATAGTTATTAGTTCAAGTTATGCATATAATTTGTATACCGACAAGAGTTTTCCTTTGTATTTCTTATATTTTTGTATTGCTTAAGTTTATTATTTACATTGAGTGTAATTTTTATAACGTTATATGATATTTCCAATTATGTTGGAATTTATGAAGTTATAAAATGTTGAGCATTCTCATTTTTCATTCATCGGCTACCCTGGGCTTGCTAAGTGCAAGGTCGTCACTTGACCTGTTGTAGTATGCAAGCAGGGTTGTCTATAATTTAAAAAAATTATGAAACTTCTATAGACTTACTATCTTGATTTAGCAAACTTTTGAGTTCAGTTCCAAAAGCACATCGGCTTGATTATAATTTTTTTTTTTTTTAATTGTTTGGCACTTATCATCTAGTATAATTTTTATGTGGTGGAGTTGACCGTATAGATTTACACTCCAGCGGTCCTTACTAGCTTTGGGCTAGACTTCTTAATAGATCTCATATTAGACGGTTTCTATATTAATAAAAACGTCAGCTTCATCTTCCGTACATAAAAAATACTACAAAATATATTATATACAAATATATTGTAAATAAAATAAGTCAGAAGACGGTATATTTTGCTGAGGTGGCGTAGTTATGTAAATAAAAACCACTTTCAAACTAAATATGTATAGTAATAAGATACAAAACAATTACTACTAGGTAGTCTGACTAAAACTGAATAATACTGAATGATAACTGAATTACAATGAATTATAATAATAATAATAATAATAATAATAATAATAATAAGTTTATTTCCCAACAGTACATACATACTAATAACAGGGAAAATGTATAATAATATATTAAAGATTAAATAATAAATGACAAATTAAGAGATATATAACATACATATAGTGCGCACTCTATACAAATAAAAAGAAAAAAATAATTAGTCAAATTTGGAAAACTAACATTATAACAATAAAATAATAAGAAAAAAAAAATAACAAGTTACAGTAATTCTGAAATTGTATTTACAAATACAGACTGGCTACAATTAAATATATCAATGCAATATTGAACACTAGCATAAAGTCTACACATTGAATTAATCGGCGAATTATAGTGATGAGTGGTGTTGCAACGGTTAACAAAAAATGTTACTGCGGTTCTACTTGTAATTCGGGGGACGTAGATATTAATTAATGTCAACAAATTAGGATCATCAATTTTGTTGTTTACTATCTGATGCAAATGTTTAAGTATAATGACATTTCGCATTGTTGTTAGAGATTTTGCATTAAACATTGATAACATGTCATTATACGTTACAGATTCATCTGGATAACAACCATTGGTTTTATAATACAGATATCTCATAAAATATTTTTGAACCCTTTCAAGTTTATGTATGTGAACAGCATACGATGGAAACCAAACCACTGCACCGTATTCTAACTTTGATCTAACATATGATTCGTACAATCTTTGGATTACAGCAGTCTTACTAAACGGCTCACATGTTCTTCGAATAAAACCTAACATTTTAATTGCATCTTTACGCACATAATCGCAATGCGGTACAAACGACAATGTTTGATCGAATAACACACCTAGATCTTTAATAACTGCGACTCGCTCTAAACTAACGCTATCTAAAACATAATCATAAAGAATAGGTTGTTGCTTACGATGAAAAGACATACATTTACATTTACTAATATTAAGTTTAAGACAGTTAATTTTGCTCCATTGTTGAATTTGCCTCAAATCTTCATGTAGAGCCAAACAATCAATAGTAGTATTAATGGATCTAAATATTTTAACATCATCTGCGTATATAAGAACTTGAGAAGAGATGTTGGTTACTATATCATTCACAAATAACAAAAATAATAGAGGTCCTAGGTTTGACCCCTGAGGCACTCCACTAGAAGGGCAAAATGTTTCAGACCGGTAAATAATACTGAATAATAATGTCGCCTGGTCCTGTGCAGTTTCTTTTAAGTAATTTTGTAGAGTGGGGTTGTTGTTCTAGGGCAAAGTGGTGGTAACGACAAATACTGCAATTGGACAATCAATAATTAATTTACCACTCATTTAGCCATGTTGCCAAAACCCATTAGATGTCTTCTGGTTCCGTACTAGATGGTGGAAATAACCTCTAATCTGTTTATGACTCTGCGATATTTTCTTGGACAATAATCGCATTGTTGGCCCTCAATAAATTGCTAATTAATGGCTCTCAATAAATGCATTAAGGATTATATATTATGACGACTTGGGCAAAGCATCCCATTGAAATTAAATAGTCAATTTAAAAAATAAAATGTAAAATAATATTTTAAAAATACTTATAATTAAGATACATTTCTATATACATACAAAAAATATTAAATTTGTTCACGAGGAAAAGCACAAAGTTTTACTGTTGGACGAACGTAACTATCACATGCTGTCTCTACAGTCGCGGAGCGCACCACACCATCACTACCAGGGTGAGCTATTTCAATGCGACCTTGCTACTCTTGAAGTCAACTGGCCCAAAAATGTTGTTGAATGTGTTGCACTAACTGGGTAAGACTTCTAATGTTGATCTATTTTATTACATATAGTGCGCACTCTATACAAATAAAAAGAAAAAAATAATTAGTCAAATTTGGAAAACTAACATTATAACAATAAAATAATAAGAAAAAAAAAATAACAAGTTACAGTAATTCTGAAATTGTATTTACAAATACAGACTGGCTACAATTAAATATATCAATGCAATATTGAACACTAGCATAAAGTCTACACATTGAATTAATCGGCGAATTATAGTGATGAGTGGTGTTGCAACGGTTAACAAAAAATGTTACTGCGGTTCTACTTGTAATTCGGGGGACGTAGATATTAATTAATGTCAACAAATTAGGATCATCAATTTTGTTGTTTACTATCTGATGCAAATGTTTAAGTATAATGACATTTCGCATTGTTGTTAGAGATTTTGCATTAAACATTGATAACATGTCATTATACGTTACAGATTCATCTGGATAACAACCATTGGTTTTATAATACAGATATCTCATAAAATATTTTTGAACCCTTTCAAGTTTATGTATGTGAACAGCATACGATGGAAACCAAACCACTGCACCGTATTCTAACTTTGATCTAACATATGATTCGTACAATCTTTGGATTACAGCAGTCTTACTAAACGGCTCACATGTTCTTCGAATAAAACCTAACATTTTAATTGCATCTTTACGCACATAATCGCAATGCGGTACAAACGACAATGTTTGATCGAATAACACACCTAGATCTTTAATAACTGCGACTCGCTCTAAACTAACGCTATCTAAAACATAATCATAAAGAATAGGTTGTTGCTTACGATGAAAAGACATACATTTACATTTACTAATATTAAGTTTAAGACAGTTAATTTTGCTCCATTGTTGAATTTGCCTCAAATCTTCATGTAGAGCCAAACAATCAATAGTAGTATTAATGGATCTAAATATTTTAACATCATCTGCGTATATAAGAACTTGAGAAGAGATGTTGGTTACTATATCATTCACAAATAACAAAAATAATAGAGGTCCTAGGTTTGACCCCTGAGGCACTCCACTAGAAGGGCAAAATGTTTCAGACCGGTAAATAATACTGAATAATAATGTCGCCTGGTCCTGTGCAGTTTCTTTTAAGTAATTTTGTAGAGTGGGGTTGTTGTTCTAGGGCAAAGTGGTGGTAACGACAAATACTGCAATTGGACAATCAATAATTAATTTACCACTCATTTAGCCATGTTGCCAAAACCCATTAGATGTCTTCTGGTTCCGTACTAGATGGTGGAAATAACCTCTAATCTGTTTATGACTCTGCGATATTTTCTTGGACAATAATCGCATTGTTGGCCCTCAATAAATTGCTAATTAATGGCTCTCAATAAATGCATTAAGGATTATATATTATGACGACTTGGGCAAAGCATCCCATTGAAATTAAATAGTCAATTTAAAAAATAAAATGTAAAATAATATTTTAAAAATACTTATAATTAAGATACATTTCTATATACATACAAAAAATATTAAATTTGTTCACGAGGAAAAGCACAAAGTTTTACTGTTGGACGAACGTAACTATCACATGCTGTCTCTACAGTCGCGGAGCGCACCACACCATCACTACCAGGGTGAGCTATTTCAATGCGACCTTGCTACTCTTGAAGTCAACTGGCCCAAAAATGTTGTTGAATGTGTTGCACTAACTGGGTAAGACTTCTAATGTTGATCTATTTTAAATTTGGTTCTTAAATTGCTAAGAATTGAATTGATTCCTAACCCAATGAGGTGTTTCCAATGCCAACGTTTTGGACACACTGCAGTTAGGTGTCCAGGTGTTGCAACATGTGTAAAATGCAGTAAGGATAAACATGACCCTGATCCATGCAACAGTTCACCTTTATGTGTGAATTGCAAAGGTAAGCATCCCGTTTATTCCCGAGATTGCCCAAAAATGAAAGAGGAAAGGAAGATAGCCGAGATCAGAGTATCAGACAAACTCTCTTACTTTGATGCTCAAAAGTAGTATAAAGCAATTATGGCTCCTACCTTTTCTAGATCGTTTGCTTCAGTTGCTGAAACACCTATTGTTCAACAAACACCGATTATGACATTTAGTGCTATTGCAGAAACTTCTTCAAGTAAGAACTATGACTCTAATGTGAAGGGTCAAAAACCGGTTGCGGGCCCATCAAGCTCAAAACCAAACGTGACTACGGTCCAATCTGGACCAAGGTCACAACGAGTGGGACTTCAACCAAAACCACTCAAGATGGGGGCTCATTTAAAGCCTAAACCATCTAAGGTATTGGCTCGTATCGGGTCAAAACCAACTAAGGTGGCGACTTCCAAGGCAAAGCCTAAACAGACTAAGACTCAGTCTGAGTCAAAGACGGCAGCCCAATCCAGGCTACCGCACAACCTACTCTGACAGATGAAATGATGTCAAATAGTGGAAGTTCTTCTACTCCCCCAGATGATATAATTCAGAAGAAAAACCAAAAAACGCTAATAAGCAAAGAGTTAAAATTACGTTTTCAACGTAGCATCAAAAATGGCTTCAACTATTAAACAATGGAATTGCAATGGGTATAATGCACATTACGAATCTTTTAAAATTTTACTAGCTAAAATTTCACTTATCTGCGTTTCCTTACAGGAAACTAATGTTAAGGTTGGACGTTCAGTTAATCTTCGTGGTTATACTATTTATCGGAAAAATCGTATAAATGTTGATCGTGCTCAGGGTGGAGCGGCATTAGTGGTTCGTGATACGGTTTTCAGCAAAGAACTTCGTGTCAACACTTCATTAGAAGCAGTAGCCGTTCAATTACATTTCCTTTTCTCACTGACCGTTTGCTCAATCTATATTTCGCCAAACATCAGTTTGGACATTCGTTTGATTGATCAATTACTTGAACAACTTCCGTCTCCATTCCTCCTTATGGGTGATTTTAATGCTCATTACACTATGTGGGGCTCAAATCGAACCGATGTCAGAGGTCGTAACTTGGACAATCTATTTTCAGAAACGGATGTAGTTATTTTAAATAAAGATAACAATAAGACACATTTATTTTTACGTCTTTATTGACCTTACAATAGTTGGAAGTAGACTGACGTGGACTCACGCTTACGTGCGTTCATCATACCGTCTAAACTTATACCTCCCATGTGCATTGCAGCGCCATCTGTTCACATGCACGAACTTTCCATTTTAAATCAGTCTAGAGTAAATTGAACAAAGACTGGCTATATTATAGATGTGGTAGTTTTATTTATTTATTTATTTATTTCGCCTCAAACTTTCTATTTGTTATAGAAAATAATAAAAATGGGCAAAATTATAATATTAATTAATGTTACTTAATTGGGTTGGGTTAGGTTTCTATTTATTTTTACCAAAGTTATTCAAAGTTTTTTTTATTACTATAAACAAAAATTGAAAAAAAAAATCTGTGCAGATAAAAGCACATTATATTTCTATTAGCCGCAGACATAGACTAACCAAGCAAATTATATATACAGTCAATTATGTTATCTCAAATTAAAAAAGTAAAATTTGCAATAAATTATTTGTGTTCTTTTTATTTTTAAAAGCGAAATGAATGGCACGAGATATTACATCATAGTTTTGTATAGAATCCACCAGTTTTCTGCATGTAATTGCCTTGTAGAAACGTCCATACCTCTTGAATGTGTGCATGTAAATTGTCTCTATTTGTAAGAGGCCAATGTGTTTGCTATATGCCATTATAGCAAATTTGCTAAACTACTCTTACAGTTTTTGCTTTCTGAATGGAACAGATGTCTAGAACAAATGTAATGGTTCCATCATTTGCCATAACCAAAGGTAAAAGAAAGATTTCGAGTAATTGTAACTGTACAGAATTAAGTTTTTCAGAGATTGGAATTAAATCTCCTGGTTCATGAAAATTCATCTAACCCTAGTAAGCTGCCGACATATAATAAAAATTAAAAAAACAAATAATATAAATGAGTAGGTTAAGTCTAATATCAGCAAATATTAAAAATAATTAGCATTTTAAAATAATTTTTTTATAATATACTTAAAAATGTTAAGTGATTTATTTGACTTTATTTGATCTTAGCTAGGCGACAGTACGGTAAGTTTTTTGCTTATAACCTGTGTGGTGGGGTATCACATACACAAATAAAATGAAAAAACTTACCTTATTTGATACATTTTTATCTTAAAAAGTTTTGGACCTATAATAAAGATATTTACAATTTACTACAATAAAACATTAGAAAAACTGTAGAAAACAACAGAAATTGATTTTATCCATTTGTTTAAAATTAGAAGCATTACAAGACAATACAGAATGCTGTTAACAAAATAGCTTTTGTACACTTTACACATCTATAAAATGTTTTTTCTATCTTTGTTTCGAGGACAAACATCACATCTAGAAGAGGTTTTTAGCGTCTTTCTTGATTGTTGTTTGTCAGTGTTACCTTCAGTCACATTTGGAGTCTGCAATTTTCGTGGAAGCCTTTTGTTAATACTTCTTAATTCTTTATATTCAGCTAACATTTTTAAAAATTGCTTTCTTTTTGTTAGAATGTCTTTAGTGCTTCCCTGATAAATAATTTTAGCATTTATACCGGCACAGTTAATTAAGTAATGCATAGAAAATTGTGATAACTCACCAACTATATCCACGCCACTCTTTGTAGAGTATAAAAGGTAATTATTTCTGGTTTCTTCTTTTCGGCAGTTTCTTTGTCAATATCTGGATTATGATGTAACGTAGACAAACGCAGATCTATTTTACTTTTTTTAAGTATATATGAAACTAACGAAATATTTTCTTGAAATCCAAATTTAGAAAAATACTTTTGTCTATTTTTACATCCTAATAAGTTATGAGGTATCTGTCTCTTATTTTTCCTGACAGTGCCAACAGATGTTAGATTATGTTCTTTTAGAAGTGTAACCATTGGTTCAGAACTAGTAAACCAGTTATCAAATGTCACAATCCTCTTTGTGCCAGAAACTGAAGCATTTGGTGTAAGCACATTATATGGTTTATTGCAGAATTGAAATGGTCCTTCAGGTTGAACCGTAGCATATATTTAAAATTTAAAACATAATATGTCTTTGCGCGTAGATACAAGGGCAAATATTTTTATGCCGTAACGTGCAGGTTTACTAGGCATATATTGTCGAAAAGCAAATTTTCACCTTTTTATCTATAGTCAGGTATTCACTTGAGCTGTATTAAGCTTGACTATTTCCTACAACCTTTTCAAATAATGGCCTAATTGCTGCAATTTTATCTATTTGTTTTTAATATTCTATATTTCAAAACGTAAGCAAGATTGTAAAAAAATAAAACGATTTCTCAAAATATTGATAATCCTGTTTTGTCAGTTGACCAAATATCCTCAAGATTATTAATCTAGCAGATTTGAAAAATCCTGCCAAGTAATGCAAACTTATCAACGCGTTTATTTCAGGCCCATTTGTATTCCGAACGTTTGGTAATTTGCATCATAACTTGCAGATTTCTTATTGATCTTAATGTTGGTCCGTCCACTTAACAATATCATTTATTATGTCTGGTGTGAAAATTAATTTAAAACATTTAAAAGGTGTTTTAGCATTTCTACCCGCTCTCTTTACACTTGGCAACAATTTAATGATATTTTCGGAACGGGTCATTACAGTTTTAGGAAAATTCTTTTTATTCTATTTTGTAGCATCTTTACCTAAGTAGTATTTACCTTCATCTTTTTCAACAATATCTTCCGCTTCTTCACTGTTATAATCATGATTGTTATCGCTTTTATAATTAGATTCGTGCTCACTTTCTGAACCTATAGGAAGCTCTTGATTCTGATGTAGAATTGAATATTTTTTCTTCTAAAAATGTTTCAGATTGAGCACGCATACAAGGTTCAACTGACGCATGTGCAGCGCCGTGGATTTGTTAAATAAGTGCTTCAACAGCACCAAATAATTGCGGATTTCATTAAAATAACTGTTTAAAAAGATTATTTTATCCAATTTTTTTGGTAACAAACGATTTTTTCTAATCCAAATGCTGCTTTCTTAAGATTGAGTATGGTCGACTTTGCTAAAGTTGTTTGTGATTCGTTTGAAGCTAATCGCCTACCAACTACGTCCAACAAATTAGTTTTTAAGTCTTCTTCCGTGTTCTGTGTGACAATGAACATTTGATACATTTAATAAAAGGCCTAATAATAATATTAAATTGTGTTCAGATTTGGCGTGTATAAACACCAGTTGGCAAACAAACATTGTTAAACAATTTCTAGATACGATACTTACTTTGAAAAAAGCTTGCGTAATATTACAACTTAATATTACGCTAGCTTTAAAATAACACTCTTCTATTTCATAAAATTTTCTTCGTAAAAAATCAACCATTTAGGCGACATGGTTTCAATAAAAGTTTTTTTAACCATCGGTATCTGGTCACTGAATCCACTCATCAAAATATTAAACCGATCAATAACTTTCAAACATTTTGGTGTTATAAGTGAAATTTTCCAAAATACAATTTGTCGAGCACAATAATCTACATCAATTACACACTCAATAATATTAGGTATAGCTACAACACAAGGGATTAAATAATGTACTGCTTTTTTTCGCACTGAATAACTGATATCATGTAATTTAAGTATTAAAAAGCGAATTATTCTCAATTATGATTTGTTGGGTCTTGTAATTGATGGATTGCTTGAACACCTTCTAGCCTTACAACAAATCTTTAATCCTATTATAGTATTAAATTAAAGAAAAATAATTCATAGCATCAACTCACCATCAATCGTTTATCCAAAGCATTTTGGATCAAATCATAAATTAACATTAAAAAATTAAATTTATGAAAAAATATTCGAAACTAAAAAACATCCATAGACGCGTTTCGAGGTTTACCTCTCATCAGTATGGCTTTATTTATATAAACTAATTGATTTTTAACTTACTTTGTCAACATTGTTTACCACCACAATTCAAAGTGAATATTTTAAAGGGTGTATTGACTATTTATACTAACTGACTTAATGACTTTATTTAATGGCTATGGTTAATAGCATTCTGAGAATGAACAAATAAACTAATTATTTCGGGATATTAAGCTGATGATAATGACATGAAAGAATTAAAACAGAAATTTGAAAATTAAAAATAGAATAAATTTTTTGCATAAATTATAATTACTATTATACAATTTCGTGTATATCAGAACATATATAAAATATATAAAGAAGAGACGCAATGTCCTCAAATGAGACAGTTGTAAAAGCAATAATTTCGAATAAAGCCTAGTTAAATAGGTAAATTTATACGAATGCCACAACGACATATCTTCTTTATATATTTTATAAATCATAAATTGCTTTACTAAATTGAATTTTACAATCAGCAAAGAGTAAAAAAGTAAATGGAAGAATTTGCATGAATAAATTCGAAAACTGACATCAATATTACTAATAAACTTTAAAATATTCCCATTAAAATCAATAACATATCATTTTCTAATGAAGTTGTTGATAAATTATGAATCTTTAATGCTGCATTGACAAAGAATTCTAAACAATTCAGCAATATCAGTGATGTTTTTCTTTCCAGTTGTTGACTAAATATACATGTGAGTATTTTCAAATATGATTAATAAAATTTCTGATTGGAAATCTGTTATCAATTGTTGTTATTAATTAAACTTACATGCTTGTATAGATTGCATATATAAATATAACTCTTTGGATGATTTGCCTTTGTTAATTGCACTGTCTTAAACACTTTAATAAATTTATCCATCTTGATTAATGTTATTTAAAATAACGGTTAGTACACGCGATCAAAAACAATGTTATTAAGGAATGGGATAAAAATGGCCATTAAGCGTTTTTTCTTACAAAGATTTCTATTGGTCGATTTCCTGAATGTAAATATAACAATAAAAGCGATAACTCAAATATATAAGTTCTGAAAGGAACACTGCGTTAAACGACGTTAGGACAAATCACAGAAGTAGTTTCAAAAATAATTTTTGCCAATGTACGCAACCCAGTATACATATCTGTAATGACGATTTTTTATTTGTTAAATTTAAAAATATTCAATATTGAAACATGTTTGTTTCTACTACATCATGAGTTCTGTTACTGTTGCTGTTGTATTATTTAAACCCAATAAATTCTCATAAAATAAAAAATATAACAAACATATTAAAATTTCCTTCTTTATTGTACAGTTTTATCGCCCCAGAAGTGTTTGAAGGAGGTTGATGGGCTTATTAGATGACTTGCAAAAAAATATTACAATAAAATAAAAAATAATATACCGACACCATTTTGACTGCCAACAACGCTCAACATAAATATATTTCTTTTAATGTTTTATTGTTGATTGACAGTGCCAGTACCTACATCTAGTGTTAGGTTATTGAACTACGCAAGCCATCTGTTGGTAGGTTTTTTTAAGAGCAAGATAATAAAATAAAACTTGACAGTCCCTGAATTAAGAGACCTACTAGTATATGCAATCGGTAAATTGTTTTCTATTTTACCTTAGCTTAAAATACAATCCAAAGCTCGATTTGAGGCATCAATGTTATTACAACAAATTCCTTTTTAAAATTTTGGTACAGGGAGTGGTGGTGAGAATAATTTATTTTGAATATATTTTTCAATAATATGATTAAGAGACAAGCAATTTTTGAAAAAAAAATTTATTAATGATGTTAGGCTTAAAAATTGTTAAACTTGTTTTTGTTTTTTTTTATTAGGTTTAATGCCAGCTTTAGTGATAAGATGGTCCAACTAACAAACTTTTTTATGTAAGAATCTGCGTTTAGATGGTTGTAATTTTAAATTCGATTCGCGTAATCTGGAAAATACGTGTACTTATTTGCGGTTATGGTTGTCCAGTGAATTGCCGTAAACAATACTGTGGTCTAAATAGACATTATAAACATTTTATTCCTTAAAAACCGCTAAGAACAGAATTTGTTGACCTTTGGAACGTATATGGAGCGGTTTTTAATCCTATTGGAAACCTACTAAACACAAAATGACCCGAAGGTGTGTCAAATGCAGTATTTTCTTTGAAGTTTTGCTTATAAGAATTTGAATCCACTTGATAAATTGAGAGTTGAAAAATATTCCTAAAATTAAAGCAAGATTTGAATTTGCCGCCATTTGTGCAGTAAGTTGTTGGCAACCCTGGAAAAAACAATTTGACAGCTGACAGTTTAGGGATAGTAAAAATGAAGCAAAGACGGTGCCACATGCCATATAGCACGTGAAACAGGGTAATTACAGCATGAGACATTTCCTGGTCGTGTAGTCTCTCGTTTTGGTGATCAGAATTGGTCCCCTAGATCCTGTGATTTAACACCATTTGATTTCTTTTTATGGGGTTATTTGAAGTCAAAGGTCTATGTCAACAAGTCCACAACCACCCGTGCATTACAGGAGGAAATTAAACGTTGCATCAACAAAATTCAGCCACATTTATGCAGAATGATTATGGAAAATTTCTACAAAAGAGTGCGTATGTGCCAGCAAAGCCGTGGAAGCCATTTGCCCGATGTGTTAATTCATAAATAACTCCATCCTATGTACTTTAAGATGCCCCTAGACGATCAATATTGTCATCAGTAATATTGAACAATCTATTGCACAATATATTGCTAGAACCACCTAGACGTTGCAATATAATTGCGCAAACTTTTTGTTAGTTACTGACACTTCTGCAGTCAACATGTGGAATAAAATAAATCAAGTTGTGTAACCATTACTTTAGTTAAAGCTTTAAAAAAAAGAAGAAAAAAGGATAAAGGAATAGTTCAAAAAAACAAAATAAATAATTTTAGGTTAAATTGTACAGAAAAAATCAATTTTTTTCTGATTGACTCGATAATCAATATAATGTGCAATCTTTCAATATAGTCTACAAACGTTCAATATTATTGTAACGTCTTTATGATTCAATAAAAAATAACAATCTAATGACTAAAGACTGAGTTTTCTATTTAATTCAAATCTTGCGTTAATTTTATGATACCCACACGTTATTTGGAATAAGAATCTTAGTGTTTCTTTGTTTATATGACGAAAGTCCACCACAACCATTTTATAATATATATTTTTTAATTTTGCTAAAAATCTAGCAAAACTTTATTTATTTATTTATTTTTATTTACATATTGTTATTGTGCATTATATAAAACTTTTTAATTTAACAAATAAATTTAATTTTAAAATAAAATAAATATTATCCTGCATCTATTACACTATATTCTTAACATGTTTGTTTCACGAAATAGGTATTATTTCAATATTTTTATTACACTGGCTCTTCATATATATAACATTTTTATTCACAAAAATACAAACATTACAAGAGGTATATATATAAAGCAGTATTTATAATACAATTACAAAAAGAAATCTTTTGTAGTCTTTCAGCCTGAGTTTTAATACAATACAAAATAGATACAATTATTAAAAAAAAAAAAAAGGGTATGAATGAATAAGTGAAACGTCAGTCTTACATGTCATTAGTCAAGGATCTGATATTTTGGTAAAGTGATTGGGATGAAGTTTTAAATTTGGATACAACTGCTGGATTTCTAGGTATTATTAAGATATTTACGATTTCGTGATTTTTAGGATTTTTAGCAAATTTTAAATGTAGTTTTTGTAATCGTTGGTCTAATGGGACTATCTTTGTTTGGTCATATAGTAGCTCGTTGGATGGATTATGTAAAAGATTATTTAGATGACGGATCTTAGAGAGGATCTTTCAGCGACATAAAGGTTATGGAGTGTTGGTGGCTCTTCATTTACTAATAATTTTTACATTACTCTCCACCTAGTGTTCCTTCAAATTTTATATTTACAGGGTTCGGTACAATATGAAACGTATGTTCTATTTTGTTGTTGCTTATTTTAATAGTTCCCTTACATCATCTTTTAAGACCCTTAACTTTATAAGTGGTATGTCTGAACCACCAGTATCTAATACAAATCGTACATTATTTAATATTGAAATTTTGTGTGTGTTACTAATGACTGATATAACTTTTTTGATTGATTATGTTTATTTACTACATTTGAATGAACCGTTGTTTTAGTGCACCTACGGCTGTGGTGATATGGTTTCTACTGTTTTTATCACTATTAGATGAACTTGGTTGCGGATTATATTCTTCATAGCTATTATAATTATTACTACTGAATCTACTGTTATTTTGTTCTTTTACATTTTTATTCTACTCATACTTATTGTTATAAGACGGACTTCGTCTGTAACTTGATACCAATTTCTATTGTTAGGTCACTAGTATTTTTGAACCAACAATCAAAATAATTGTTTTTCTTGCAATATGCACATTTATAATAAGGTTCGCTTTCTTTATTATAGCTAATTTTAATATTATTAAATGGCATGTTTAAATCTTTTAAGTTAATTTGCTCCTTGACGGCTATGCTAATTGCATCTTCTACAGATGTGGCAGTAAATTTGATTGTAAAATCGGGCGCTACCCTACCATAAATGTATATTTTAAACTCTTTTATATATTACAAAGAATCTATCCAAGTATTATCAACGTTCGCAGAAACATGAACAATGCACAAGGAATAACCATAGCTTGGTAATTAAATTTATACGGCTTTACAAGCAGAAATTGTGAAAATTATTCAACTTATTTATTTAAGTGAAAATTATTATGGTCCATTATTCTTTAATAAGGTACCTATATCATTCAAATAATGAATTTGAACATGTTTATAAATAATGTAAATTTGTTTTTAATGTCAAAAGCTCACTACACTGTTGAAGAATACTTAAAAGATATCAATTTTAAATTATTTAATTTAGTTTTACTGGTTACTGTATCAACCTTGCAGTGTTGTTAAATATTATTAAATATTTTTACCTGATGCCAATCTGTATGTGATTAAGCACGAATAAATTTATTATAATACATACTATAATAATAATTCAGGTACTAACAAATTTTCATTTTTCTTAGACCACAATAAACCTTTAAATAAATATAGTTAACGAAGTGTAGCTTATAAGTAGCGAAACGAGTGCGAAACCCATATATCGGCCTGCCGGTTTTGGAACATGCAACGGCTAAAAATAGTATTGTATCGATTTACTAATTAATACGATTATGACCAGACGTTCATGACGTTTCAGTAATCAAAAGTCCGGAGAAATAGAAAAGTATATACATTGACTGGTTCCACTCACCCGACTTGAATGAGATACGGTAGGGGAAGACGCATCGTTTTTTTCTTTTCAATCAGCTGGTTTGCAATCGTGTAAATTTCACTTGAGTGTTTCAGGCAGAATGAGTATTTATTATATTTATTACTGTATAAAATCAAATTATATTTATTATGGTTTGAGATGCATATACAAATTTTGATTGGCAATCGAAATTAAATTTTTTATAACTGTTTAACAAATTAGAGAACGCAGCAACATGCGAATGACGACAAATTGTAAAAATGCTAATCATGTGTCAAATGAATCAATACTAAAGTTAAATAGCGACTAATTAAAATACCATATAATCAATTAATTAACAATAACATTTAAACAAAGAAAATTATATTTTTTTTGATTATTTAATTTTTTTTATTTCAAAATGTGATCTTTATGAATTTCTTAACATGTCACAACAACATACCTTCGAATTTCTACTATGAAACCACACTCGTTGTAACTATCACATTGAAGACGAGATTTAAGTAGTTTCAGGAAATAATAAAATTAAAAAGCTAACAAATCCGCAAACAAAAGTTTGTGTCGGGTTTGTTAATAGTTTTAATTACTATGCGGGGTTAGTCAAAACTACCGGAAAACCTAAATAATTCTCCAACTGTAAAAAACTCAAAAAAAAAAATTAAACAAAAGTTATTTGGTTTTAAACAAGCTATCGTTTAAATATATTTTAAATATACAGGGTGTTAATTTTATTATGGATATTTAATAAATTGAGCACCCCGTATATTTTTACATGTTTTGATTCAAAGATTGAATCTGAGTATTGTAAAAATATTTTTTTTCAGAAAATGATCCATTTATAGGCAAAATTCTCTTCAACTAAAAAATAAGAACAAAACA
The DNA here is from genome assembly GCA_963932245.1 of Tachinus rufipes. Classification (NCBI taxonomy): domain Eukaryota; kingdom Metazoa; phylum Arthropoda; class Insecta; order Coleoptera; family Staphylinidae; genus Tachinus; species Tachinus rufipes. The sequence goes on along the minus strand of OZ010750.1, from coordinate 38,702,039 downwards.
TACATACATACATACATTTATTTTATTCTGGGGATATTCCTTTTGCGCTACAATTTATTAAATATAGTAATGTGGATTATTTTGTTGATTAAATCAAAAGCGCCAATAGGACAATTAATTAATTTTATTATTTAATTGTGTATGTTTCGACAGAAATTACTGTCTTCTTCAGTAAAATAATTTTTAATGAAATTTCCGAAAAAATATAGATAAATATAGTTATTTGACTAATTATTACATTAACAAATTATAAAAATAACAATATTATTCAAATCTTACCTTAATTATTAAAATACATATGTTTAAAATTTAAAATGGTTTTTTGTTTTGATCATCATTTTCGATCTTTCCATCTGGGAGTTTTCTTTTATACGACACATAACAATAACAATAACAATAATTAAAACTAACACTTTAAAATCACAGATTAAAATATAATAAGTACGATGAGGAATTGTATAAAATTATTAAAATGTATGTGTTTTCTGGTTTGAATATGTTCTGGTTTGAATGTGGAAGAGTCCTTTATTTTTGTATATTTATATTATAGAAAAAATTTAAAAAAATTCAACATTTTATATAATCTTATTGCAATTCCTCTTACAATTGATATATGTATAAGTATAGTTTAACAATATTTTACAATTAGAGTAATTAAGAATGACAATTTAAATTTGTTTATAGTTCAAGGAAATTAATCCAGTCCATGTATATAATCCAGTCCATGTATAAATTGAGAGAGCTAATTATTTATATTTATTTAAATTATTATTGTGGATAATTGTATATCCATAAGATAATTACAACTGTAATAAATTTGGATAAATAACACTTAGACTTGCTATATGATATCTATTTGAAAATTACACGTTGAGTTTTTATTAATGTGTAGCATTTCACTAATAATTCGTTTTTTATAATTTTCTTCTACATCTTAGATCTTAACATTATTAAAATTAAAATAGTATCCTTCGTTTATATGATGGCTCGACAGTCCTGTTTTTGTTGTATTATTGCGGCAATCTCTTTCGTGTTGATTTATGCGGTCACCCAGTTTTTGTTTGGATTGACCAATGTGTTTTTTATTACAATAGTTGCAAGGTATTGAAGACACTGTATTCTTTTTTGATAATATTGGTGTTTTACCTTTTAATTTAGTGAACAAGTTTCCTACATTTTTATATGACTTTGTGGTGACAAAGTGGTCTTAATTTTATTTGATAAACTTTTAATGTATGGAATTGAAACCCATAATTTTTGTTCTTTTACTATGTCATTTATTATTTACTATTATTATAGAGCTGTTATTGTTTAACATTGAATTAATTTTTTTTTTTTGGATAGTTGTTAGCGCTTAATTATACTTTTAGAAGTTTAAGATTTTTATTCCAAAATCTTTGGTTACATAGTGTAATATTTTTTTGTTTGAATATCTTAATAATGTAAATTTTTCGAATTAAAGGACCTTTCGAGTTATAGTTTAAACTATCGTTAATTGATTTTTCAATTGTAAAATTCAAAGAATTGTGAAAATTGTTAAAGCAAGTTAGTAGTTGAGGTATTTTGTTCTCAGGTAATATTATTATGGTATCATCAATGTAGACGAACAACGATAGGATATCAAAATCCAACTCTTTTATACAATTTGATACCAATTCGTCCATGACTAGCATGGCTAGGATTGGGCTAATTGGAGCGCCCATAGAAGTGCCATGGGTTTGATGGTAAAAATTTCCATTGAATTGAAAATAGCTTGTTTCAAAAAAATGTTCTATAATCTCTATAAATAATTCTTTATCAATTATTGTGTGTGTAGAAATGATAGACCATCTATCTTTGATTATTTTCAACACAAGTTCCTTTGCTATATTAGTAAATAATGATTCTACATCGAGCGATATCATTGTATAATTATTAGGAATCGTTAAATTATTAAGTTTTTGAGTAACTTCTATTGAGTTTTTTACATTGTCTATAAAAGTAGGAATAAGGTTATAAAGTATGTTGGTATTTTTTAAATTTTATAATTAGGAGAATCTCTACTAGACACTATAGGATGTAGAGGTATGTTTTCTTTATGTATTTTTGGTAATCCATAGAGTTTAGGGGAGGACATGCTTTTTAAGGTGCGATGTTCAATTTTGTTGATTTAATTTTTGTTAGTGACATTCTCAAACTCATTTGAGAATGTCACTAATAACCTATTAAATTGTAAGAAAAATATATTTACTTTCTAAATGTACATTTGTATGAAGAGTTTTTTTTTAAATGGTGGTCACATAGATCGTTCTTGATAAATTAATTGAATTTCAATAATATTATTTTTTACAGAGGTTACAATTTCATCAATATTACATAATCCAGATAGTTTGCCTTGATTAACTAAATAATCACCGTTAGGCAATTTAATAGGTATTTTAAATGTTTTTGTAGTATTTTCTGGAATAATTGTTTCAAAAATAATGTTTTTATTAATTGGGGTATATTTTAAAAGTGGAATTTGATAACATTGATTATATAAAATCATGCTGTTAGGGTCTAATATAAGTTGTAAACGTTTTATCGAGGTAAATAATAAAATTCCGTCAAAATATAAGTGAAAATTATGAAGTAAACAAGGAATATTTTCTGAGATACCGAAATCATATAGTAATTGAATATTAGTTTGCTTATTAAGGGGTGTTGATTTATTAAAGGATACAACGTTAGTTTTACAATTAAATATTTTATCGGGAAAGTAATTTTGAGCTATAGAAGGTTTTATTATATTTATCGTACTTCCTGTGTCAATAAGAATGTTTGCATTTAATGAAGGAATATAAACATAAGGAAGTTCGGTACTTTTGTTATCTATGTTATAGGATTGAAGAATGTAATTTCTTGAAAATTTATGTCAGGTTCATTTTCATCATTCTCATTACCATTTTCAAAATTTAAACAATCATTTTGTTCTTCAAAATTTTGATTAGTTTCAAACATATCATGATAATAATCTTCCGCATTAAAATTTTGAAAGTTTCAAAATTATTCTCTTCACAAACTAATGTTGTTTGAGTCGACATCGGTTCCGGTTTATATTGCGGTTTAGGTGGTTGAAAAGTTTGCCTTTGAGACTGATTTCGTTGAAAATTAAAATTTGTCTTCATTTGCGATTTATTTTGTGGATTGAACTGGTTGTTTGGTTGAGGTTTATAAGTATAAGTAGGTTGTTGGTTTGATTGATTTTGATTAAAACTTTGAAAAGGTGGATTTATTCGTTGGTTTGTTGTTTGTTTTGAAGAAAAGCTTCTGTTCATAAAATTAATTTCGTCGTTAGCGAAAGTTATTGCTTGATCTAGATTGTCAGGTTTTCTTTACGGAATTGATACGAGAAAGCGATCTAGAGCATTAGACGTGTAAAGCTCCTGCCTAAGTTGTTTATTTGTCTCATTTGATAAATTTATTTTTGCAATGAGTTTAGCAAGACTCGAACGTATTCTACTGCCAAAGGAAATTATATTTTCGTTTCGTTCTATTTTAATGTTATTAAATTCGACTAACAGTTGTTCGATCGACCTGCTGTCGGAAAAATGTTGTAGTATTGCGGTTTTGATGTCATCCCAAGTGTTAAGATCGTCTCGGGGACATAAAATTTCACTAGCTTTTCATCTAAATTTTGAAAAAATTGCGGCTCTTAAAGTAGCCGATGCTTCAGCAAACTGCACGTATCTGTTTATAATGCTTTCAACTGTTACAATAAAAATATTTATTTGTGTTTCTTTCCCCCCAAACAATGGGATTGTATCGATATCGATCTTAAAAAGTTGATAATTCATTTTGATTACTATCGGTTGTGCTGGATCAGGCATTGAAATTACAAAATTCCTTTTTTGTGGAATAGAATAAGGTTTGAACATTAATTAATTAATACAATTTGCATCTGCAACTTGTTTTCTAATTTGAATTTGTTCATTTAAAAGTATTTGAGCTTTGTTCGAATTCAACAAAAAGGGCAATCAATGAATCGACTCACCGGTTGATTTATTTAAACTGGTTTGTTGACCGCCGATGATTTGTGGAGAAGGCTTGATTCATAGGAGGCGACGTTGAATGATTGGCCCGCAGTTCCTGGACTGTCTCGATACTCAGGAAAGCGATGCTGGATGATTCTGTCCACGATTCCTGGAGTCGTTTGATTATCAGAGAAGCGATGCTGAATGATTTGAATCGGCCCGCAATTTCTGAGATCGGCTACTTTGCTCCGTGTAATGCGTAATGGGTCTTGTCGGTTCACGATTTCCTCTTGTTGCGTGGAATTATTTCATAATTTAAAGTAATTTAGAATAATTTCACTATCGCGACGACTGCGCCAATTTTGATTTGTCGTTTATTACCGAAACTTTTAATTACATGATGGATAATTTAAGACTAAACTAAAATAGGTTTTTACAATCTGTTTTATAGTAATAAAATGCTTATTGAGCTGTTTATTACAACAATGACGATTGACCTTGCAGGTGTGCTTCGAGGAAGGCCACCTGCAGAGTTATCAAACCGGAGATTGAGTGTGGGCCGACGGATGTTATAATATATAACATATGTATGTATAAGAGATAATGGGGTGTATTCTGTAAAAATAAATGTTAATTTTAACAGCCTGTTTAAATTAAACGCCTGTTAAAGTCATATTTGGTATTCTGTAAAACACAAATCTGTTAAAATTTTAACAGGCACTGTTAAAATTGCCTGTTAAGTTAAAAAATTTAAAGGCATGTAAATACAATTTTTAACAAGGTGGTTAAGTTATAAAATGGCAGATGCAATATGTTATATTGCCATTCAAATAAATGAAAATTTGCATGAAAGAGGAAGAAGGTAAGTTATTAAATAATTCTAACATGCACCAATAAAAGAATTTTGTATTTTTAAGGAATCAGCTGAGATTATATAATCGATAGCTACGGGATATGTCAAATCCATTTGAACTCTCTGAGCTTTGTTTTTTTAAATTATTTTGTCTAAATAAAATTGCAGCCTAATATTTAATTAATGCTATTACTTCTCATTTGGCAGTTATACATAATTATGGATGAATCTTAAAAAGTCTGTAAAATGCACAAATGATCATCAATTTTATTGCAGATTGAAATTTTAAAAATATGTTTAGTTTTTCTTTATAATTGATGCAAAAAATGTACGAGTTAAGTTTTATAAAAATAGTTAGGTTATATTATAAATTCTATTTCTCACATTTTACGTGTTAATTATAAAGAAAACCTAAAAATATTCTTAAAATTTCAATCTACAATAAGATTGATGATATTTTGTGCATTTTACAGATTTTTTAAGATTTAAATATTTTTATATATATAATTCAAGATATAATTATTGACAGTGTAATACGGGCATAAACTAATGCGATTATTGTGTTGTGATTAAGGTTAAGTCTGACGTATGTTTTGTGGTTCAAGAAAAGACATGACTTTTGCGCATAAATGTAGAGATTTGTATCTAACTTCATGACTAATTTTTAACATGCTGTTAAAAATATGTATTTTAACAGTCATGTTAATATTGCAGTTACAGAATATCAATATAACGTTAAAAATTAACAAGCCTGTTATATTTATATTTTTAACTAGCTGTTAAAATAAACATAAAATTTTACAGAATACACCCCAGTATGTGAAACATACATTGTTACAACATTTATAACAAATAAAATGTATATAAACAAAATAAATTAATACTCACTAATGTACAGGGAGTTTATAAATGAATGGGATTATGTAATCACTTTAAATATGCCGCCTCTTTAAAACTGTTTACTATACTACATATGTTTTCATATGTTTGCTTGACAGCTGTCAAAGTTGATCTGTCAAAACAAATAGTATAGTAAACAATTTAAAAAAAGCGGCACATTTAAAGTGATTACATAATCCCATTCATTTATAAACTCCCTGTATATTTCACTATAATAAATTCTGAAGCAAAACTTAAAAAAAAAATTTAAAATAATAAAAATTGCACATAAATATGGAATTGTATATATACAACTAACTTTTATTTATTTAGGTATTCGTCAAGAGTGCTTTGTTTTTTTCTTTTAGTGATTGTTGTTGTACAAAATCAGCACACGAATTTATGGCATAATATAACGCTGTATGACAGCAATAGATTTTTTGCCTCTTTATTAGTGATTGGTGTAGGAGTTTCATCGTCATTATCTTTGTCTTCAAAACTTTATGTTTTGATTTATAAATTTCAACAATAGCATCTTCACAATCATCATTTTCATCATAACAAGGCAAATTGTCATCTATCGTTAAAAACTCCTGATAATTAACAACAGAAACCTGTACATTGTCATCATTTTCTACATCATTTAAATTTTCTTTGACATATAATGATTCAAATCCAGAAAATGCAAAGCAATGTTGTATTGTCTCAATTTTTATGGCTCGCCAACTGTCAGCAACAAACTCAATTGCTTGCAACAAGTTAATTTTGGAATTGATGTCTTTGGGTGTTGACAAATTTGTTAGTAAGTCTTCTTCAATGCATTCGATTATGTATTTTACAAACTTTCCTCGGTATAACGTTTTTAAATTTTTTTATGATTCCCATATCCATTGGCTGCAACAATGATGTGGTGTTTGGAAGAAGAAACTCTAGTTGTATATTTTAAAGGGTTTTAAAATGAGGATGTGCTGCGCAATTGTCAACAAAAAGTTTTTTTTTTTTATTTTGTTTCAATTTAACGTCCCATCTAGTTATCCAATCGCGAAAAATTTCTGATGTCATCCATGGATTTTTGTTTGAATGGTAAGTTACCGGTAAGGCCTCCAGTCTCAGCCCTTTAAAACATCGCGGTTTATCACTTTTCACCAATTACCAGCAATTTTAGTTTATTGTTACCCGACATGTTTGCACAACATAAACCTGTTATGCGGTCCATTGCTTTTTATAACCAGAAAGTGTTAGATGCTTATAGCATAATGAATCGTCAGGGGTAGAACGATAATAAAGGCCTGTTTCATTGGCATTATAGATGTCATCTGGACTAAATTGTATTAAATACGCAGGAAGTTTTGTATTTTTCCACTCCTTGGCACTTACACTATCCGCACTGCTTTTTTCACCTTGCACTTAAATTTGATATTGCGTCTCAGTTTCCAGCGAGACAACCAACCATGAATTGCTTTAAAATCGTCGTGACCTAGTTTTTTAGCTAATTCTTCCAATTTTGCCTTTAATACGGGGCCGCCGATAGTTACACCTCGACCAGTAACAATTGCAAACCATTTATCCAACGCCTCTTCAACCTTTTTTTTTATGAATATTTATTATAACTTTTATAACAAAAAAAAATAGATTAATAAACCGTACGTTCCTTAAGAATGTAAGGTTATGTCTGCAAAATCAGATAAGTATTATATATTATAGTCATGTTAAAATAAATAATTACTTACCGTTATTTTTAGCTAACGACACTAATAATCGTTCACGAGATTCACTCATTTGTATTTTTAATTCTGTATGCAAATAATTTCTCAGATAGGTTTTTCAGTGTGCTGCATATTATATTCTGATTAAACCGACTATAGGTGCTTTACTTTTGACACAATACTCAGTTATTATTACCTCACCTTACTTTATTTTACTTAAAAGACTGTCCAATTTGTAAACTAGCTACTAAAGCCATAGCAAGAATTGTATATTAAAATTTTTCAGTTTTTTTTTTTTCAAATTAAAGATAATTTAAAAATTAAATATATATATATATATATATATATATATATAATTATATTTTTTAGCGGGCTGCAATAGATTTTTTTGCTTGCCTCTACAAAACCATCTGTTTTAGCCTAAATTGGCCTCTAATCCATTTTTCGCTAGCCTCTACCGAAAGCATCTTTTTCAGCCCGTACATACGGGCCGAAAAGGCAATTTTCGGCCCTTGATACTATATACTATTGCGGTATTTGATTGGCTAGGGTGCGTTCCGATTTAGAGGCGAAACACGCCCGGAAGTTATTTTTTTTTAATGCAGATGTACGTCCCAGCCGTTCGTAAATACAGAAGAAAGACGCCCGGGTAGAAATAGTTTATCCGTCTTTCCGATATGATTGGATTGGATTGAAACGAACTTTTGTGTATAAGGGGTTTCTCAGTATGCTATTTTAAATGGTGCTGTCAAATTACTGATATTTTTAGTAAATCTGTCAAAATTTTAACATTTCTGGACAAAATGTTTGGATTGAAACAAATTTTGCATATAGGGGTTTCTAAGTATGCTATTTTTAATGATGCTATCAGATTACTGATATTTTTAGTAAATCTGTCAAAATTTTGACATTTTTGTACAAAATGTTTGGATTGAAATGAAGTTTTGCATATAGTGGTTTTTCAGTATGCTATTTTAATGGTGCTAACAGATTACTAATAATTTTAGTAAGTCTGTCAACATTTTAACATTTTTGTACAAAATGTTGTTGGATTGAAATAAATTTTTGCATATAAGAGTTTCTAAGTATGCTTTGTTTAAGGGTGCTATCAGATTACTGCTATTTTTAGTAAGTCTGTCAAAAAGCAGATCATAATGATGCATACTTTGTCGAACGCGGTAGTGTCAGCCTGTACTAGCGCAGTGCTCCGTTGTCATTGTTGTCACGGCAACCGCTTGCAATGATACAACATAGACGCATCATTGTTACTATGGGAGATCTTTAGCCGCTTCTCATTATCTTAATCTTAAAATCTCAAATTAAATAAATACATTCTACTATTGGACATTTTAAGTATTGAAAATGTGATACACCTAATAGATCTGTCAAAGTTTTGACATTTATGTTGTTCGGATTGGCTGATATAAGTATTCTTAGTAAATTGGTCAAAATTCTGACAACTGCAGTTTTGTATAGATAAATTTGATATTTTTTAATTATTATTTTGTCACAAATTAAACTGCTATTATGAGTTGTGGGTACCATTCTATTAAAACAAAAATTAAAGATGTAATTTTATTCTGACCAGAAATTTATACGAGTTATAACAATCCATACTTACGTACATTCCGCACCCGCTTGCAGCTTGTCATTGCGATGCAAGTTGTTTTGTTGCGTTTTGTTTGTTCCGTTTCTGGTTACTACTACTTAATTTAAAAATATATACGTATGCAATAATAATAATAATAAATTTTAATAACTAATTTATTCTGAATAAAAATGTGCATTGCATATAATATATTTATATTCTAATATTTTAATTCAACAGATATTGTTATTATAAAATTAATAAAATTTACAAAACAATTTCTAGTTAAAATAAAATATCACATTATAAATATATTAATATTATATTATTATATTATAATATTAATATATTTAAATTAAATAAATTATAAAAATTAGTAATAATTCTTATTGCATAAATAAACAATAATGTTAAATTAAGTAGTAGTAAACAGAAACGGAACAAACGCAACAAAACAACACGCATGCAATAACAAAATGCCCGCACACCTGAAGTGTACGAAAACCTTACACAACATCGGAACATGCCGCCGGGCAGTCTATGTTTATGATACAATAAATGCACAAAAGTTCCGCGAACCGCGTTTTATGCCGGCCTTAATCTCAGGGAGGGCATTAGGCGGTAAGCTAGATAAGTGCTTCTGGGTTGAGAGTGGCTCTGTTGGGTGAAGCACCTCACACAAATCTCGGCGCATAAACTGTCCTAAGTTCGAGTCCTAGCTCCGGCAGAGCGTTTTAAGAATATGTGGCATTTATTAATTCAGAACATCAATATTGTTACTATCTACTTGTAGTTAGCGTAGATGTTTAAGTTTTTGGACACTTTAAAAAAGGGGGGTGCCACATTTAAAATTTAAAAGGGGCGCCGTAGTAGGTAGCGCCGCTTCTGCAGGCCAATCTGATGTTCTTATTGAAATTAGCGTACTTTAATATCTAAAGCAATGCAAAGGTACGTTTATGCTGCGACCGGGATAATATTTGCAGGATGTTCGCACAATAAATGCACGAAAGCGCGAGGTCGAGTTCCGCAAAACACGGCTTGTGCCGGACTTAATCTCAGGGAGGACGCTAGGTGGTATTTCGGCGCATAAACTTTTGCAGGTTCAAGTCCCAGATCCGGCAGATGGTTTTAAGAATATGTAGCATTTATTAATTTAGGACATTAGTCTAATACATGACTAGTGTCCATGTAACGATAATTACGTTTATTATGTAGTGTATAGGTGAACCAGATACTAGGCCTTGTCAACAAACAAGTTTGGTAGTATGTATAGGTTATGTAATTAACTTACTCGTAGCCTGGCTACTGTGCTGTTAATTAGTATTTACTTAAATTTAGTTTTTTTTAAATAATATAATATTGAATTAAAATGATTATTTTAATTAATTACAATGTTATGAAAAATACAATGGCACAAACAAAATATGAGACATGCAAAATAAATTTTGCTTTAAAAATAAAATTTTAAATTTTATTATAACATAATTTTAAATTTTATTATAACATAAAAAAAATTGGTTTTCGGTATTGTTGTTCTGATTTATATTTTAATCTGGTCTATTTAATAGCTATAACGGTTGCGGGCTCAACAAAATCGCGTCTACATTGCGTACCAAAATCAATCATCGTATCTACACAAACAACTGGTTTTCTTACTACTGGCAACACTCGACGAGCTAAACAACGTGCTAGTTATTGAGATTAAAATACAACTAGGCTACACTAAAACCTGTTGATATATACGGGATTAACAACAATACAACAAAATAAGGGCTAGTAGTAGCCCACTACATTGACAAAATGCCGTATATGCGTATATATATATATATATATATATATATATATATACATCACACTATACTTAGAGCGTCCGTACATAATTGTCACTTATGGCGTCCACCAGATCGGAGGCTTTAAAAAGAAAATTTCTTTTTGTCTTTAGACAACATTCAACAAATAATCATTACTAAAAAAATATATTTATTTTGCATATGGTGCTGCTTCCTTTTACATGGCAATATATGTTACTCTCGTATATATGCCAAGTTTTAAGTTGCCGTGTTTTTGGTATCCACCTAATTCACGGAATATCTGTAAAAAATGATTGAGACGAGGTCATATTTTTTGCTGCTTATTATGTATTTTCTCATTCAAAATAATATTTTTCGATTTTTTGTTTTCTATTCATTGAAACAATAATTATGTCAAATACAAATACGATTTTTGCCCAATAAATTGTTGAACTATCGTTTAAACAAAAATTGAATTGCGGTACTTATTTATTAGTCCGTATTTAAAGTTTGCTTTTTGTTATATTTTTGAATCGACAGTAAAAAAACTTTTTCTACGTATTATTAATAATTAGAATTGAGAGATAGTTAATAACAATTAATATTTCACCATCAAGTCATCAATTATGAGTGATGTTACAGTAATATGCACGTATTCATAAAAGTCAACCGCAAAATAATTTATACTTATTCTACCATAAAAACAAGTTTAGCATAATAAATAACTATCAGAAATAAATGAAAAATAATATTTAATAATAACGCAAAATAAATAACATGTATTTCTATCAAATTTATAAAAATAGTTTTGACGTTTTATCGAATTGTGAGGTTATGTTGTCACATTTAATAGTCGTTAATTTTAATCAGCTTTTATGAATACGGGCATTAGTATACTTTAGCAACATCACTTAATACCCAAAAAACTGCAATTGTTAAGAAAATCATAAAATTAAAACATAGTAAAATGGAGTTATATTGTTTAATTTAAAAAATTCAAATAAAAAATAAATTATTTTACATTGTGTAACAAAAATAACGTAACCTAACTTTAAATATAACAAAAGTAAAGTTAAAATAATAAAATAACAAATAATAAATAGTTTAAACTTAACAAAATTTTTCTATAACAAAACTTTGGTGCAAAATTATAAAAACTCATCTAATTAAAAGAAATTAATCAAGAATAGTTACATTTTATTTACTATATTTGTTTTGGATGTAAACTTTTATTTTTAGCCATTTTTTGTTGGCTAACAACTTTGGATGCTTATCTTTTAGATTATCACATTCTGTTCTTGTTGGAGGTTCCTTTGATCTGATGTTATTTTTAAAATATTGGATGACAACATCTTTTTGTTTCTCGGTCCATGGTACTAAAACTCTTTTCTTTGTTATTTTCACCTTTTTTTACCTAAAAACAGATTATTAGGTATATACATTACAGATATTTTAAAAATTAATTTACCCAAATGAACAGATTTTTGTTTGACATCAGAAGTACAAGTTTCTACAAAATACAGAAATAAGTTAATCATAAAATGTAAAACTATGTACGTAATTAATTAAATACCATTTATTCAATGACTAGTTTTTTGGATACTATTTTTTTTAACTAACTTCTGGGTCATCGTTTCTAAAATCAATTTGATCTTCTTCTTCTAATGTGTTTTCATTATCTATTAAATTTTCTTCCATATTAATATCTATTTCGTCAAGACTTTTTTCCTTGAAATTTCTTGGTTGGCCTTTTTCCATCAATAAAAGTAATTGGGATGCTGTTTGGTAAACATCATCAGGAAGTCTGTATGATGAGCGGTAAATTCCAAGAGAATGTCCCATAAATGAAGCAAGTTGCTCCATGTCGGTTTCAGACATATTAAATAATTGAGTGAGAGTAGCCAGGTGTTTTTGCAGTTTTGTGCAAGTTATATCATCCGGGTTCTTAGCTCCTGAGTCAGTAGCATACTTTTTTATTATTTTATAGCCACAAATAGGGCCAGATGTGTTAGGATTGCAAAACAAATATATATTAGGTTTTTTAATTACCTTATCTCTGTGCAAAAGTATTATTTCAAGATGCTGCTGCACATCTTTACTGAACAGAACTGGAACTCCTTTGCCAAGCTTTCCTCGAATAACAATGCGTTTAAAATTTTTTAATAAAAATTCTTCAGAAAATTCCTCCTAAGTTTGATCAATTTGTCTTTCTTAAAAATAAACAACAATTTCAATGGTTAAAAATAATATTTGAATAATTAAATACACTTAAATAAAACATTACTATTTTTTAATTGGCAACTTAACCATTATTAAAAATAACAAATGAATATTTTTATAGGGTTAATCATTATTGAAAAATTAATACTCAGTATAAACATAATAAGAATAATAACAGGTAATTGTACAGGATTATGAATTGAATTATTAAATTATATGTATAATGGTGTTACGCATGAACAAAAAATTTATTTGTGGCAACGTTAACAATAAAATTAAATACACAATACACAACGATGAATTATTTTAAAACTTTATTTAAAAAAACAACAATTTCAATGATTATACATAAATAAACTTAAATAAATTGTATCTATGTTTTAATTAACAAAATAATCATTATGAAAATGTATATTTTTATTTAGTTAATTATTAATAAAAATATTAATATTCAGTATTTAAAATAATAATAATAAAAATAAAAATCTCATACTCTTAAATACTAGTCATAAAATACTAAATCCGGTAAAAGAATTTAAACCCGTTCATAAAGTAATTAATTCCGGCCAAAACAATAGTAATATAGTAAAATACGAACATAATTTTAAATATTTTGCTATGAAATATCAAAATATTGTCAGAAAATACTAAAATATAAAAGTAACTTTCTACTCATGAAATATCAAAATAAAAAAAAAAATAAGATATAAATTGTTAAAAAATGCAAGATTCTATTCTTGAAATGTCAAAAAAGCAAAATAAAAAATAAAATGTTCTTTGCATACAAGGTAAAAACTATTAATCCGGCCATGAATTATCAGAATATTGTCAAAAAACACTAAAATTCGACCATCAAAGTGCAAAACTCTACTCATTAAATGTCAAAAATAAAAATATTCTGCTTTGAAATATTAAAATATTGTTGAAAAGCACTAAAATCCGGTCATAAAATGTTAAAAAAGTACAAGATTCTATATATAAAATGACAAAACCGCAAAATTCGGCCATTAACTATTAAAAGGTGCAAGATTCTATTTATAAAAACAAAAAAATGCAAAATCCGGCCACGAACTATAAAAAAATTGTCAGAAAGCACCAAAATCCGGTCATAAACGGTTGAAAATTGCAAAATTCTAAAATAAATTAGCAAAATTCATCCGTAAATTGTTAAAAAGTCCAAAATAATATTCATAAAATATTAAAAACATGACCGACTTGAAAAGTGCAAGACTCAATTCATAAAATGTGAAAAATAACAAAATTTAGCCGTAAAGTATAAAAATATTGTCAGAAAGTACCAAAATTCACCATAAACTGTTAAAAAAAGGCAAAATTTTGTCATAAAATATTAAAATGTTATCAAAAAAAAACCAAAATCCGGATAAAAACGGTTGAAAATGTGCAAAATTCACATTCACATCTCTGATTAAGTATTTTTACAGTTGATCATCTTTCATTGGTTATATTTTAACAGCTGCTATGTAAGATTTTGTAATTTTAGACGTATTAAGTTAATGAATATCATCATAGATCGTTTATTTTTTGACAGCTGCTATTTAAGATTTAGTAATTTTTGACATATTAGATTAAAGAAATTGTTTTTAACAAATGATATACTTGTTAGAGTACTTGTGTATCCGTTGCAAATGTTGCGACTAAGTAGTAAAAATATTACGGTTATGAACGTTTTTTGAAAAATTACTAAAATATTTAGGAAAAATAAAAACAAAATCGACAACCTAAAATTTTTAATTGCCAATTTTAAAATATTATTTTCTCTCTGCTAAAAATTTTACAAAAATCTATTGAGTCAGATTCGAGATTGCATTTTTTTTAGTTTAATCATTAGATTTTAATTTAATATATTTTAAAACAAAAAAAAAACTGTTGGAGTGGAGTTTTTTTTTTTATTCAGAATAGAAGGGTTAGGGACTTAAGAATAGAAAGGTTAAAAACATATAACTTATATAAATTTAATGGTGGTGGCAGTTACTATGTGATAGATATATAACTTATACTCTTTTTTACTTGTAAAAATCTGGTCACCCTGGCTAAGATGAAAACCAATAACACTTTCTGAAAATAAATTTGTAGGTGGTTAGTTATTACATGAAATATATCTTCGCACTCACTTGTGATTGAAGGAGAATTAGTTGTATCTTTCTCTTAAATACTTGCAGATGTTTAAGATATGGAGCAGACCGTGTATTGTGTCGACTACAACACGTGATCGTATTTTATTTATTTAATAGCCACTACGTGCCCCAGCAACGGCGACGAGTGCCCGTTGGGACTGAAGCGTCTGGCAAACTTCCACAATCCACTCGCGTTTTATTGTTATGTTTAACATGCTATCAATTATTTATTTTAAGTTAATCTAAGCATAATATATGAATATTGGAAAATCCACCTTCATTTAAAAACTAAATCGACACAACAAATTATGCAAGTTGAAGAAGAATCTTTCAAGAATAATTTTGTTTTAAAAGGTTTTATATACTTTAAACTTAAAAATGAACATTGACAATGTTATTTCGTTACGTCAAACCAACTTATATATCTGACATTTAAGGCCGCTCACTAGTTTGTACGTTAGGAGATTAGATTTAATTAATTTAAGTAAACATAAAATAGAAAAGTGCTTGTAACATACAAACAATGTAAGAGTGTCTGGTTTACTGTATTTTTTTAATTAGTTACTTATAAGCACCATATTTAAGAGAAATAATGTTAATATGCAATTTATATAATATGAAATATTTCACAAGAACAAGATTGAATGGGTTAGTAGCGTAATATGCACATTCGACTTAGTTGTGTTTTCCAATTGGTATATTGTGATATTCACAAATTTACCACTTGACTCTTTTCGGAATACTTAGTCGTTTTCTGGCTAGCTTACTTCAGTTACCTAAAAGTATGTTCCAGCTACAGCTGACGTCATTGTTATGGCGTCACGAATGTATGCTAGAAGTTACTCACTAGAAAATAAAAAGTAACTAAAGAAGTGACAGTGAGAGTTGTATGTTTACTTTTTTATAACCATTAAAATTTAAAATGGATTATTCAATGTTATGTTTAATATTAAAAGAATCTTAATAAAAACATAAATAACTCATTTTTAATGTTGCTTCAATTAAACTGTGAATCAGTTTCAATAACTTATATAAAAGGTTTATTACTAAAAAAGAGAAAAAATCACACTTCCGGATTCCTATGTATTATATTATGAAGAGTGGATTGCCAAATATTTGTATTATGATTTTTAATGCATTTTCGAATGTGTCAGCAAACATTAAACACTAGTGGTAGTGATTGGAAATCATTCTGCTGACCGAAAGTATTGAGGCGGATATCAAATCATTCCTATTCAGTGGCGCAACTTCAAATTTTGGACCCGGGGTAAAGTGTTAAGACGGGCCCCCCTGTAAAGTTTTAATAAATGAGGACTAAAAATATTCAGAACGTATTAATCAATGTATTTTTCATATATTACATTTTCAAACGTACATTAATAATATAAATATAAACATTATGTATGTAAAAAAACACAGCAAAATGCTTAGGTTTTTTAGCACATTAAACAGTTAAAGAAATGATTTAATTAAATCTGTACCTTCTTGCCATTTTGTTTGCTAGAGCCGCAATGATATCATTTGTATCGATCATTTTAGCTCTTGACTTTTCTATTGATAATATCGCAAAATTTGAAAGTTGGAGTTGCGACATAGAGCTCAGCAGATAAGATTTGATAATTTTCAATTTTGAAAAAGAACGTTCTGCTGATGCAACTGTAACTGGCAATGTCAGAAAAAGAATACATGCGGTACATAAGTTAGAGAAATTGGAAGACAATAAGTAGTTATCCACAATAATAAACTTTGCCAAAGAATGTACAGAATTAATTTTACATAATTCCTTAGCAAAAGTAATTTTAAATTCAAATAATTTCATTTGTGAGGTTTGGTGAAAGATCGTCTTCATATTTGTCTCTCAGCTTTTTTGCAGCTATTTGCACTTCTTCTTCATTCATAGTTGTCATGTTTTGAAGCATGATCACCGTAAATATATTTGCAATATTCGATAGTCCACAAAATCGATTATTTAATTGTGAAAGTGTAATATCTAACGACGCATAGAAAATTTGTGATTGAAAATATTTTTTTGAATCTGATAATCTTTGGTCAGTGCTTAGCTCATCAAAAAATTTTGGCACTCTTCTTTTTCTTTTTGCTTTCAATACAGGTTCAATGCCCCAAGATTGTGCTACAGTTACAGCTGATTCGTAGATTTTATCAAAATTGTTTCTGCACTCTGCAACTGTATTAATTGTCAATTCAAGAAGTGAAAAAGCTTTTTGAATATCACAGTCTACTGGTTGTAAAAGAAGCGAGACGCAATTGAGTGAGTTAAATATTTTAGATTGAAACACTATTATAAGTATCACTTAAAAGTTTTCAAAATATTTTCGAAGGGAGTCAGATTCATTTTTTTCAATATTATTACGACCTGCTAACGAAATATATGATAATACATTCATTATATCTTTATATAATAATTTCAGCGACATTAAGCAGCTGTATCGAGATGACCAGCGAGTGGAGCACAGTCTCTTTAAACTTATATTAATCGAACTTGCTGATTTTAATTGTGCCCATCTTTTGATACTATTATCAAAAAATGCATATAAGCTTTCTAGCTTATCATAAAAATCGTGAATTTCAGTAATATTTTTTACGGAATTGTTAATTACCAAGTTCAAATTATGAGCTGCACAATGTACATAAGTAGCTAACGGTTGTATATTTTTTATTCGTGCTTGAAGGCCACGTATACACCACTCATGTTTGCTGCTCTATCAAATCCAAGTCCTCGTAACTTCTTTATTTCAATTCTATTGTTATCAAAGTGTCTGTAAACTTGTTCCTCAATTTCAGCAGCAGTTTGTCCGTAAATTTCTTCAAAGCCAATAAAATTTTCATTAACTCTGATATCCGTTGGTATACCATTATCATCATAAATAATTTTTACATACCGATACATGTGACTCTGTTGGTCTATTTTTGATAAATCTTGAGTCGAATCAGTTATATAACTGAAGAATGAGGAATTTGTAATGTCTTGTACAATATTACTCTTACTCTTTACCTTTTCTCCCAATAAACTAATTATTTAGATTTGAATTTCTGAGCTTAAATATTTTATTGTTCCTTTAGGTCTTTTCAATAGTTCGGCGAGTACTGGGTCGTACTTACTTAATAATTCAATTAATGCTATGAATTTTCCTCGTGTCTCAGACTCTACTCCTTCTCTATGCCCTCTTAGCGGATCATCTTCTGTAGCCAATGTTAAAATCACATTTATAATAAGGCCTAAAACTTGTTTCCAGTAACTTTCTTCTTGTTGTCTTAAATTTTTTTTGTGTTCTTCGTCTACCGTTTTGCCGTTCTGAAAACGTTTGAACACTAAGCACGATTTTTCATGGCTCTTTGATTTTTCGTGTCTTTCTACTCCACGCGATATATGCTTCCAATCTGAAAAACCTTTCATTACTCATTCTGTGTGTTTTATGTCTCTTTCGCCAAAAAGCCCACAGGGTTGACAATAACATTTATCTCGAATTGGTGAATAACGTAGCCATGACCGTGCAGTTTTTAAACCAGATTTGGTAATTTTATTATAATAAGATTTGTCGTAAGAACGTCCGTTGTCACTTTTTTTAAATGGTCCGTTTGGTCGGCACGCGCCCAGTTCCAAAATATATTTTTTGTCTCTCGTTGTCAGTACTTTACCTTCATAGTGCGCAAGATCAGTTGGATAATCATTTAAATGCCTATCAATACTGTAATTATTTTCTTCGGTTGCATTTGCTTCAGATTCAGATGTATTTCCAACTGACTCGTTTACAATTCTACTATTGCCAGCTTCATTCTGGTCGCTCTCGATTACTAGTGCACTTGAAGTCGATTCGTTCACATTTTATAAAATAGTCAGTTAATTTTGGTAGCTTACTTTTTTTTACTCCAATTCATTTGCTCTCTTCTTCTTTTGTGCACCACTGAGTGATTTATTCATCACTGATTTTCAGACAAATCTTTCGAAATAAAATAATATTAAATATGAATATTTATTATTCTATACTTGATTTATACTTTTTTTTATGCTGATATGTTTATGATCCTCATATGCATCACCACACACGAAACATGCGCAAATATGCGTTTTGGATGCTTTAAACAAATATAAACACCGTTCAGTGAATATGTTATCAACTTGGTAGTTTTACAGATATTGTTTTTTTTTTCTCCTATTCTCTTGCGCCGACAGCTCTTAAAAGTCCGGGGCTTCCCCGAGCGTGCATTCGTGGTGGGATCCACTCTGGGGAATAACCGAACGGACTCGGCGATCTACTATAAGTTTTTTACAGGAGCGCTATTCTGCATCATAGCGAATTTTGTTATTTTACTTTAAAATTTATGATAGCATGTCACCTTAGCAAAATAAAATTGGATGACGTCGGACGTCATATGTAGCGGTATTCTGCAGCTATCGTTATGCGTCCCACCAAATTTTAAGTGATAACCATAAATGTTGAGAATAGTAACTAATAAAAATTAAAAATATGGATAACTACTTTTATTTTTTTAATTAAAATATGTTAATAAATATTATTTTTTGTGTTTATTTTTGTTAGATTATTATATAATTGTTATAGTTATAATAAAATATATTATAAAAACGTAAATAAGTATTAAATATCAATAATTAATCATTCAATTATTGTAAATTATTTTAATTTGTAATAATATTTATTAAATAAATGGGGTGCCATATAAATGAAATTATAAAATAAAACATTTCAAGAGAATAATCTCATAAGTGTATGCGTATGCGGATTCGAAACAAAAGGCGATCGCATTTGCCGCCCAGCTGGCCGATAACATTCATCATGAATACTGCAAAGCTGCAATATTTTGAGAATGCGATAACGTTACACTGTGCGACAAATTAATTTGGATTGGACTTATCTACTTTATTGTTTCTAGGCGCCAACAAAAAACATTTATTTCTAACCGGTCAATAATTACATTGGGCCTGAAAAAAATCCACATTGGCCCCGTCCCAGGGCCGAAACGATGCAGAGCGATGGGCCCCCTGAAGCCAAGGGCCCGGGGCAATTGTCCCCTCTGCCCCTATGTAATTGCGCTCATGTTCCTATTGAAAAGGAAGTGCTAATTACACTATGGTGTTTAGAAAAAAAAGTGACACTATAATATCGACAAGCAAAAGGTTTGATGTTAGTGTATCGAAGGCGTACTACATCACAACAAAAACAACAAAATTAATTAGCAAGTTAATATCTGTATTTATTAAATGAGCAAGTGCGGAAAACTGTATTCAAACATCGGACGATTTTAAGAAACGCTGACAATATCCGGCTAAATTATTAATATATTAATTAGTTGCAAGTTAATAACATTATAGATGACTAATTATCAATTTCAGATGTAATAGATGGATATTATATTACCTGTAAAATACCAAAACAACATCACGACAGTTACGTTGATTTCACCATTCCATAACATTGCAAGTAATATATTGCATCAAAATTATTGACGAATATTTCAGTAGGCTTTCCAGGCTCAGTACATGATATTCGTGCGTATCCACTTAGGTACTTCGAGAGTCTGAGGTTGGTGAAACAGTAGACAGAAATGGAGAAGGAAAATTATTTTATACCAAATTCCATCTTGTTGGCGATTCTGCATATCTATTACTGACACCTTATAGGTAAATATTTTATATGATACATAGTGTATATTATTACATTTTTATCAATTTGGAGAGAGACATGGAAAATCTTACACGTGTACAAAAACCACACAACTATGCTCACAGTGTAACACGAGTAATATATAATATAGTAATAATTGAAAATGTATATGGAATACTATGGCATGCTAAAAGGATGATGAAGAGTATTATTGTATGTCAATGTGAACAGCATTCAAAAAGCTACCATTATAATAAGTGCATGTTTATCACAATTTTCGTTTGCTGAATCTTGACAATTTTGAATTAACTGTAGATGAAACAACTGATGTTTATGAAGAACAGACTTACGTTGGTCGTGAAGTTATAAGAAAACGCAACATTATAGCTAGTTTGTCATAAAATATTTTATTTATTTTTGTATTTTAAATATATGTATATTTAACAAACATTAATTTTTTGTATAAATAATGCAAATACTTTATTATATAAAAATAACAAAAAATAAACATTATTTTAAACTTAAATATGCTTATGTATGAAAAAATATCACAAATATCTGTTCTAAGAAACATGTCACATATCACACAATAAAAAAAAAAAAATAATATTTTTAGAAAAAATATAGTTGAATACAACAGTAATTAACTATTAAAAATCACAAGACGCAAACTATAAAAATCGTTACATAAGTAATAACTTTCCTAAAATTTGGGGATTGTCTTATTTTTTTTAAATACATGGTTTTTATTGTTTTGTAAATTTTTATCAATATTTATGAAAAATCGCTACTTCTTCGCTTTCCTTTTTTTGATTTCTTTGATATATTTTTAAAAATACTATATATACGATCTCGCTGCTCATTTTGTTTGACTAACAGTTTGTTTTAGTCTTGTATCAACTGCCCAATTAAATTGATTTGTTTGCATTTCTATATTTGTCTACTGCATCTTCTGCAAAGTTTCTATTAAGTCGGGTTTATGGGGTCTTACGCTTTTTTTTAACTTTATCAATATGTCTATTGCCTGCTTCTGTACTCCTAGATTCACTATCAATAGATGTTGAAGTGGTTGGCTCTTGGAGTAATAAATCTCTCAATTGTTCTTCTGATATAAGTAAACATGTCCCAGGATCATCTATTGGTAGTGAATCTTGAATGTTTATAATCTTTTTCTTGTACTTATTGCTTAGAATTGCATGAAGAATTTTATAAAATTCGGGTTCGGGGTTCTTTCCGTTCTTTCACAAGTTTTGGAATATCTGGTAGCATTTTTTTCTCCGTCTTTGCTACGTAAATTAAAACCAGCTTTGATTAATGTGTTGGCTATTTTATGCCAAATTGATACTTTGACAGTTTTTTTGTCGTCAAACAATTTCTTATACTTGTCGGATAATCTTAATTGAAGTAAAAACTTTGTTGCGGCATTTTAATTTTGTGAAGGCTTTTCTTTACTGATCCATATTTCATTTTGTTTTCTTTTGTTGTTGTTTTTCCTCATGTAAAACATCCTGTTTCGACTGACAGAATTCTATAAAAATAAAATACAATTTTATTAGTAGTAGTAGTACTTTTTACAAACATTGAATTACCTGCAATTCTAGACACATCAATGTTATTAACGGAAGATCTATTCCTTAAACCTGAAATACTCTCTCATTTAATTTTTCGTTGATGTAGTTTATAGTAAATTCATAATCTGAAAGTTGATTATGAACTACTTTTTAGAAGTTTTATATTAAAATACAAAATAACTTTTTATCCAATCAGTTATGGCTTTAGAGTTATTTAAATTTAAAGTTTTCAAAGCAATAAAGAAAGCAAGAAAGTTATTTCAAATGTCATGCTTATTATGAAATTGCATTTTTCATGCGATTGATACAAAACATAAAACTATATTTTTTTTTATTTATTATATGTATTTTATCAGTAAATACTAATGATCTGCATCCATTTTTATTTTGAAGTTATAAAACTTTTGTTTACATGAACGCACGTGGGATGAATGCTTGACAGTAAATTTTGAAGCATAACATAAGTTGAGTAAGATGACGTGTAGTGTAACTGCAACTAACCGAAGCTTACTTTTTATAGCCAGAAACAACTCTTGCTTGTCTATCTTAGGGGTATTTTAATTTGCTTTAATGTTTTTTTTCCACATTTATATAATATGTTATAAATATAACATTCAAGTTTTAGTCTCAAAAATTTGTGAGTCGCAAACCGGGATCCGCTATGGTTTTCAAATGAGTCAACGGTTTATGGTCGGTGACCACGGAAAAGTTTCTACCATAAATATATGACCTAAAACATTTGTTTGCCCATACAATGGTTAAAACTTCCTTCTCAGTTATTAAGTAGTTGATTTCTGCTGAATTAAGAGACCTACTAGTATACGCAATCGGTAAATTGTTTCATATTTTACCTTATCTTAAAATACAACACGACGCTTGATTTGAGGCATCAGTGTTATTACAACAAACTCCTTTTCCTTGGTGGTGAAATTAATTTATTTTTTATCGTTTCAAATGCATCCATGGCATAAATCGGTCCATGTAAATTTTTGAATCTTTTTTTCAATAATATGTTTAAGAGACAAGCAATTTTTGAGTTTTTTTTATAAATCTTCAATAATATGATGTTAGCCCTAAAAATGTGGTTATAAATCGATGTTTGGGTAAATTTACTATTAATTGGATGTATGGTTTAGGGTTACATTTAAAACAAGTTTTTAACGTTCTTACAATTTGCCTAGTTAAATTATACTTCCTTTGTCTCGTCTAAAAAAAAAGCTGTTGGGGACCAGAATGTAAGTTTATTCTGTGATGGAATGAAGCTAACAGTGTAGTTAAATGATAATGTGACAATTTTTAAAGTTCAATTGTGTAAGATTGTGTTTGTATTAGTTTTATTAACAAAATCAAAGTTTTGCGACGTTCTTGTGCTCCAATGTTGTCTGAGTAACTTTGTTTTTTTTTATTATTAATAATAATAAACCGTAAACAATAAAAAAAACTAGCGTTTCGTCAGGTGTTTCAATATTAAGGCTCGACGTGCCGCATCTAAAAATTTCGAACGATTATGTGTTTGATAATTAAAATTAATAAAATTGCTTTCGTATACATATAAACAAATGTATAAACTACTCTGTTTTGGAATCAGTTTTTTTTTAATTATTATTTTTTCCGTGCAATTGACATTTAGAAAACCCACATTTTATCTTGTTTTTTATGCATTTGTGATACTGTTAATAAAAAAAAATCTAATCCCACAGAACGATAGATTAATCTTTTCTAAACTATTTTCAGTAAAAAAAATTAAATTAATTAAAAGATAAAGCCGCAATCATTAGAGAACTACACCACTGTTAACGGGGATTTATTGTATTTTTGCTGCCGTAAAGTATTGCCATCCGTATGAATCCTAAAACGTTTCACTTATTCGGGAATATTTTAAAATCGACCCACGCATTTATCTTAGGGCTTGTGATCAAATTATTACCAATCCCCTTAACATTTCGAATATCCTGGCCGATATTTATTTTGACGCTTCCAGCGATAATAATTACGATGAAAATTTCCGAGATATTAAAATTAACATGGAGAAAAACGTTCTGTTATTTGTCTCTGCTGAAGATGAATTATATAACGCACCGTTTAGTGTTTGGAAATTTGACTCGGCATTATCTGAAGCACACAATACTGCTCTAGGTGTCGATTCGATACACAATGCTATGCTTAAACAATTAAGTCGCTCTGCCAAACTTCAATTGTTGGCACTCTATAACCGGATATGGTCAGCAGGGTATTGTCCTGAGTCGTGGAAACTTGCTATCATAGTACCAGTACTTAAACCTGGTAAAGATAAAAAGCTCCCGACAAGTTATAGGCCTATCTTTCTAACTAGCTGCTTATGCAAGTTACTAGAAAGAATGATCAATAATCGTCTTACTTGGTTATTAGATTCAAGAGGTTTAATTGCTGACATACAATGTGGTTCAAGGCGTCATCGTTCTACGACTGATCACCTTGTTCGGTTGGATACAGCAAATAAACATGCTTTTGTACAGAATCAACATCTTGTCGCTGTATTCTTTGACATTGCGAAAGCATATGACATGACGTGAAAGTACAATGTTCTACGAACGCTTCATTTATGGGGTATTCGCGGAAGCATGGCATTGTTTATACAAAGCTTTCAACTTCCCGTTCATTTAAGGTACGTGTAGGTGACAGCATCTCGGGCATACGTCAGCAACAGAATGGTATTCCTCAGGGGTCTATTCTAAGCGTGACACTTTTTATGATAGCGATAAACGGCATAAGTCAGTTCATCAAGCATCCGGTAAGCGGATGTATGTATGTTGATGACGTAGCTATCTATTGTGCCTCGAGAAACATGCCAACATTGGAACGTCAACTTAAGTTAACAATCAATCACATTTTGAACTGGGCTAATAACAATGGATTCACTTTTTCTACTAGTAAAACGTTGCTTATCCATTTTTGTAGAAGGCGAACCCCACACGGTGACCCTTTATTATATCTTGGGGGAGAACCTATTCCTGTACAGAATAGTGTTCGATTTCTCGGTGTCACATTTGACCGTGCGCTGACTTGGCGTCCTCATTTAATGAATCTGAGAACAAGATGTGTCCCGGCACTAAACTTGCTCAGGTCGTTGAGTGGAAAGTCATGGGGAGCGGATCGGAAAACAATGCTACTTTTGCATCAAAACTAGATTATGGTTCCATAATCTATGCTTTCGCAGCTCCATCCACATTACGTATTGTTGATCCTGCTCACCATACTGGAATTCGTTTAGCAACTGGCGCATTCCGCACTAGCCCTATTGCTAGAGTTTGTGTGATGCAGCTGAACCATCACTCTGTCTTCGGCGTAAAATTTTGACTGTTAGGTACGCCGCGAAACTAAAAGCTAAACGCTTGCATCCGACGTTTCCTGTCGTGTACAATAATGGTCTCGACGATCTATACAACATCAGGATACGGTCACAAAAACCGGTTGCTGTAAGAAATTTCACTATACTTCAGGAACTGAATTTCCAACTTCCTGATGTATATCAACTGTCTTACTGTCGCTATTCTTCTTGGATTTTTCAACGTCCAAGGTTAAATACTGCATTATCAAGAATGAGCAAAGCTTCAACTTTACCAGTCGAATATCGAACTGAATTTGCAATAATTCAAGCTAGGAACGTAAATGCCACTTGGATTTATACCGATAGCTCAAAAAGTAACGACGGTGTGGGTTCTGCTTTTCTGGTAGATGAGCTGCAGTTTACATTTGGCTTGCCAAGTGTTAGCAGCGTTTATACTGCAGAACTGTATGCTATCTATCAGCCTCTTCTCTACATCCAACTAAGCGCAGGTACAAATTATGTTATATGTACAGACTCGTTAAGTGCATTAAACGCCATAGATGCCCAATATCTTGATCATTACTTGCTGAGGCAAATTCATTCAATTGCTTCAGGTGTCTCAGATAAATGTTACTGTTAACTTTGTCTGGATTCCCAGTCACGTAGGTATCAGTGGCAATGAAAAAACTGATGCGCTTGCCAAATTGGCAATAACTAGCGCTGAATATGTATCATTTAAAGTTTGCGTTAGGGATATTTGTAATTTTCTACATCAAAAACTGGTGTCTAGCTGGCAAACTGAGTGGTTTGCTATTCAAGACAACAAGCTGCGATGCACTAAACGCGTCATTACACCGTGGAGTTCGTCATGCAGGCCGAAGCGTAGGGAAGAGGTTATCCTCACGCGACTTCGCATCGGTCGGTCACTGTCGATGGACTCACAGGCATTTATTGGCATCTGAGGTGCCGCCAGTTTGTGATATTTGTAATGTTCCATTAACTGTTCGTCATATCTTATTGGATTGTCGGCAGTTTTCGGAACAAAGAGTTGCGCCTGAATTATCACCCAGTTAGTCGATTGTCTTGGACGATCAGATCGTTGAAGTCGATCGTCTGCTCGAATTTATTCGACGGATCAAATTGGGTGCATGGATATAATTGTTAATTTATTGTGACTAATGTTTGTGTATCGTAAAATCCATCAGTGTTTAGGACCTTTTACACCCTAGACACTGTTGGAATTATCTAGTCATTTTTGCTATAGTCATTAAAGTTTGTGAACGTTTATTTTATCTTTGTTGTTTGTTTATTTATTTATTTAATTTTATTCTTTAATATGCCATTTTACAGCATAATATTTTACACTTTTTATAGTTAGAGAAAAGAATCGGCGTTAATAGTCTTATTAGGCTGATACGCCAAAAATCTAAACTAACGTTGTAGCAGCTAGGTATGGCAAACGATAATCGATATAAATAAATTGTTCCAGTTTTTTATAGCGTTTTTTTCATTGTTTATACCATATAAAGTACTCTTTGACGTAATCAGTTTGGCATATAAAATACTTTCAACTAATTTTCCACAACAAGTAGTCAGTCAAGTCTTCGTTTACATACATCGCCAAAAAATGATGCAGTAATTTGTTAACGCCGCTCCATATGCCACAAGTCGCATGTTTGTTGCGCTTGCGTTGTCTGCTGTATAATGCAAATTTCAGCATTTGTTTTTTTTTTTAATTTGTTTATGTAATTTATTTTTGCTGGCTCCATTTCTTCATGGCTTAAATCGGGTTTTTCACACACTACTGTAATTAGAGGAGTACCATTGGAATCAACGTTATTATTTGCAATTGCTTATTTTTTTTCTTCTTTGACTGCATCCTTCATTAATTTTGTTGAAATTTCTTTCCAGCAATCGGCAATTTTATTATGGGCTTCCTATAAAGCTTGTTTGACATCCAAGGTATCTCCAGAGCCGATGTGGTTTGCTCTAAATGCGACAGTCCTGACCCAATTCCCATTGTACCTGTTGTACACATTTTTGGAAGTATTTACTTTAAAAGTTGCATTACACATGGAACATGTAAAATGTAAAGTTGATAAGTTGATATAGGATTGAAGGATGCAAGATCGGGAAAGTGATGAAAAACCCAAGCCGCGGTGTCATCCGCATACCGTTGGATCTTTGTCAGAGGGAATATCTATAACATATATATTGAAGATAGATAGAGAGATAGATAGTGCTTTATTCATAACATAGAAGTGTAGATATTAGCAGTACATAAAACATATTTACAAACAGTAATATAAAATATATAAATTATACATTAAAAGTGTAGCATACTACTACAATGACATATATTCTTCAAGTGAATAGAGTACTTTAGCCTGGAAAAAACCTTTTGCATTTGTTTTAAATTCTTTGAAATTTTGTGAATTTTTTATTGTCATTGGAAGTTTGTTAAAAATTTTACACATGTTAAACAGGTAAGACTTTCCAAACGCTGATGATTTTGGTATAACATGTCTTAAAATTAAATTATTTCTTGTGCTATGAGCATGAATATCGCTACCTTTGTGATACATTTTGATATTCTTGTAGCAAAATAAAACACTTTCGTATAAAAACAAATTTATTACAGTAAAAATTTCGGTTTCTAAAAAAATATTTCTACATGAATCTCGATTTTTCAAGTTGTTTATAATGCGATTTGTTCTTTTTTGCAATAACAGAATTTCACTAAGGTAAATAGAATTTTCCCAAAATATTATGTTGTATCTTATAATTGATTCAAAGTATGCATGATACACCATAATCAATGTTTTCCGATTAACTGAATATCTTAGTTGTCTAAGCATAAATATTGCAGAAGAGGGAAGGAGAGAGTACTGAATCTTGAGGCACCACTGCAAAGGGCGAAAAGGGGTTTGAAAAAAATTTGCCGCATCGGTTTGGGTAGATATATTTGAAAAGAAAGATTATTGTGTGGGATTGCTTAAGGCAGGGAGGAAAGTATCCGGAGAAGGTATTTGCATTAAAGATAGGGCTGATGTAGAAAATAGCTGGTTGAATTTCTTCCAAAACTTTCCACCATCTCGGTAGACCAGCTTGGCATAATATTATTTAAATAAATTTTGTTTTAATGTCACATTATAAAAATTATAAATAAAACTGAGATATATATAAATTGATTTTGCTTTTAGTCCAGTATTAATAAAAATATTCTAAAGATAAGTTTGAGAATAGAAAAAGGAAAATGATAAAATTTACAGAGGACACTTCTTGCACCAGCGGGTCCTATCACGGAACAGATTGATAGACAAATACAAATTGAATATGGGCCGCGGTATGGATAAATAATTAATGATATTGAGGAAAATACTATTAATAAATAATGAATATTTAAGAATATTAAAAAAATGATAGTAAAATTGAATAAATACTTAATTCTTGACACATCATATGTATAAATCCGGTGTTTAATAAACCTTGAATTGATAATAAATTGTAGGGTTTTTTAGAAAAGTAATTAATATTTTGTAATTAAATAGTAATTAACAGGCGTTATCAGATTCTGTCATTAGGTGTAGCGTATTTATTATGTGGTTAATGTTAAAGGATTTAAAATAATGACCCTGATTGAGACTGTACTGGGACACACACATATTTATTTTACGATTCCGTTGTTCAATATTATGTCGTAAATTTAAATTAATACAAGAAATCCTGTCGGTTTTTATATTTCTATATAACGAAAGGTCGGGAACTACCTGTTTCTATTAGGATTTTTAGTTTGTGCTGTGGGTAAATAATTTGGGGTAAGTTGCTTTTAATTTTAATAATATTTATAATAATTTGGGGGATTGATCCATTGATCGATCATTTCTAAAAAATAGTTTGTTATGTCGATTTTCATAGCTGTTTACACTTATTACGAAGATAAGGCATAATATAATTATTTGGAGCATAAGACTGGTTACTATAAATTAAAAGTAATAATTATCAGTATTATGTTTGTACTGACTGAACTTTAATTTATTATTCTTGTTTGTCGTAGGTTCTATCTGGAAATTATTTGTCAGCATATTTAATTATGTTTTTGATGATACATCCTGTTCTTATATCGATTTGGGATTAATTAATTTGGAGATAAGACAGTGAAATATAGTTAATTAGCTTATAATTGATTTTTTATTACTATCGTTTCGTTAACGTTACCTTTATCAGAACGAAAACATTTTGATTAAACAACAGCAATCATAAATACAATAAATTATTTATAGCAATTTCAAGGACATTATATGGAACTTACTG
The DNA here is from genome assembly GCA_963932245.1 of Tachinus rufipes. Classification (NCBI taxonomy): domain Eukaryota; kingdom Metazoa; phylum Arthropoda; class Insecta; order Coleoptera; family Staphylinidae; genus Tachinus; species Tachinus rufipes. Next base: position 38,672,042 of record OZ010750.1, on the reverse strand, counting down.
TAAAAACATACATTTACAAACATGCACAATTATATACACTTAATTTACCTTTATAAAAGTTATTATATTTGTCATAGGTATTTAATTTTTAGTCACTTTAATTTTTCGCCGTTAAATTTAACATGAACGGGCGCGCTGTATAAATTTTATACAATATCATGAATTAAGCAAAAGATAACTGTTTTTACGCAGTAAATTTACTAAATGGTTAAACAAATATGTTTTTATAAAAAATAAAAGTATAATTTTCAAATCATATGCTTATTCTATATATCATATTCTAGACAAATATAAAACATAACAAATATGCAATATAGTTACATAATAATATTTGGGTTTGAAGTTAATCTACAATCTGAATTTATGAACTTGGAGGAGAGTTATTTTGACAATCAGTGCACAAAACTTTGGTTTGAGTGTCGTTCATATATAAAATAATTACAACTAGCATTTCATTGACGCTGTAGTATTTTTCTTTTCCAATACATATTCATGACAATGTCCGCGCTTTGCTGAGGGTTTGTCATCAGCAATTTTGATTGTAGGCGTACCATAATTTAGTTTTAGAAATGCACTTTGTAGCATCACGTTTCTGCCATAGGAGCTGCCGGCTGGTTTCCTAAAACAAATAAAGTATATATTATAATTTAAGATAGGCAACCGAGGTAACTGTTGGATGTTATTAGGGATGTAACGTAGGCAACCCAACATACACTATGGATAATCCGGTAGCCGGACATTGAGGATTGTGTTATGAATATTTATATTTGTACGCACACTAATTAAGTCAGTGTGGGGGTGTTACATGTTAGTTGCTATATGTTCTAATTAACTTTTGTTAGTAATGGTTAACGTTTGAAAGAATGTTTGACACTTACCATGTGAGTTGATCCCGACGTATCATTTCGGCTATTCCTACCTCTGTGGGCCTTCTCTGGTGGTGTATTCTGAAATAAGAAATTATTAATATATATGTGGGACTATAATGGTGTGATTATTACAAGGATATAGGTGGAATTATGTGATGTTAGTATTGGCGGTTACGAGTAGGGTTATTTTCTCTCGGAGTAAGATTGAAACTAGTTTTTGAGTTAATTTTAGGGATAAATGTTGTTAGATCTTACTCGAGAAGTGGCTTTATTGCTATGTAGGGAATGGGGGGAATGTTTTAAGGGATTTTACGATTGAATGTTTTGTTTATTATTGGTTGGAGGTTATGTGGATTGGGAGAGTACAGGATGGATTGATTGAGTACTGGAAACTTACGAATGGTCATATTCTAAGCTCTCCAGTAATGTTACAAATACTATTATGATGGTACTTACTTGAATTTTAATTAATCCTAATGTTGACATCTGTCACTGTCACCCACCATGTTGTTTACACTTGGCACTTTTGGGAACATGTTATAATTTACGGTTGGCAGCACTGATTATTGGTTCAGGGTGTTCATGTGAAACTTTAACATGGAGGTTCTTTCTCATCCGGTGCTCGAAGTGTGGTGGTGTGTTTGCTGGTTATTGAATACCGACAGGAGGGTGTAACCTCACGGCTTGTGGCCATTTTATGGTATGTACCAGTGATTATTTGATGGATTAAGTGCTATATGGAAAGCACCCGCTAATTATTGGAGCGAAAAATTGATCCTACCGCTGTGCGGATTTTTCACCACCCACACCTCGTGGCAAATGTTATATGGGCGGCCGACGAGGCTCAACTTGGAATATATTGGAATATATGTGTGTATATACATAACCGGATAGAGGCTATCGAATTGCTCCTACTCAATCTCAGGTAATAAATCCACCTCCGTAATATTAATTAAGTGTGACTGTTGTGTAGTAATTGCACGTGTGGTTTTAGGTTTTCTTTATCAGGTTTTCTTTCTTACCTTTAAACCTTTCTATTGTTGATGGTCATTGAGACTAACATGTGTACTGGTGTCATCAAGATGGAGTTCCGGCTCTAAGGACTTGATGTTGGACATTCCAGCCATACACCGAGGTATTCTGTCGGAACAGTCATCCCTGGGACGAAATATATTTGGGGGTTCGGATGCCAAGGAGGACGTTCTGCAGCTGAGGATCATCGCTGGAAGGCTTGAAATTTTATATGTTTCCTTAACTTTTTAAATATTTATGTTGTGCTTCACACTACCTTATCATGCGTCACATGATATTTATATATGATATTTATATATGATATTTATATATGATATTTATATATGATATTTATATATGATATTTATATATGATATTTATATATGATATTTATATATGATATTTATATATGATATTTATATATGATATTTATATATGATATTTATATATGATATTTATATATGATATTTTCAACTCTTTTTTTGTAAGAAGGTATTATTGCGTGTTTGTAAACCTTGTGCAAGGAGGCTTCGTTGCCTGCTTAAAAGTCTCAAATTTATGAATTAACGGAAATCGGGGTCAAACACAAGCCGATTACTATATGCAATTATATAGGTGGTCTACTTACTACATTTATCCATGACAATTTTAAAACCCAGCCTCCACAGGTCATTTTCTACTTCTTCTAGTAGCTTGCTCCATACTTCGTTTTTAGCCGACAGGATTGCTTTCTTAAATTTTGCAGTTTTCTCACCCATCATTTTACGTAGACAGTCTTTGCAGTGCTGATCTATTTCTTTTTTGCCTGGTCAACTCTCTTCTGGCTCTTGCACACTCAACTTTCATTACAATGAGGTGATCTGACTACCAGTATACACTTCTATTCGCGTTGCCGCATGCCTTCTTCTTAAATGTTCAATCCATTGTTCTTTTTTAAACTTTTATTGCGTCACTTGCACGTAAGTTTGCATATTTGGCCAACTCTATGCGTACTTTACCTCGGAATTTAGGTATTAAATTATTATTTATCTTTTTTTTATATCTTGTCTGTTTATTTTTGTCTGTGCTAGATTTTATTGTAAAATATTTGTTTTGCGAAGGCGCAGATTTACCTCGTGCTTTACTATCTACCCGAACGTCACATCAATGTACGATTTGGATTCATTTCTTTCAAAAGTTGGCTTATTGCCAACGATTAATGCCGCTATCTGCGCTCCCGCCATCCAGTCCATTATTTTTTTTATTCTATTATCATTTGAATTTGCTTCCCATAAGATGGCCAGATAGGTTTTTGGTAATAAAAACCTGTCGAAAATTAAATACTTCTTCGTTGAATTATATCCGTTGATCTCAACGGTAATTTCAATACGTGCTAATCGCACTTGCTGTATCAGCATCTTACAGAACAAAGACAGAGGTGACTTCAGTGCACTTGCATAAATGCAAACGCAGCTTATCTTAATGTAACTAATATAACTCCTCCCTGCTAAAGATGAAAAATTAGGGTTTACCTTAATTTTTTAACTCAATATCTTCAAGAGGATCATTTACTTTTTTAGCAGTTGTTAGTATCGTATATATCATAAAAGAAAACATCAAAAATAACAATTAAATAAGTTATTTATTATTAATAATAAATTAAATATGGTTATATTTACAAATTAATAAAATAAAAATGTTACTTATTAATTGAAAAAACCAATCGGTATAAAAATCACGCATAAATCATACATAATATATGATAACAAAGTATGCAATTCTTGATTGCTACTTGGGGTTAAATAGGTTTCAGGCAGATAATACAAGCATAATTGCCCACCGCCCCTTGGTAAAATGGTAGATCCACTTATAATATACCAATTAGTTTTTTTTTTAATTAATAAGTAACATTTTTATTTTATATATGACTTCAGTGCACTTGCATAAATGCAAACGCAGCTTATCTTAATGTAACTAATATAACTCCTCCCTGCTAAAGATGAAAAATTAGGGTTTACCTTAATTTTTTAACTCAATATCTTCAAGAGGATCATTTACTTTTTTAGCAGTTGTTAGTATCGTATATATCATAAAAGAAAACATCAAAAATAACAATTAAATAAGTTATTTATTATTAATAATAAATTAAATATGGTTATATTTACAAATTAATAAAATAAAAATGTTACTTATTAATTGAAAAAACCAATCGGTATAAAAATCACGCATAAATCATACATAATATATGATAACAAAGTATGCAATTCTTGATTGCTACTTGGGGTTAAATAGGTTTCAGGCAGATAATACAAGCATAATTGCCCACCGCCCCTTGGTAAAATGGTAGATCCACTTATAATATACCAATTAGTTTTTTTTTTAATTAATAAGTAACATTTTTATTTTATTATTTTATAAACTTGTAAATATAACCATGTATATATATATATATATATACATGGGCATCTGCATATATATATATATATGCAGGTGCCCATGTGGAACCAAAATTAGACATACATGTAGTCGCACGGAACCAATTGACCCACTCGGAACCAGGTTCCTCGTGGGTCTATCATATAAGGTACCGCTCGGCCACACATGGCACCTCCACCATTTATAAATGCATGCAGTGTTATTTTGTAATTAATATCAATAAAAGTAACGTTTGAATAATCTTCTATTTACAGCTGAATTATCAATTAAATTAATTGATTACATGTAGTCCCAAGGCAAAAACATGAATGTGAAAAAAATAAATACATAGTAATTTTATGTGCATTGTTAAATTTATTTTACTTATAATCTTTTAAAAAACAAATGTTTAATAAATAAAATATTCATTTCTCTATTAAATCAAGCACTATTTTATAACGATTAGATGTAAAGTAGTATTTTGTTACATAAACTTAATAGTAAAAATAGTTTCCTAACTATCTGTAAGTGCCCAGTGTTTTCTAAAAATCAATCTACCTACAACTGTCATTTACTTCAGTAGGCCAAAAACTTAAAAAAAAATAACTACAGGAAACTTAATATTAAAACTAATTAATTAAAGAAACAGGAGCTTTTAATTAAACCAAATTATAAAAATAATAACAAAATATTATAAACTAATGACACAATAAAAATAAGTAAAACAAAAAAATAAAAAATAAAAAGTTTTAATCAAAAAGTTTTCTTTTGGGGTTTCGTCTATTTATTTCATTATTTACCCATGCTTTTATAATATTGGGTTTTCTATTTTTCAAATCTTTACATTTTTTTGACGCCTCAATACATTCTTTCATTGAGGGCAATTGACTCCTGGAAATATTGTTTTTAAAGTAATGTTTAATGGCTTTTCTTTCTGGCGTTTCCCAAGCTTGTCGACCTAAAATTTAAAAGTAAGCCAAGATATTAGCAGTCATTATTGCTAGTTATTACAATACTATACAGGTTTTATACATTAAAAACATTTTGCAACATTTAAGTGCAATAGTTCAATTTCAACACAGTTTTTAAGTAGTAAATTCAATATCTATAAATTTATTCATTTAATATATTTACCACTTATTTTTGGAGAACGTTTAGCTGTTCTATTGTAATTAAATATCCAAGCTTTAATTTGTTGGGCTGTTCTGTTTTTAAATTACTTGATTGTTTTGCTTCCTCGCACTCCGCCAAAGAAGGTAGGCTGTCACTTTGAATATATTTGGAGAAACGAGATTTTATGGTAGCCTTCTCTGGTGTACTCCATGTTCTTCTTTTTATTTTTCCTCTTTTGGAAACTAATGAATAAATATTTAAATAAACATTAAATTACTATGTTTTCAAATATTGTTATACTTAGTTCAGCATCTTTGTTAAATTCATCTGAGAGCTCCTGATCTAACGGTGTGTTAGAGTCTATAGTTTCTGCCAAATTTAAAATTGGTATTTCGGCAACTTGGGAAGCATCTTCGTTTTGTTGCAATTCTATTTCTTCCGATACATCTCCTTGCATTCTTTCCAACAATGGGACTATTTGCAATATTTCTCGGTTTGGAATGGATAACCTGTAATGTTCTCTGTGAACATTTTCATGGTGACCCATAAAAGTTGCAAGATCTCCAATTTGCACTCTGTCCAATTCCATAATTATAGCCATAGTAGCAAGTTGTTTTCTCAGCAGCGTTGCTCGCAACAAGTGTGGATTTGATGCATTACATTTTGTGCTGTATTTTCTGCATAAGTGATACGCATCTAATATTTTATAATCCGGCCCAGGGCCAGGCAAGCCAAAAACATACTTGTTGCATTTGTCCACACCTGCAACACTTCTTTTCTGAACAATGACTGTCAAGTATTTGAATATTGTTTTGTTCATGATAATTGCCACATTGCGGATTAATTTTCCTTTTAAAGGAATTCTTATATAGTTATTAACAATTTCTTGTTGTTGAAGGGATAAGTTATTTAATAAATCAATAGACGATTCATCAACCACGTGATAATTTTCAAAATCATCCAACAACAATTGTTGACATTCGCCGGGTCTACGTCTGTTAAAAATCATCAAATATACTAAAATTAAAGATGATAATTCTTCCCAACACATAACTGTAAAATTAGCATTAATTTCTAAAAAACAAATTTTCATTTTTTCTGAAAGAAAGATCACCAACTTGCGAATATCTTCATTTGAAGGCAGTACTATGTCTTTCCTGCGTTTCATTTGCAGTTGTGACTCCTTGACCACATTACTGACTTCTGTTTGCAAGTCATCTGCAAATATCTCCAAAAAATCAGTGACGTTTTTTTTCTCTTCTTTAGTAGCATGTGTTTTGATAAATTTATTTATTAAAATTTTGCCACACTTTTTTAATGAAGTTGCTAACTCACTAACTGTTGATGGAGAATGAATTTTGCCATCTTCTAATTTTCCGACTTTTAATATTGCCTCAATTACATAATCTAATTTTTCCGGTTTGTATATATGTTTCAATTGATCAATTGATCTATCGCAATTTTTTATTTCCATTAAAAATCGTCCCAGTCGTCGCAAATGGGCCCGAATCATACGATTATGGTGTTCGGAATACATGTATTTTTTTGTTAAAAAATTTCCATATTGGATGATCAAATCATCGTGTTTTATGATATCTACAATGATATCATCCGTAAATTTAGCAAACACAATATCTCTTAGTCTTGTAATTGCAAGATCTGAAATTTTTCGATTTAAATTTGCAGCTTTTGCTGTACCACCTCGCGATCCATGTATTCTGGATTTATCACATCTTCGAAAGTGTTTTTTAAAAGTTGTTTTTGCATAGGCGCCTAAACAGTTCGGGCAAGCTACATATTGTTCTCGACTGGTTTTTCCACTTGCCTTTTTTTGAACTACTATAACGTCTTTACCACTATTTTGGTTGTAAACATAATTGCCCCGTTTCCTCAAAGTTGTTATTAGCTCGTTTCGTTCTTTACACCCTAAACAAATCAATTATTGACTTAAAAAACTATAATTGGCGGGTCAAAAAATAAGACCCATAAATATTAAAGAATTACCTTTCGGCAAAACCTGTATTTTCTTAACTTGTTCTTCGTTCTGGTGCAACGTTGTAATATGTCGTGCAAATTGATATACCAAACTCATACAAAATGGACAGCAGTGCTTATTTTTAATGGTAGGTTTTTTTGACAAAGTTTTATTTTGGTGTATCCTTTGTGATGCCGTGCCTGGTGTTTGTACAAGATAGCTTTGAAAATCTTCGTCGTCATTTTCATAATCATGCTTATCTTCATCGTTATGCTCATCCTTATCATGATCTTTATCTTCTTCTTCATCGTTATTATGATCCTTATTCTCAACATTATCCTCACTATCATACTCATCTGAACTTGAACTTAAATCTGAAGGAACATATTCTTCCGAAGATGATCCTATAATATCTTAAATATAATGTTTATTATATATTTAATATAAAGACTTGCCATTGAAGGAAGCATCGTCGTCACTGTCACTACATGTGATTCGAGATGGTCCTGGTTGTTTTACTCCAGAGGGTCCTGGTTCATTAATGTTGTCACTAAATGTGATTCGAGATAGTCCTTGTTGATTTAGTCCAGATGGCCCCGGCTCATCAATGTCTGGGCATGATGAAACCTCATTTACCAACATAGCTTTTTGGCAAACATCAGTTTTACTAGTTTTTTCACTAAAAATATATAAATATTAATAACGTTACTTATCCAAAATTAATATTTTTTTAGTTGACCTTTACAAACTTAAGACTTCAAAAATACAAAATACAATTAGTACTACTTCACCTCATATCTCATGTAATTACACTTATTCATTAACCTTAGTTAGAATTAGTAGGTAGAATGTATGGGCAACATTATAAAGTATGCACAAAAAAAAACTATGTATTGTGCACATTTAAGCATGACCAGTAATTTCACTTACATGTCACTAAAATTAAACTAAATTTACCTTTGTTATTTGACTATTCATTTCCACTCACTTACTCATATACATCTTCACAGACTTACTTAAATTTTTTATCTACTAATATGAACCTTACTACTAACATGACCCTACAACAGTTTCATTAAAACCTTAAGAATACCTAATAAAGCTTCCTTAAAAACCATGACAACACTCATTGACACTTTTATTAAAACCTTAGGTACTAACATGACCAAAAAACATGTCCATATAAAAACCATAAGATTATCAAAAAAAGCTTCCATAAAAACCTTGACATCTTTCATTAGCACTTTTATTATAACCTTAACATGGCTCAATAACACTTTTATAAAAAACCTTAAGTTTACCAAATAAAGCTTCCATATAAACTTTGACATGACTCTTTAACACTTTTACTAAAACTTTAGCATCGAACATGATCCAATAACACTTTACGCAGTAGATTCGGGTTTTATAGATTCATGAGCTAGCAAATCTCAAAACAAACACATTTATTTGTGTTTTCTAATGGGATTTCATGTTGTCCATTATTCATTGGGTATTATAAAAGACATCTAGAGCTACAAAAGTAGTATTAAACCATAGCAAATTTGATGCAAATTCACGCAGTAGACTCAGTTTTAATAGACTCGTGAGCAAAATACTAGCAAATTGCAAAACAAACTCATTTATTCTTGTTTTCTAATGAAATTTCATGTTGTCCATTATTTATTCGGTATTATAAAACTCATCTAGAGCTACAGAAGTAGTACTAAACGACGGTAAATTTGATGTACATTCACGCAGTAGACTCGGTTTTTCTAGATTCATGAGCAAAATACTAGCAAATTGCAAAACAAACTCATCTCTTCGTGTTTTCTAATGAAATTTCATGTTGTCCATTATTTATTCGGTATTATAAAAGTCATCTAGAGCTACAGAAGTAGTATTAAACGACTTGAAATTTAATGTAGATTCACGCAGTGAACTTGGTTTTATAGATTCATGAGCAAAATACTAGCAAATCGCAAAACAAACTCATCTGATCGTGTTTTTTAATGAAATTTCATGTTCTCCATTATTTATTAGGAATTATAAATGTCCTTAAGAGCTACAAAAGTAGTACTAAACAACGGGAAATTTGATATAGATTTACGCAGTAAACTCGGGTTTTATAGATTCATGAGCAAAATACTAGCAAATCGCAAAACAAACTCATCTGATCGTGTTTTCTAATGATATTTCATGTTCTCCATTATTTATTCGGTATTATAAAAGTAATCTAGAGCTACAAAAGTAGTATTAAACCATAACAAATTCGATGCAAATTCACGCAGTAGACTCGGGTTTTATAGATTCATGAGCAAAATACTAGCAAATCGCAAAACAAACTCATCTCTTCGTGTTTTCTAATGAAATTTTATGTTCTCCATTATTTATTCGCTATTATAAAAGTCATCTAGAACTACAGAAGTAGTATTAAACGACGGAAAATTTGATGTAGAATCACGCAGTAGACTCGGTTTTTATAGATTCATGATCAAAATACTAGCAAATTGCAAAACAAACTCATCTCTTCGTGTTTTCTAATGAAATTTCATGTTTTCCATTTTTTAGTCGCTATTATAAAAGTCATCTAGAGCTACAGAAGTAGTATTAAACGACGGGAAATTTGATGTAGAATCACGCAGTAGACACGGTTTTTATAGATTCGTGAGCAAAATACTAGCAAATCGCAAAACAAACTCATCTGATCGTGTTTTCTAATGAAATTTCATGTTGTCCATTATTTATTAGGAATTATAAATGTCCTTAAGAGCTACAAAAGTAGTACTAAACAACGGGAAATTTGATATAGATTCACGCAGTAAACTCGGGTTTTATAGATTCATGATCAAAATACTAGCAAATCGCAAAACAAACTCCCCCCCTGCGGGAGGGGGTGGTGCAAAAGAATACTTCCGCTAGCCCCTTTGCTGGTCGTAAAAGGCGACCAATAGGCGAGGAGATAACCTCGTTAAAAAAACCCACAGTTCGTCTGGGACAAGTCAAACTTATTTGTGAGTTTATTTTTGACAATTTTCACATAACACCTTGTGTAACTCACCTGCGTGTTTGCCGTGCGCGGTGACCCGAAAGTCAGGAAAAGGGGATCCTGGTAGTTGAGGGGCTAATACTCAGGTTTAAAAGAGTATTAGTTCCAACACACTGCTTTGGCCCTAGCTTCTGGTAAAACGGGAGGTTAAACCTAACCCAGTTTTAACCAATCGGCTCGTTATCTAACTTAAGGGTGAGGAATTATTTATGTGGTGATCGATGAAAGGTTCACAATGTGCTACGGTTGGTTCCCGATAGTATTCTTTGTGTTCACGGAAGTCTTTCATTTACATCTATGAAACCTATATCGCTTGATTAGCCCTGGCGACTGCATTAGTTTGTGATGTAGCGTCCCATATGTGGCTCCGTGGTGGGTGGGGAGATTGAGCGATGAAGTTGACGGAGTTTATTATGGTAGATTCTAAACCTTCAACCAAACGATCTCGCCCGTTTACGGACGAGAGAGCTAATGAAGATAGAAATAGTACAAGCAGAAAGTTTGTTAGATATTTGATTGTTAAATGTTCTGAAAATGGCCAGAGTCTAAAGGAGGTTTCTCCCTTCTTAATTCATAGGACCATTTCCAATATTATTAATGGAACTTTAAATTCATGTAAGAAGTTAAGAGACCGTACCTTGCTTATTGAAGTAAAAGATAAATTGCAGAGCAGTAAAATGCAGGAATGCACGTCGTTAGGTAACATTGCGGTGACAGTTGAACCGCATAAATCCTTAAATATTTCGAAGGGAGTAATTTCATGGTATGAGTTGTTATACACAACTGTAGACGAATGCAAACAGGAACTGGCGTCGCAAGGCGTTATCGATATTTAAAAACTAACCCGTAGAAAGGATGGTGAAGTCAGAGATACAACATCTATGATTTTAACATTCGATTCTGAACGGCTCCCAAATGAAGTTAAAGTGGCATATGTTACTCGCCCGGTTCGCCCGTTTATTCCTAACCCAATGAGGTGTTTCCAATGCCAACGTTTTGGACACACTGCAGTTAGGTGTCCAGGTGTTGCAACATGTGCAAAATGCAGTAAGGAAAAACATGACCCTGATCCATGCAAAAGTTCACCTTTATGTGTGAATTGTGGTGGTAAGCATCCTGTCTATTCCCGAGATTGTCCAAAAATGAAAGAGGAAAGGAAGATAGCTGAGATCAGAGTAACAGACAAACTCTCTTACTTTGATGCTCAAAAGAGGTATAGAGCAATTACGGCTCCTACCTTTTCTAGATCGTTTGCTGCAGTTGTTGAAACGCCTATCGTTCAACAACCACCAATTATGAAATTTACTGCTATTGCAGAAACTTTAAATAAAGACAAGGACTCTAATGTGAAGGGTCAAAAACCGGTTGCGGGCCCATCAGGTTCAAAACCAAAACTGACTACGGCCCAATCCGGTCCAAGGTCACAACGAGTGGGACTTCAAGCAAAACCACTCAAGATGGGGGCTTATTTAAAGCCTAAACCATCTAAGGTATTGGCTCGTATCGGGCCAAAACCAACTAAGGTTGCGACTTCCAAGTCAAAGCCTAAACAGGCAAAGGCTCAGTCCGAGTCAAAGCCTGCAAAGACGGCAGCCCAATCTAGGCTACCGCCACCTGAGGTGCAGGTTTCTAGCGATCCTGCGCCCACAGACCCCAATATTGACCTGTCGTTAGAGTCAATGGATGTGGAAGTTCTTTCCGCGCCATCTACTCTGACAGATGAAATTATGCCAATTAGTGGGAGTTCTACTCCCCTAGAAGATAATTCAGAAGTTAAAAATAAAAACGCTAATAAACAAAGAGTTAAAATTACGTTCGCAACATAACACTAAAAATGGTTTCAACCATTATACAATGGAACTGCAACGGATATAATTCACACTACGAATCCTTTAAAATATTATTAGCCGAAAATTCACCTATCTGCGTTTCCTTACAGGAAACAAATTTTAAGATTGACTGTTCTGTTAATCTTTGTGGTTATACTATTTATAGAAAAGATCGTGCAAATGTTGATCGTGCTCAGGGTGGAACGGCTTTATTGGTTCGTGATACGGTTTTCAGTAAAGAATTCCGTGTCAACACTGCATTAGAAGCAGTAGCCGTTCAACTTCATATCCCTTTTGCACTGACCATTTGCTCAATTTATATTCCGCCAAATGTCAGTTTGGACATTCGTTTGATTGATCAATTACTTGAACAACTTCCGTCCCCATTCTTGCTAATGGGCGATTTTAATGCTCATAACACTATGTGGGGCTCAAATCGAACTGATGTGCGAGGTCGTAACTTGGCCAACCTTTTTTCAGAAACGGATTTAGTTATCTTAAATAAAGGTAACAATACCTACTTTTCCGTGGCCAATAGATCGTTCTCGGCTATTGACCTTACCATTTGTTTTCCAAGTATCGCAGCATTGCTGGATTGGGAAGTCTCGGAATATCTTTATGATAGTGACCACTTTCCCATATTCATTCGCGTGCTTGGTCATGCAATTAATGAAAACCGTCATCGAAATTGGAGAATAAAAGATGCCGATTGGAATACGTTTGTTCAAGTGTTTGATTACGATGACAGTGTCCAAGCCACTATCGACAAAGATATTGAAACTTATACCGATTCTATCATACAGGCAGCACATGCGAGTATACCGTTATCTTCCGGAAAACCTCGCAGAGAGCCCGTTCCTTGGTGGAATTTTGATTGTGAGCAAGCCAAACTCAACAAACGCCGTTCTTTTCGTAGATTCAACCACTCTCCAACAGAAGAAAACCTATTACTTTATTTGAGGTACAAAGCTGTTGCTCGAAGAACATGCAGAAAAGCTAAAAGAGAATCATGGTCAGAATATGTCACTTCAATTAATTCGAGAACCCCCGTCGGGAAGGTGTGGGAAAAAGCCAGAAAAATTTCTGGCCGAACCGCATCATTACCTATTAGTGGGTTATTGTCGGGTGATCAAATTATTACCAATCCCATTGACATTTCGAATATCCTGGCCGATGTTTATTTTGACGCTTCCAGCGATAATAATTACGCTGCAAATTTCCGAGATATTAAAATTAACATGGAGAAAAACGTTCTGTCATTTGTCTCTGCTGAAAATGAATTATATAACGCACCGTTTAGTGTTTGGGAATTTGACTCGGCATTATCTGAAGCACACAATACTGCTCCAGGTGTCGATTTGATACACAATGCTATGCTTAAGCAATTAAGTCGCTCTGCCAAACTTCAATTGTTGGCACTCTATAACCGGATATGGTCAGCAGGGTATTGTCCTGAGTCGTGGAAACTTGCTATCATAGTACCAGTACTTAAACCTGGTAAAGATAAAAAGCTCCCGACAAGTTATAGGCCTATCTCTCTAACTAGCTGCTTATGCAAGTTACTAGAAAGAATGATCAATAAGCGTCTTACTTGGTTATTAGATTCAAGAGGTTTAATTGCTGACATACAATGTGGTTCAAGGCGTCACCGTTCTACGACTGATCACCTTGTTCGGTTGGATACAGCAATTAAAAATGCTTTTGTACAGAATCAACATCTTGTCGCTGTATTCTTTGACATTGCGAAAGCGTATGACATGACGTGGAAGTACAATGTTCTACGAACGCTTCATTCATGGGGTATTCGCGGAAGCATGGCATTGTTTATACAAAGCTTTTTAACTTCCCGTTCATTTAAGGTACGTGTAGGTGACAACATCTCGGGCATACGTCAGCAACAGAATGGTATTCCTCAGTGGTCTATTCTAAGCGTGACACTATTTATGATAGCGATTAACGGCATAAGTCAGTTCATTAAGCATCCGGTAAGCGGATGTATGTATGTTGACGACGTAGCTATCTATTGTGCTTCGAGAAACATGGCAACATTGGAACGTCAACTTCAGTTAACAATCAATCACATTTTGAACTGGGCTAATAAGAATGGATTCACTTTTTCTACTAGTAAAACGTTGCTTATCCATTTTTGTAGAAGGCGAACCCCCCACGGTGACCCTTTATTATATCTTGGGAGAGAACCTATTCCTGTACAGGATAGTGTTCGATTTATCGGTGTCACATTTGACCGTGCGCTGACTTGGCGTTCTCATTTAATAAATCTGAGATCAAGATGTGTCCCGGCACTAAACTTGCTCAGGTCGTTGAGTGGAAAGTCATGGGGAGCGGATCGGAAAACAATGCTACTTCTGCATCGCGCTTTGGTGCGCTCAAAACTAGATTATGGTTCCATAATCTATGCTTCCGCAGCTCCATCCACATTACGTATTGTTGATCCTGCTCACCATACTGGAATTCGTTTAGCAACTGGCGCATTTCGCACTAGCCCTATTGCTAGTGTTTTGTGTGAGGCAGCTGAACCATCACTCTATCTTCGGCGTAAAATTTTGACAATTAGGTACGCCGCGAAACTAAAAGCTAAACGCTTGCATCCGACGTTTCCTGTCGTGTACAATAATGGTCTCGACGATCTATACAACATCAGGATACGGTCCCAAAAACCGGTTGCTATAAGAAATTGCAGTATACTTCGGGAACTGGATTTCCAACTCCCTGATGTATATCAACTGTCTTACTGTCGCGATCCTCCTTGGACTTTTCAACGTCCAAGGTTAAATACTGCATTATCGAGAATGAGCAAAGCTTCAACTTTACCAGTTGAATATCGAACTGAATTTGCAAAAATTAAAGCAATGAATGTAAATGCCACTTGGATTTATACCGATGGCTCAAAAAGTAACGACGGTGTGGGTTGTGCTTTTCTGGTAGATGAGCTGCAATTTACATTTGGCTTGCCAAGTGTTAGCAGCGTGTATACTGCAGAACTGTATGCTATCTATCAGGCTCTTCTCTACATCCAACTAAGCGCAGGTATAAATTATGTTATATGTACAGACTCGTTGAGTGCATTAAACGCCATAGATGACCAATATCCTGATCATTACTTGCTGAGGCAAATTCATTCAATTTTGCTTCAGGTGTCTCAGATAAATGTCACTGTTAACTTTGTCTGGATCCCCAGTCACGTAGGTATCAGTGGCAATGAAAAAGCTGATGCGCTTGCCAAATTGGCAATAACTAGCGCTGAATATGTTTCATTTAAAGTTTGCGTTAGGGATATTTGTCATTTTCTACATCAAAAGCTGCTGTCTAGCTGGCAAACTGAGTGGTTTGCTATTCAAGACAACAAGCTGCGATGCACTAAAAGCGTTATTACACCGTGGAGTTCGTCATGCAGGCCGAAGCGTAGGGAAGAGGTTATCCTCACGCGACTTCGCATCGGTCACTGTCGATGGACTCACAGGCATTTGTTGGCATCTGAGGTGCCGCCAGTTTGTGATACTTGTAATGTCCCATTGACTGTTCGTCATATTTTATTGGATTGTCGGCAGTTTTCGGAACAAAGAGTTACGTCTGAATTATCACCCAGTTTGTCGATTGTCTTGGGCGACCAGATCGTTGAAGTCGATCGTCTGTTTGAATTTATTCGACAGAGCAAATTGGGTGTATGGATATAATTGTTAATTTATTATGATTAATGTTTGTGTATCGTAAAATCCAGCAGTGTTTAGGACTTTTTACACCCTAGACACTGTTGGAACTATCTAGTCATTATTGCTATAGTCATTAAAGTTTGTGAACGTTTATTTTATCTTTGTTGTTTATTTATTTATTTATTTAATTTTATTCTTTAATATGCCATTTTACAGCATATTATTTTACATTTTTTTATAGTTAGAGAAAAGAATCGGCGTTAATAGTCTTATTAGGCTGATACGCCAAAAAATCTAAACTAACTAGCAAAACAAACTCATCTCTTCGTGTTATCTAATGAAATTTCATGTTGTCCATTATTTATAAGGAATTATAAATGTCCTTAAGAGCTACAAAAGTAGTACTAAACAACGGGAAATTTGATATAGATTCACGCAGTAAACTCGGGTTTTATAGATTCATGATCAAAATACTAGCAAATCGCAAAACAAACTCATCTGATCGTGTTTTCTAATGAAATTTCATGTTCTCCATTCTTTATTCGCTATTATAAAAGTCATCTAGAGCTACAGAAGTAGTATTAAACGACGGGAAATTTGATGTAGAATCCCGCAGTAGATTCAATTTTTATAGATTCATGAGCAAAATACTAGCAAATCGCAAAACAAACTCATCTGATCGTGTTTTCCAATGAAATTTCATGTTCTCCATTATTCATTCGCTATTATAAAAGTCATCTAGAGCTACAGAAAAAGTACTTAACGACGGGATATTTGATGTAGATTCACGCAGAAGACTCGGTTTTTATAGATTCATGAGCAAAATACTAGCAAATCGCAAAACAAACTCATCTGATCGTGTTTTCTAATGAAATTTCATGTTCTCCATTCTTTATTCGCTATTATAAAAGTCATCTAGAGCTACAGAAGTAGTATTAAACGACGGGAAATTTGATGTAGAATCCCGCAGTAGATTCGGTTTTTATAGATTCATGAGCAAAATACTAGCAAATCGCAAAACAAACTCATCTGATCGTGTTTTCCAATGAAATTTCATGTTCTCCATTATTCATTCGCTATTATAAAAGTCATCTAGAGCTACAGAAGTAGTATTAAACGACGGGATATTTGATGTAGATTCACGCAGAAGACTCGGTTTTTATAGATTCATGAGCAAAATACTAGCAAATCGCAAAACAAACTCATCTGATCGTGTTTTCCAATGAAATTTCATGTTCTCCATTATTCATTCGCTATTATAAAAGTCATCTAGGAGCTACAGAAAAAGTACTTAACGACGGGATATTTGATGTAGATTCACGCAGAAGACTCGGTTTTTATAGATTCATGAGCAAAATACTAGCAAATCGCAAAACAAACTCATCTGATCGTGTTTTCCAATGAAATTTCATGTTCTCTATTATTCATTCGCTATTATAAAAGTCATCTAGAGCTACAGAAAAAGTACTCAACGACGGGATATTTGATGTAGATTCACGCAGAAGACTCGGTTTTTATAGATTCATGAGCAAAATACTAGCAAATCGCAAAACAAACTCATCTGATCGTGTTTTCCCATGAAATTTCATGTTCTCTATTATTCATTCGCTATTATAAAAGTCATCTAGAGCTACAGAAAAAGTACTTAACGACGGGATATTTGATGTAGATTCACGCAGAAGACTCGGTTTTTATAGATTCATGAGCAAAATACTAGCAAATCGCAAAACAAACTCATCTGATCGTGTTTTCTAATGAAATTTCATGTTCTCCATTCTTTATTCGCTATTATAAAAGTCATCTAGAGCTACAGAAGTAGTAATAAACGACGGGAAATTTGATGTAGAATCACGCAGTAGACTCGGTTTTTATAGATTCATGAGCAAAATACTAGCAAATCGCAAAACAAACTCATCTGATCGTGTTTTCTAATGAAATTTCATGTTCTCCATTATTTATTCGCTATTATAAAAGTCATCTAGAGCTACAGAAGTAGTACTAAACGACGGGTTATTTGATGTAGATTCACGCAGAAGACTCGGTTTTTATAGATTCATGAGCAAAATACTAGCAAATCGCAAAACAAACTCATCTGATCGTGTTTTCTAATGAAATTTCATGTTCTCCATTATTAATTCGCTATTATAAAAGTCATCTAGAGCTACAGAAGTAGTACTAAACGACGGGAAATTTGATGTAAATTCACGCAGTTAACTTGATTTTTTAAGATTCATGAGCAAAATACTAGCAAATCGCAAAACAAACTCATCTGATCGTGTTTTCAAATGAAATTTTACGTTGTCCATTATTTATTTGCTATTATAAAAACCATCTAGAGATAGAAAAATAGTACTAAACGACGGCAAATTTGATGTAGATTCACGCAAAAGACTCGGTTTTTATAGATTCATAAGCAAAATACTAACAAATCGCAAAACAAACTCATTTCTTCGTGTTTTCTAATGAAATTTTATGTTCTCCATTATTTATTCGCTATTATAAAAGTCATCTAGAGCTACAGAAGTAGTATTAAACGACGGAAAATTTGATGTAGAATCACGCAGTAGACTCGGTTTTTATAGATTCATGATCAAAATACTAGCAAATCGCAAAACAAACTCATCTCTTCGTGTTTTCTAATGAAATTTCATGTTTTCCATTTTTTAGTCGCTATTATAAAAGTCATCTAGAGCTACAGAAGTAGTATTAAACGACGGGAAATTTGATGTAGAATCACGCAGTAGACTCGGTTTTTATAGATTCGTGAGCAAAATACTAGCAAATCGCAAAACAAACTCATCTGATCGTGTTTTCTAATGAAATTTCATGTTGTCCATTATTTATTAGGAATTATAAATGTCCTTAAGAGCTACAAAAGTAGTACTTAACAACGGGAAATTTGATATAGATTCACGCAGTAAACTCGGGTTTTATAGATTCATGATCAAAATACTAGCAAATCGCAAAACAAACTCATCTCTTCGTGTTATCTAATGAAATTTCATGTTGTCCATTATTTATAAGGAATTATAAATGTCCTTAAGAGCTACAAAAGTAGTACTAAACAACGGGAAATTTGATATAGATTCACGCAGTAAACTCGGGTTTTATAGATTCCTGATCAAAATACTAGCAAATCGCAAAACAAACTCATCTGATCGTGTTTTCTAATGAAATTTCATGTTCTCCATTCTTTATTCGCTATTATAAAAGTCATCTAGAGTTACAGAAGTAGTATTAAACGACGGGAAATTTGATGTAGAATCACGCAGTAGACTCGGTTTTTATAGATTCATGAGCAAAATACTAGCAAATCGCAAAACAAACTCATCTGATCGTGTTTTCTAATGTAATTTCATGTTGTCCATTATTTATTTGGTATTATAAAAGTCATCTAGACCCACAGAAGTAGTACTAAACGACGGGAAATTTGATGTAGATTCACGCAGTTAACTTGATTTTTTAAGATTCATGAGCAAAATACTAGCAAATCGCAAAACAAACTCATCTGATCGTGTTTTCAAATGAAATTTTACGTTGTCCATTATTTATTTGCTATTATAAAAACCATCTAGAGATAGAAAAATAGTACTAAACGACGGTAAATTTGATGTAGATTCACGCAAAAGACTCGGTTTTTATAGATTCATAAGCAAAATACTAACAAATCGCAAAACAAACTCATTTCTTCGTGTTTTCTAATGAAATTTTATGTTCTCCATTATTTATTCGCTATTATAAAAGTCATCTAGAGCTACAGAAGTAGTATTAAACGACGGAAAATTTGATGTAGAATCACGCAGTAGACTCGGTTTTTATAGATTCATGATCAAAATACTAGCAAATCGCAAAACAAACTCATCTCTTCGTGTTTTCTAATGAAATTTCATGTTTTCCATTTTTTAGTCGCTATTATAAAAGTCATCTAGAGCTACAGAAGTAGTATTAAACGACGGGAAATTTGATGTAGAATCACGCAGTAGACTCGGTTTTTATAGATTCGTGAGCAAAATACTAGCAAATCGCAAAACAAACTCATCTGATCGTGTTTTCTAATGAAATTTCATGTTGTCCATTATTTATTAGGAATTATAAATGTCCTTAAGAGCTACAAAAGTAGTACTAAACAACGGGAAATTTGATATAGATTCACGCAGTAAACTCGGGTTTTATAGATTCATGATCAAAATACTAGCAAATCGCAAAACAAACTCATCTGATCGTGTTTTCTAATGAAATTTCATGTTCTCCATTCTTTATTTGCTATTATAAAAGTCATCTAGAGCTACAGAAGTAGTATTAAACGACGGGAAATTTGATGTAGAATCCCGAAGTAGATTCGGTTTTTATAGATTCATGAGCAAAATACTAGCAAATCGAAAAACAAACTCATCTGATCGTGTTTTCCAATGAAATTTCATGTTCTCCATTATTCATTCGCTATTATAAAAGTCATCTAGAGCTACAGAAAAAGTACTTAACGACGGGATATTTGATGTAGATTCACGCAGAAGACTCGGTTTTTATAGATTCAAGAGCAAAATACTAGCAAATCGCAAAACAAACTCATCTGATCGTGTTTTCTAATGAAATTTCATGTTCTCCATTATTAATTCGCTATTATAAAAATCATCTAGAGCTACAGAAGTAGTACTAAACGACGGTATATTTGATGTAGATTCACGCAGAAGACTCGGTTTTTATAGATTCATGAGCAAAATACTAGCAAATCGCAAAACAAACTCATCTGATCGTGTTTTCTAATGAAATTTCATGTTCTCCATTCTTTATTCGCTATTATAAAAGTCATTTAGAGCTACAGAAGTAGTATTAAACGACGGGAAATTTGATGTAGAATCCCGCAGTAGATTCGGTTTTTATAGATTCATGAGCAAAATACTAGCAAATCGCAAAACAAACTCATCTGATCGTGTTTTCCAATGAAATTTCATGTTCTCCATTATTCATTCGCTATTATAAAAGTCATCTAGGAGCTACAGAAAAAGTACTTAACGACGGGATATTTGATGTAGATTCACGCAGAAGACTCGGTTTTTATAGATTCATGAGCAAAATACTAGCAAATCGCAAAACAAACTCATCTGATCGTGATTTCAAATGAAACTTCATGTTCTCCATTCTTTATTCGCTATTATAAAAGTCATCTTGAGCTACAGAAGTAGTATTAAACGACGGGAAATTTGATGTAGATTCACGCAGAAGACTCGGTTTTTATAGATTCATAAGCAAAATACTAGCAAATCGCAAAACAAACTCATCTGATCGTGTTTTCTAATGAAATTTCATGTTCTCCATTCTTTATTCGCTATTATAAAAGTCATCGAGAGCTACAGAAGTAGTATTAAACGACGGGAAATTTGATGTAGAATCACGCAGTTGACTCGGTTTTTATAGATTCATGAGCAAAATACTAGCAAATCGCAAAACAAACTCATCTGATCGTTATTTCTAATGAAATTTCATGTTCTCCATTATTCATTCGCTATTATAAAAGTCATCTAGAGCTACAGAAGTAGTACTAAACGACGGGATATTTGATGTAGATTCACGCAGAAGACTCGGTTTTTATAGTTTCATGAGTAAAATACTAGCAAATCGCAAAACAAACTCATCTGGTCGTGTTTTCTAATGAAATTTCATGTTGTCTTTTATTTATTTGGTATTATTTGGTTTTATTTGGTAATCTTAAGGTTTTTCATAAAAGATTTATTGGGTCATGTTCGTAGCTAAGGATTTTATAATAGTGTCAACAGTAATGTTAAAGTTTTTATGGAAGCCTTAATAGGCAATATTACGGCTTTTTATGAAAGTGTTATTGGATCATGTTAAGCTTTTATTAAAAATATCAATGAGTGATGTCAAAGTTTTTATAGAAGCTTTATTTGGTAGACTTGGTTTTTTTATAAAAGTGTTATTGGGCCATGTTAAGGTTTTTTTTAGAAGTGTTTGTAGTTAAGATTTTAATAAAAGTGTCATTGAGTGATGTCAAAGTTTTTATGGAAGCTTTATTAGGCAATTTCAAGATTTTTTATAGAAGTGTTATTGGGTTATGATAAGATTATAATAAAAGTGCCACTGAATGATGCCAAGGTTTTTATAAAAGTTTTATTAAACTATCTTAAAGTTTTTATAAAAGTGTTATTGGGTCTTGTTAAGATTATACTAAAAGTGTCAGTGAGTGATGTCAAGGTTTTTGTGGAAGTTTTATTAGGTAATCTTAAGATTTTTTTATGAAAATGTTATTGGGCTATGTTAAGATTATAATAAAAGTGTCAAAAAATAATGTCAACATTTTCATGGAAACTTTATTAGGCAATCTTAATAAAAGTGTTGGGTCATAATAGTAGGTAGTTAAGGTTTTAATTAAAGTGTCAATGAGTGATGTCAAGGTTTTATAAAAGGTTTATTAAACAAATCATAAGGTTTTTAATGGAAGTGTTATTGGGTCATGTTAGTGGGTAGCTAAGGTTTTAATAAAAGTGTCATTGCGTAATGTCATGGTTTTTATGAAAGCTTTAATAGGTAATTTTTAGGTTTTTAATGGATATGTTATTGGATAATATAAATGTTATAATAAAAGTGTTAATGAGTGATGTCAATGTTTCTTTGGAAACTTTATTAGGTATTCTTAAGGTTTTTTTTATAAAAGTGTTTATGAGTCATGTTAAGGTTATAGGAAAAAGTCAATGAGTGTTGTTAAAGTTTCTATCTTAAGGTTATTTATAAAAGTATTATTGGGTCATGTTAAGGTTATAATTAAAGTGTACACAACTGTTGTCAAAGTTTTTATAGAAGCTTTGTTAAGCAATCTTAAGGTTTTCAATAAAAGTGTTATTGGGTCATGTTAGTAGGTAGCTAAGGTATTAATAAAAATTTCAATGAGTGATGTCAAGGTTTTTATGGAAGCTTTATTAGGTAATCCTTTCGGTTTTTTTATAAAAATTTTATTGGGTCATGGTAAGGTTTTAATAAAAATGCCAATGAGTGATGTCAAAGTTTCTATAGAAGCTTTAATAGGCAATCTTAAGGTTTTTAATGAGAGTACTATTGGGTCATATTAGTAGGTAGCTAAGGTTTTAATAAACGTGTTAATGAGTGATGTCAGGGCTTTTATGGAAGCTTTATTAGGTATTTTTAAGGTTTTTTACAGAAATGTTATTGGGTTAGGTTAAAGATATAATAAAAGTGTCAATGAGTAATGTTAAAGTTTTGATAGAAGCTTTATTTAGTAAACTTAAGGTTTTTTATGAAAGTGTTATTCGGTCATGTTAAGATTATAATAAAAGTGGCAATGAAAGATATCAAGGTTTTTATGGAAACTTTATTTGACAATCTTAAGGTTTTTTTATAAAAGTGTTATTGGGTCATGTTCTAATAAGGTTCTATCTAATAAGTGTCAATGAGTGTTGTTAAAGTTTCTATAGAAGCTTTGTTAGGCAATCTTAATGTTTTTAATAGAAGTGTTATTGGGTCATGTTAGTTGGTAGTTAAGGTTTTAATAAACGTGTTAATAAGTGATATCAGGGCTTTTATGGAAGCTTTATTAGGTATTTTTAAGGTTTTTTATAGAAGCGTTATTGTGTTATGTTTATAGCTAATGTTTTAATAAAAGTGTCAATGATTTCTTAAAGTTTTTAATAGAAGTGTTATGGGATCATGTTTTGTTTTAATAAAAGTCTCAATCAGTGATGTCAAAGTTTTTATGGCTAACACCACTGCCACGGCATAAAAACATTTAAATTCTGATTGCAATAGGAGATACTATTTACCTAATTAACTTAATAAATATATGTATTAATTTAATCTCACTTACCTCATTGATTCTTTCACCATATGTTTAATCCGTCTGGATGACATCGTCAATCACAAATTTCACACAAAACTCAAAAAATATAATATGTATGTAAATTTGAATATGATTCCCAAACTAAAACGAACAATAAAAAATAATTAAAAATTATTAAGATAATTAAAATTAACTTAATACGTAAAAAGAACAAAAAAAGAAATAATCTAAACTAAAAACCACCGATAACTCAAAAAAGAAATATTTTTTATGCGCAATTTATCACTTGTCTGTTCAAAATCTGAATTAAGACTGAACTAGTAGAAGACGTAGAAGTTTCAAATGTTTCAATACTTATTAATACTGTATGCCCTTTGAATAGAATAAGCACATTCCTTTAAAATAATAAACAGATTATATTCTCACCCTATTTCAAAGATTTTATATATAATGGGTTGTAAAAGTTTATATTCAAACGGCATTGCAAACGTGCATAGAGAAAACAAATGTAGTAAAATTTCTATAATCTTATTACGATATCCGGTAATCTCGGACTTTATTATATAATAATACCATTATAATTAATCATCACAGACAAAAAGTAAAGTACTTTGTGACCCTTTCTTAATCTCATAGTTTTAGAAATTACTATGAAAATGTTATTGATGATATAATGATACTTCCTTAAAACCATGTCCGTGTCTATTTTTATTAGATAAAATGTGCGATTTTAAAACATGCTGAAATAATTTAATTAAACGGCAAATAATTTAAAGCTTATAACTAATATTTGTTTACAATTATAACAATATGTGTAAGTATCTCACCTCAAGCATATTATAATGACTTTACAAATTTGTGTCTCTTATTAGTTTGATTCAATAATTAATCATTTTTATAAGAATAATAATGTGAACTAGTTGACTAACTTTTGGAAATTGCAATTAAACTAATTTTTAATTTTAATTGAATCAAGGAAAGAATTAGTAAACCATAAAAATTCATATTACAATAATATCCTATTTTAATCGTTTGAAGCATTTACCTATTTGATTCAATAATTTTATTTTAATAGAAGAAAACATTGGTAAATTAAAAAAAGTTTTTAATAATGTATACGAGTAATGGATACCATTTTCTTAAAATATATATTTTTTTTCATATTGGTTGTAAGATTGCCAGCATGTGTAGTTTATTATAGAATAAAGCCCCCCGACAGTAACAAACTATCAAACTAAACAAGACGAAGGTCATGTTTATGATGTGCTTTATAGCCATCGATTACAGCTGCATTTTACGCATTTTAATTTTGGCTTGCGTTGACCCGGTCTGAATAGAATTATTTCATACATTAAAAATATAAAATGTTGATTATATTGTTTAATACGTAACTGATTTTTATGATACATGTATCTATGAAAAACTGTAAGAAAGTTATACTTTATACTCTCCACATAAATATATACTTGCAAGCAATGCCGAGTGGGCCCCTGTATATATATATATATATATATATATATATATATATATATGTTAATGCGTCAAGATGGGCTCAAAATGGGCATTAATACGTCAAGACGGGCTCTTTTTGGTAAGACGGGCTCCTGCGCCGTGTTACCGCTTGATTTCGGGTACTAATCCGGTTACTCGGGCTCCTCGGCACCTCCGCCAGAACTAACGTGACTTGTTCATTGACTAAATTTTACTTCTTGAATAGCTATCCGTAGTTTGATTATCATTATTTTACATGCAATTTATCCCTATCGTCCGCCATTCTAAAATCTACTAAAAAAACTGTTAGCAATAAATTGTTACAAAATATTAAGTATTATCTACAGTATTGCCTATTTTGCTATACCAATAGAACCAACAGAACCTACTGATAAAATCAAATTTTTAGTTATCTTCGAACAAACAGAAGTAGCGAATTCCTATATTGATTTTAAACTTAATCTTAAATATTAAGTCATTTCATATAACAATCAATAAAATAGATTTTCATATCTTTCTAGAAAGAAGTAGATTTTATATGATTTAATTCCACATAAATAAGTATATTAAAAACTACGTCAGACTAGATGTTTTGTTTTATGAAAAATTTACGAATTCTCATGTTAGACTGAAAAACATATTTTTATCTTATGCGTTTTTTTTTTCTCTATGTCGTTTAATAAATAATTCATATTTATATTGATTTGGTTTAGTTTAATACATTTAGCAATCAAATATTTGTATTTAATAACTCTAAATTCTAAATGTATGTAAATGCGTCAAGGTGGGCTCGAAATGGGTATTAATACGTCAAGACGGGCTCTTTTAGCAAGACGGGCTCCTGCGCCGAGTTACCGCTTGATTTCGGGTACTAATCCGGTGAGTCGGGCTCTCCGGCAGAACTAACGTGACTTGTTCATAGACTAAATTTTACATATTGAATAGCAATAAGTAGTTTGATTAACATTATTTTAAATGCAATTTATCCTTTATTGTCCGCCATTCTGAAGTCTACTAAAAAATTGTTAACGATAAATTGTAGTCAAACATAAAATAGTAAACTACATATTAAATTTAAATAACGAAATAATAAGTATTTTCTGCGGTATTGCCTATTTTGCCACACCAATTAGTTATCTTCTAACAAACAAATTAACTTTTCAATATTGATATAGAACTGTAAATATTAAGTCTGTATTCATATAACAATTTGCTCATGGGCTGCAATAGTGGCATAACTCAAAAAATCAGTTTTGAGGTAAATGGGTTTAAAGTTTGATTGCTATTTGCTATTGCTAGTCACAGAATACAATAGCGACACTTCTGCCTTTACGGTGTAATATTGAATTATGATATGTGCTAGTATTGTTGCTGGAAAAATACGTATTTTTCATATTTAAACCTGTACATTCTGTACAGTTCAAAAATCGTAATTTTTGAGTTGTGTCACTATTGCAGCCCATGAGCGAATTAATAAAATAAAGTTTCATATCTTTGAAGAAAGAAGTAGATTTTATATAAGTTAATTCCTCATAAATAAGTATATTAAAAAATACGTCAGAACTCTTATTAAAAATTGACGAATTCTCATGTTAGATTGAAAAACATATTTTTATCTTATGCGTTTATTCTTCTCTTTATCGTTTAATAAATAATACATATTTATATTAATTTGGTCTAGTTTATTACATTTAGCAATCAAATATTTGTATTAAAACAACATGTTTTTGTATTCTATTGATCTTTGCAAAACTAGTATTTGTGCATTTTCCACTTTTAGTTTATATTCATATTTTTATATAGCGTCAGGTCGGCAGCTGAAATGTGAATATTTATTTCTTTTTTTTTTTTATTGTTGCACTTTTATTATATATGAACAGAAACCTATGTTTATTAATCTAAATAAATATATATTTTTTAATTATTTATTATATAATGTATTAATTTCAATAATGTTACTTAGAAATGTACAATATACATACAATTCGTCCGAAAAGTAATTTATATTTGAAAAAATAAATGAGAAAACGGTTTTAAAAAATTTCTTGAACATTTCTTGAAGTTATCATAAATTGCCATGTTTTAGTATGGCCACTTATTTGGCTTTTATTTAATCGTTCTGCTTTGCATCCACTGTACCGGATTCCTGTTTTTATTTACTATAATAAAATTATTTTATAAAACATTTTAATAATATTGTTTACTAATATATTTCAATGTTTTTATTATTACTCTTGGAATGTGTTTTTTACATATTAATTAATAAATGAAATTGGATTTATATACTTATTTGAAATCACAATCCATATTTGAATTTTCTTTGTGGACTAAAATTTATTAACGTAGCTGAATGCGGCCATTGTTATGTTATATTATAATTAAAAATTGTACGTCCAATTTTTAATTATAATAGGCAATATAAATATTAATTTATTTTTTGTTTCGTTGTATGAAATGTGGCCAAGCAATATAAAGCCAAAAGTTACACTGTAAATTGGAGTCAAGCTCAAGGAATATAATAAAGAAACGATTACAAAATTTACCAACATTTTAATAAAAAAAAACAACATTTATATTTGAGCATTTATCCTGTAAAATAGGATTTAAAAAAATATAATAAAACTATATTAAACAAAAATAAAATAAAATCTTATTTAAACAGAACACACTAAATTTATAATCTACCGTTTCAACTTTTCAATTCTTCTTACGTCTATTGATTTCATTAAACACCCATGCTTTTACCCCACTAGGTTTTCGACGGTTTATTAACGGGCAGTGTTCTATCACTTCTTTGCAAAATTGCAAACTGGGAAGTTTTTGCTCTTGAATATATTTTGAAAATGTTTTTCTCATGAAACATCTTTCAGGAGTTTGCCAAGTTGCTAAAACAATTAAAATCAAATATTTGTTTCAATTAATTCAATTATAACATTCTACCTTTCTTTGCAGGGCTACATTTGGATTGTTTTTTATTGTAGTTAATAACCCATATACGTAACATTTGTGCAGTTCTGAATTTTAATTCAGAATATTGTGCAACTGCATCGGCACATTCATTGATGGACGGGTTTGTTTTATTTTTCAAATGGGAAGGAAATATTTTTTTAACAATGGCTTTTTCTGGAGTGGTCCAAGTTCTTCTTGATATAACTAAAATCAATTCATGTTTTAAAAACAAATATTTTAAGTACCTGTGTTTAGTTTTATACTTACCTCTAGAGCTGCCAGCATTACATTCCGTGATTTCTGCCTCGATATCTGAATCCATATTTTCCATTACATTGGCATTACTATTGTTTTCCTCTTCAACACTACCTTGTGCGGACAATAAATATTTGGAAATATTTGCAATTTCCCGTGTGACAATAGGCAGACGATAATGATCTCTGTGGATCTTTTCGCCATGACCCATAAAATTTGCCAAATCGGCTACTTCATTTTCTTGAAGATCCATTGTTACTGAATGTGTAGCTATATGTTTACGCAATTCAGTTCCTCTGAGAAGTTGAGGTTGTTTTGCACCACATTCAATTGAAAACTTGCGCATGAGCACACAAGCTTCTAAATGTAGAAAACGGTTATCAGAGCTGGGAATACCAAAGACATAAGGATTATTTTCATTGACATTAGCTTGTATGCGCAAATCTAAAAGACATCTTATATATCTATAGATTTCGCGATGCATCAATATGGATACATTGCGCCCAAGTTTTCCTCGTAAAGCAATTCTTACATAATCGTTCGCAATTAATTTAGATTCAATAAAAAGTTTTTTACATCTTGTTCATCAGCATGTTTTTGTTCTAAATGTCTGGCAAAGTTTAAAATAAGTATCTTACAATATATACAGAAGTGTTTTTTCTTTTTTCTATCAGTTGGACATATTGTTTCACCGACACGCTGAAAATCAGTTGGTGGTGACTCTACGCTATCGGTAAATAATTGTCTTCGGACTCCTACATTAGGAGGACCAGTACTACCATTATTGTTTTGATTTGATGTTGAAGGAGTTGTTTCAATTGTGCCTATTTTAGGTATCTGTTCAAAGTTAATATTGTCATATAGATCTTCATGTTCTAGATCTGAAATCTCTTCTGATGTAGAGGTTTGTTCATTATTACTAGGTATGTATTCCTTATCAGATGAATGTTCATCTATTTTATCGGGAGTCGTTAAGGCTGGGATCGTAATATTTAAATCTTCGTGCTCAAGATGCACAAGATTTGAGGCCTCAGTTGATGTAGATTTTTCATCCTCGCTAACTATGTACTCCTCAATAGATAATTGAATATCATCATTATTGTCTATTTGATCGGGAGAATTAAGACATAAAACAGGTCCTTGACGTCTGATATTTAGGTTGTGCAAAACTGTAAGTATTAATATATGCCCAAAAACAATAGACATAATAATATAATTAAGACAATAAAAATTATTAATATAAAAAATTACAGTCGTTACGTATATATGTACAATTTACGCTGTACCTACTTATACACAGATTAATTTTTATATAAGTCAATTATTGCACTTTATAGATAATGTACAACGATACTATTTTCATGCAATAAAAGTCAATTGCAACAATTTCGGAATAAATGTATGAGAATAATACTTCGGTGTAGTAAATATACACCAATAAAAAATATGTTATTAATCTTATGAACATAAATAAAATATAGAATAATTTATAAAATTATAACTTATATTTTCTTGATGAAGTTTAAAAGAGAACCTCAATATTTATATAGTCAATTGAAATATGTAAGTCATGGTTATGCAACAAGAAATAATATCAATTTTTTCATTCATTTAGTACGTAAAAGTAAAATTGGAAGGATATTGTTTTACAAAGGTTTACAAATTTTTAATAAACTACCGGAAAATTTGAAAACGTAAAAAGTTAAAAGATATTAAAAAAATTATTATGTATGTATGTTAAAAAGTATAATTAAGTATTATCACCATGTAATATAAAATATGTGTATATAATAGCTAATGCCAAATAAATATTATTATATTAATATTGTTTAATACATTAAAGTGTTCATCTCCCAATTTGGGGCGCTGGATAAAACAATACATAGCACAAGTCAATATAATTATATCGTTTAAAACATTTACTTATTTGTTTGTATTCCTAATTCAAATTTTAGTCCTAAAAATAATTTAACAATACAACTTGAAATAGATCTTATAAGCATGACTACAGTCACACAGGAATAATAATCCACATCCCAATAATGTTCAAGTATTATAATTAAATAGGTCTATAACAATAATTAATTTTAAATTGTTTTTTGATAAGAAATAATATAATAATAATTTTTAAATAGTCGTATCAACTTTCAAATATAGTTAATTTGTTTCACAAGTTTATTTACAATTATATATTAAACGAGTGTTCTTTACCAGAGATTAATTAAACTGTCACGCTGCTTGTGTAAATTCACAAAAGTGTAATAAATATGGGATGAGACGATGCAGTAACCGAAAAGATGTTTGAAAAATGTTTATTTCAAATAATTTGTTTAAAGAAATTTACTTTGTTCGATATGAGATTTCTCAATGAAGATTTGTAAGAAAAAATTTATTCTGATAATATTTTGTATAAATATAAATCTAATAAAATTGGTTTATTTCAGGTTATGTGATTGAACACAATTGATCACAACAACATTGCTTATTAGGCAACAGACCTCTATAGCGTCGGTCAGTTTCCAATCAACATGCTTTCAAAATCAATGTCCTTGCCTTATTAAAACTACTAAAAACAAACTTGTTAAATTCGTATTTTTTGAATAAATTTTCATTAAATAAATTTGTATTCAAACATATTCTCTTGCTTTTGAACAATTATTCTAAAACCATATCATACTCGACCCAGAGTGAGTACTTGTTAAAAGATTTAAGGCCATAAAGTTTGTATTTCAAGCCAGGCATATTTTCGCTTTAATTATCAGGCATGCTGTGGGGATAAATCTGGCGATAAAGCAGACTGACGAATAGAGCTATTGTCTACAATCTACAAGCTCTGTTCAAAAACTGCCTGCTCTAGTATATACTAACAATTTTTTTAGCACTCAAATTTATTAAAAAATAGCTAAACAAATATAAGAAATAACAATTACGTACCAATAATGATCAATTTACAAAACCATGTTTTATTAGAATTTTAATTTAGTGTATATTTTTTATTATTTAAATTAAATAATAATTTATTCAAACTTGATTGATTATCTTATTAGCCAAGAAAAGAATGAAAATAAATTAAAAGTAAAATTATATTACGGAAAAAATCATCATATCTGAGTGCTATGAGCCTTATATTATGTACCAGCAAATATAATATCTAACTAACAAACATAATTGTATTGTCCTATTTGTCTATTTGTTGTTTCCTTTAAAATAAAAATACAAAAATATTTACGTAGATACAATTCAAATGGAGAATTAACGTTAACATTTGAAATTAAAGCCAATGATATTTTGTTTAGAAATTAATTTAATCTGACAACGAGTATATCAATTACAAGAGAAAGTCACATTTTCTCACTAAATCTACTATTTCAAAAATCAGGAATAAGTGTGTACCTGTGGCTTAGTATTATACTAAAATGAGAAAACGGCACTAATGAAATGATTTACATATATTTGGCACTTTTTCATAGATTTATTAAATTTAGTTTCTGAATGAATATCTAAGTTAATAAAATCTTTATGAGATTTTCAATATTTATCCACGAGATTATTTTCATATCGCTAACAATACACTTACGTATACGAGGGTATCCGTTAATTAAATTGTGCTTATATGACTCCAATAAGTTCTTGGATGCATGTGTCTTAATTAAAGAACAAATGCTGGTTGATGAACTTAACTGCACTGTAATAAATGGACTATCCTTGTGTTTTTTTAATGCATGTGTGTCAACTACTAAATATGACTTATTTATTAATTGTATTAATGAATACATGATAAAAATTTTAAATAACGTTCAGATATACGTCTTATCGTTAAGGCAGTAAGACTTCTAATAAGAAAATTTCGAAAATTTTTGGTTTATATACCAAGGCGTATCAATAGGGATGTTATTTGTGATCTGATTCTTATTCAAGATAACAAAATAAAGTAAAGTGCATGTGTTATTCACTCTGTCATCTATTGAATTTAAGCAATTTATGTTCAAAATATTACGCCGTTGACCCTTTTAAAATAGAAAAAAAATAGTGTTGCGCAATTTTACAGAAAGTAAATAACATAATAAAGTAAAGTGCATGTGTTATTCCCCCTGTCATCTATTGAATTTGGGCAGTTTATGATTCAAAAAATACATTGTCCCTTTTAAAATGGAAAAAACTAGTATTGCGCAATTTTACAGAAATAATGGGAAATTTATGCAGTTCACTGCACCTGAGTGTATAATAGTAATTGAAGCTCAAATTCAATATTATACATTTAATAAACTAAATTCGATTAATGACAATGTCGAATTCCTTCGCATCGTGGAATATGCGTTAAATAACCAAATTTGTACTCGTTTATTATGAAATTGGTAATTAGAAGATAAAAAAATATTTATTTAAAAAAAAACTGGCCGTTATATAAGTACGAATTTAAAATCGTTACAAATGTGCATGGCTTGGTGGATAGAGTATAGGTTCCAACGCAGGATCCAATAACAACAGTAATGTAAAGATATAATTGGTAATAATATAATAAAACAAATTTCATTAATAAATTAGAGAAAATCTTTAAAATCGCTAATTTAAATAACAAAGTTTTCAATTCAATTAGCAATGCGTTAATTGATTGAACAAGTCACCAATGATTCATCTTTAAGTAGCAAGTACTCAACGCAAAACGGATAGAATGAGATTTTTTATTGTTATAGAACTGTATAATAAGAATAACGTTTTGTTTTGAAATTTTGCTTTATTCCGAGCCATTTTTATTCAAAACTGAAATAATTAATTAAAATTGACATAATAAAAATAATTATATGAATAATCAAAATAATTATATAAATAATAAACTAGGAAAGGTTGTAAAAATTGTTCAACCTTTCCATCTTTGGATCGCACATTGTTCAGTTTCAACACTATTAGATTAATATATGCCGGATATACCATTGCAGTGCCATTGCATCTACTGGGTGAGAATATTACGTGCCATAATACGGCCGCGGGCGCAAAATGTGCGGCCGAAATTAATGACCAAGATACAGCCAATTAACGACAATGGGTTATTTTGTTGCAGTCGCGGGACGTCGTGCATAATTTTTTAACAGAAGATTTTGTATTGCCATAAAGTAAATGAATTAATTATTCAATAGAAATTTTATCATATACACCCAAAATGCATTTTAATCGCACCAACTATCATTTAAAAAATATTGACAGAAAATTATTTAAATTAATTAATAATTTACACAATCCATTTACCAAAGCAGAAATATTTCGTGCATTATATACACAATAGTTATTATAAAATATTACACGAATGATTGTGATTCCCATCTATTGATTAAATACTAAACTCCGCATTAATAACATTTGTACAAAACCGCGAAATGATTACCAATTGTATAAATGTTCAATCGTGCCGATTAATGCGGAGTTGGAATCACAATCATTCGTATAATATTTTATAGAAAATTATTTGTTTAAATGCAAAAATAAATTACAATATGATCTAATAGCAACTAATAACAAGTAGAAATTATCGGCATAGATTATATATTATTATTGTTAGCAATTATTGCTATTTTACATCGCCCCAGAAGTCGTACAACTTCTTTAATCACCCCGGTGGATAAAGAGCAGGATTATTAATAGGTCATGATTGGGAATCGAACCCGGGACCTCCAGCGTGCCAAGCTAGCGCTCTATAACTGAGCTATCTCACCGTTCAGATTTACAGATAATGAACTTCAAAATCTCCTCCTACGTAAGAAAAGTTTTACCTAATTAAATTTAAAAAAAAACACAAATTTTGCAAGTAACATTTCGAGAGTATGCCCTTGCGAAGAAGTCGTAAAATAGGTTGCGGCCAAATAAGTAAACGTTGTAGCTGTAAAAATATTCGAGAGTTCAAGTTCAACTTATTTTTCCAGATGTGTAGAGTTTATATATTTTAATGAAATTTAGTGTTAGTATGAACGAGTGGAAAATGAGCATTTCGTGCAAGTAGTATATTGTACTTTTTCTACGACTATAAGAAATAAATTAAAAAATACCTTTCATTGTAAAAATATTATAAAAATAATATGTATAATCCCACAATAATATTAACCCTATATTTCATATACAAATTAATAACATAGTTTTTTTTTATCTTTGTCGAAAAAAGTAGATTTTATATGAGTTAATCCCTCATAAATAAGTATATTAAAAAATACGCCAAAATATACGCTTTGTTTATTGAAAAAAATTTCGTATAAAACTGAAAAAATGCAACCAAATCGTACAATTCATACGATATTCGAGTTTCAAATTATTTTTTTGGTATGATAAGAATATTTTAAACAAACGAACATAGTCTTATAACATGCACAATTTAATGAGGATTTCGATGGAATAATCAGTTTACATGGTTTATTGAGAAAAATTTCGTGTAAAACTGAAAAAATGCAACCAAATCGTACAATTCATACGATATTCGAGTTTCAAATTATTTTTTGGGTATGATAAGAATATTTTAAACAAACGAACATAGTCTTATAACATGCTCAATTTAATGAGGATTTCGATGGAATAATCAGTTTACATGGTTTATTGAGAAAAATTTTGTGTAAAACTAAAAAAATGCAACCAAATCGTACAATTCATACGATATTCGAGTTTCAAATTATTTTTTGGGTATGATAAGAATATTTTAAACAAACGAACATAGTCTTATAACATGCACAATTTAATGAGGATTTCGATGGAATAATCAGTTTACATGGTTTATTGAGAAAAATTTCGTGTAAAACTGGAAAAATTCAACCAAATCGTACAATTCATACGATATTCGAGTTTCAAATTATTTTTTGGGTATGATAAGAATATTTTAAACAAACGAACATAGTCTTATAACATGCACAATTTAATGAGGATTTCGATGGAATAATCAGTTTACATGGTTTATTGAGAAAAATTTCGTGCAAAACTGAAAAAATGCAACCAAATCGTACAATTCATACGATATTCGAGTTTCAAATTATTTTTTTGATATGATAAGAATATTTTAAACAAACGAACATAGTCTTATAACATGCACAATCTAATGAGGATTTCGATGGAATAATCAGTTTACATGGTTTATTGAGAAAAATTTCGTATAAAACTGAAGAAATGCAACCAAATCGTAAAATTCATACGATATTCGAGTTTCAAATTATTTTTTTGGTATGATAAGAATATTTTAAACAAACGAACATAGTCTTATAACATGCACAATTTAATGAGGATTTCGATGGAATAATCAGTTTACATGGTTTATTGAGAAAAATTTCGTATAAAATTGAAAAAATGCAACCAAATCGTACAATTCATACGATATTCGAGTTTCAAATTATTTTTTTGGTATGATAAGAATATTTTAAACAAACGAACATAGTCTTATAACATGCACAATTTAATGAGGATTTCGATGGAATAATCAGTTTACATGGTTTATTGAGAAAAATTTCGTATAAAACTGAAAAAATGCAACCAAATCGTACAATTCATACGATATTCGAGTTTCAAATTATTTTTTTGGTATGATAAGAATATTTTAAACAAACGAACATAGTCTTATAACATGCACAATTTAATGAGGATTTCGATGGAATAATCAGTTTACATGGTTTATTGAGAAAAATTTCGTGTAAAACTGAAAAAATGCAACCAAATCGTACAATTCATACGATATTCGAGTTTCAAATTATTTTTTGGGTATGATAAGAATATTTTAAACAAACGAACATAGTCTTATAACATGCTCAATTTAATGGGGATTTCGATAGAATAATCAGTTTACATGGTTTATTGAGAAAAATTTTGTGTAAAACTAAAAAAATGCAACCAAATCGTACAATTCATACGATATTCGAGTTTCAAATTATTTTTTGGGTATGATAAGAATATTTTAAACAAACGAACATAGTCTTATAACATGCACAATTTAATGAGGATTTCGATGGAATAATCAGTTTACATGGTTTATTAAAAAAAATTTCATGTAAAACTGAAAAAATGCAACCAAATCGTTCAATTCATACGATATTCGAGTTTCAAATTATTTTTTGGGTATGATAAGAATATTTTAAACAAACGAACATAGTCTTATAACATGCACAATTTAATGAGGATTTCGATGGAATAATCAGTTTATATGGTTTATTGAGAAAAATTTCGTATAAAACTGAAAAAATGCAACCAAATCGTACAATTCATACGATATTCGAGTTTCAAATTATTTTTTTGGTATGATAAGAATATTTTAAACAAACGAACATAGTCTTATAACATGCACAATTTAATGAGGATTTCGATGGAATAATCAGTTTACATGTTTTATTGAGAAAAATTTCGTATAAAACTGAAAAAATGCAACCAAATCGTACAATTCATACGATATTCGAGTTTCAAATAATTTCTTTGGTATGATAAGAATATTTTAAACAAACGAACATAGTCTTATAACATGCACAATTTAATGAGGATTTCGATGGAATAATCAGTTTACATGGTTTATTGAGAAAAATTTCGTATAAAACTGAAAAAATGCAACCAAATCGTACAATTCATACGATATTCGAGTTTTAAATTATTTTTTTGGTATGATAAGAATACTTTAGTTAGACAAACGAACATAGTCTTAAACAATGCGCAATTTAATGAGGATTGCAATGGTATAATCAGTTTACATGGTTTGTTGAGAATAATTGTATATTAGTATATTATATTATATTATAGTAGCCGTCGGAAAGTTTTCTGTATCAAGTGCACATATTTAGCACGTAACATTGCAATCGAAAATCGAACGTACTTGAATAGGTGAAGGATTACAAAAGAATTAGTTTAATCTCTAAATATTATTGCGTTTTTGTTAATAAGCCCAAAAGACTAGGCAAACAAAACTTGTGTCCGACCACCCGAGTTAAGAT
Source organism: Tachinus rufipes (assembly GCA_963932245.1). Taxonomy (NCBI): domain Eukaryota; kingdom Metazoa; phylum Arthropoda; class Insecta; order Coleoptera; family Staphylinidae; genus Tachinus; species Tachinus rufipes. Next base: position 38,634,714 of record OZ010750.1, on the reverse strand, counting down.
TAAGTACATATTAAGTATTCATAATGCATGTTATTCATATAATATAAGATAATATTATAATAAAATGTAATATAATATGACAATAATAACGGGAAAGAAAGAAATCAAATAATTTTTATTTAAAGTTTTTGCCGTCGGATAGACCATCTCGCCTGAAATCGAAAACAAAAATTTGCCATTTAAAATTGTAAACGCATATGCTTCAATAGTTGAGGGATTTTACAAGAAGTCGTAAATTAAAAGATTGTTAATAGACTGCGGTCGGGGTCATATAACCGTGACCGTGAATGGTTGTAAAATATTGGAGAGCGTATACAAATATTTATTCGGATATATAATCTAATTAGATTTACTTTATGCATCCAATTAATTATTTTAGCATGTTATCAAATTGAAATTTGATAATAACACATAATAATGATGCAGTTAACAAAAATTGTTCATATGAACTAATATTTTAAAAAAGTGATTAATTTTATTATTAAATTTAAAAGGATGAACTATGTAATTGTAGTCAGTGTGAATGGGTAATATTTGTTGATATTCGTGTATTATTATTATTAGTATTATTAAAAAAATCAAAGACATGAAAATTCATATAAGTGTACCTTAATTACTATGTTTTATTTACGAAAAATCTTGTAACAAATTACTAGTTGTAGTCATTATACAGGGTGAGTTTTTTAACCTGGAATTTTATAATATCTCAAAAACTAAGCATCGTACAGGAAAATGTGCCAAATTAAAACTTTAATATCTTTAGGGGGAACATTCGCTAGTACTAAATTCGCTCACCCCCACACTCCTCGTGGGCGGGGGGGGGGGCAATTTTAAGTAGGAACCCCTATTTTTATTGCAGATTCGGATTCTACATGGAAAATTAAGTAAGTTTTGTCAAAAAATTTATCTTCGATTCGCGATAGATAGCGCTCTAGTCGCAAATTTATTTATTTAATTTTAATAAACAAGTGAAGCAGATGTATTATTATTGTAAATGTGTTGCTAGATTGATATAATTTGTTTCCAATTGAAGAAGTCATTTACAATCGTCGATCAAAGCGTTATTTGCCAAAATTAATTGCAAACTGAAAATGCAGAAAAATTGGATGAATTTTTTAAAGAAAATACTGATTTTTATTTAAGATTTAAAATTCCTTATCCACCTTTTACTTTTACCATTACCTCACTTTTGATTGTTGTTCCTATCTTCTATCTATTCTCTAGATATTATATCTATCGCGAATCGAAGAAAATTTTTCGGACAGAACTTACTTAATTTTCCATGTAGAATCCGAATCTGAAATAAAAAATAGGGGTTCCTATATAAGATTTCAAAGTTGCCATCTCCCCCGCCCACAGGGGTTGTGGGGGTGGGCAGAATTTAGTACTAGCGGATGTCCCCCTTAAAGATATTAAAGTTTTATAATAAATGATCTATGCAAACCACCGATTCCACCAATAAACGCAGACACGTATTTCGGGCCTTTAAAACCCTCATCAGTGCTTCTACACATCGGCAGGAAAAGGCAGTTTGCATTGTAAGATACTATGTGTTTTAAACACTTCTTGAATACACAATATATGAAGGATTTGCAAGCGAGCCCTCTATTGACATGTTAGGAATCAAACTTACAAAAAATAAGTTTTCTAATTTTGGCCTAACATGCAGAGACAGCTGTGACCATTGCAAGAAGTCTAATCGACGTCTCGTGAAACATGCACATTGAAACGAAATGGAGGGCCAGGAAAATCAATGACAGTAAGAACGGTACAACTGGAACAGAATATGCTGGACATGATAAAGAAAGATCCAAGTAGTTCTACGCGAAAAATTGCCAATACTTTGAATGTAAGTCATTGGACAGTTTAGAAAATTCTTAAGGGCAATTTGTTGTATCCATATCACATTCAGCGTGTTCAGCACTACTACCTGCTGATTTTCTTTTGCGTATTGCGTTATGTCATTGGCTTTTGCAAACATTATTTCTAATCCCTCAATTCCTGACACATATTCTTTTCACCGATGAAGCCAGTCTCTCAAGAAATGCAATAAGGAATTTAACAACCATGTGTGGGTAGATGAAAATCCGCATCAGGTATGTGAAGATCGTTTTCAACATCAGTTCTCCTTGAATGTTTGGGTTGGAATTGTGGGCGACTGTCTAATTATACCAGTATTTCTACCAGAAAGACTTACCGGCAAGGCGTATTGCAACTTTTTGGAACACATGCTACCTCAGTTTCTGGATGATGTACCATTGGCAACAAGAATTGCAATGTGGTTTATGCACTATGGTGCACTACCACATTTCAGTTTGGTTGCTCGTGATTATTTAACAGCAATATACGGAGATTGCTGGATTAGTCAAGGTGGGCCACACGCATGGCCTGCTCGATACCCAGACTTAAACTTCCTCGTTTATTTCTTATTGGGCTATCTGAAGTCATTAGTTTACGCTACTCCAGTGGAGAATTTGGAGACTGCGAAATCGGATAATTGCTGGGTGTAACTCAATTAGAAAGAACCGTGGTGAGTTTGAAAGAGTTTGGCACTCAATGACGAGAAGATTGAAAGCTTGTATCTAGGCTGGAGGAAGTCATTTTGAACATTTATTGTAGATTCAAATTTACATGTACTTTTTGATAATAAAATGTTGTAACTGTCGCAAATTTTGTTCACTCTGCATCTTCGAAACAAAGGGGTTTTGCAGAAATCATCATAGGACAAAATAGGGCAAGGAATATCCCCTTGATTTTTTGCCGCATGTTTACCTAACACCCTGTATATTAAATATATTTCTGAAAATATTTAATCTACTTAGACTGATAGGGTCATTTCTAAATTGTTGATATAAATCTACGAGATACCAGTAATTATAATACAATATAAGCTCGATAATCTGCTGGACAATACTCTGACAAACCCAGAAATCCGCTGTTGACTCCCACCAGTATACCAAAATAGTTACGTTCTATTAGCTTAATCCAGAAATTTGCCATAGTGAGGATTTGCATTAACAATATCAAAGAGCCCGACTTGGAGCTTTGCTACACGAAAATTCATATAGTTGTATAGTTTTTTATACAAAAATACACTAGCAATCTAAAACCAATTGAAATAATTCTATATTACATTGCTGAAAAATATTTAATCCACTTCGACTTACACGAATTTCTAAAAGTTAACAAAGAGCCCATCTTGACGCATTCGTAACATTACACGCAATAACTTTTTTATAAAAACAAATAAACAATGGTTTGTATGTCCCTCGGTGGTTAGAATGAAAAACTACATAAGAATATAATGTAAAATGTTAGGAGCCTGTCTTGACGGGTTAACATATATATATATATATATATATATAATTATTATTATTATTAATAAATAACTTATTTAATTGTTATTTTCGATGTTTTTTTAATTATAAATACACAATACCCTTTTCGCCCTGAAATAAGTTACAGGTAGATAATACGAAGATAATTTCCCGCCCTAGGCTAACGGTGATGACATAATCTCTATGCACCAATTAAACCGGTGTCGTAAAGACTATATCTATGGGCATACTATACGTCGCGCATCTTTATATCTCTTTCAATCAACGATATAACGTTCAGTTCTATCTAGGGGTGGGTGAAAGATATGCAGCGACTGGCACCGCCAATTTAGGACCGTTGAAGCTTCACAGATGGCGCATAAAACGACGCTTATTAAATTATAAATTGCCGCCACATTTGTATTTTAAATTAGACCAATAAGAGCCAAGCAGCCAAGGACGGGACTTGTTGATGTTTTAGTACGCCATTTTAAGTTATGATGCAGCTAGCCGGTTAAAGTGTGTGTATCGTGTGTTTTGTGTACAGGTGCATTTATTCAGGTAAGTTTTCTTTAATTATGATAATATAAGATGTCAGAGAAAGGGCTATTTGGGTATATGTGTAAAGCACTTATGTGCGATAGCGTTTATTATCGCAAGTTGCTAAACAATGGGAAAAATATAAACTATTTTAGAGTTCCATCTGAAAACATATTTCATTTTGTACAAATCATTTTTCGATTGATTGTTTCCGTAATTCTGACAAAAAATCTTTAAATCGTAATGCTGTACCAATTATATTCAAAAGTGTAGATAGCATTGATTTGTCGGGTCATGACTCTGTTAATCCAATTATTCAGGTTCAGGTTATAAATAGTTTAGATTGTTCGGTGAATTCTAACGTTGTTCCGGATTTGATAAATGTAGATTCTACTGCCAAATCATTATCTTTGTTTAGTCATCCTATTTTAAATCGGAAAAAATTAATAAATAATTGTGAAACAAAATATATCATATGTCTTTTACTAGAAACTATATTTTTATATTTTTGTATATAAATAATTAGTAAAAATATTAATTATAATTTAATTTTTGTTACAAATTGTTATCTGTTATTAATATTATTGTTTTATTATTTCATATTCGCTTTAATAATAATCATCATCGAGTCTTCAAGAAGTTGCCAAAGATTGGAAATGGGAGCTGCTGCTGATCAGATGAACGACAAAAAGGAGATTACTTCTATTACTCGTACAATATTGTAAGTAAATTTTGTTTGTTAAAATATTTATTCGTACTACGAGCAATGCTATGTTAGTACGAACAACTTTAAAAGCACTTCATAAATAACTATGAAATGCCAAATTAAATCAAATTTCAAATTAAATTTGTTTGTTAACTTTGATAATTTAATTTTTTAGAAAAGTTGTACTGTCACGACATCATTATATCTAGTTGATATTTATAAAAGAATAGATGTTAATTGACATAAAATTAATTTTATATTACATACATATATATCATGTTTAAAAATAATATTTATTGTATTAATTCATATGTATTTATTTTTAGTTTCAAAGGAAAATGGAAATTATGGGTACCTGAACTTCAAAAAGTAAGAAATTCATAATTTTTTATGTATTAAATATTTATTTTATTACTGTATTTGTTATAAATAAATTAAATTTTTATTATTACTTAAATATTTGTTCTTTTTATTTATATACATGTAAACTACCCTTACACATAAATATGAATACATAATATATTTATATTTAAGTAAAAATATAATATATTAATTATGTATTCATTTTTGTGTGTATTTTATAAAGTTAAAATTTAATTTTAATTACTTGTTAAATTTAAATCTCCCGCTCGCCAGGTTGTTTTGATAAGCGCGACATCTGTGAAGCATAGACGGAGTTATCTGCTTAATGTGTTGCCTATAATTTATATGAGAACGCTGCATCTTTAAGGTGATCTGTGATTCTATCATATCTCGTATTGCATTGGAAAGCTGCAACGGTGTACGCAGACGAGAATCGGTCTAAATCACGTGATCGCTTCAGTTCCCGAAAATGCTGTATGATGATGAACAAGTCAACATTATCGCAATTTATTTGCTAAATACGACTTTTTAATAGATAATTCTTGCAGTGTTTATTTAATATACTCTCATTATTCTTATACTAACGCAAAGATAATACATTAAATTATTGAATGACATAAAGATATTATTATTTTTGTACATATTATTTGTGTAATAAGCCCTTTAATATGACCATATTAATGAATCAAAAATATAATAAAAAAATAATGTTTAATAAAAATTGACGATGTCATTTAAAAATAGAACTCTTCCTAAATACGACGGTGTTTTTGTTTTATTTTTAACTTATATAATAATGTGTATATTAGACTGGTTCTTAAAAAAAAGTGCAATTTTTGTGTGTGCACCCTCTGAAAGTGATCTTTATGCAAAAAAATAAGCCATGCCAAATTTCAGCCTTCAAGATTCAAAAGAACACGCACTACCTTTGAATTTTCAAAATTAATATACTTAATAATTATCATAGCTTCCAGATTTGAGTCAGATACATACCATAGGTCTCCAAAAAAGCAATTGAGTACTTGCTAATTAGGTTCTACATGAAACTTTTCATCAATATACTCTGTATAATTTTTTTTTAATTAACATATTTTTATTATATTTTAAATTTTGAACATAAAATTAGACTCATAAACAAAAATTATTAAAATTTGAGGCTTAGGTCAATAATTTTTTTTATTTTAGAAAATCTAAAATGACTTATTGTGCGTATTTTTTTTATTTTGTCAAATCTGTAACATTTTAATAATGTTTTTTTTAAGTAAAGTAATGGGTTTACTTTAAAAACTTCAAAGGCAGTGCGACACTTGTTCTTTTGATTCTTAACCCTAGAATACGGGTCATTCGTAAATTTTACGACGCTTTTAAGACTTCGTACTTTTTCGGTTACTTACGGATATTGCATCGAGTTGCCATACTGAGTACCTTCTAGTTAAGTACTTGGCTCCAGTATGTTGTGCGCGGTTGTTCTAGTTTCCAACCCTAAATCGTCTTTTCGGCTATATAGGCGAAAATTTTACGAAAGTCCCGTGTTTACGTCATTTTATAAATTAAACTGGTTCTTAGTTTTCGTACCGATTGTGAGTGTTTAGTAATAGAAACTTAAGGTAAGATATTTTTTTATTGTTATTAGTTAGATACATTATAATAAATATAGTGATTTTTTTATTAAGATGTCAAATCGAGAGTTTTTAACTACTAAACAACTGGAGGAGGAAGCGGCACGTGTCATGAATGGAGTAGAAAGTGATCCAGAACCACTTGACGACAGTAATGATGACTTTGAAAATGATAATTTGGAAGTTGAATCATCAACCTCCGACAGTGAAGTTGATGAAGAAATTAATTTGGCTGCTTGTTTTATCCAACAAGATTTTACACCAATTCAATCTGAAGAAGAAATAGAACCTCGTTTAGATGAAGATGATATTCCTTTATCACAAGTACGTACACATTCAAAATATGTAATCGACTTGAAAAACAAACGACTAAAAGGCAAAAATGGTCACAAATGGTCATCAGAGTTACCTCAACAATCCAAAATAACGGCATCTAGGAATAGTATACATTTTATAGCTGGTCCTAAAGGGGCTGCAAAAGAGTGTTCTAACCTAGATGACTATTTTTTACATTTTTTTTTTGATAATATATTTGATATTATTTTGCAACATACAAATGCAGAAATAGCCAGACAGGCCCAAAAATATAGCGGTCACCAGAATATTGCCCCAACGACAAAAGACAAGCTGAAAGTCTTGTTTGGTGTTTTAATCCTTTCTGCCGCAAAAAAAGATAATCATTTGTCAGCAAGACATATGTTTGATAGCACTATTTCCGGCAAGTTTTATAGATCATGTATGAATTGTGATCGTTTTGTGTACCTGCTGAACTGTATTAGATGCGATGATAGAGAAATACGAGAAGAGAGAAAGGTAAATGATCCTTTTACACATATTCGAGAAGTTTGGGATTTTTTTATTGACACGTGCAGAAATTCGTATACTCCAACGTCGTACGTCATTGATGAACAGCTTTTGGCATTCCGAGGACGCTGTCCTGTTAGGATGTATATTCCTAACAAACCGGCAAAACATGGAATAAAAATTGTTAATGGTTTGCGATTCCGCCACCAAGTATATGTCAGATGCAAGTCCTTACTTGGGAAAAAAAACACAAAGCAATGGTTTGCCTCTAGGCAAATTTTATGTGAAAGAGTTAACGAAATCAATTCATGGTACAAATCGCAACGTTACCATGGATAATTGGTTTACCTCGGTTTCCCTTGCTGACCAGTTGCTACAAAATCCTTACAAATTAACTATAATAGGAACTATACGCAAAAATAAAAAAGAAATACCCAAGGAGTTTTTGGATAGAAAAAATCGAAACGCAAATACGTCAATGTTCTGTTTTGATAAAAAAAAAACATTGTTATCTTACATGCCAAGAAAAAACAAATTAGTTTTGCTACTTTCAACTATGCATAAGAAGGCAGAGATTCAAGAAAAAACCGGTAAGCCAACATTAATTCATAACTATAATTAGACCAAATCAGGAGTGGACACCTTCGACCAAATGTGTTCAAATATGTGTTCGAGTAGAAAAACACGGAGATGGCCATTATGTGTATTTTATGGGATGATAAATATGGCCAGCATAAACTCTTATGTTATTTACACTTTCAATACGCTATAAAAAGGCGAAAAACCAGTTTCAAGATACCAATACATGATTGATTTAAGTCTTTGTCTTGCGAAACCATGGATGCAGCATAGATATAACAGCAAAACTTTACGTCGATATCTTTGGCAAGATATTGCTGAAATCCTTGGTATATCAATGAAAAACGTTGTAAACACACCCCAAGACAACAAGAGGAAAACTTGCTTCTACTGTCCAAGCAAAAAAAGGCGCATGACTACTAATTATTGTATGGAGTGCAAAAATCCAATTTGCAGAGAACACCGAGGAGATATTTGCACAATATATTGTGAAATTTTTTAAAAAGTGTTGTTTTTATGATTTTAAACGTTTGGCCAGATAATGAAGAACATTATCTTATTTTTTGTATTATTTTTAAATAAAGTTTGATACGGCAATTTTTGTTGTTTTTATTTAGTAGTAAAATTTACGATAGTCCCGTAATTACGTTTGGCAAATACAGTCCCGTATTCTAGGGTTAAGATCACTTTCAGAGGGTGCACCCAAAGAAATTCCACAAAAAAATTAAGAACCAGTCTAGTGTTAGTTAAGCACATCAGATTTTATTGAAATATATGTATGCACAACTTGTATGTTATACAATTATACAAACTTTAATTTTAAATTGGTTAATAATTACTCTTGAAGGAATCATCACGCGGCTAATATATTCATTTATACACTACTGCCAAGCAAACAGTATACATATATAGTATGTAGTATAATAAAGTTTTTTTATTATTATTATTCAAAATTCAATTGCACGTACATACATGATTCATGTATGATTCATGTATTGTGTTGCTTGTTTTATGATTAAAATTTGTCTAGTATTACACATAAAAAAGTGATTCAAGTTTAAAATATTGAGAAAGCGTGCTGTAGCGCATTAGATTTAGTCAGCGGCCGTTTATGAAATATAGGGCTTGCTGTGTGGTACAATGCATTATATATATATATATATATATATATATATATAGGCACTAGAGATATAAGTTTGGACTTTTTATATCGAATATTTACATTAATAAGTTGAGTAAATGTAAATAAATAATGAAAAAAGTTTGTAAAGATATCGTTGAATTATGAAATAGACTGGCTTATATTATACAATATTTTGAATTTATAAATATTCTTTTATATACATCATTAAATTTGTTTTTATACTAGTATTGCTAACGAAAAGTTTGTTATTTCATACATTCTATTACGCACACATAATGCGGGATGACAATTAACTTAATACAGCTGTAAAATAATTTAATTCGTATACGTTATAAATATAGCAGTCATAAAAAAAACGTAGTGTGCAAATCGCACGAAGCTACATATATACGTTGATTAAACATATCGTTTTAGTATTGAGTTTTATTTATTTATTAATGATAATGATGCGCTTGACCGCTTTGTCGCTGTATGCCACGGTAGTCTGACCCTGTCCCTGAACTTCCTGAAGCCGTGCAAGGGAACGTATGTTTGTATTTGTGTATATCCACAATCCACAGTACGTCGGCTGTGAATAAATATAGACCTAGACTGCAGTATAAAAATTATTTACAATAAAAATATATAAGTAAAATAACTTATTAAATAATAAATAAGATAGGTGTGTTTTATAAAACGAAATATTCTATTATAATTTTGAATGGATCACTAACCAACAGGCGATTGTTTGAGTTCGCGCATGGAAAGTAGGTGTTACGGGAACTGCGAGTAAGACTAGGAAGGCACGTACTACGACTTGTTAGTTCAACATTTACTCTGAACACCGACATAACTCGAACAGTAAAGAATAAAACCGTACATTGAGTGAACTACAAGAAATTAAATTGTGTTTTTCATTAATTAATTTATAATCGTTACGAAAAGAAGAAAATTGTTGAATTGAATTGTTGAAATATGAAGTGCGAGAATATTATCGAATCAACGTTCCAACAAGATACTTGACACAAGGTTGCCCGGACTTAATAAATTATATTAAGGAATGAAGATATTATTACAGCACATCAATTATATACTCAAGATTAAATCGAAGTAAATACAATTAAAAATAACATATTATTTTATATGCTATAATGTTTCTGAGTAACCTAGTTGGAGGTTGCGGTTTTAATCCCAGCGGAAAACTAGGTCAGAAAATAAACTGGCAAAAACGAACTAATATAGTTATCGGGATACCAAAATAAATAGAAATAAAAATGATATCTATTATCTTATCTGCTATAATTTTTCTGAGTAACTTAGTTGGAGGTTGCGGTTTTAATCCCAGCGGAAAACTAGGTCAGGAAATAAATTAGCAGAAACGAACCAATATAGTTGTCGGGATAGCAAAATAAATAGAAATAAAAATGATATCTATTATCTTATCTGCTATAATTTTTTTGAGTAACCTAGTTGGAGGTTGCGGTTTTAATCCCAGCGGAAAACTAGGTCATAAAATAAATCTGCATATAATTATTGGTATAGCAAATGTGAAAATTAAAATAATCAAACAATTCTGAAATCAATTGAGATTGAAAACATTTTAAAATGGAAATAAATTTAAATTGTGATGAAAAATACATTACAAACTAAAAATCTATGAACATTAATCAAGTTATTTGGGGCCTTACTGGTCTATTTTGCTACTTGAAGTTTCACTGAGCATTTATCAACAAGAGACAACATTTACTTAATATTTACGGAGCATAGCAAATGATCTTCAGATTTTAGAAATGACAACAAATTGTTAAATTGTCTGAATTTTCCGGATCAAATATATATTTCACTCGAATTTATTCATGGAGCGTTTACCTTATTTTAAAATGTTTTGTTGTAATTTTTTAAAATAATTTGCAATCTTATGCATTATCTTATCTTTCTATTTGGCGAGACTCGTACACAAGTACTGGTGTATCAACAAACATTGTATACTAGTTGTTTTGAATTATCAGCACTAGGTTTTTTATTGGTCAAATATTAGTAAAACCTGGGTTTGCTTTCCAAGTCTAGATAAATATTCGTTTTCTTTTTGTTCATGAAATTGAAAATAATAATTAAATTAAAGAACTTTCTGTTAAATTCTTCTTCTCGTATCAGTTCAGTGGTTCTGGTACCATCAGAGGTCTGAGTTTAACTTTCATTGCTATTGCTTGAAGCTTCCTGTCCTCTTGACAATCTTATATTGTAGAAATGACTTCTAACTGTTTTTTATCCACGTCCACTTATTTGAGTAGTGCCGCAGCGATCCACTACATTAAGACCTGTGAGCAATTAGCATCATAACAGATACAGCACCATAAAAGTCTGTCCTAGTTTTCAGGGAATTGGTTTAGACTAGGGCTTCTTAAACTTTTGTCATTTAGGACCCATTTATGATTCAGTTTTTGGGCGACCTCGTATAAATATAAAAGAAAGATTTATAAATATTTTGTGATAAATATATAAATATTTTGTGATGATATTGATTAGATAACAATATACATACATTAATAAAATTTGTTAATAATAAAGTTGACGTAGTTTGAAATAAAATTCCAACTCAATGCATTCAAATTTAATATTTCCTTGATAGCAAATCGAAATTAGGTCGAAGAATTTTAAATGAAATTCCGAGCTAATAATTATCTTCACAAAAATGAGTTAACGTAATTTAAAATAAAATTCTAACTACTACAATGGGCATCGATATTTTCATCAATCAGTCATTATATCTTTGTATCAATTTTCTGCTGATAATAAATCGAATATAGGTCGAAGTAATTTTAAATGAAATTCCGATCTAATATTAATTATCTTGGTACAAATATTGGTTGAAGTAATTTGAAATAAAATTCCAGCTAAACAACAGGCTTTATTATCAGTCAGTCAATATTTCTTTGTGATAATTTTTATAACAAAAATTTATCATAACAAATTTATCATTTTAATTTAATAAATGATGTATTTTATGTAAATTCTTTCTCTACCCAGTGTGAGACACAAACACTACTGTATGCAACCATCATCAGTGTACCAAAAATCTCACTGGTCGGAGAGACAATTAACTTTATAATTATAACTCTTATATACATTTTGTATATAGAAATATGTGTGTGTGTAAGGATAGCTGTTATAATTATATATAAAGTTTGCTTTAGTCATGTTCGGTGACTTTTGACTCCAAAATCGAACTGACGATGCAGGTCCGATATTAAATTTTGTTTTTGCTATTGCCTTTATTCCACAATTTTTAACCTCGTTATCACTTGAATTTGTATTGCTATTGTTTGTTTCATCTGGCACATGGTCACTTTGGGATTTAGAATTACATTTTTCTTTACCATCCGATTCAAAAATTTGTGTTGCCTCTCATTTCCCGTTCCATTCAAATTTTTGGCTTTTAATTCTTCCTGAATTGTATGCCCAATTGACGTTAAAATGTATAACAATTTAATTTTGTTGGCTGGGAAAAAAAGTATGAAAGAGTATGATTAACGATTTATGAAGTTATGTTGAAATTTTAAAATAAGCAATTTATATTGTCAACACTTCCCGATATTTGATACCTCTATCTGCAAAAAATGCTCAAAGTTCATATATGTGACTCATTTTTCGGTTGGCTCGTTACCAAAATAAGTATCAAGTCTTTGGTTAAACAATATATATCCACAAGGAAAACACATGGTTCCTACATACTGGACTTGGAATCTTATGACTTTATAATATTGATAATAATAAATAATAAACCTTAAATTATATTTTAAAATTAAAACTTTTACCGACAAAAGCTTGCTTTCCTCTTTTTCCTAATATTATTGTTTATGTTTATTATTTATATTGAGTGTTATTTTGTATAACGTTATATGATTTTTGTAATAATGTAAATGAGCATAGGTTTGATATAATGTATATTTAACACTTAATATTCTAGCTCTATGTCTAAGAGCCGTCTGACACTATACTGATTTTAATATTACATTTAATATTAAATTATACGCGCGCCGAGTTAATATGTTTTGATGCAAGAAATTAGAACCTGTTCTAATTTCTTGGACAAAGTATGACTTTATATGTGTGCGCATGAAAAGAGCACGTATCGTTATACAATTTAGATTCGTTACCTTTGCTTGTTTGGTTTTATCTATTGATTTGTTCTGTTAATATGTTTTGATGCTTTCTGTTGATTTGTTAATTTTATTTGTTATTACATTATTAGCAAGTGCCTAAGTTTGTCTTCAGAAATATATTTGCAAAATTTCTTTACTTAACCTAAAATTAATTAATTATATTTAAATATTATTATACTAATTTTATTATTATTAGATGAATTTTAAAATTAAATTTATTATTTAACCTATCGTCACTTTCACTTGATCCTAGCCACAGATCATACAATAGAAGATAAGTCAATTCCCTATAAATATTTCGCCACGAGTTTTAGCGCCTCTTCGCTCTTGGGAAGAAACATTAAGTTTGTAAAACGGACGCCTAGCTTCGCTGAGTTACGTTTGCGTCAATAAAAGGCGCTATTTTTAAAACTTGCCATTTTTCCTCTGTATTTTCGGGCTGGGAACTGACAACCAAAATAAAACCATTATTCGAGCCACTGCTTGGCTCCTGGGTCAGTGCAGTTCGTAAATTATACGTGTGGTCATATCCGCTATACCTATTGATACCCCCAGATCCTAGCTACACCGTCACTGGCAGCGGACTTTTTCGGCGGTTTTGTAAAAAATATAAAATTGGTATTGATATAGGTAAAATACATAAAAATAAACAAAACATATTTATCGTTTTAAATAAAAATATAAACCCTCAGGTACAAGATTAATTAAACAATAATTAGGATCTCAAAACTGCCTGAAATTTCCGATGTTCTTAAAATATAAAATTACATCAAATATAAATCAAGAATACACTAATCTTAAAGATTATTTTAGTTCAAAATGTGAGAACATGTGTATTATTTTGTAAAATATTTAATAATTGCAAAAAAGTGTTATATCTACTGGAGTTTTGGAGTTTAAAAATAATAAAAAATAAAATTCGTGCAGAGTGAGAGACCAAAAAAATTAAATTTAAAAAAAAATTATGATAACAAACTATATGATAAAAATTTCTAATCTTACATTTTTTTAATAAAAATAACTTTTAATAATCTAATTCTAAGCTTATGGTCAAAAGTACAGGTTCAATTGCTAATTGACATGTATAAATCACGGGCGTGTTTTTGCGTACAAGCACGGGCGTGCATCGAACAGCATCACTACCTATTAGTGGGTTATTGTCGGGTGATCAAATTATTATCAATCCCCTTGACACCTCGAATATTCCGGCTGATGTTTATTTTGACGCTTCCAGCGATGATAATTACGATAAAAATGTCCGAGATATTAAAATTAACATGGAGAAAAACTTTCTGTCATTTGTCTCTGATGAAGATGAATAAAAACGCACCGTTTAGTGTTTGGGAATTTGACTCGGCATTATCTGAAGCGCACAATACTGATCCAAGTGTCAATTTGATACACAATGCTATGCTTAAGCATTTAAGTCGTTCTGGCAATCTTCAAATGTTGGCACTCTATAACCGTATATAGTCAGCAGGGTATTGCCCTGAGTCGTGAAAACTTGCTATGATAGTACCAGTACTTAAGTCTGGTAAACATAAATAGCTTCCGATTAACTATTGACCTATTTCCCTAACTAGCTGCTTATGTAAGTTACTAGAAAGAATGATTAATAAGCGTCTTACTTGGTTATTAGATTCAAGAGGTTTAATTGCTGACATACAATGTGGTTCAAGGCGTCATCGTTCTACGACTGACCACTTTGTTCGGTTGGATACAGCAATTAAAAATGTCTTTGTACAGAATCAACATCTTGTCGCTGTATTCTTTGACATTGCAAAAACATATGACATGACGTGGAAGTACAATGTTCCACGAACTCGTGTGGTATTCGCGGAAGCATGGCATTGTTTATAAAAAGCTTCTTAAGTTCCCGTTCATTTAAGGTACGTGTAGGTGACATCAACTTGGGCACCAGTTTTTACCAATTTCAATTTTTTATGTTTTCAGTCAATGCCAACAAAAACAAAAATGTATATAAACAATCAAACACTTCTTCTAATCAGCAATGTTTTATTACTCTAATCATCTCATCTCAGGTACGGAATGATATTTTGGTAAAACAGTTTCGATTGTACCAAACTATTTGTGATTCAAAAAAGAGCTGTAGATATAAAAACCAGCAGATAAACAGTATTAATGAAAAAAGTAAATGCTTTACTGTATGAATAAGAATCATATAATATCAATGATTCAAACCATCAATCTTAGATGTTTGTTTTGTGAGATGGTGGTGAGATTGTGGTCAGCTTTTGATTATATGATGGTATGAAGTGAATATTGATTGTAATTTGGCCGCATATCCGATAGCTCTAACTTCCTATCTAACGGCCGCGAACTTTTCTACTACTTATTTTTGTCTATATTCACGTATATCTGCTCAATGAAATTAATCGTTGCTGTCTCTGTCGATTTTCCTTTAACGAATCCGTGTTGAGGTAATTTCAGACTTGGTTAAATATGACCTTTCCAAATATTTTGGAGATAACATTGGCTAATAGTTTTCAGCCATATCTGTGCATCCCTTTTTATACACGGGAACAACTGTAGCTGTTTTAAAAGTTGATGGAAATTCCCCTTCTGTAACAATAAAATATTTTTAAAAGATTTTTTTTTACTAATAAATATTGCGATTCTACCGTATATACGATTGGGTCTGTTGTAGTACGCTGCTAGTTTATAATTGTTGAATGCTACAATATCAATATTTTCTTTTGATGTCTAGGTTTCTGTTTCTTAATCGTCTATTTTGTTTAATATATTCAGGATATTTTATATTTCTAAAAAAGATTTTTTTTCTTTTTTTGCTGAAGTACGTTTATTTACAAAATTTATAATACAATTGGCGTCACGTTTGTCCGCAATATCAAAAGTATTGTTTTTGATGTTACTTGAAATCTCATCCGGAAGATTGTTGTTTGTATTCACTAATATATTGTTGTCTGATGCATTTTGTTTGAGAACTTGTTTAAGCTTTAAGTTAGTATTGTGTTCATTTGAATTAAACTGTTCTGGATTTTGAATGTTGACATTCAGAAATTTTATTTTATTAAAAGTTTGATTTTTTTTTCCTTGGATGTTGAAATTATTTCCAAGATTTGTATAATCCTTACTACATTTTATTTTTAAAGCAAATCTGTTGCATGCGCAGATCAATCAGACGTGGCCATTAACGGACCGCTTTTTCAATATAATTGACGCCTTTTTGCACTCTTCCTACCAATCAAACCGATTGTTTTTTCTGGTCAAGTTGATTAACGGTTCAGATATTTCCGTGTATCTCGGGATAAACTTTCGATACCATGACATCATCTCCATTAATCTTTTCCACTATTGCGTTCACTTTGCTGAAATAAACATTTAACTTTTCTTGGTTAACTACGTCCTCCCTGCGGGAGGGGGTGGTGCAAAAGAATACTTCCGTCGTAAAAGGCGACCAATAGGCTTCGTTAAAAAACCCACAGTTTGTCTGGGACAAGTCAAACTTATTTGTGAGTTTATTTTTGACAATTTTCACATAACACCTTGTGTAACTCACCTGTGTGTTTGCCGTGCGCGATGACCCGAAAGTCAGGAAAAGAGGATCCTGGTAGTTGAGGGGCTTATACTCAGGTTTAAAAGAGTATTAGTTCGAACACACTGCTTTGGCCCTAGCTTCTGGTAAAACCTAACCCAGTTTAACCAATTGACTCGTTATCTAACTTAAGGGTGAGGAATTATTTATGTGGTGATCGATGAAAGGTTCACAATGTGCTACGGTTGGAGCCCGATAGTATTCTTTGTGTTTGCGGAAATCTTTCATTTACATCTATGAAACCTATATCGCTTGATTAGCCCTGACGACTGCATCAGTTTGTGATGTAGCGTCCCATATGTGGCTCCGTGGTGGGTGGGGAGATTGAGCGATGAAGTTGACGGAGTTTATTATGGTAGATTCTAAACCTTCAACCAAACAATCTCGCCCGTTTACGGACGAGAGAGCTAATAAAGATAGAAATAGTACAAGTAGAAAGTTTGTTAGGTATTTGATTGTTAAATGTTTTGGAAATGGCCAAAGTCTAAAGGAGGTTTCTCCCTTATTAATTCATAGGACCATTTCCAATATTATTAATGGAACTTTAAATTCATGTAAGAAGTTGAGAGACGGTACCTTGCTTATTGAAGTAAAAGATAAATTGCAGACCAGTAAAATGCAGGTCGTTAGGTAATATTGCGGTGACAGTTGAGCCGCATTAATCCTTAAATTTTTCGAAGGGAGTAATTTCATGGTATGAGTTGTTATACACACCTGTATACGAATGCAAACAAGAACTGGCGTCGCAAGGCGTTATCGATATTAAAAAACTAACCCGTAGAAAGGATGGTGAAGTCAGAGATACAACATCTATGATTTAACATTTGATTCTGAACGGCTCCCAAATGAAGTTAAGGTGGCATATGTTACTCGCCCGGTTCGCCCGTTTATTCCTAACCCAATGAGGTGTTTCCAATGCCAACGTTTTGGACGAACTGCAGTTAGGTGTCCAGGTGTTGCAACATGTGCAAAATGCAGTAAGAAGAAACATGACCCTGATCCATGCAACAGTTCACCTTTATGTGTGAATTGCAAAGGTAAGCATCCCGTTTATTCCCGAGACTGCCCAAAAGAAGATAGCCGAGATCAGAGTAACAGACAAACTCTCTTACTTTGATGCTCAAAAGAAGTATAGAGCAATTACGGCTTCTACCTTTTCTAGATCGTTTGCTTCAGTTGCTGAAACAACTATTATTCAACAAACACCGATTATGACATTTACTGCTATTGCAGAAACTTCTTTAAATAAAGACAAGGACTCTAATGTGAAGGGTCAAAAACCGGTTGCTAATGGACAAGATTGAAAGTCTGGATAGAGTAACCCACGTATACAAACTAGGAAGGACAATCGTAAAAATTGTCTGCTACTCTGACGATGCCATCATCATTGCAAATTCAGAAGATGGATTTCAACGTTTGCTAAACACATTCAATGCAGCTTGCGATGGCGTCAATATCAAAGTTGCCACCAACAATACTATAAGCCTAGTCATTGCAAAATCACTAATCAGATGCAAAGTGGTAGTGCAGGACCATATCATCAAACAAGTATCTCAATTTGAATATCAGGGAGTACAAATCAACGCATACAGATATCTGAAAGACAGCGTCACGAATCAGGTCGATCGTGGCATGTACAATAAAACCAGAGCTGCTGTAGATCAAGTTCTTCGAGCTACAAAAAATCAGTGATCGTGCCTCTATAACGATCTCCGATAACAGTAACGTTTGCTCTATCATTGTTTTTGAAGAAAAATGGCCCAATAACGCCACCACTCCAAAACCGCACCAAACGGTAACTTGCAATAGATGCATTGGTTTCTTAACTATGGCATGAGGGTTTTCTGTTCCCCAAATACGGCAGTTTTGTTTGTTTACCTAACCTCCAAGTTGGAAATGGGCCTCGTCCTAAAAGATAATTTTTTGGTTAAAATTAGAGTCAACATTCAATTTGTTTAAAGCCCACTGAGCGAATCAAAAACGAGCACCAAGGTCAGCTATTTTAATTTCTTGAACGAGTTGCACTTTGTACGCAAACATACCGAGGTCTTTGTGAAGAATCCGCCTCAAAGTGGTTTGCCGAATATCACACTTCGTGCACAGAAACGACAATTTTGGCAAAACGCTTTGTATGAGCATGCTTGATGCGCGCATTGTCTACCAGCATTCCAGTTTCACGCACTTTTTTTACAAACTTTTGTATTCCTTCGATCGATGACGCTTCATTTCTTCCAAACAACGTACGCAATTTTTGTGCTGTTGCAGACAAATGAGACCCATTTACAAAATAAATGTTTAGTATTTCAAAACGTTGCTCCAAAGTAAAACGATGCATCTTCTGTCTATGGAGGTATCTAACCACTCTTTTCTTATGTAATTGTGACGCAAAAACTGACGGAGTCAGTAGAAACATGTCATTCAAAATTTAACTAAGACATGGCCCACCGTTAGTGTGTTTAAAAAAATGAATCTGTTTTGAAAACTTTAAATTTATTTCTTCAATTGAAACGATAACAAACTAAACCATTAGACAACATACAAATTAAAAAATCTGCCAGCTACAGCCAAAACTTCTTCTTCTACTATCTGTAAAAAAATAGTTTAGTAATATTTAGAGCTATTATCTCATTTAACATTATTTTAAAATTTAAAGTTTAATATTTAATTTAAAAATTAAACAACTATTTTATTATCTATTCAACATCGGTCTATGTTCAGAACTGTTGTTTAGACTGTCCGCCTAAGTGGTGTAGTAGAACTGCTACATCTGGAGAGATATCAAGGATATTAATTATATTAAAATTTAAAATATAACGTACGTAAAGAACTGGGGAGTCATACATTATTTACATGAATAAAAATCTAAAATGTGACTTAAAATGAATAATGTAAAACAATAATAATTAAAAAAATGCATAACCATAAATACATACTTATACCCAATTCACCATTCATCATTCACCTCTGCCGTTATGTGTATAATATAATATTTACATTTTTAATATTTGACTTTGTTTGATGGCTCAAAGCTCGTATATTTTGAACCAATGTACCAAGCATTAAGCGAAAGCAAAATCTGTAATCTACGTAGTGGTAGTTGTTGTTGTTGTTGTTATGTCTACGACGTCCAACGTAAAAATCAAGTTGATGTAGGCAGGCAGAGTAGTCAATAATTTAAAAAATTATGAAAAGCGCAAAAATATTAAAATAAGCAATTTATACTATATTATAACAGTTACGCTAGTTCCCGGTATTTGATACTGCTATCTGCAAAAACTGCTCAAAGCTTATACATGTGACTAATTTGGCGATTGGCTTGTTACTAAAGTAAATATTAAGTCCGACTGGAGAGGTATTGAAACATTCAAGACCAAGGGGCATTAAAATAACCATAGCCGCATGAGATACCTCTAGGTAGTGGTTAAAGGTTAACTCTTATTACGACGTATAATTGTCATACTTCTGCTTTAACTGCAGGTAGTATTTTATTTGCCACAATTGTTGCTATGTTTATGCGGGCTATTTTACTGTTCCATTTTTTTTTTAACTTGTTTCCGACATCTTATGACTTTAATATATTAATAGTTATTAGTTCAAGTTATGCATATAATTTGTATACCGACAAGAGTTTTCCTTTGTATTTCTTATATTTTTGTATTGTTTAAGTTTATTATTTACATTGAGTGTAATTTTTATAACGTTATATGATTTTTCCAATTATGTTGGAATTTATGAAGTTATAAAATGTTGAGCATTCTCATTTTTCCTTCATCGGCTACCCTGGGCTTGCTAAGTGCAAGGTCGTCACTTGACCTGTTGTAGTATGCAAGCAGGGTTGTCTATAATTTAAAAAATATATGAAACTTCTATAGACTTACTATCTTGATTTAGCAAACTTTTGAGTTCAGTTCCAAAAGCACATCGGCTTGATTATAATTTTTTTTTTTTTTAATTGTTTGGCACTTATCATCTAGTATAATTTTTATGTGGTGGAGTTGACCGTATAGATTTACACTCCAGCGGTCCTTACTAGCTTTGGGCTAGACTTCTTTTTGGGGCCCTTCTTAATAGATCTCATATTAGACGGTTTCTATATTAATAAAAACGTCAGCTTCATCTTCCGTACATAAAAAATACTACAAAATATATTATATACAAATATATTGTAAATAAAATAAGTCAGAAGACGGTATATTTTGCTGAGGTGGCGTAGTTATGTAAATAAAAACCACTTTCAAACTAAATATGTATAGTAATAAGATACAAAACAATTACTACTAGGTAGTCTGACTAAAACTGAATAATACTGAATGATAACTGAATTACAATGAATTATAATAAATAATACTGAATAATAATGTCGCCTGGTCCTGTGCAGTTTCTTTTAAGTAATTTTGTAGAGTGGGGTTGTTGTTCTAGGGCAAAGTGGTGGTAACGACAAATACTGCAATTGGACAATCAATAATTAATTTACCACTCATTTAGCCATGTTGCCAAAACCCATTAGATGTCTTCTGGTTCCGTACTAGATGGTGGAAATAACCTCTAATCTGTTTATGACTCTGCGATATTTTCTTGGACAATAATCGCATTGTTGGCCCTCAATAAATTGCTAATTAATGGCTCTCAATAAATGCATTAAGGATTATATATTATGACGACTTGGGCAAAGCATCCCATTGAAATTAAATAGTCAATTTAAAAAATAAAATGTAAAATAATATTTTAAAAATACTTATAATTAAGATACATTTCTATATACATACAAAAAATATTAAATTTGTTCACGAGGAAAAGCACAAAGTTTTACTATTGGACGAACGTAACTATCACATGCTGTCTCTACAGTCGCGGAGCGCACCACACCATCACTACCAGGGTGAGCTATTTCAATGCGACCTTGCTACTCTTGAAGTCAACTGGCCCAAAAATGTTGTTGAATGTGTTGCACTAACTGGGTAAGACTTCTAATGTTGATCTATTTTAAATTTGGTTCTTAAATTGCTAAGAATTGAATTGATTCCTAACCCAATGAGGTGTTTCCAATGCCAACGTTTTGGACACACTGCAGTTAGGTGTCCAGGTGTTGCAACATGTGTAAAATGCAGTAAGGAGAAACATGACCCTGATCCATGCAACAGTTCACCTTTATGTGTGAATTGCAAAGGTAAGCATCCCGTTTATTCCCGAGATTGCCCAAAAATGAAAGAGGAAAGAAAGATAGCCGAGATCAGAGTATCAGACAAACTCTCTTACTTTGATGCTCAAAAGTAGTATAAAGCAATTATGGCTCCTACCTTTTCTAGATCGTTTGCTTCAGTTGCTGAAACACCTATTGTTCAACAAACACCGATTATGACATTTAGTGCTATTGCAGAAACTTCTTCAAGTAAGAACTATGACTCTAATGTGAAGGGTCAAAAACCGGTTGCGGGCCCATCAAGCTCAAAACCAAGCGTGACTACGGTCCAATCTGGACCAAGGTCACAACGAGTGGGACTTCAACCAAAACCACTCAAGATGGGGGCTCATTTAAAGCCTAAACCATCTAAGGTATTGGCTCGTATCGGGTCAAAACCAACTAAGGTGGCGACTTCCAAGGCAAAGCCTAAACAGACTAAGACTCAGTCTGAGTCAAAGACGGCAGCCCAATCTAGGCTACCGCACAACCTACTCTGACAGATGAAATGATGTCAAATAGAGGAAGTTCTTCTACTCCCCCAGATGATATAATTCAGAAGAAAAACCAAAAAACGCTAATAAGCAAAGAGTAAAAATTACGTTTTCAACGTAGCTTCAAAAATGGCTTCAACTATTAAACAATGGAATTGCAATGGGTATAATGCACATTACGAATCTTTTAAAATTTTACTAGCTAAAATTTCACTTATCTGCGTTTCCTTACAGGAAACTAATGTTAAGGTTGGACGTTCAGTTAATCTTCGTGGTTATACTATTTATCGGAAAAATCGTATAAATGTTGATCGTGCTCAGGGTGGAGCGGCATTAGTGGTTCGTGATACGGTTTTCAGCAAAGAACTTCGTGTCAACACTTCATTAGAAGCAGTAGCCGTTCAATTACATTTCCTTTTGTCACTGACCGTTTGCTCAATCTATATTTCGCCGAACATCAGTTTGGACATTCGTTTGATTGATCAATTACTTGAACAACTTCCGTCTCCATTCCTCCTTATGGGTGGTTTTAATGCTCATTACACTATGTGGGGCTCAAATCGAACCGATGTCAGAGGTCGTAACTTGGACAATCTATTTTCAGAAACGGATGTAGTTATTTTAAATAAAGATAACAATAAGACACATTTATTTTTACGTCTTTATTGACCTTACAATAGTTGGAAGTAGACTGACGTGGACTCACGCTTACGTGCGTTCATCATACCGTCTAAACTTATACCTCCCATGTGCATTGCAGCGCCATCTGTTCACATGCACAAACTTTCCATTTCAAATCAGTCTAGAGTAAATTGAACAAAGACTGGCTATATTATAGATGTGGTAGCTTTATTTATTTATTTATTTATTTTGCCTCAAACTTTCTATTTGTTATAAAAAATAATAAAAATGGGCAAAATTATAATATTAATTAATGTTACTTAATTGGGTTGGGTTAGGTTTCTATTTATTTTTACCAAAGTTATTTAAAGTTTTTTTTATTACTATAAACAAAAATTGAAAAAAAAAATCTGTGCAGATAAAAGCACATTATATTTCTATTAGCCGCAGACATAGACTAACCAAGCAAATTATATATACAGTCAATTATGTTATCTCAAATTAAAAAAGTAAAATTTGCAATAAATTATTTGTGTTCTTTTTATTTTTAAAAGCGAAATGAATGGCACGAGATATTACATCATAGTTTTGCATAGAATCCACCAGTTTTCTGCATGTAATTGCCTTGTAGAAACGTCCATACCTCTTGAATGTGTGCATGTAAATTGTCTCTATTTGTAAGAGGCCAATGTGTTTGCTATATGCCATTATAGCAAATTTGATAAACTACTCTTACAGTTTTTGCTTTCTGAATGGAACAGATGTCTAGAACAAATGTAATGGTTCCATCATTTGCCATAACCAAAGGTAAAAGAAAGTTTTCGAGTAATTGTAACTGTACTGAATTAAGTTTTTCAGAGATTGGAATTAAATCTCCTGGTTCATGAAAATTCATCTAACCCTAGTAAGCTGCCGACATATAATAAAAATTAAAAAACAAATAATATAAATGAGTAGGTTAAGTCTAATATCAGCAAATATTAAAAATAATTAGCATTTTAAAATAATTTTTTTATAATATACTTAAAAATGTTAAGTGATTTATTTGACTTTATTTGATCTTAGCTAGGCGACAGTACGGTAAGTTTTTTGCTTATAACCTGTGTGGTGGGGTATCACATACACAAATTAAATGAAAAAACTTACCTTATTTGATACATTTATATCTTAAAAAGTTTTGGACCTACAATAATAAAGATATTTACAATTTACTACAATATAACATTAGAAAAACTGTAGAAAACAACAGAAATTGATTTTATCCATTTGTTTAAAATTAGAAGCATTACAAGACAATACAGAATGCTGTTAACAAAATAGCTTTTGTACACTTTACACATCTATAAAATGTTTTTTCTATCTTTGTTTCGAGGATAAACATCACATCTAGAAGAGGTTTTTAGCGTCTTTCTTGATTGTTGTTTGTCAGTGTTACCTTCAGTCACATTTGGAGTCTGCAATTTTCGTGGAAGCCTTTTGTTAATACTTCTTAATTCTTTATATTCAGCTAACATTTTTAAAAATTGCTTTCTTTTTGTTAGAATGTCTTTAGTGCTTCCCTGATAAATAATTTTAGCATTTATACCGGCACAGTTAATTAAGTAATGAATAGAAAATTGTGATAACTCACCAACTATATTCACGCCACTCTTTGTAGAGTATAAAAGGTAATTATTTCTGGTTTCTTCTTTTCGGCAGTTTCTTTGTCAATATCTGGATTATGATGTAACGTAGACAAACGCAGATCTATTTTACTTTTTTTAGTATACAGGGTGTAGATTAATCGTGCCAAAAGAAAACGAAAATCTTAATTCCAAAATGCTGAAAAACTCTTTGTTTGGCCTCACGAGGTCCTCAAAGTTTCAATTTTGTCAATACAAATATTGTTTTAATAGCGTATATTATGTACCAATTTGCTTTCTTTTTTAGTATAATAAAAATTACGAGATTTATTGAAACTTAATAATAAAAAAAAATAAAAAATGTGCAAATTACTTTTGAAGAATAAATCAAATTTAAATTAAAAATACGCTTGGCAACGTAGCAAAATTTTTAATAAAATTCAAATTATAAAGTAGGCAATGCAATAAATGTCAGGGGGCCAATTCTGATCTCCGGTGACTTTTGTCATCAGTGACTTTTAAATTCAAATAAAATTCAATTTAAATATTATGATATACTTTATTCTTTTGATAATCATTAATTTAAAATTGTATGAGGTTGCACATTGACGACACATACCGCATTATTAAATTATGAATGGTGTTTTGATGCATTTGCGAAATATATTATGTTGCGTTCGTCTAGTATGCGGCGGTCTGCCTTATGTCTGTCTTGGATTAACAACTACTACGTTGCCATGTCAATCCCGTGACCACCCTTGACAAAAACCATCGGTGACTTTTGTCGATTCACCATGCGGCTAAAATGCGTTTTCAAAATAAATGTGTGAATCCAGCAAATAAGTACTATAATTATTATTGAATTATAGAACAATTTGTACATTGCAGCTGATTATAAATTATTAGATTCTGTCATAAATAAAAATATTAATTATTTCAATGCACAATTGATTGTTTGAAAATATATTTAAAATAATTGACATGAATATAGCAACTCTGACAGATTTAACATTTAACGCCGGCGATGCTTGAGAACGTCATAAATTCGATATCGATACGTGCTGTAAAGTGTTTAGAAGTAAACGGTGGCCAATTTGAACATTTGTAGTTTATAATAAAAAATAAAATTTGATGTGTGTATTAAATTGCCTATTTTATGTGTATTTAGTTGCCTACATTATAGGTTTGAATTTAAAAAGTTTGCAACGTTGCCAAGCGTAACAAAACTTTGAGGACCTCGTGAGGTCGAACAAAGAGTTTTTCAGCATTTTGGAATTGAGATTTTCGTTTTCTTTTGGCACGATCTATAAAGTTACCTGGCGTTTATCCGCCAATTAATCTACACCCTGTATATGAAACTAACGAAATATTTTCTTGAAATCCAAATTTAGAAAAATACTTTTGTCTATTTTTACATCCTAATAAGTTATGAGGTATCTGTCTCTTATTTTTCCTGACAGTGCCAACAGATGTTAGATTATGTTCTTTTAGAAGTGTAACCATTAGTTCAGAACTAGTAAACCAGTTATCAAATGTCACAATCCTCTTTGTGCCAGAAACTGAAGCATTTGGTGTAAGCACATTATATGGTTTATTGCAGAATTGAAATGGTCCTTCAGGTTGAACCCTAGCATATATTTAAAATTTAAAACATAATATGTCTTTGCGCCTAGATACAAGGGCAAATATTTTTATGCCGTAACGTGCAGGTTTACTAGGCATATATTGTCGCAAAGCAAATTTTCACCTTTTTATCTATAGTCAGGTATTCACTTGAGCTGTACTAAGCTTGACTATTTCCTACAACCTTTTCAAATAATGGCCTAATTGCTGCAATTTTATCTATTTGTTTTTAATATTCTATATTTCAAAACGTAAGCAAGATTGTAAAAAAATAAAACGATTTCTCAAAATATTGATAATCCTGTTTTGTCAGTTGACCAAATATCCTCAAGATTATTAATCTAGCAGATTTGAAAAATCCTGCCAAGTAATGCAAACTTATCAACGCGTTTATTTCAGGCCCATTTGTATTCCGAACGTTTGGTAATTTGCATCATAACTTGCAGATTTCTTATTGATCTTAATGTTGGTCCGTCCACTTTACAATATCATTTATTATGTCTGGTGTGAAAATTAATTTTAAACATTTAATAGGTGTTTTAGCATTTCAACCCGCTCTCTTTACACTTGGCAACAATTTAATGATATTTTCGGAACGGGTCATTACAGTTTTAGGAAAAAAAAATTTATTCTATTTTGTAGCATCTTTACCTAAGTAGTATTTACCTTCATCTTTTTCAACAATATCTTCCGCTTCTTCACTGTTATAATCATGATTGTTATCGCTTTTATAAATAGATTCGTGCTCACTTTCTGAACCTATAGGAAGCTCTTGATTCTGATGTAGAATTGAATATTTTTTCTTCTAAAAATGTTTCAGATTGAGCACGCATACAAGGTTCAACTGACGCATGTGCAGCGCCGTGGATTTGTTAAATAAGTGCTTCAACAGCACCAAATAATTGCGGATTTCATTAAAATAACTGTTTAAAAAGATTATTTTATCCAATTTTTTTGGTAACAAACGATTTCTTCTAATCCAAATGCTGCTTTCTTAAGATTGAGTATGGTCGACTTTGCTAAAGTTGTTTGTGATTCGTTTGAAGCTAATCGCCTACCAACTACGTCCAACAAATTAGTTTTTAAGTTTTCTTCCGTGTTCTGTGTGACAATGAACATTTGATACATTTAATAAAAGGCCTAATAATAATATTAAATTGTGTTCAGATTTGGCGTGTATAAACACCAGTTGGCAAACAAACATTGTTAAACAATTTCTAGATACGATACTTACTTTGAAAAAAGCTTGCGTAATATTACAACTTAATATTACGCTAGCTTTAAAATAACACTCTTCTATTTCATAAAATTTTCTTCGTAAAAAATCAACCATTTAGGCGACATGGTTTCAATAAAAGTTTTTTTAACCATCGGTATCTGGTCACTGAATCCACTCATCAAAATATTAAACCGATCAATAACTTTCAAACATTTTGGTGTTATAAGTGAATATTTCCAAAATACAATTTGTCGAGCACAATAATCTACATCAATTACACACTCAATAATATTAGGTATAGCTACAACACAAGGGATTAAATAATGTACTGCTTTTTTTCGCACTGAATAACTGATATCATGTAATTTAAGTATTAAAAAGCGAATTATTCTCAATTATGATTTGTTGGGTCTTGTAATTGATGGATTGCTTGAACACCTTCTAGCCTTACAACAAATCTTTAATCCTATTATAGTATTAAATTAAAGAAAAATAATTCATAGCATCAACTCACCATCAATCGTTTATCCAAAGCATTTTGGATCAAATCATAAATTGCTTTACTAAATTGAATTTTACAATCAGCAAAGAGTAAAAAAGTAAATGGAAGAATTTGCATGAATAAATTCGAAAACTGACATCAATATTACTAATAAACTTTAAAATATTCCCATTAAAATCAATAACATATCATTTTCTAATAAAGTTGTTGATAAATTATGAATCTTTAATGCTGCATTGACAAAGAATTCTAAACAATTCAGCAATATCAGTGATGTTTTTCTTTCCAGTTGTTGACTAAATATACATGTGAGTATTTTCAAATATGATTAATAAAATTTCTGATTGGAAATCTGTAATGGAATCCATTATGATTGTTATCAATTGTTGTTATTAATTAAACTTACATGCTTGTATAGATTGCATATATAAATATAACTCTTTGGATGATTTGCCTTTGTTAATTTCACTGTCTTAAACACTTTAATAAATTTATCCATCTTGATTAATGTTATTTAAAATAACGGTTAGTACACGCGATCAAAAACAACGTTATTAAGGAATGGGATAAAAATGGCATTAAGCGTTTTAAAGAAAAATGGTCTTTTTCTTACAAAGATTTCTATTGGTCGATTTCCTGAATGCATTTCATGAATGGCGATACTTAATAGTATCGCCAAAAATTAACTAAATATAACAATAAAAGCGATAACTCAAATATATAAGTTCTGAAAGGAACACTGCGTTAAACGACGTTAGGACAAATCACAGAAGTCGTTTCAAAAATAATGTTTGCCAATGTACGCAACCCAGTATACATATCTGTAATGACGATTTTTCATTTGTTAAATTTAAAAATATTCAATATTGAAACATGTTTGTTTCTACTACATCATGAGTTCTGTTACTGTTGCTGTTGTATTATTTAAACCTCATAAATTCTCATAAAATAACAAAAAATATAACAAACATATTAAAATTTCCTTCTTTATTGTACAGTTTTATCGCCCCAGAAGTGTTTGAAGGAGGTTGATGGGCTTATTAGATGACTTGCAAAAAAATATTACAATAAAATCAAAAATTTATTTTGATAATTGCAGACCAATCACGGCTTTTATTTCAAAAATAATATATCGACACCATTTTGACTGCCAACAACGCTCAACATAAATATAATTTTTTTAATGTATTATTGTTGATTGACAGTGCCAGTACCTACATCTAGTGTTAGGTTATTGAACTACGCAAGCCATCTGTTGGTAGTTTTTTTTAAGAGCAAGATAATAAAATAAAACTTCACAGTCCCTGAATTAAGAGACCTACTAGTATATGCAATCGGTAAATTGTTTTCTATTTTACCTTAGCTTAAAATACAATCCAAAGCTCGATTTGAGGCATCAGTGTTATTACAACAAACTCCTTTTTAAAATTTTGGTACAGGGAGTGGTGGTGAGAATAATTTATTTTGAATATATTTTGCAATAATATGATTAAGAGACAAGCAATTTTTGAAAAAAAAAAATTATATGATGTTAGGCTTAAAAATTGTTAAACTTGTTTTTGTTTTTTTTTATTAGGTTTAATGCCAGCTTTAGTGATAAGATGGTCCAACTAACAGACTTCTTTATGTAAGAATCTGCGTTTAGATGGTTGTAATTTTAAATTCGATTCACGTAATCTGGAAAATACGTGTACTTATTTGCGGTTATGGTTGTCCAGTGAATTGCCGTAAACAATACTGTGGTCTAAATAGACATTATAAACATTTTATTCTTTAAAAACCGCTAAGAACAGAATTTGTTGACCTTTGGAACGTATATGGTGCGGTTTTTAATTCCATTGGAAACCTACTAAACACAAAATGACCCAAAGGTGTGTCAAATGCAGTATTTTCTTTGAAGTTTTGCTTATAAGAATTTGAATCCTTTTGATAAATTGAGAGTTGAAAAATATTCTTAAAATTAAAGCAAGATTTGAATTTGCCGCCATTTGTGCAGTAAGTTGTTGGCAACCCTGGAAAAAACAATTTGACAGCTGACAGTTTAGGGATAGTAAAAATGAAGCAAAGACGGTGCCACATGCCATATAGCAAGTGAAACAAGGTAATTACAGCATAAGACATTTCCTGGTCGTGTAGTCTCTCGTTTTGGTGATCAGAATTGGTCCCCTAGATCGTGTGATTTAACACCATTAGGTTTTTTTTTATGGGGTTATTTGAAGTCAAAGGTCTATGTCAACAAGTCCACAACCACCCGTGCATTACAGGAGGAAATTAAACGTTGCATCAACGAAATTCAGCCACATTTATGCAGAATGATTATGGAAATTTTCTACAAAAGAGTGCGTATGTGCCAGCAAAGCCGTGGCCCCCCTGCGGGAGGGGGTGGTGCAAAATAATACTTCCGTTAGCCCCTTTGCTGGTCGTAAAAGGCGACTAATAGGCAAGGAGATAACCTCGTTAAAAACCCACAGTTCGTCTGGGACATGTCAAACTTATTTGTGAGTTAATTTTTGACAAAATTTACCGAACATCTTGTAAAACTCACCTGCGTGTTTGCCGTGCGCGGTGACCCGAAAGCTAGGAAAAGAGGATCCTGGTAGTTGAGGGGCTAATACTCAGGTTTAAAAGAGTGTTAGTTCCAACACACTGCTTTGGCCTTAGCTTCTGGTAAAACGGGAGGTTAAACCCAGTTTTAACCAATCGGCTTGTTTTGTTTAACGTTAGGGTGAGGAATTATTTATGTGGTGATAGATGGAAGGTTCACAATGTGCTACGGTTGGTTCCCGATAGTATTCTTTGTGTTCGCGGAAGTCTTTCATTTACATCTATGAAACCTATATCGCTTGATTAGCCCTGGCAACTGCATCAGTTTGTGATGTAGCGTCCCATATGTGGCTCCGTGGTGGGCGGGGAGATTGAGCGATGAATTTGACGGAGTTTATTATGGTAGATTCTAAACCTCCAACCAAACGATCTCGCCCGTTTACGGACGAGAGAGCTAAAAAAGATAGTATGAGTACAAGTAGAAAGTTTGTTAGGTATTTATTTGTTAAATGTTCTGAAAATGGCCAGAGTCTAAAGGAGGTATCTCCCTTCTTAATTCATAGGACCATTTCCAATATTATTAACGGAACCTTAAAATCGTGTAAGAAGTTAAGAGACGGTACTTTGCTTATTGAAGTAAAAGACAAAATGCAGAGCAGTAAAATGCAGGAATGCACGTCGTTAGGTAATATTGCGGTGACAGTAAAGCCGCATAAATCCTTAAATATTTCTAAGGGAGTTATTTCATGGTATGAGTTGCTATACACAACTGTAGACGAATGCAAACAAGAACTAGCGTCGCAAGGCGTTATCGATATTAAAAAACTAACCCGTAGAAAAGATGGTGAGGTCAGAGATACAACATCTATGATCTTAACATTCGATTCCGAACGGCTCCCAGATGAAATCAAGGTAGCGTATGTTACTCGCCCGGTCCGCCCGTTTATTCCTAACCCAATGAGGTGTTTCCAATGCCAACGTTTTGGACACACCGCAGTTAGGTGTCCAGGTGTTGCAACATGTGCAAAATGCAGTAAGGAGAAACATGATCCCGAAGTTCACCTTTATGTGTGAATTGTGGTGGTAAGCATCCTGTCTATTCCCGAGATTGTCCAAAAATGAAAGAGGAAAGGAAGATAGCCGAGATCAGAGTAACAGACAAACTCTCTTACTTTGATGCTCAAAAGAGGTATAGAGCAATTACGGCTCCTATCTTTTCTAGATCGTTTGCTGCAGTTGTTGAAACGCCTATCGTTCAACAACCACCAATTATGAAATTTACTGCTATTGCAGAAACTTTAAATAAAGACAAGGACTCTAATGCGAAGTGTCAAAAACCGGTTGCTGGCCCATCAGGTTCAAAACCAAAACTGACTACGGCCCAATCCGGTCCAAGGTCACAACGAGTGACACTTCAAGCAAAACCACTCAAGATGGGGGCTTATTTAAAGCATAAACCATCTAAGGTATTGGCTCGTATCGGGCCAAAATCAACTAAGGTTGCGACTTTCAAGTCAAAGCCTAAACAGGCAAAGGCTCAGTCCGAGTCAAAGCCTACAAAGACGGCAGCCCAATCTAGGCTACCGCCACCTGAGGTGCAGGTTTCTAGCGATCCTGCGCCCACAGACCCCAATATTGACGTGTCGTTAGAGTCATCCATCTACTCTGACAGATGAAATTATGCCAATTAGTGAGAGTTCTACTCCCCCAGATGATAATTCAGAAGTTAAAAATAAAAACGCTAATAAACAAAGAGTTAAAATTACGTTCGCAACATAACGCTAAAATTGGTTTCAACCATTATACAATGGAACTGCAACGGATATAATTCACACTACGAATCCTTTAAAATATTATTAGCCGAAAATTCACCTATCTGCGTTTCCTTACAGGAAACAAATTTTAAGGTTGACTGTTCTGTTAATCTTCGTGGTTATACTATTTATAGAAAAGATCGTGCAAATGTTGATCGTGCTCAGAGTGGAACGGCTTTATTGGTTCGTGATACGGTTTTCAGTAAAGAATTCCGTGTCAACACTGCATTAGAAGCAGTAGCCGTTCAACTACATATCCCTTTTGCACTGACCATTTGCTCAATTTATATTCCGCCAAATGTCAGTTTGGACATTCGTTTGATTGATCAATTACTTGAGCAACTTCCGTCCCCATTCCTGTTAATGGGCGATTTTAATGCTCATAACACTATGTGGGGCTCAAATCGAACTGATGTGCGAGGTCGTAACTTGGCCAATCTTTTTTCAGAAACGGATTTAGTTATCTTAAATAAAGGTAACAATACCTACTTTTCCGTGGCCAATAGATCGTTCTCGGCTATTGACTTTACCATTTGTTCTCCAAGTATCGCAGCATTGCTGGATTGGGAAGTCTCGGAATATCTTTATGATAGTGACCACTTTCCCATATTCATTCGCGTGCTTGGTCATGTAATTAATGAAAACCGTCATCGAAATTGGAGAATAAAAGATGCCGATTGGAATATGTTTGTTCAAGTGTTTGATTACGATGACAGTGTCCAAGCCACTATCGACGAAGATATTGAAACTTATACCGATTCTATCATACAGGCAGCACATGCGAGTATACCGTTATCTTCCGGAAAACCTCGCAGAGAGCCCGTTCCTTGGTGGAATTTTGATTGTGAGCAAGCCAAACTCAACAAACGCCGTTCTTTTCGTAGATTCAACCACTCTCCAACAGAAGAGAACCTATTACTTTATTTGAGGTACAAAGCTGTTGCTCGAAGAACATGCAGAAAAGCTAAAAGAGAATCATGGTCAGAATATGTCAATTCTATTAATTCGAGAACCCCCGTCGCTAAGGTGTGGGAAAAAGCCAGAAAAATTTCTGGCCGAACTGCATCATTACGTATTAGAGGGTTATTGTCGGGTGATCAAATTATTACCAATCCCCTTGACATTTCGAATATCCTGGCCGATGTTTATTTTGACGCTTCCAGCGATAATAATTACGATGCAAATTTCCGAGATATTAAAATTAACATGGAGAAAAACGTTCTGTCATTTTTCTCTGCTGAAAATGAATTATATAACGCACCGTTTAGTGTTTGGGAATTTGACTTGGCATTATCTGAAGCACACAATACTGTTCCAGGTGTCGATTTGATACACAATGCTATGCTTAAGCAATTAAGTCCCTCTGCCAAACTTCAATTGTTGGCACTCTATAACCGGATATGGTCAGCAGGGTATTGTCCTGAGTCGTGGAAACTTGCTATCATAGTACCAGTACTTAAACCTGGTAAAGATAAAAAGCTCCCGACAAGTTATAGGCCTATCTCTCTAACTACCTGCTTCTGCAAGTTACTAGAAAGAATGATCAATAAGCTTCTTACTTGGTTATTAGATTCAAGAGGTTTAATTGCTGACATACAATGTGGTTCAAGGCGTCACCGTTCTACGACTGATCACCTTGTTCGGTTGGATACAGCAATTAAAAATGCTTTTGTACAGAATCAACATCTTGTCGCTGTATTCTTTGACATTGCGAAAGCATATGACATGACGTGGGAGTACAATGTTCTACGAACGCTTCATTCATGGGGTATTCGCGGAAGCATGGCATTGTTTATACAAAGCTTTTTAACTTCCCGTTCATTTAAGGTACGTGTAGGTGACAACATCTCGGGCATACGTCAGCAACAGAATGGTATTCCTCAGGGGTCTATTCTAAGCGTGACACTATTTATGATAGCGATTAACGGCATAAGTCAGTTCATCAAGCATCCGGTAAGCGGATGTATGTATGTTGACGACGTAGCTATCTATTGTGCCTCGAGAAACATGGCAACATTGGAACGTCAACTTCAGTTAACAATCAATCACATTTTGAACTGGGCTAATAAGAATGGATTCACTTTTTCTACTAGTAAAATGTTCCTTATCCATTTTTGTAGAAGGCGAACCCCACACAGTGACCCTTTATTATATCTTGGGGGAGAACCTATTCCTGTACAGGATAGTGTTCGATTTCTCGGTGTCACATTTGACCGTGCGCTGACTTGGCGTCCTCATTTAATAAATCTGAGATCAAGATGTGTCCCGACACTAAACTTGCTCAGGTCGTTGACTGGAAAGTCATGGGGAGCGGATCGGAAAACAATGCTACTTCTGCATCGCGCTTTGGTGCGCTCATAACTAGATTATGGTTCCATAATCTATGCTTCAGCAGCTCCATCCACATTACGTATTGTTAATCCTGCTCACCATACTGGAATTCGTTTAGCAACTGGCGCATTCCGCACTAGCACTATTGCTAGTGTTTTGAGTGATGCAGCTGAACCATCACTCTATCTTCGGCGTAAAATTTTGACTGTTAGGTACGCCGCGAAACTAAAAGCTAAACGCTTGCATCCGACGTTTCCTGTCGTGTACAATAATGGTCTCGACGATCTATACAACATCAGGATACGGTCCCAAAAACCGGTTACTATAAGAAATTGCAGTATACCTCGGGAACTGGATTTCCAACTCCCTGATGTATATCAACTGTCTTACTGTCGCGATCCTCCTTGGACTTTTCAACGTCCAAGGTTAAATACTGCATTATCGAGAATGAGCAAAGCTTCAACTTTACCAGTTGAATATCGAACTGAATTTGCAAAAATTCAAGCAATGAATGTAAATGCCACTTGGATTTATACCGATGGCTCAAAAAGTAACGACGGTGTGGGTTGTGCTTTTCTGGTAGATGAGCGTGTATACTGCAGAACTGTATGCTATCTATCAGGCTCTTCTCTACATCCAACTAAGCGCAGGTACAAATTATGTTATATGTACAGACTCGTTGAGTGCATTAAACGCCATAGATATCCTGATCATTACTTGCTAATGCAAATTCATTCAATTTTGCTTCAGGTGTCTCAGATAAATGTCACTGTTAACTTTGTCTGGATCCCCAGTCACGTAGGTATAAGTGGCAATGAAAAAGCTGATGCGCTTGCCAAATTGGCAATAACTAGCGCTGAATATGTTTCATTTGAAGTTTGCGTTAGGGATATTTGTAATTTTCTACATCAAAAGCTGCTGTCTAGCTGGCAAACTGAGTGGTTTGCTATTCAAGACAACAAGCTGCGATGCACTAAAAGCGTTATTACACCGTGGAGTTCGTCATGCAGGCCGAAGCGTAGGGAAGAGGTTATCCTCACGCGACTTCGCATCGGTCACTGTCGATGGACTCACAGGCATTTGTTGGCATCTGAGATGCCGCCAGTTTGTGATACTTGTAATGTTCCATTGACTGTTCGTCATATCTTATTGGATTGTCGGCAGTTTTCGATTGTCTTGGGCGATCAGATCGTTGAAGTCGATCGTCTCTTTGAATTTATTCGACAGAGCAAATTGGGTGTATGGATATAATTGTTAATTTATTATGATTAATGTTTGTGTATCGTAAAATCCAGCTGCGTTTAGGAGTTTTTACACCCTAGACACTGTTCGAATTATCTAGTCATTATTGCTGTAGTCATTAAAGTTTGTGAACGTTTATTTTATCTTTGTTGTTTATTTATTTATTTATTTATTTAATTTTATTCTTTAATATGCCATTTTACAGCATATTATTTTACACTTTTTATAGTTAGAGAAAAGAATCGGCGTTAATAGTCTTATTAGGCTGATACGCCAAAAATCTAAACTAACTAACTAACTAAGCAAAGCCGTGGAAGCCATTTGCCCGATGTGTTAATTCATAAATAACTCCATCCTATGCACTTTAAGATGCCCTTAGACGATCAATATAGTCATCAGTAATATTGAACAATCTATTGCACAATATATTGCTAGAACCACCTAGACGTTGCAATATATTTGCGCAAACTTTTTGTTAGTTACTGACACTTCAGCAGTCAACATGTGGAATAAAATAAATCAAGTTGTGTAACCATTACTTTAGTTAAAGCTTTAAAAAAAGAAGAAAAAAGGCGCAGATGGATAAAGGAATAGTTCAAAAAAACAAAATAAATAATTTTAGGTTAGATTGTACAATAAAAATCATTTTTTTTCTGATTGACTCGATAATCAATATAATGTGCAATCTTTCAATATAGTCTACAAACGTTCAATATTATTGTAACGTCTTTATGATTCAATAAAAAATAACAATCTAAAGACTAAAGACTGAGTTTTCTATTTAATTCAAATCTTGCGTTAATTTTAGGATATCCACACGTTATTTGGAATAAGAAAACGTCTCTTATTGTTTCTTTGTTTATATGACGAAAGTCTACCACAACCATTTTATAATATATATTTTTTAATTTTGCTAAAAATCTAGCAAAACTTTATTTATTTATTTATTTATTTATTTTTATTTATATATTGTTATTGTGCAATATATAAAAATGCGAAGTTCACCGTAAAACTGATCTTTCACCTAAACTTTTTAATTTTACAAATAAATTTAATTTTAAAATAAAATAAATGCATCTATTACACTATATTCTTAACATGTTTGTTCCACAAAATTGGTATTATTTCAATATTTTTATTACACTGGCTCTCCAGTTACTAATAATTTTTACATTACTCACCACCTAGTGTTTCTTCAAATTTTATATACAATATGAAACGTATGTTCTATTTTGTTGTTGTTTATTTTAATAGTTCCCTTACATGTACCTAATTTACTTAACACATTGGCAATTCCATTAATTGTAATCTTTTTGTTGTCAATCTTTACATCATCTTTTAAAACCTTTAACTTTATAAGTGATATGTCTAAACCACCAGTATCTAATAAAAATCGTACATTATTTAATATTGAAATATGGTGTGTGTTACTAATGACTGATATAACTTTTTTGATTGATTATGTTTATTTACTACATTTGAATGAACCGTAGTTTTAATGCACCTTCGGCTGTGGTGTTATGGTTTCTGCTAGTTTTATCATTATTAGATGAACTTGATTGCGGATTATATTCTTTATAACTATTATAATTATTACTACTGAATCTACTGTTATTTTGTCCGTTTATATTTTTATTCTACTCATACTTATTGTTATAAGACAGACTTCGTCTGTGACTTGATACCAATTTCTATTGTATTCTAGTATTTTTGAACCAACAATCAAAATGATTGTTTTCTTGCAATATGCACTTTTATTTTATAATAAGTTTCGCTTTCTTTATTATAGCTAATTTTAATATTATTAAATGGCACCTTTAAATCTTTTAAGTTAATTTGCTCTTGACGGCTATGCTAATTTCATCTTCTGGAGATTTTGGTTCCTAGAGTCAAACAAACATTTTAACCGGATTTCGAAATCTTCTTGTAAAAATACCTAAGGTTTCTATCAAAACACCCTTAGTGTTCATTTTTAACTCAGCTTCATTACAAATTAGAAAATTACATTGCTAATTTTTAACCTATTCTTATATAATCTAATCGGTTCAATTTCTTTTTGATGCCAATTGTAGAATAATTGCTGCCAAAGTGTAACTGCTTTATTTACTGCTTATTGGTAGTGCCTTTTATGACTGCATGGTGAAGTATAAAATAACCCTTTTTGTTGTGATTATATTCCTTAAGTTTTCTCATGTATCCTAATTGCTCCTATTAAATTTGTTATAGTGTATTTTCAATGCAAGGCATTGGAATAGTATCTTTTCAATATTATAGAACCGTTAAAAAGCCATTCCATAAGATTCTCCCAATTTTTAACGTCATATTTAAATCGTCTCCTTTCATGTCTTCTAGTTGTCTCTTTGAAAAATTTCTCGCAATATTAGTCTACTGTGCATGAGGTTCTATTTTCTATACTATCCAGTTTCCAAAATTTCTTTACATTTAATTCTTGTATTTCTATACCTCACAATGCTTTTGTAAAGACACAGTTCCGCCTAGTAACCAACCCAATCTAGATTTATGTATTATTGTTGTACCGAACTTAATCTGGCATGTACTTTAATTCAAAATATAACTCGGTTCCAAAAAATAGATCAATTTCTCCCGAGGATTTGCCAAGTTTAAATTATTGGGTGTTTTGAGTAGGTTTGTTAACTTTGTTAATGTCAATTTAGGATTTGCTGTGGCATGGGCCTAGTGATATTTGCCATATTGATTTTTTATCAATATTATTGCCGTTTAAATTATGACGTTTGCATGGTGGTTTCCGGAAATAACGTGTATATTGGGTTCTGTCTGGACCATCTCATTAACTGGCAAATGCAGCAAGGTATTGTGTTTTTTACGGCATTCTCTGCATCTACTTGGTTTGCAAGACATTGCATGGTGATTTGACTTTAAACAATTTTGGCATAATTTTTGCATCGAACCCATTCAATTCTGCTGCTAATTGAAAGCTGATTCTTAGCACTTGTAGATGGAATGATTTGTTGACCCACACATGACGCATTTTCATTTTGATTCCACAATCATTGTTCTGCGTGATTCCTACTTGGCAGTTTTGATTCCACAATAATTGTTCTGCGTGATTCCGACTTGGCAGTTTTATGGCTATCCTCTGACACTAATGTTTCTAGTAATCGACATCTTACGAACTAAAACTGCTCTAGTTCTATTATTGTTTTGGAGGTTTGGTATCTTTTATCGATTGTTCCCAATCTCTTTAAATGTTGTGCATATAAGATACACAATTAGATCGTCCCATGTATCTACTGGGAAGCCAAGTAACTTAAGAGCACAAAGATGCTTTGCTCTCCAATAACTTGAACAATGCAATTGTAAATTCCTTGTATATGCTGGGCATATAAATATTTCTCTGATGTGTGTTTGTGTTATAATTATGGGATTGTTGTAGCGTTGTTTCAGAATTTGTAACGCAACCGTGTAATTTGCGTTATTAATTTTTAATTATTTAATTGTTCGGTATGCCTCGCCGCTCATTGTTGATTGTAGATATTGTAGCTTTTGTACTTTGGACAGCCCTTCATTGTTATTAATCATTACCATGAATACTCTATATACGCTAACTACTCACTATAGCTTTTTTAAAAAATGGGTAAACTAATAGTTAACACCTTCATATTGGCCGGTTCTATTGTGTTTGTGGAACCAGAACGGACAATGATCTATTTAGATGTACTTTGTTCTCCCATTTGAGTTTGTATTTATTGACAGCGTGCATGTTCAAAATTATCTTTTTCCTTTGGCGCAATTTCTGTTGCATTCACTTTTTTAATGCTGGCTTGAATTTATTCATATCAGAGGAGATATTATTTGCAACCCGTCTACTGTTACTATATCATTGTTTTGAAAATGTCATAATTTGAGAAGTAGCTGGAATCGATTTCGCGGCATTTGTTTTTTGACAGTTTTGCCGTATAATATACTCTTAGACCAGTATGATTTAATAGAAGGAAGTAAACATAGGCCCATCTAAATCAGTATTCCAATGAAACATTCAAATTCCTCGCAATCTGTCTCATGCCATTTGTGAATGCTAGCTTTGGGCAATTTTACAAAAGCTTTACACTGAGCTGCATATATATATATTTGTTTCAATCACCATCAGTTCTAGTATTTCATGAGTTAAAAATATTTCACATAAATACAGATAATCAACCAAGAGTTCTACGCGTGCATAATCTAAAACGTTTTTAGACGAAGAAGTATTAACTTCTACATCAGAAATCATCAACTCTACTTCTATTGCATCTGTTGTACTTGTAACTGAAAAAAAAAATTGTTTACAGTATTTTCTTTCTTTGCTGCAAGATTTATATCAATTTCTGTCTTAATAGTTAATTTAAATTTTATATGATCTGTATAAGCGTTTACATCAAAAACGCTTTCTTCAATATTTGGAGATTTTGAAATTCGTGCAAATGCTGATCTCTCTAATCGCGTGGTTTGTACCTAAAATACTATTTTAAATATGTAAACCTAAAAAACTAAGATTTTGCATAAAAGTAGATAAACAACCAAGAGTTCTTGCGTCAGTTGAATATTGATCTTTTGCATCAGTATTGAATTCTACACCAAAAATCATCTTGTTCATCTGTTGTACTTGTAACTGTGCAAGTTTCGTATAAAGCTAGATTGATATTAGTTTCTGTTTTAGTAATTCCCCCCTGCGGGAGGGGGTGGTGCAAAAGAATACTTCCGCTAGCCCCTTTGCTGGTCGTAAAAGGCGACCAATAGGCGAGGAGGTAACCTCGGTAAAAAACCTACAGTTCGTCTGGGACAAGTCAAATTTATTTGTGAGTTAATTTTTGACACAATTTACCGAACATTTTGTAAAACTCACCTGCGTGTTTGCCGTGCGCGGTGACCCGAAAGCCAGGCTTTTCCTGGTAGTTGAGGGGCTAATACTTAGGTTTAAAAGAGTGTTAGTTCCAACACACTGCTTTGGCCTTAGCTTCTGGTAAAACGGGAGGTTAAACTTAACCCAGTTTTAATCAATCGGCTTGTTTTGTTTAACGTTAGGGTGAGGAATTATTTATGTGGTGATAGATGAAAGGTTCATACTGTGCTGCGGTTGGAGCCCGATAGTATTCTTTGTGTTCGCGGAAGTCTTTCATTTAGATTCATGAAACCTATATCGTTTTATTAGCCCTGGAGACTGCGTCAGTTTGTGATGTAGCGTCCCATATGTGGCTCCGTGGTGGGTGGGAATAAATTCCATGTTTTAATATGCATATAGGTTTTTTTTTAGTAATAACCAAAAAATAAAATTAACTATTATTTTATGTGGGTTTACTTGTAACAATCATTTCTTGCTTTTGCTCTTATGTATTAATTTTTTTTTCTTTTGTTCTTTTTTATATAAATTTTTGGCAATAAACGCAACAATAGGATTTATATTAAGAACTTGAAGGTATTACAATTCGATTTTGGTTTGTATATATTTGTTTTTAGTTTCTGTGTTTTTTGTTTTATATATAATAAAAATTTGGACATGCTAAATTTGGGCTCACTAACGAGTTTTTCAGACAAATTATAGCGTTTGTACAATCATTCATCCATTCAAATTTTTGATTTTTTCTTAAAAGCATTGTTAAAGTTTCAATCACATTCAAATATTTAGGTATACATTTTTAATACGACGATGCTATACTATATAACTCGACGAACTTTTTGCAGCTCACATTTCGGGACTCAATGGTGTTTCAGTTTACGATAGAATACAATCTTTCTTTGGCATCATTAAATTAGGTAAGCACCATCCGCTTCTGCTACGCTCTATAATATCTATCATTTTGCTGACCTCGACATCAATAAGTTTTTGCATATATGGGCTGATGGGAAATATTTAGTTTTATCGGTGAGCATTTCGTTATAATTTTATGTAGCACAACCTAATTTTACACTTTCTATCTTGTCATAATAGGTCTTCACAATTCTCATCTGAATTTTTTAAAGAATTTAGGTCCAGCAACTTGTCTTTTTGCAACATATCATAATTATTTCTAAAAAATCCATTCCCTAAATTGCAAATTAGGAATAATATCTATCTGGACCCAAAACCAAAGAATGACGCGATTCGGGCACAACATATATTACCAGATGACATTAAGATTTTTTTAGCATGTGGTCTAAAATTTGGGTTACCAGTAACTAATAAAGATATTGATGTGTATTCTCTTCTCTCGATTGAGAAAATCTTGCAACATATTCCTAATGACGAAAGGGATGTGACTAGAGCAAGAGCTACTCATATTATAACCAATTTTATAAATTCTACACCTAAAGTTTCGTCTTTTCATAATATTACTAAAAAAAACAAAATATTCCTTAAGAATAATCCAGAACTAATTGTGACTAGGTCGGATAAGGGTAATTCTACGGTGATCCTATTTCGTGATGATTATATGACTAAATCTATGCAGTTACTCAATGATACCAATACTTACATAATAATTTTAAAAAAAATCCTATTTCATCACTAGAAAGGAAATTGAACATATTGATTGATAATTTGGCAAAAAAGGACTATATTGACAAATTGATAGCTAAACAACTTAAAAGCTATAAAGGTTCTTGCTCCAAATATTATGGCTTACCAAAAACACACAAAGCTGATATTCCTTTAAGACCAATCATTTTTTGTGTGAACTGTTCAACGAAAAAATTGGAAACGTATGTAGCTAAAATTATCAATCAAGCATTCAATTCAATGAATACGTTTAGAGTAAAAGATTCGTTTGAATTTGCAGCAGCAACTTATAACTTTGCATTACCACTTAATTATTGTGTAGTGTCTTTTGATGTTATGTCATTATTTACAAACATCCCATTAGATTTGATCATCCAAATTATTACTGACAATGCTAACCTTATTCAAGAGGTGACAGATATCCCTTGCCTGACTTTATCACATTAATTACTTTTTTGTTTAATTTCACTTTTTTCACATTTAATAACAAATTAGTGGTTGCCCAATGGGTAGTCCTATCAGTCCATCTATTGCAGAAATAGTGATGAACACTAACAATACAAAGAAGTCGTAAGCACCACGGACTAGAAAAAACTTTCAGCAGCATTTCGATGTCTGCCAGGGACGCTTCGTTTGAGCGGTCAAATGTCGGCGTTATGCAAACGCTTTTCTTTCCTTATACTTAATATACTATTGTTTGTATGAGTAAAATAAATGTAACTGCAAAAATAAATATTTTTATGATTACATAAAATTACAATTCACAGATTATCATGGGGGTCCGTTTGGACGTTATTTTTCTATGACGATATTACGAAGGTTAAAAAAATATGTTTGAAAGTCATTTCTATTTTTTTTCAAAAATAACAATTTATAACACAATTACACCAAAAATCTTTTAACATCCTAATCACCAATAAAAATGAAAGTGATTCATGTTAATCAGAAACGTGACTTTTGAACAAACAAAGTTTATTTGCTACCAGGGCTGAATCATTCTGCATGTGAAACAATGATATAAATAACTCATGGTATATTTAGAACGA
This sequence comes from Tachinus rufipes, assembly GCA_963932245.1. Lineage (NCBI taxonomy): Eukaryota > Metazoa > Arthropoda > Insecta > Coleoptera > Staphylinidae > Tachinus > Tachinus rufipes. The sequence continues at coordinate 38,591,193 of OZ010750.1, read as the reverse complement.
TAAAATGTTGTATAAAACGGCACCTTGAGATGTCGGGAAACAGGCCGTTGGAATTTTTTTAACAAATACAAACTAAAATCAATGTTGTTTAATAATCAAAATTATTAATTTGTGACATACAAAATTAGTAATTATTAAAAAAAATTTATTAATTCACAGATGAATATTTAATCAAATAATATAAATTATCATGTTAAAATTTAATTAATCTAATTTTATAATTAGTATTAAATGTACTAAATTAGTCAAGTAGGTCCGACAATATGGATAAATAAATTTAACCTAATTTACTCGGCTATTTATCAGTAAAACGCCATTTATAAATTGCTTCATAAACTTGCTATTGCCATAATCATTACTCATAGTTCTAATTAAATTGCTTTATAATTGGAATTAACAATCAATTGTTTCTTGGTATTTAATATCCGTTTCTAATATCAATAAATTTAATCATTATTAGGTTATATAATTAGTCTAATTAAATGTTTTTATGTCGTTTAATCTTTATGAATTTGCGAGAGTTACGTTTCCCAGAAATCTGAGTATGGAAAACGGTTATTAATTAAATTGTTTGTTTCAATAAAATGTAAAATCTTTTGGTAGATTATTTCACTTGAAATAAATTAATATAAACTTTTATTTAAATATAATCAAACACAATGAAGAACATTTAATTAGGTTAAGGTGTATTATTTTCAAATATCTTTAATTTATGGTGTTATCAATTAATTCTTTGATTTTGAAGAATCTTTAATATATTTTAAAATATTGTTTTGATTTTCTAGAGTTTTTTAAAACCGTTTTTATTGTTAATTGATTACACAGGTCAACAAAAAATTTGAAATTTGGATTTGTTCATTTTTTTGAAGTTTTGGTGGCTAATCTAATAAAGAATCAACATTTATTTGTTTCCATCACGCACCATTTTTTAATAAAATTACTAGGTGTCATATTTATGATTTTTAAATATTTGCTAATAAAAATTAAATGACATTATAAAGATTATAATAATAATATTTATTTCAAAACGAACAAGTTACATATACATATAAAAATAGATGTACATCACATTGTGTTTGAAGACGTCAAAAAGTGTTTAATAATTTAATTTATGTAGTCTTTAACCAACCGAATAGGGTTCCAGTTCCACAAGATATTGTAAAATTTCATTTTTAAATTCTTTTTTGTTATCACCTTTTTTCCTGGTTGCTTCTGGCAAGTTGTTGTAAAATTTGATACACGTATAAAGTGTACCATCTTCAAATTTTTTTAGACGGTGACCGGGGATTTGCATTAAAGATTGTTTTCTTAAATTGTAACTAGTTTCTTTGTTTAAATAATCTGCAAAAAGAGATGGGTGGTTGTTTAAAAATAATAGACAGCGGTATATATACAATCCAAATACTGTTAGAATATTTTGTTGTTTAAAAACTCCACGACATGAATCATTGCATTTTTTGTTTGTAATTATTCGAAGAGCTCTTTTTTGGGTAACAAAAATGTTTTTTGTGCCAGGACATCCTCCCCAGAAAATTATGCCATATTGTAGTAAAGAGTATATATTAGCATAGTATATGATTTTAAGTGCATCAGAATTAGCTTCTTTTGATAAAACTCGAAGACCATAATAATAATAATAATAATAATAATAATATATTTTGGTTCATGATACATATAGATACACAAATAAATACATGTTTGAAACAAGTCAGAAACAACAAAAAATAACTAATTAAATAACCAAGAAATCATTAACATTGTACGGTTCTACATCACATAGTAATTTGAAACATTTGTTTTTAAATACGTTTGAGTTTGTATAGATTTAATATTGCTAGGTAATTTATCATAAAATTTTAAACAGCTATATTCACAATTATGCTCGGTAACTGTAAGTCTATGAATAGGATACTGATAACTTTCTGAATTTCTTGTTTTATATTGATGATTTTTTTTTATGTTTGAAGAACAAAACTGGTTTTTTTTTAATGTGTAGAAGGCATTTAAGGATGTAGACTGCAGGCACCGTTAAAAGATTATTGCTTCGAAACATACCTCTACAACTTTGATTAAATTTGAGTTTAAAAATTATTCTCATAACGCGTTTTTGACAAATAAAGACATCATTGAGAGCTGTTGAACCACCCCAAACAATAATGCAATACTGAATGTGGCTATATATATTAGAATAATATAACATTATTAGTGCATCTATGTCAAGTGTATTTGCTAGTGTTCTTAAAGCAAACGTTATAGAGCTTATTTTTTTTTTACATAAATCTTCAATATGATTAAACCACTTCAGACGTTCATCAATTGTAACACCAAGAAATTTAGAGCATCTCATTACGTTACATGAAAAGGATCTAAGTTCCAGAGTGGGCTGTTGTAGTGCATTAGAATTATCAGTCTTAAAGAATATGGAACCGGTTTTATCTTGGTTAAGAATTAATTAATTTTTTTCAAAATATTGTACACAATTTTCAACAACAAGATTTATTGTTTCAGTTAATTCTGTATTATTTCGAGCATGAACAATTATGTTGGAATTATCTGCATAGTTAATAAGTTTTGCATTATTTCTAAATGGCTCAATCACATCATTTAGGTCGTTCAAGTATATAATAAACAGTAGCGGTCCAAGGGTACTACCCTGAGGTACACCTATATTGTTGCTTTTAACAATTGAGGATTGAATTTTTTTATTATTAGTTGTTAGTATAACAGTTTGCTCACGATTGGCTAAGTATGAGTTTATAAGTTTACCGGCATCTCCTCTCACTCCAGCTCTATTTAATTTATCAACAAGTAGATTGTGGTCTAGGGAGTCGAAGGCCTTAGACAAGTCTAGAAATAACCTACAAGCTATTTCCTTCTTCTCCAAAGAGTCCACAATTACTTGCACAAAATCAACAATTGCTGATTCTGTCGACTTTCCATGTGTAAATCCATGTTGAAAATGATTAAAAAAATTATTTTTATTCAAAAATGATTTTAAACGTGAAGCAATTATATTTTCAATTATTTTGGAAAAAACTGACAAAAGACTGATAGGCCTATAATTGTTAAGTTGATTTAATTCGCCTTTTTTGTAGATAGGTTTTATTAAAGCAATTTTAAGAATTGATGGAAATATACCGGAACTTAATGATTTATTAATGAGAAAGCATAATGGGTCAGCAATTGATTCAATTATATTTTTTAGCAGTTTAGGAGAGATTTTATTTATTCCAGATAAATTTTTGTTTTTAAATGATTGTACAGTTTCTATAATTTCTTTCCTACTTGTTGGATACAAATAAATCGTGTTTAAGTTTATCTGCTTAGTGTGATTGGAAGTTACACTGTTGTGTGGTCTCATATTGCCTAATGCATTAACAAAATAATTATTAAACTCATCAGCAAGAGCCGAGAAATTATTGGTTTCAGGTAAAGTAATTCTTTTTTTGCCGTTATTTGTTAACTGCTTGACTGCATTCCACATACCTTTGCTTCGATTCTCAGAATTATTTATGTAATTTCTGTAATATCTACATTTACTATCTTTTAAAGATAACGTGTACTTGGATTTAATTGACTCATAGTCAGGTTTAAATATAGGGTTAAATTTACAAAGGTCGCCAATTAGTTTAACCCACTCTTTCATTTCACGTAAATCATTAGTAATCCATTTTCTTTTTGCTTTATTTGCTGGTTGCTTAATTTTAGTTATGGGAATGTAAATGTTTATATTTTTAAAACAAATATTAATAAAATTACAAAACGCAACATCTACATCTTCCGTGTTATAAATATCTACCCAAGACTCATTTGTAAGTGATTGACAAAAGTTTTTAATATTTTTGGCTGAGTAGATACGTGTATAGTTTTCGTTAATTTTATCTACAATAGAATTCGATTTTGCAGATGTAAATGTAAGCTGAATAGCATAATGGTCTGCTATTGCAGTATCGATAACATTAGAGAGTGTTGGTATATTTGAATTTGTAAAAAAATTGTCAATGCATGTCTGTGACTTATCTGTTACTCTTGTGTAGTCTTTTATTAATATTTTACAGTTATAACTATTTAAGATTAATGTAAGTTCCGAGACTTGTTTAGACTTTTTCAAAATATCTATGTTAAAATCACCTGTTATTATTATTTGTTTCTTGTCTTCAGTAATACATGTTTCTAAGATAATATTTAAAATATCAATAAACAAATTCACATCTCCATCACAAGGACGGTACATACATATAATTATAGATACGACATTACAAATTTCTGCTTCAATTGCTGCACATTCTACATGGTTCTCAATTGATAATTGATTAATATCATTTCTGGACTTCCATTTCAGTTTATGATCCGTGTAGATAACAGCACCTCCATGGATACTTGCTGTTCTGTACCATATTGATGCAAGATTATAGCCATCTATTGATGGTGACTCTCCGTGTACAAGCCAATGCTCGCTGATACATAATACATCTGGACGATATTCGTCTGCAAGTAATTCAAGTTGGTTTATTTTGTTACGAAGACACTGCACATTTTGGTGGATAATATTAAAATTATCCTGATATAGTGGCTATAATACTGTTTTCTCTTGTTCTTTTTTGTTGTTAAAGTAATAACGCTGTACTCTAGATCCCCTTGGCCAATTTTCTGGTTTCATAAGCATTTCTTTGTACTCTATATCTGCTCCAATCCTATAGGTTTTATTATATTTTGATTCATATACTTGATCAATTGTTATAGTTGAATTCTTACAGATATTATTAATATGACTAGTTAGGTTTTGAATAGAAATATCAGGGCAAACTCGACTTAACGCTATCCATGCTTTTTGTTCTTTTGCTGCAAGTCCGGATTCGGACGGCGCCGAACCAAAAATAATTTTTCGTGGTGCTTTCACTATGTTTTTTAAAGGTTCACTAATTTGTTTTACTGCATTAGACAAATCTTTTTGTATATGTTTATTCTTATTTGTTTTGATGGAGGTCCATGTTGTTGACGTTTCTTGAGTAGGTATATTTTGAGTAGGCATGTTAACTGGTGAATCAATTGAACTACCATTACACGTATTTGGAAACGATACTTTGGTTGCATACGTTGCTTCTAATTTATTAAATTTAGATGCCTGGTTTACCGGCACTTATTTATTTAACTGTGTTATTTTATCCTCAAGCAAGGCTTTATTCTCCTCTAAAAGGCGATTTTTATCTTCAAGGGTGCTAATTACCTTAGATTGAAGTTGTTGAATAATTTTGGCTGGTTCATCAGATGTTAAAACTTTTAAGGTTATGCTTCCATTACAACCATCACAAAACCATCTCAGGTTTTTCAGTTTGCCCATTATTTTGACCATATCATCTTTGAGTTTTGCACAGTGTGTATGCACTTGTTGTTCGCACAGACTGCACTTTATAGACTTATTATTGACAATAAAATTGTCGGGGCAGATAGAACACGTCGCCATCTTGCAACGTCCCTTCCCTAACATGCGGTGTTTAATTTTGCATTTAGGTAAGTAATGTGATCGCTCCAGTTTAAGGTATCGTTTACTTGAATTCCAAGAAACTTTGTGCATGAGGTACATGTTATGTTTTGTAATATAAGTGTGATGTCATTTGGCGTTATTGTAGCTTTGGTAGTTTTAAAAAACATTACATTTGTTTTTTCTGCATTAAGTATTAATAAATTTTCTATAAACCAGTTATCTGCTGCTGTCAGGCATATATTTGCATCCTGAATACAATTTTCTAAATTGTTGCTGTTAATTAGAAAGGTGGTGTCGTCTGCGTAATTAATTATTTGCACATTGTTTCTTTGAAATAGTGATGGCAGTTCATTTATATAAATTGCAAATAATAGGGGAGCCAGTATGCTTCCTTGCGGAGCTCCGACGTTTACTGCTGTTAATGTGGATTCTTCAAGGTTGCCTTCTTTTCTCACTATTACCTTTTGGTATCTGTTTTTGAGATAGTTTTCTATCCAATTAAGAGATTGCTTTGCCACTGAGATTAAATCGTGTACAAATCAAAAGAATAGTATAGGAAAATTCCCGAAAGTAAAATTTAATTGCTGGGATTTCCTAATTTGCAGTCAGACCGTCGGCGAAGGAGATATAAATATACGTCTTTGTTGTAACAAGCGCCTTTATTGGTCTGTTTGCGTTTGGTGTAGGCAGCAGCTGTTTAGTGAGTTTAGTGAGCTTTTTGCAGTTAAATTAATTAAAATGCCAAGACTTTAGACGTAGAACTACATCACTGTTGAAACACCAATACTACGCGTATTTTAAAGTAAAGATTGGTGATCAAGACAAGCATTGAGCACCACATGTTGTATGTAAGACATGTGAAGAGGGTTTAAGTAATGGAACAAGGAAATCCTTACCCTTTGGAATACTAATGATTTGACGAGAGCCAACAAATCACCATGATGACTGTTATTTCTGTATGTGCAATGTATGTGGATATAACACAAAAAATATTTAAAATAAAAGAAGTCTGCAATTAGGCCAGTGCCACATGGTCCAGAGTGCCAATACCTGAGAAACCAACAAATTTAGAAAATGTTATAAGCAGTTCTGAACCTGAAGTTGATGTAAACAACTTTAGCGATGCCAGTAAAATATCGAGCGTTTCTAAGCAACCGCAGTTATTTTCCAAGACCGAACTCGACGACTTTGTTAGAGACTTAGGTCATCTAAAGGACCTTTCCAAAATTTTAGCATCTATACTTCAAAGTTAAATTTACTGGCAGAAGACGTTAAAATCTCGTATTTAAGGACACGCAAGTCCGAGTATTCAGGGAATTTTGAAAAAAGTGGTTGTCTAATTTTTTGCACCGACATTTCCAGTTTGATAAACAAACTTGGAAGCACATACAATATCGATGAACCCAAAAAACCAAATTGTTTATTAATTTATTTTCAGCATTGATAAAAAACCTTACGTAATAGGGCAAAATGACACTCGGATTTGAATTCAGCAGATCAAAATTATACAAAATCAGATGTCAGATCAAAATCAACTTTCAAAAAACCAAAATTTGTTGGCCTGTGTTATTTTTACTTGTTATATTATTGTCGATTGCTTTGGTAATTTTTTTAGTAGGTACTTTTTTTTAATTATTATGTCTTCTAAGATTTGCAAATCATAATACCAAGAATTTGTTTCAATTTCATTACAAAGATTATTTTTACTACTTGGCATTGATTGATATGTTTAAGAACTTTACAAAATATTTTTTCACTAATATGATTATTGACATTTGATATAATTATATGTTTATCTTGATTGTATTTGTTTTTCTTCTTGATAGCCTTCTGCAGAAGGGATTGGTTTAAAAGTCGTTGACCCATAGGCAAAGAGATAACGTTTTGAAACTCAACCGAGTGTTTGTTCTGCGAGGTGATCCGAAAGACAATAAACGAGGATCCTGGCAGTTGAGGAACTGAAACTCATGTTTGAAAGAGTTTTAGTACCATACTACTTTGGCTTTAGTTTCTTGCAGAACAGAAAGTTAAACTTAGCTTAGTTTTAATTAATCAGTTTGTTATATACATCTTAAAGGTAAGGAAATATGTGTTGATAGATGAAAGGTTTACACATGCTACGGTTTGAGGCCCAACAGTATATGCTGTGTTTGCAAAAGTTTTTCACTTGCATTTATGAAACATATATTGATTACGAGTACATCTGTTTGTAGTGTTTTGACATTTTTGTGTCATGAATTTTATGGAGCTTATGGATTTTTTTAACCTTTGAATTTCAAACAAAGGTATTTTGTATTTTTCGGATGAAATAACAAATGGTAGTAATATTTTAGATTGGTACTATGATTTCTAGTTTTATTTCAAAAACTGTCAATGGATCGGATCTTACAAAATATATAAGGTGGTACTTTGCTTATTGAAGCTAAAATGCAGTATAGTCAGATGCTAGAATGCACGTCTTTGGTACATATTTTTGTTAAAGAAAAACTACACACGTCTCTAAACATTAGCAAAACAGTAATTTCTTGGATCCAGCTATATTGAGGAGCATATACTCAAACAAAACCGCTTCACTATCTACTCAAAAAATCAATTAAAACCTGTGGTTTTTCCTACTTAGTGGAAGAAGAGCTTTATTGTGCTCATCTATAACTCAGGTAACAGAAATAACATCAGTAACTACAGAAGTACATATATGTGTACAATCTGTAATACTTAAACTAATGGACTGAATTAATGCGTCCCAACTAATGAGGCTAGCATCACAACGTTTAAGTAGCAAACAGCATGGATTTGTGTAAGGAAGATCTACAATCACAAGCCTTTAAACATATCAGTCAAACATTCTTCACGCTTTTAAAAATAAAATGCAAATGGATGTCATATACACGGGTTTTAGTAAAACATTTGACCAAGTAAACCATACAGTTCTGGTATCCAAATTAAAATCATTAAGGTTCAACAATGGAAAAGAATGGATTCACAGTTTTCTTGTTGGAAGGACTCTATCCGGAAAATATAAAAACTATATTTCAAAGCTTGTTCAAGTTGCATCTGGGGTACCACACGGATCTCACTTTGGACCAATTATATTCTTGTTGTTTATTAACGATTTATCTGTCACCTTAACCAACTGTAAATCTGTATTGTATGCGGAACTACACATTAAAAATAGAGAAGATACAAAATATATTCTTAAGATCATGTTTTTATCTATTAAAAAAGATTAAAATAAAGGAGAATTATAATAGATCTAAACTTTAATTAATGGCCAAAACTATTGTTGTCCAAGTGGCATACATTTCTTGCGCTGTGCAGTTTTTAATACCAAATCCAATAAGATGTTTCCTGTGTCAACAATTTATATACACTGAAATCATATCGTAGGATATTGGAACTTATAGTAAGTGAGGAAAAACAAACATGATTCAAATAAATACGCAAAACTTATCTTTTGTGTAAATTACAATGCTACTTTTGCATCGCGCTTTGGTGCGCTCAATCCACATTACGTATTGTTGATCCTGCTCACCATACTGGAATTTGTTTAGCAACTAGCGCATTCCGCACTAGCCCTATTGCTAGTGTTTGTATAAGGCAGCTGAACCATCACTCTCGGTTGCTGTAAGAAATTGCAGTATACTTCGGGAACTGGATTTCCAACTCCCTGATGTATATCAACTGTCTTACTGTCGCGATCGTCCTTGGACTTTGCAACGTCCAAGGTTAAATACTGCATTATCGAGAATGAGCAAAGCTTCAACTTGACCAGTCGAATATCGAACTGAATTTGCAAAAATTCAAGCAATGAATGTAAATGCCCCTTGGATTTATACCGATGGCTCAAAAAGTAACGACGGTGTGGGTTGTGCTTTTCTGGTAGATGAGCTGCAGTTTACATTTGGCTTGCCAAGTGTTAGCAGCGTTTATACTGCAGAATTGTATGCTATCTATCAGGCTCTTCTCTACATCCAACTAAGCGCAGGTACAAATTATGTTATATGTACAGACTCGTTGAGTGCATTAAACGCCATAGATGACCAATATCCTGATCATTACTTGCTGAGGCAAATTCATTCAATTTTGCTTTAGGTGTCTTAGATAAATGTCACTGTTCACTTTGTCTGAATTTCCAGTCACGTAGGTATTAGTGGCAATGAAAAAGCTGATACGCTTGCCAAATTGGCAATAACTAGCGCTGAATATGTTTCATTTAAAGTTTGCGTTAGGAATATTTGTAATTTTCTACATCAAAAGCTGCTGTCTAGCTGGCAAACTAAGTGGTTTGCTATTCAAGACAACAAGCTGCGATGTACCAAAAGCGTTACTACACCGTGGAGTTCGTCATACAAGCCGAGGCGTAGAGAAGAGGTTTTCCTCACGCGGCATCGCATCGGTCACTGTCGATCGACTCGCAGGCATTTGTTGGCATCTGAGGTGCCCCCAGTTTGTGATATTTGTAACGTCCCATTAACTGTTCGTCATATCTTATTGGATTGTCGGCAGTTTTCGGAACAAAAAATTGCGTCTGAATTATCACCCAGTTTGTCGATTGTCTTGGGCGATCAGATCGTTGAAGTCGATCGTCTGCTCGAATTTATTCGACGTAGCAAATTGGGTGTATGGATATAATTGTTAATTTATTGTGATTATTGTTTGTGTATCGTAAAATCCAGCAGTGTTTAGGACCGTTTACACTCTAAACACTGTTGGAATTATCTAGTCATTTTTGCTATAGTCATTAAAGTTTGTGAACGTTTATTTTATCTTTGTTGTTTATTTATTTATTTATTTATTTTATTTTATTCTTTAATATGCCATTTTACAGCGTATTATTTTTTTATTAGAGAAAAGAATCGGCGTTAATAGTCTTCTTATGCTGATACGCCAAAAATTTAAACTAACTAACTAATCCAAACATTATTTTCTAAACAATATTCCACATTAATACCGTACTAATATAAATGACTATTTTGAAGTGTTCTTTGATATATTTAAATGGTGTTTCGATGTGTCATGCCCGTATGAATCCTCAACAATAAGTAATTCCAATAAAAATACTAAGTGGATAACTTCCGAAATCATCAAACATTGCATTGAACTTATGCAATTAAATTTGACCATAACATAAAAAAAAAACATGTATTTGAGTATAATTAATAAATCAAAAAATAAGAATAAAACAGTGGAATATTGTAAGAACAGAAACTGGTAATTCTAAAAAAGTTCAATAATTAATTAATATTTCTGCTGATAACAAACTCATAACTGATAAAAAAACTAGTCGCTAATGCATTTGCTGATCATTTTGCCAACAACATAGCTAAACAAATTAAATTAATAAAACTTAGCCATTCTTGTACCTTTCAAAATATGTATGAGAAGTCATTTTACTTTGAGCAAGTAACTAGTAAAGAAGTAAAAACATCATACGATCACTACATAATATAAGCCCAACATGAGCAGACGAGATTCTAATCTAAGTCATAAAATTTTGCTTAGTTGAACTATGTCAGCCTCTTACATTTATAATAAATAAATCTCGAATTGGGACAATTTCCAGATATTTTAAAAATTGCTAATGTACTTCCAATACATAAAAATGGAAACCACACCAATTTAAATAATTCTATATCATTGCTAAGCATTTCTTATAATATAATTGAGCGAACTGTTGTAAACAATATTGCAAGTTTTCTAAATAAATACAATATATTAGCAGATGAACAACACGGCTTTAGGATATCAAGATCCACCGAAACGGCCACGTCTGAATTGGTCCAAAATATTTATGATAAAATGAACAACAAGAAAGAATCTTTTGTTATTTAACTTTGATTCTCTCAAATATGAATTTATTTATTTGATGAAAGTTGTATAATCTAGGCATACTTGGAGAAATGAATAACTTTGTAAAAAATTACTTACAAGGAAGAAAACTAGCGGTATCAGTCATGCGTAATAAATCGGATGAATTAAATGTTGAGATTGTTGTTTCCCAAGGAAGGGTAGCTGGACCCTTGTTTTTAGTTTTTATTAACGACTTACCTAATTACATAAAAACAGAAAGAGTCTTTATGTTTGCTGACGATACAAGTATTATTGTAAGTGGTAAAAATATTATTGATTTAAATAACAATTTTAACATTGTACTTGAACAATTTAACACCTGGTGTGAAAGAAATAATTTACTTATTAATGCTTCAATAACAGAATTGCCTCAACCGGGTATGCACTAAATAATAAATTAATCAATTTTAGTGGGTCAGTAAAGTTTTTTGGAACCACAGTAGATGAAAATCTTAACTGGAAAAAATCAAATTGATGGACTTCCTATAAAATTTAATAAATATAAGATAGTTTGTCTCAGATATCACTTATAAATGTATACTATTCCTTAGCCTGTTCTGCAATGAGTTACAATATCTTGGCGTTTGTAATACAAAAACGAATTATAAGACTTATTTTTAATCTAAATTACATAGAAACATGCCGTAATACATTTAAATCCAAAAACATATTAACTGTCACATCTATAGTTCCAAACCCTTCCTCTCCAAATAAGATGCCATTTCTGCAATGTTTGTAGAAACCAAAACTCCCAAACTTATATCATTTCAAAACTGGTTCTACAATACAAAATCTATTAAGTATAGTCAAAATCACTATGGAAGCTCAGCTTTAATTGCTCACACTTTAGTATATATCACCAAAGATAATGCCATGTATTAATAATCCTCTAAATGAGGCTCTACACTTTAGTATATTTTGGATTTTTTTTTCTTTTATTATACTGAACCCATAAGGTACTTTTACAATTTTGTATAATATTAATTCTTTATTTTCCACTACTGGAACATCAACAATTATTAATATTTTATCAATATCAAACTCAATTTTAATTTGTAATAAAGGATAATAATAATGGTTATTTTTGAAGGGAATAATTCCGTTTTGTTAACTTTTACTTAATTGTGTGAACTTCATTTCTTTGTCCAAATACTAATGCGTTTTGCATGTTAGATAAGAAGACCTCAACTTGGCGAATATTAATTTTAAATAAAGTAATCACATTGATTTATATTTTCTTTAATTAATTTCATATTTATATTTACTAAATCTTGCGTTTTTAAAACTTGTTTTTCAATAGAATAAATAATAATTTAATTTTGGTTCTTTTTCAAAAAAAAAAAAAAAAAATTTCATTATCTACTAAACCAAGTTACCAATTTGCTGCTTTGCCAACAAAGTCAAAAGGTGGTTCTTTATTTCATTTGGGAGAAATCATATTAGATAAAGACCCCCCTGCGGGAGGGGGTGGTGCAAAAGAATACTTCCGCTAGCCCCTTTGCTGGTCGTAAAAGGCGACCAATAGGCGAGGAGATAACCTCGTTAAAAAACCCACAGTTCGTCTGGGACAAGTCAAACTTATTTGTGAGTTAATTTTTGACAAAATTTACCGAACATCTTGTAAAACTCACCTGCGTGTTTGCCGTGCGCGGTGACCCGAAAGCTAGCAAAAGAGGATCCTGGTAGTTGAGGGGCTAATACTCAGGTTTAAAAGAGTGTTAGTTCCAACACACTGCTTTGGCCTTAGCTTCTGGTAAAACGGGAGGTTAAACCTAACCCAGTTTTAATCAATCGGCTTGTTTTGTTTAACGTTAGGGTGAGGAATTATTTATGTGGTGATAGATGGAAGGTTCACAATGTGCTACGGTTGGTTCCCGATAGTATTCTTTGTGTTCGCGGAAGTCTTTCATTTACATCTATGAAACCTATATCGCTTGATTAGCCCTGGCGACTGCATCAGTTTGTGATGTAGCGTCCCATATGTGGCTCCGTGGTGGGTGGGGAGATTGAGCGATGAATTTGACGGAGTTTATTATGGTAGATTCTAAACCTCCAACCAAACGATCTCGCCCGTTTACGGACGAGAGAGCTAAAGAAGATAGTATGAGTACAAGTAAAAAGTTTGTTAGGTATTTAATTGTTAAATGTTCTGAAAATGGCCAGAATCTAAAGGAGGTATCTCCTTTCTTAATTCATAGGACCATTTCCAATATTATTAATGGAACCTTAAAATCGTGTAAGAAGTTAAAAGACGGTACTTTGCTTATTGAAGTAAAAGACAAAATGCAAAGCAGTAAAATCGTTAGGTAATATTGCGGTGACAGTTGAGCCGCATAAATCCTTAAATATTTCTAAGGGAGTTATTTCATGGTATGAGTTGTTATACACAACTGTAGACGAATGCAAACAAGAACTAGCGTCGCAAGGCGTTATCGATATTAAAAAACTAACCCGTAGAAAGATGGTGAGGTCAGAGATACAACATCTATGATCTTAACATTCGATTCCGAACGGCTCCCAGATGAAGTCAAGGTAGCGTATGTTACTCGCCCGGTCCGCCCGTTTGTTCCTAACCCAATGAGGTGTTTCCAATGCCAACGTTTTGGACACACCGCAGTTAGGTGTCCAGGTGTTGCAACATGTGCAAAATGCAGTAAGGAGAAACATGACCCCGATCCATGCAAAAGTTCTCCTTTATGTGTGAATTGTGGTGGTAAGCATCCTGTCTATTCCCGAGATTGTCCAAAAATGAAAGAGAAAAGGAAGATAGCCGAGATCAGAGTAACAGACAAACTCTCTTACTTTGATGCTCAAAAGAGGTATAGAGCAATTACGGCTCCTACCTTTTCTAGATCGTTTGCTGCAGTTGTTGAAACGCCTATCGTTCAACAACCACCAATTATGAAATTTACTGCTATTGCAGAAACTTTAAATAAAGACAAGGACTCTAATGTGAAGGGTCAAAAAACGGTTGCGCGCCCATCAGGTTCAAAACCAAAACTGACTACGGCCCAATCCGGTCCAAGGTCACAACGAGTGGGACTTCAAGCAAAACCACTCAAGATGGGGGCTTATTTAAAGCCTAAACCATCTAAGGTATTGGCTCGTATCGGGCCAAAACCAACTAAGGTTGCGACTTCCAAGTCAAAGCCTAAACAGGCAAAGGCTCAGTCCGAGTCAAAGCCTGCAAAGACGGATTACTATGACAGTGTCCAAGCCACTATCGACAAAGATATTGAAACTTATACCAATTCTATCATACAGGCAGCACATGCGAGTATACCGTTATCTTCCGGAAAACCTCGCAGAGAGCCCGTTCCTTGGTGGAATTTTGATTGTGAGCAAGCCAAACTCAACAAACGCTGTTCTTTTCGTAGATTCAACCACTCTCCAACAGAAGAAAACCTATTACTTTATTTGAGGTACAAAGCTGTTGCTCGAAGAACATGCAGAAAAGCTAAAAGAGAATCATGGTCAGAATATCTCACTTCAATTAATTCGAGAACCCCCGTCGGGAAGGTGTGGGAAAAAGCCAGAAAAATTTCTGGCCGAACCGCATCATTACCTATTAGTGGGTTATTGTCGGGTGATCAAATTATTACCAATCATATTGACATTTCGAATATCCTGGCCGATGTTTATTTTGACGCTTCCAGCGATAATAATTACGCTGCAAATTTCCGAGATATTAAAATTAACATGGAGAAAAACGTTCTGTCATTTGTCTCTGCTGAAAATGAATTATATAACGCACCGTTTAGTGTTTGGGAATTTGACTCGGCATTATCTGAAGCACACAATACTGCTCCAGGTGTCGATTTGATACACAATGCTATGCTTAAGCAGCAACCGGATATGGTCAGCAGGGTATTGTCCTGAGTCGTGGAAACTTGCTATCATAGTACCAGTACTTAAACCTGGTAAAGATAAAAAGCTCCCGACAAGTTATAGGCCTATCTCTCTAACTAGCTGCTTATGCAAGTTACTAGAAAGAATGATCAATAAGCGTCTTACTTGGTTATTAGATTCAAGAGGTTTAATTGCTGACATACAATGTGGTTCAAGGCGTCACCGTTCTACGACTGATCACCTTGTTCGGTTGGATACAGCAATTAAAAATGCTTTTGTACAGAATCAACATCTTGTCGCTGTATTCTTTGACATTGCGAAAGCATATGACATGACGTGGAAGTACAATGTTCTACGAACGCTTCATTCATGGGGTATTCGCGGAAGCATGGCATTGTTTATACAAAGCTTTTTAACTTCCCGTTCATTTAAGGTACGTGTAGGTGACAACATCTCGGGCATACGTCAGCAACAGAATGGTATTCCTCAGGGGTCTATTCTAAGCGTGACACTATTTATGATAGCGATTAACGGCATAAGTCAGTTCATCAAGCATCCGGTAAGCGGATGTTTGTATGTTGACGACGTAGCTATCTATTGTGCCTCGAGAAACATGGCAACATTGGAACGTCAACTTCAGTTAACAATCAATCACATTTTGAACTGGGCTAATAAGAATGGATTCACTTTTTTTACTAGTAAAACGTTGCTTATCCATTTTTGTAGAAGGCGAACCCCACGGTGACCCTTTATTATATCTTGGGGGAGAACCTATTCCTGTACAGGATAGTGTTCGATTTCTCGGTGTCACATTTGACCGTGCGCTGACTTGGCGTCCTCATTTAATAAATCTGAGATCAAGATGTGTCCCGGCACTAAACTTGCTCAGGTCGTTGAGTGGAAAGTCATGGGGAGCGGATCGGAAAACAATGCTACTTCTGCATCGCGCTTTACAATGAATGTAAATGCCACTTGGATTTATACCGATGGCTCAAAAAATAACGACGGTGTGGGTTGTACTTTTCTGGTAGATGAGCTGCAATTTACATTTGGCTTGCCAAGTGTTAGCAGCGTGTATACTGCAGAACTGTATGCTATCTATCAGGCTCTTCTCTACATCCAACTAAGCGCAGGTACAAATTATGTTATATGTACAGACTCGTTGAGTGCATTAAACGCCGTAGATGACCAATATCCTGATCATTACTTGCTGAGGCAAATTTATTCAATTTTGCTTTAGGTGTCTCAGATAAATGTCACTGTTAACTTTGTCTGGATCCCCAGTCACGTAGGTATCAGTGGCAATGAAAAAGCTGATGCGCTTGCCAAATTGGCAATAACTAGCGCTGAATATGTGTCATTTAAAGTATGCGTTAGGGATATTCGTAATTTTCTACATCAAAAGCTGCTGTCTAGCTGGCAAACTGAGTGGTTTGCTATTCAAGACAACAAGCTGCGATGCACTAAAAGCGTTATTACACCGTGGAGTTCGTCATGCAGGCCGAAGCGTAGGGAAGAGGTTATCCTCACACGACTTCGCTTGTTGGCATCTGAGGTGCCGCCAGTTTGTGATACTTGTAATGTCCCATTGACTGTTCGTCATTTCTTATTGGATTGTCGGCAGTTTTCGGAACAAAGAGTTACGTCTGAATTATCACCCAGTTTGTCGATTGTCTTGGGCGATCAGATCGTTGAAGTCGATCGTCTGTTCGAATTTATTCGACAGAGCAAATTGGGTGTATGGATATAATTGTTAATTTATTATGATTAATGTTTGTGTATCGTAAAATCCAGCAGTGTTTAGGACTTTTTACACCCTAGACACTGCTGGAACTATCTAGTCATTATTGCTATAGTCATTAAAGTTTGTGAACGTTTATTTTATCTTTGTTGTTTATTTATTTATTTATTTTATTTTTTTTTTAATATGCTATTTTACAGCATATTATTTCACACTTTTTATAGTTAGAGAAAAGAATCGGCGTTAATAGTCTTATTAGGCTGATACGCCAAAAATCTAAACTAACTAATATTAGATAAAGATACTTCTAATTTTATCGATTTGATGTTTAGTTTGATTTGATAATTTTATAAGATTAGGATCAACGTATTTATTCTTGTTTAATATCTTATATAAACTACACTAAAAACACACTCACTAGGAAGTGAAAAAAACACTTCTCACTACAAATTACTCGTTTAATTATTAATAACGGTGAGATAGCTCAGTCATAGAGCGTTGGCGTAACACGTTAACAGTCCGGGGTTCGATCCCCAAATATGACTAAAATAATAACTTGCTTATTATCCACCGGGGTGATTCGAAAGTCACCTGATAAGCCGTTGGTCCCATCAACCCCCTTCAATCAAGTCGTAAGCCACTGTAAAATAGCTGTAAAACGCGCAATAAAATAAAGCACTAAAAAAGAACACAAAACAATAGTGATAATAATAAATCTGAGACTGGTGAATTTCTCGATCCCCACTCCCCAGTCCCCGCGTGATTCTTGCACCTTCCTCGATCGGCCCACGTAGAGGAATTTTGGCTTTCCGTATCGCTTTCTCACGGCCTGCCGGGCCATCTCATTATTTACGGCTTTTACACTTAAATATATTATCATATTGAAAAGTAATATTTTCAATTAAGTAATTAAAATTAATGTAATTATAACTTATGGCTATGGTTCTAAAGGAACGATATAACTAGTGATTGGGGTGATTTTCAAATCCTCCTTTCCTGGTGCTAAGGTTATCATTGTCAAGATTGTTGCCAGGTTCATCTTGCAACCGATAAATGATTATTTTTAATTTGTTTTACTAAATCTCCTTTTAGTTTGGTAAGTATATTTTTCTTGTTAGTAAATTTAAATGTTTTGTCAACAAAAGGTTGTACTTTAACTACAACTTTTTGAGCTTAGATTTTAATTTTGTGCGTCATAAATTTCTTCTAACAAATAGTGTTTGACCTTCTTTGATGGGTTCAATATTTTAAGGTTTTAGTTTTGCTTGATCATTTTCTTTGGCATTTTAAATATTCTTTTCTACTTGCGAATTTATTAATGTAATAGCTTTATATAAACGTAATCTTCAGTTAATTTGCTTTCGGTTTTATTAATGAGCAAGTTTATTAGTTTGACCATAAATGATCTCAAACGGAGTAAATTTTGTTGTCAAATGTAAACTATTGTTATAGCTTAAACTGGGATTTTATGCATTTGCATATTCTATAATATTTATATGCCAGTTGAATAATTTTGTATCTACACAAATTAGAAAAAAACAGCTGGTAAAAACCAATATTTTTGTTGCATATTTTACATATTTTTGATTTTCGGTGCATATTCTAATAACAGCTGCATATCAGTGCATATTTAGTGCGTATTTGGTGGGTATTTGCATATTTTGTGCATATTTGTATAATTTTAAATAAATTTTAAGTGAACGCTAAGATGATTGCCTTTGTAAAATTCTATTGATTTGAAAGAAAATTAAGGTTTTGAACAAAAAAACTATCCAACGTATTAGAAGGGAACAACAAAGACATACAAGTAAATATTGACGGATTACTGATAATCATTTTAAATTGAAAATTAGACAAACATCTGATTGTTGGTGTTTACAGTTCTATAATTAATAAAATATAGACAATATTAAATTAATTAGTATTGCGTTCTTACTGTTACTTTTATTATTATGTTCTGTTTATATTTTTTCTGCTTAAAACATTAATTTGTTTAGTGTTATGTTATTAAAATATTTTGATCTTACAAATATACTTAGTAGTGTTTGTTTTTTCAACATTCTCTTGTTTGTTCTGCAACTTAGAGCTTTTTAAATAAATTAATAATTTAAAAAACATTTTTTAACACATTATGTTAATCATATGTCTGCATATTTTTATATTTTGTTCTTATTTATTGCATATTTTGGCAAAATTGCGTGCATACATATGAGCATATTTTTAACCTTTTAAGTGCATATAATTGCTTGCGTTAGGTTTATCCGTTACTGCTAAATGTAATTGTTTTCAAAAGATAGATTATATCTGTAAAGTTCTTAAGGATTCAATTAAAGATGAATGAAACTTTTCGACAATTCCATTTGATTTGAAATTTTCTGTTGAAGTTCTATGATGAAAGTTTTATAAAATTTAAAAAAATCAGATACTAAAATTTTACAAAAGCTTGGTCATTGTCGGTATTAACTTTGTTAAAAAGTTTATGATGTGCTGTGTATAAAGTTATTTTTTATACTATAGCTTTAGAATTTCTGTCGGGAAGCAAGTAAGTTTGAGCATAATTGGAAAATGCGTCAATAATAGTAGGAATTGTACGGCTTTGTACAAAAAATAAATCCATGTGCATAGTTTAAAAAAGTTTAGTTGGAGTAGGAGTCATTCGCCACAGGTAATTTTTGGTGGTTCCTAACATTTTTACAAACATTACAAATTTCGCAGTTTTTTATATAAATGGTAACATTTTCTTCTATATTTGGCGAATAATATAAACGTTTTAATGAATTATAAACTTTGTTTATACCTCGGTGTTTGGTTTTTCACTTATGATACTATTGTATAAATTGTATTTGTTCATTTTTTTCTTCATCATCTTCTATTACTTTATTATTTATTTCCAATCGAGTTGTTTGATTAAAATTTTGTCTACTAATCTTTAGTATGTTACTTTTTATGTTTTTCTTTTTAAAATAGAAGGAATGTTTAAGTTTTGGTTGAATTCCTTTAAAGGTTTAAGTATTTCTTGTTTATTGTAAGTTATTGGAATGTTACAATAAATTCTTTGTTTAGTATTTTTAAATAAAAGTATAGATTTTATTATAGAGTTTTTTTGTAGAATTATGTGAGTCAAAAATAATTTGATGTTTTGCTAAATTAATTATTTTTCACTGTATGGTATATCCACTTAGACTTGTCTTTGTGTAGTATGTATTGTCTGAGTTTCATCATTTTGGTTTTGTTGTTTCATATTGACAATATCGTCTTGTAATTTGCTTATAATTTCGTTAGATGCATCCGTGGTGACAAATTGCTTGTCAAACTGGGAATATTTTAAAATTGGGTCATTACATAATAGCATTTTACATTTTTCAAAAGTGTCTATAAATTCTGGGGTATGTTCAACTTTAGTATTTTTCTTAAGCCATTTTGTTATAGGTCGGGTAATCTCAGCTAAATTTTGAATAAATTTTCTGTATAAACCTAACAACATAAACGATTTTATTTCTTTTTGCGTACGTGGTATTAGATAATATTTTATTGGATTTGGTTTGATGCCTTGAGGAGTGACTATAAGAATTTAGTCTCTCGATTTAAAATCTCACATTTATCTAACTGTAAACGTAAATGATGTCTTTTTCAAGTGATTGTTTATGATCTTTTAAATTTGGTGAAAATATTATTATGTCGTCCAGATAAATCATGTAATCCTTATTAATAAATTTCTAAGTACGTTATCTAGCATGCTAAATTAAACGGCATACGATTGAATTTGTAGTGTCCAGGTTTGGTGTTAAAAGCTGTTTTCATTTTTGATTCTTCTTTCATTTGGATTTGTTGATATCCAGATGCTAGCTAGGTCTAATGCGCTGAAGTATTGAGCTCGTCCTAATTTATCTAATACATCATCAATATGCGGTAGTGGATATCAGTCGTCATAGTTTTCTTGTTGAGTGCTCTATAATCGATAACCATTCTAATTTTTTTTTTCCTGATGCGTCTGTTTTTTTTTATCTACTAGATGTACCGGGAATTCCCATGGTGATACACTTGGCTTTATTATTCCGTTTTCTAATAACTCTGATACATGTTGTCTAATAATTTATTTATTAGCAACAGAAACTCTTTTATTTCTAATAAATATGGGTTGTTTGTCTGTAGTAATAATTTCATGTTCTACATCTCTGTTTTTTTTAAATATGTCAATATATTTTTTGCAATTTTTAATTATTGTTCTACGCTTTTCTTGATTTATATGGTTCATCCAGATCATATTATTTAAATTTTTTATTTGTTTAAATTTCCTGTTTGTTGTCCGATTCATTTTTAATTACTAAAGTTATATTTCCGTTAAAAACTTTATAAACTCCTTCTCAAATTTTTATCTCATTAGTAGAATTAATTTCAGGTATGAAAATATTGCAGTTTATTTTTGTTACGTTAATATTTTAGATTGATAATAAATTAATTATTGATTAATGAATTATGACGCACTTTTAACTTACTCGATAGCTTACTTGCTTTCCGACAGAAATTCTATAACTGTAGTAGAAAAAATAACTTCATGCACAGCACATCATGAACTTTTTAACAAAGTTATTACCTACAATGACCCAAGCTTTTGTAATACGTTAGTACCTGATTTTTTTTGTTTTATGAAATCTTTCATCAGAAAACTTCAACAGAAAATTTCAAATCGAATGAAATTGTCGAAAAGTTACATTCATATTTAATTGAATCCTTAAGAACTTTACAGATATTATCTATGTTTTGAAACACAATTACATTTAGCTGTAACAGATATAACTAAGGCAAGGAATTATATGCACTTAAAAGGTTAAAAATATGCTCATATGTATGCACGCAATTTTGCCAAAATATGCAATAATTAAGCACAAAATATAAAAATATGCCGACATATAATTAGTATAATATGTGTTAAAAAAATGTTTTTTAAATTATTAAATATTATTTAAAAAGCCCTATGTTCCAGAACAAACAAGAGAAAGTTAAAAAACAAACACTACTTAGTATATTTGTAGGATCAAAATATTTTAATAACATAAAACTAAAAAAAAATAAATGTTTTAAGCAGAAAAAATATAAACAGAACATAATAATAAAAGTAACAATAAGAACACTACAACCCCTCGAGGGTACTACCTTGTCGTGGTGAGAGGGCTGAATAACTTCTGCTCGAGCTATGCCGGCGATAGTTTAAACTGTTGGCAGGGCCACCCATGCCAGATGGGTCAATGAGCAGAAGCCAAACCAAATGTACTCAAAGCTATTCCTGGCTGCCTTCCCTATTTTTTCTGTCATTTTTTCATTTCTACTCCTAACCTTCTTTTCCTTTCATTCCCAACCTGGCAGTAGGTAAAACGCACCTCTTTTTTATAATGTCACAATCTATAACACGCCCCCAGTTCGTGCCGTCAGTTAAATCTGACAGGGGTTTCATAATCGACACGGATTTGGCAACTACCACAGTGGGAGAACAATGCTCCGGTAGCGCAGTGGCTAATTGTTCGGATGTTGGTACAACTGATCGGGTTGTGCCAATGGATAATGCTACCCGGTCCCAGTCCGATGTCAAATCAGATCCTCCAGCTTCTTCCTCGGCTAAAGGGAAGAAAGTTGGCAAATCTATTTTGACAAATACTGGTACCTCGACTTATCCTGGTTACAAAACTTCTAAAATGCTACCGTATTTCAGACATGAACGTGAAAGTCTCTGCACATAAAACTTTAATTACATGTAAAGGCATTGTAACTTTCCGTTCATTTAAGGTACGTGTAGGTGACAACATCTCGGGCATACGTCAGCAACAGAATGGTATTCCTCAGGGGTCTATTCTAAGCGTGACACTATTTATGATAGCGATTAACGGCATAAGTCAGTTCATCAAGCATCCGGTAAGCGGATGTTGATGACGTAGCTATCTATTGTGCCTCGAGAAACATGCCAACATTGGAACGTCAACTTCAGTTAACAATCAATCACATTTTGAACTGGGCTAATAACAATGGATTCACTTTTTCTACAAGCAAAACGTTGCTTACCCATTTTTGTAGAAGGCGAACCCCACACGGTGACCCTTTATTATATCTTGGGGAAAAACCCATTCCTGTACAGGAATGTGTTCGATTTCTCGGTGTCACATTTGATCGTGCGCTGACTTGGCGTCCTCATTTAATAAATCTGAGAACAAGATGTGTCCCGGCACTAAACTTGCTCAGGTCGTTGAGTGGAAAATCATGGGGAGCGGACCGGAAAACAATGCTGCTTTTGCATCGCGCTTTGGTGCGCTCAAAACTAGATTATGGTTCCATAATCTATGCTTCCGCAGCTCCATCCACATTACGTATTGTTGATCCTGCTCACCATACTGGAATTCGTTTAGCAACTGGCGCATTCCGCACTAGCACTATTGCTAGTGTTTTGAGTGATGCAGCTGAACCATCACTCTGTCTTCGGCGTAAAATTTTGACTGTTAGGTACGCCGCGAAACTAAAAGCTAAACGCTTGCATCCGACGTTTCCTGTCGTGTACAATAATGGTCTCGACGATCTATACAACATCAGGATACGGTCCCAAAAACCGGTTGTTGTAAGAAATTGCAGTATACTTCGGGAACTGGATTTCCAACTCCCTGATGTATATCAACTGTCTTACTGTCGCGATCCTTCATGGACTTTTCAACGTCCAAGGTTAAATACTGCATTATCGAGAATGAGCAAAGCTTCAACTTTACCAGTTGAATATCGAACTGAATTTGCAAAAATTCAAGCAATGAATGTAAATGCCACTTGAATTTATACCGATGGCTCAAAAAGTAACGACGGTGTGGGTTGTGCTTCTCTGGTAGATGAGCTGCAGTTTACATTTGGCTTGCCAAGTGTTAGCAGCGTTTATACTGCAGAACTGTATGCTATCTATCAGGCTCTTCTCTACATCCAACTAAGCGCAGGTACAAATTACGTTATATGTACAGACTCGTTGAGTGCATTAATCGCCATAGATGACCAATATCCTGATCATTACTTGCTGAGGCAAATTCATTCAATTTTGCTTCAGGTGTCTCAGATATATGTCACTGTTAACTTTGTCTGGATTCCCAGTCACGTAGGTATCAGTGGCAATGAAAAAGCTGATGCCCTTGCCAAATTGGCAATAACTAGCGCTGAATATGTTTCATTTAAAGTTTGCGTTAGGGATATTCGTAATTTCCTACATCAAAAGCTGCTGTCCAGCTGGCAAACTGAGTGGTTTGCTATTCAAGCTAACAAGCTGCGATGCACTAAAAGCGTCATTACACCGTGGAGTTCGTCATACAGGCCGAAGCGTAGGGAAGAGGTTATCCTCACTCGACTTCGCATCGGTCACTGTCGATGGACTCACAGGCATTTGTTGACATCTGGGGTGCCGCCAGTTTGTGATACTTGTAATGTTCCATTAACTGTTCGTCATATCTTATTGGATTGTCGGCAGTTTTCGGAACAAAGAGTTGCGTCTGAATTATCACCCAGTTTGTCGATTGTCTTGGGGGATCAGATCGTTGAAGTCGATCGTCTGTTCGAATTTATTCGACGGAGCAAATTAGATGTATGGATATAATTGTTAATTTAATATGATTAATGTTTGTGTATCGTAAAATCCAGCAGTGTTTAGGACTTTTTACACCCTAGACACTGTTGGAATTATCTAGTCATTATTGCTATAGTCATTAAAGTTTGTGAACGTTTATTTTATCTTTGTTGTTTATTTATTTATTTATTTAATTTTATTCTTTAATATGCCATTTTACAGCATCTTTTTTTACACTTTTTATAGTTAGAGAAAAGAATCGGCGTTAATAGTCTTATTAGGCTGATACGCCAAAAATCTAAACTAACTAATTAACGCAAACTGGTGTTAGTCTCCACACCAATTGCCGGAATATCGTACGCCAAAGCGGCGATTGCATCAAAAAGCTCTGTGGACGTGAACGAGCTTATTCGTCATTTTTTACCAACTCTTATTGCTGCACTAAGCGGACACATTCAGCTTCCTGCAGCAAACAAACCACCAATGGTCATCAAGACTAACATGCCCCCGCCAAATCCTTTGGGGTAACAACGGTTGAGGATAACTGTTGTCTCCTTAACCAAAAACGTGGGAGAAGCACCCCCCACACATTCTCAGGTTGGTCTTAAAACCGACCTGACTAAATTTGTTTTGGCAAATACGCAAAAACAAACAGATAAGGATCAGTCGGATCCGGGTAAACGGAAGCGGGATGACCCTTCTTCCAGCAATGGTGACGACGAATCCAGTTTGGCATCAGAACTTTCTGTTGTCGACAGTGGCAATAACAGAGGCAGAAGAAGAAGGAAACCTGGCTGGAAAAAGGGCAGATCACGCTCCCAGCTGTAGGCCTTCTATTATGTTTTTTAATTAAGTGTTGTTTTGTATCGGCACTGCAGTCCTTTACAACTGCGGTGTCATTTGTGTACTTGTATTGTGTTTTCCATTTTAACCCGTAACTGCTGTTTGCCGGTCAATTTGACCTTTGAATATCTAAACTTATTTCTACCGCTATTAATTTTATAGTTACAATCTTTTCCGTCAGTGTAATTTCTCACGTTAGTTGTGGCAGTCAACTGGTTGAAACGCAATCGTGTAGTCGTGTTCTAACTGCGCTAATTAACCTTTTAAAGTTGCAAATCGGTCAATTTGACCGGAAACAGTAAGTACGTTATATTTTTAAAATTGTGTTATTTTTGTCACAATGATATTTTAAGCTGTTTCAAAATGGAATCACAACCTAGTACATTCAAACGAGTAAAGCTGGGTGACAAAAATTATGAAGAGACACTTTTAAAGTGGTTTGATGAAGCGGATGATATTTGTGAGGAAAATTGCAAACTTCCAAGTGATAAAGATTCTGATTGCAGATTTATAGTGGAAAGTGAGCATGACTAATTCAATTGAAGAAGTTAGTGAAAATGACACAGAATCTAGCAATAAAAGTGCTATTGGCACCAAGAAAGAAATTTTTCTGGGTATTCTATTTGCACTGGTGCATAATACGTATTGAAATTTTCATCTAAAATTAATTGGTCTAAATCAATTTCTTGCAAATGGATTTTCGGTATTGCTGTTGAAATACCTGACCTTGGTGTCGGTTTTGGTAATAATAGTGCTCTAGGGGCAAAAACATCAGATGGAAGTTTTTGTTGAGATTGGAAAAATTGTTGTTGTCTGATAAAGTTTGGTTGTTGATTAAAATTCATTTGTCGAAGTTGGAATGCAGGTCTCGGATAATTCTGTTGAGGAAAATTTGATTTTTTGTTCTTACATATAATTGTATGTCTTGGGGTAAATTAATTAAATATATATCTAAAACATTGGATGTAAAAATTTCCTGTCTTAAATTTTCATGTTTTAAATTAGTGAGATTTAATCTAGCAATTAATTTTGTAAAATTCTGCAACAAATTGTTGTCGCGTTTATTTGTAAAATGTTCAATAATAGCTTTTTGTAAATCCACGTTTTTAAATCCTCTCTAGGTGCTAAAATGTGCTTTACTTCTAAATCTATTAAAAATATTATTATATTATAACATCTTTTCATCTATCTACATCATCATACCGTCTTACAATACAATCACAAATACGAAGGAATGCGTTTATCTCGTGTTCCTGACCTTCGAAACATGGTATTGAATCTAATTCTATTTTAAACAATTGTAATTTGGCTGCAGTATTTGCTGTTGACATTGTTGGTTGTATTTGTTTATTATATATTTAAATAATTGATTTAATTCTTCCAGATTTGATTGGTTGTTAAGTATTTATTAATAATTCTCTTTCTTTAACTTTTAATACATATAATAAATATTATATATATATTGTTGGTTTTGAATACTAAAAATAATTGTTTGTTTACTCAAACTTTCCAAAAATAAAAATTACAATTATTGTGAATGGGAAGAGTACCTTTACGTTACAATTAACAATAAATGGCCTGCTCTACCTTGTATTGCGCACGGTGTTCGGTGCGATGTTCTTCGCTCTGGTTGTGGAGCCGTCCATTCCTTTGTTCGCTCGCCTGCTTGCCTGCCTGCTTGTTTGCCTGCATGCTTACTTGTTCGCCTGTATGTCTGCTTGCTCCGGGGTTTTGTGATGAGTTGATCTTCTGGACCCGTTAAAACTTAGATCTGCTTTGGATTCTTTTGTTTTTTTTTGCATTACGAGTTGATACTCACCAATTAAATTGGTTTTTGATTAACCAGTTGCAGAATCCTACCGACTGAGCCAATTTTATTAATTTGTATCAATAATAGATTTTTTTAAAAGTTTTTTTTATTTAATTAGTAAATGATGGTTACAAAGACTGGCGATGTAACGCTTCCCCGTTCTGGAAACTGGTAAGCGGCACGAGTAGCAAACAGTCGTGATCAACAGGGTTCGGATTTCGGGTGTTCTAGATGCCTCGGACGCCACCACATATAAATGTGGACCGGAAAAAAAAGAAAGAAAAAATAATAATTAAAAAAAGGATGTAAAACAAAAGATTTATTCATAAATTAACGGCAATGTTTAAAAAACTAATAATAAGATTCAACTAGAAAATGTTAACATATATATATATATATACAAGTAAATATCGGAGGTCTAGGCAGGATTAAGATTTGTAATGCCTCCAACTAATAATATTTTTATTGACAATACTACGATGTCCCGGCAGGATCAGGCACACAATAGCCCACTCCAAAGAATATATGTTCGACTTGTCAAGACCAGGCAATACACTATTATGTTAAGAGTTGCTTCAAATTTATATTCATAAAGTAAATTAACAATGTACAGACAACTTAAAATAAAACTTACTGCGAAAATATTTGACATTTATATATATAAAGGTAAATTATCGGAGGATTAAAAGTCTCGGCAGGATCAAGATTTATAATGCCTCCAACTAGCAATATTTGTATTGACGATACTACAATGTCCCAGCAGGATCAGGACACGCAATATCGTCTAGCAATACAGTGACTGACTTTGATTTAACAATTGTTACCGGCGGCGTTCCGCAATGGGTTGCGGGGGCGGCAGGTTCAAGTCCGGGGGCGGCGCAGCTGCTCCCGGTAGTGATTTTCCGGTGGACGAAGTGCATTTTTATTAACGAATTATAAGTTTTTGACAAACGTGTTCACCCAGAACACCCATACACAAGGTATGACTCACACACGCACTCACACAGAGTGTCGTTCACACAGAACACGTGTTGTTTGTATGGTACGACGTGATAGCGCATAAAGCAACTAACAGTGGCCGTCCAGAAACTCTGGCGGGGTGTGCAAGCACAGAGTCGATGTTGTGATGAGGTCGGCGTCACCTGGGTTGTCGTGGAGGAAGCTGCAGCTAGGACGGTGGTGGTAGCAGACCTATTTAGTAAAGCACGTGGCGGCTAGGTTATGTTTAAAATATTTGGCATTTAATGCTTAAATGAAGAATATTTATTAACAGGATATTTTATAATAAATATTTTAAACATAACTCAGCCCAAAACATTCCTCTTACGGTAATTAATTAATTAATTAGTTATCAAAATTATTGATATATAGACAGGGTGACCAGATTTTTACAATTAAAAAAAGTATATATATATATATCTTTCACATAGTAACTGCCACTACCATTAAATTTATATAAGTTATATGTTTTTAACCTTTCTATTTTTAAGTCCATAACCCTTCTATTCTAAATCAAAAAAACTTGCAATTTTAAAATTGGCAATTGAAAAATTTAAGTTGTCGATTTTTATTTTTATTTTTCTTAAATATTTGAGTAATTTTTCAAAAAACGTCCATAAGCGTAATATTTTTACGCAACATTTTCAACGGATACACAAGTACTCTAACAAGTATATAATTTGTTAAAAACAATCTCTTTAATCTAATATCTCAAAAATTACTAAATCTTAAATAGCAGCTGTCAAAAATAAACGATCTAAGATAATATTCATTAACTTAATACGTCTAAAATTACAAAATCTTACATAGCAGCTGTTAAAATATAACCAATGAAAGATCAACTGTAAAAATACTTAATCTAAGATGTGAATGTGAATTTTGCACTTTTCAACCGTTTTTAGCCGGATTTTGGTTCTTTTTGATAACATTTTAATTTTTATGACAAAATTTTGCCTTTTTTTGAACAGTTTATGGTGAATCTTGGTACTTTCTGACAATATTTTTATACTTTACGGCTAAATTTTGTTATTTTTCACATTTTATGAATTGAGTTTTGCACTTTTCAACAGTTTATGGCCAGATTTTGCCATTTTCATCGTTTTTAACAGAATCTTGGATTTATTAAACAATTTATGACAATATTTTAATTGTTTCTAAAAATATTATTATCATTCATAACAGAATTTTGCTATTATTGACATTTCATAGAAAATACACTTTTTGACGGTCATGTTTTTAATATTTTATGAATATTATTTTGGACTTTTTAACAGTTTATGACCGCACATTGCCGTTTTGTCATCAATAGAACATTGTAGTTTTTATTAGTTTATGACCGGATTTTTCTATTTTTGATATTTCATATATAGAATTTTAGACGTTTTGACGGTTTATGGCCAGATTTTAGTGTTTTCTTACAATATTTTGATATTTTATAGTTGCATTTTGTTACTTTTTTTTTTTTAATGATTTGCACTTTTCAACCGTTTATGACCGGTTTTTGGTGCTTTCTGACAATATTTTTATAGTTCGTGGCGGGATTTTGCATTTTTTTGTTTTTATAAATAGAATCTTGCACTTTTTAATTGTTAAATGCCGAATTTTGCTGTTTTGTCATTTTATATATAGAATCTTCCACTTTTTTAACATTTTATGACCGGATTTTAGTGCTTTTCAATAATATTTTAATATTTCAAAGCAGAATATTTCTATTTTTGACATTTAATGAGTAGAGTTTTGCACTTTTCAACCATTGATGGTCAAATTTTAGTATTTTTTGACAATATTCTGATAATTCATGGCCGGATTAATAGTTTTTACCTTGTGAACATTTCAATTTTCAGCAACTTTTTTCCGGATTTTGCTTTTTTGACATTTCAAGAGCAGAATCTTGCACTTTTTAACAATTTATATATATATATATATATATTTTTTTAATTTTTATATTTCATGAGTAGAAAGTGCAAACACTTTTATATTTTAGTATTTTCTGACAATATTTTGATATTTCATGGCAAAATATTTAAAATTATGTTCGTGTTTTACTATATTACTATTGTTTTGGCCGGACTTTATTACTTTATGGACGGGTTTAAATTCTTTTACCGGATTTAGTATTTAATGACTAGATATTTAAAAGTATGAGATTTATATGTTTTTTTTTACCGGATTTCAATATTTTAAGACAAGATTTTAATTTTTTTAGGCGGAAATTTGTATTATATTGCCAGATTTTTAAAATTATGTCTTTATTTTAACAATATAAAGCAGATTATTATAGTTTTTGACCGGATTTGATTACTTAATGTCTAAAATTTATTTTTCTTAAGCCGGATTTTGTCTTTAACGGCCGGATTTTTGAGATTATAATAAAATTTTAGTAATAAGTTAGTTACTTATAATTCTTTTTTGTCAATTTTTGTAATTTTAGAAGTAATTTTGGAATTATGTACTTTATAAGCGGATTTATTGATATAAGTACAAAGTTAACCAATTTTAAGCAAATTATTAAAGTTTTTTTTTTCTTGTCAAATTTTGTATTTATAGCCGTATTTTTAAAATTATGTGTAAGTATTTTGATACTTAGGTTAGATTTTAATTTTTTAAGTTGGATTTTGTCTTTAATGACCAGATTTTTGAAATTATGTCAAAATTTTACCAATTATAAAGATATTATTAAAGTTTCTTGCCGGATTTAATTACCAGATTTTAATTTTCATAGGCCAGATTTTAAATGTTATTTTGAGAATATATAAAATTTGATCAACTTTATTAAAGTTTTTGTCCAAATTATTTTGTAGCCGGATTTTAAACCTCTTTAGCCGCACTTTGTATTATACCCCTAAATTTATCTCTAGACAACCACAAGTACTAAAAATTTTTTTTGCGTTGAAATTTACGCTTTGATTTAATTGAGATTTACAACATTTTATATAAACTAGGCAAATCTCTGCCTGTCCGAAATTGCAAAATCAACAAAGCTTTACTTTACTCTGAGTCTCCATTGAACCCACTTACCAAACAACGACTATTTCCGTGTATTTCTCGTGCCAGAATAACACCGAAAACAAACTAAAAACTGCAACTGTGGAAAATTTCAAGGTTACCCTGATATGCACTCATTCTCAAACCTCACACTCGTATGGTACAACCTCTATATGTGTGTACACAGCACACAAAGAACAGACCACATTCGGATTTTTTATAAATAAAATTTTATACTTTTAACAGTTAATGAACAAATTTTCGAAAAATATTTTGATATTCTATAGCCGAATTTTGATATTTTTAAACTTCATGAACATAATTTTACTTTTTTCTAACGTTTCATAAATAAAATGTTGCACTTTTTAAAAGTTTTTGATTTTTTTTTAATTTTTCCCATTTTTGACACTTTATACTTTATAGAGGGATTTTTCAACTTCATAAATAAAATCTTGCACTGTTTGACAGCTTAAAGCCGGATTTTGCTTATTTTGACATTTCATAAACAAAATTTTACATCTTTCGACATTTTGCTGTTTTTTGACACTTTATAAATAGAACCTTGTACTTTTAGACAGATTATAAATGTAGTTTGTGGTTTTTGATATTTTACAAATGGAATTTTACACTTTTGGCGCTTTCTGATCATATTTTGATACTTCATGGGCAAATTTTGACATTTTATGAATAGATTTTTGCACATTATATCAAATTATGTCCGAATGTTGATAGTTTTGACATTTAATAAATAGAAATTTGCACTTTTTAACAGATTAAAAATCTTTCTTGAAATATTTTGATACAATTTATGGTCGGATTTTGATATTATTGACATTTAATGAATAGAATTTTGCATTTTTTAACAGAATATTGATATTTTTGTTATTTTATAAAAAGAAAAATGCTTTTTTCAACAGGATTTTGATTCTTTCTAACAATATGTTGATTCTTCTTAGCTAAATTTGGCACTTTTTGACGGTTCATGATCAATTTTTGCAATTTTTGACATTTTATGAATAAATTTTTGTACATTTTAACAGTATAGGGCCGAATTTTAATGCTTTTTGATACTATATGGCCGGACTTTGTAATTTTAAAAATAAAATTTTGTACTTCTTTTCAACAATTTATTGCCGCTTATAAAAAAATATTTTGTTATTTTTTACTTTTTAGTGATAAGACAGAATTTTGTTATTTTTAACATTTTATAAATAGAATTTTACACTTTTCAACCGTATTTGTCTAGATTCTTTGAAAACCTTTTTATACTTTTAAAAACCAAATACTTTAAAAACTAGATTTATAATTTAAAAGCCAAATTAACAGTTTATCAGTATAGTTTAACGTATTATTTAGACTATTTATAATTTAAAAACTGAATTTACTGTTTAGCAGATACTTTAAAGACCGGATTTACACTTTCAAAGACGGATTTACAGTTTTAACGGCCCGTTATAATTTGAAAATCGGATTATTAGTTTTGCAGTAAATTTTAACACATTAGTTATTGGGTTTTCAGTTCTAAAAGCCCGATTTATAATTTTAATTGCTAGATTGTTAATTTAGAAGCCGGATAAAGAGATTGAAATTATAAGCACTCAATTGAAAAAAAGAGTATATTTTTTGTTATTTTGAATTAAAAAGAGTAAAGAGTATTCTAACTTCCAAAAGAGTATATGTTACTAAAAAAGAATATGTCTGGTCAGCCTAATATAGGGCGCGTCAAAATATTAGCATATACAGGGCGCTGCAATTAAAATATTTATCATAATAAGAAAAACGAACCC
Organism: Tachinus rufipes; assembly: GCA_963932245.1. Taxonomy (NCBI): domain Eukaryota; kingdom Metazoa; phylum Arthropoda; class Insecta; order Coleoptera; family Staphylinidae; genus Tachinus; species Tachinus rufipes. The sequence goes on along the minus strand of OZ010750.1, from coordinate 38,558,265 downwards.
TAGGTTCGTTACAGCGATAATTACGCGTGTCTATTGTTTTATATAAAACAAAGCGTGATAAAATGTGTTTACATGTTTGTGCTGTTCGCGGAATTCTTATCACTTTGGTGAAGGTCCCAGCTGCGTAGCATTTTATAGGAGGTCGCTTTTCCATATAACTTGTAAGTCTTCATTAAAATATCTAATTCATTCAGGTAATGTCTCTCCAGAACTTGGCTCTGATCACTTGACTATCCAGTTTCAAATAGCAATACAATTATTTCTTACATTTACACCGGCGTATACAATAAATCTAAATAAGTGTAATATAAAAACAAGTTAATAAAGATATGATCACCTTTATTAATAATAACCAAGAAATAAATCAAAACACAATTTCATTATTGTGTACGTCATTATCGTCATCTGTTCATAATAATTTACCAACCCAACAAAAATTGTAATTCAATTATCCTTTGCCACCGTTTGGCTCTTTATTTAAAAGACAGTTACACGGGGGACATTACAAATAACGAAGACAAAACACTTAAACGACAATACAATGAACTGAATAAAGAAATACTCAATCTTGTAACACAGTATAAAAACAATAAATATAGACGAGCTGCCAATAATATCAATGATAAACAAGGTAAAACATTTTATTTTGAAATTAAGAAATTAACAAAATACAAGCAAATCAATTCAAACATAATATTGACACAAAAACATAACTTGGATCTCAAATACAGACATAGCTAATACATTTGAAAAACATTTTAATAACTTTTTTGCATTTTCAAATAACATTCATTTTACATCCGTGATAATAAAAATATAATTTTTTCAAAGAAATATAATTTATTGTATTGTTATAATTAATTATCGAATAAATGTTCGTGCCGGATGAAGATTTAAATCAGAACTAAACTAAAACATCATAAAAACAAGTTTGTAGTATTTTTTATCATGCGAGTTATCTGCATGATGGAATGCGCTGGGAAAGCGTCCCTGGCGGCTACGCATCGACGGCGTTAATAATAATAATCACTAATTAGTAAAGCAACCAGAAAAATAATAGAAAACCCGAAAGGTTTTCAAGATGGACGAATTAGTAAATGAGTGCTTAAAAGAATTGGAATTTAAGGTTCTATCATTATCAATATATATGGATGATACCCTGATCATCTTACCTCATTCAAAAATTGACAAAATATTATCAGTATTTAATAACTTCCATGAATCATTAAATTTCACTATAGAACATTCAGTACAAGATAAATTACCATTTCTAGATCTATTATTGATTAAAGAACATAATAAAATCATTGTAGACCTATATAAAAAATCATGTGATAGCAATAGAACTTTAAACTATTATTCCAATCATCAATTGAGTCATAAAATAAACATAATAAAAATGAATAAAAATAGAATTTTAAACCTAAGTAATCATAGATTTCACAAAAAGAATTTTAACTTACTAAGAGATAAATTAGTTGCTAATTGTTATCCAATTAGACTAATAAATACAATTCTTAATAATAATAAACCCATAGAAGCTTCTCCTATTAATATAGAAGAACCTAACAACATTAATAAAAATTGCTACTCCATTCCATACGTAGATAACTTATCACATAAATTAAAAAAAGTGTTAAAAGACAATTACACTAATATAACATTCAATTCTCAAAAAACAGTAGGATCACTATTCACAAAGCTAAAAGACAAAACACCATTTATGTTTACAAAAAATACGGTTTATTCAATTCCATGCAATAATTGTAGCAAACATTACATTGGTCAATCAAAACAAAAACTAGTAGATCGCATTAACCAACATAAACGTGACTGCAGAAATAATTTAGAAAAAACAGGCCTCTGTAGTCACCACATAAAAGAGGGTCACCACTTTAATTTCAACAAAACAATGATATTAGATGTGGAACCATCATACAAAAAAAGATTGAGCAGTGAAATGTTACATGTTCGAAAAAACTCAACTTGTAACTTCCAAACAGACAGTGAAAACTTAAGTGTGATCTATCATAATATTATAAACTTAAAATCGCATGGATAATTTCTTTTAATAATAATATTAAACATATAACTTGTGAAAATACCCTCATATACATTAAAAATTGAAAAAATTGTTTTAAATAAATAAAATTATCATGTCCTTCAAGAGTAATACGACGTAAAAATTTAAATTCATTTCATATTGTTCTATTGTGGTTCTCCATTTGTATCATAATTAGAAGGAAGAAATGAATTATATTCATTCAATTGCAGATACCATCTATATAGGTGAAACATAGTTTTTAAGAATTATGGCACTTTATATGGTAAATTTAATAATCAAATTCAGATTAAACACTAAAAGAAATATGGTGAGTAAATAATAGATAATTTACATAAGTTATATGTTTTTTTTTTTTATATGTTGTATTTGTATGCTATTTTTGCTATTTAGATTAAATTGTTTTTAATGTGTAAATTTCCTCATGTATTTTAATATTTTTTATGTTTTTTTTTTAATACTTTTTGACTATTTGATATTTTGTCCATTTCATTGTGTAATTAAAAAAATAAATTATCTTGTATTGTAGTGCTGAAGAAGACAACAGAAGTTGTTGAAACGTTTACGTATTTTAGAATGTTTTAATTAATAAAATTATATTGAGTCCTATTGGCGTATTTTGTTTTATACAAAATTAATCATCTGTATAACTAATAATTAAGTTAACGGCAAGAAACTATCAATAAGTCTAAGCAATAAAAATACATCAATTAGAAAATATTTTTGTATGTTTATTAATTAAGTAATTTAGGATTTAATAGCAGATTTCAAAGATATTTTTTCTGATTTTTGAATAATCTACAACATTCTCAGGAAATGAATGAATTATAATTTTTGCTACTGAGGCAAAACAATATTTGATTGTTTTTTAACTGATTAAGTTACAAGTTTTTTTAAACCCATATGATTTCAGCAGGTATTGTGTTAAAACAATCTAATACTCAGGGTTAGGTCCTTGTGCCTCCCCTCTTTTACAATTCTCTGGTTTTCTCTTTACCTCATTATATATTTGTTCTTCTTGCATTTTCTTGTTCTTTTTTTTTCAGTTTACTTTCTACCATACCTTCAATAACGTACTTCAAGAAACAATCTTTTATCATCATATATACTAAAAAACATATTTTTCTGGGAATCTTTACCCGTAACCGGTACATTGGAGTATAAGAGACACTCGCTACTATGTAAACATCTCTAACATCCTTCCTTCCTTAAAATATTGTATCTACTGTCAAGCGAATTTATTATTAGTATGCCGGTAGCCGTTGAGTGTTCTGTTTGTTTAGCAGCCAAAGTTATTGCATATCAAAGTGTGTCACCTCTAAAAATTATATTGAAATAACCGCTTTGCAATGGATTCGCAACCTGTGCCATCTAGACAAGTAGTGTGCGTAGTGGTGACAAAAACTTTGCTGAGATAGTAATGCAATAGTACAATAAAATAGATAGTGATGTTAGCGATGTTGACGATTGTGATGATGATTATGCAATTGAAAGTAATCTTGATAGTGAATCTGAACAAAAATGTGATAATATTGCAGAAGAAGATATAGAAACTAGCGATGAAAATGACATTGTAGATCAAAATTGAACTAAAAAAAGTTGTTATGGCAAAAATAAATACAAATGGTTTTTACAACCCTACATAAGCAGGAATCGCATTCCGAGATACAACACCATCATACAGCTCCCCGGATTGCGCGCATTGCATAATTGCATGGAACTTGTTTTTTTAAGAAAACAGTTTGCAGCAAATTATTCAGTGGACTAAGGAAAAGTAGAAAAAAGTAAACAAGATAAACAAGGAAACAAGATCCGAGATTCATTTTGCTAATCGTTGATTGGTTCTAAGCCAATTCACGGATATTGTGACGGCAACTTTAGTTGCATTTGGCTAATGCATTCCTCGCTTAATTCTCAGATCGAGTTGAAAACTATGCAACCATCAATATTAAAATAATCTTGGGTGGTCCCAAGCCAATCAACGACTATCAAAATGAATCTCGGATTCATGAATTCAGGATCAATTTGAGATTTAATCTCTGACTATTAGTACGGGCATAACAGGTAGAGATAAGATTAATGAATGGCGGTTTTTACTTAGAGACAATTATGACACAGAACATTCCGCAAAAAAGGGGAGCATTAAATTATTTCAAACAAAGGAGATTTATATAAGTCGGTTTGGTCATTAAGCAAGTTGATGGAAGGATTATTTTTTGATTTAGTAATTTCAAAAGCTTCTAATAAATTTAATTTTCTACCTTTAGAACAGTTGTGAATAATTTTAAGTTTATTGATATCTGAGAATTTGTGATTATTTTCTAAAATATGATTTGCAAAAGTACTATCTGAATTAATATTTAAACTAATATCCTGTATTGGAGAAGTGTCCTATAAATACGCAATTAAACAAGTTTTTTACCTAACATTTCCTGGTGTGCAAGTACCTGTAAATGCTTTAAAAAATTTGGTACATAAATTGGATGTTTAGTGATATTAAAAATGTAAAAATAAAAAAGTCTATGATGCTACAACAATTTTGGTGTTAGAGTCAGTTAACAATAATCAAAAATTTGAGAGCAAGAGCGAATCAGCTGGGTGGTATATCTAAAAGTCACGTATGTAATATTCTGTCCACAAATAAATTTCACGCATTCAAACCAACTTTTATTCATAAACTACAAGAAGGCGATAATTCATACTCATTAGAATTATCTTTATTAACGGGTGAATGCATACTTGAACGCCGTAATTTTTATTATCATATCATATTCAGTGACGAATCTACGTTTATAACAAATGGGATACCCTCTAGACAACATTGTTTCTTTTGGGCAAAAGACAAACAGTCAGAAACTTAAGAATTAACGTATGGTATGCGTTAACCTTCAATAAAGTAATTGGTTTATTTTTCCTGGAAGGAAAACAGAACGCAAATTGTTAATTGGAAATTTTTAGTGAATACTTTTTACTCCAATTGGATAAAGAAAGTTTGGAATTTAGAAGAAGATATTCCAGCAGGTCGGCTGCCTAGCGCATCATAGTGCTTTGATTGTTACAAATTGGCTTAATGAACATTTTTCAAATTAGATGGGTCGCAATGAACCGATATACTGGACAGCTTGGTCTCCAGACATGCAACATAATAATGAGATTTTGAAAAACAGAATTACTGATGCTATTGCGACAGTGACACCAGAGATTATTCCTAATGTTAATAATGAATTTCAAAAGAGGATGCCAAAATGTGTTGAAGTAAGAGAGTTTTATGTTGAATAAAACTTTGCTGGTTGTTACTTAGCCTACATCATTATTTAAGTTAACTAAATACAATAATTTTTTCAGGACATTCACTTAAAAAAAAAACTTTATTTTATCATACTATTTATAACTCCCATGAAAATATTCTTTTTGGGTTTTTGATTTATAACATTTTTGTTCTGCAAAATAACATTTTTATGTTACAAAATTAGAGTTTATCAACGTGAGAATGTTCAATAAAAATGATTACACGTATAGTTAAGATGGGATAATAAATACAGTTGTAATTAATAACTTAAAGTAAAAATTAACCGAGTTATTCTTTTTTGTAACAAGAATACTTTATGAGAGTTTGATGTACGTTCCCATATTAAAATCATGTAAGACATATGAGATTGCACAAGCGTATAGTACATGTTTAGCCAATCTTCTGTTGATATTAGTTGTTTTAGTTGTTGCAAATTACTTACATTGTTAGACCAGATTAACTTAAAATCAATAACTAGTCCTAAAAACTTGCATGATTGATTTAATGTGTATACAATGTTATTTACTTTAATCGTAAAGTGATCAGCTAAAGTTTGCGTTTTGTAAAAAAAAACACATTCAGTTTTTCTACTATTTATTATCAGTTTATTTTTAAAACACCAAGTGTTAATTTGCATAACTACGGTTTATATTTTTATTTTTAAGTTTCCGCAGATACCACAACAGTTGTTTTGTCTGCATACATTATTACTAAACCTTTAGTTATAAATTCAGGCAAGTTATTTATAAAAATGAAAAATAAGAGCCCTGCGAGACCATCTAAATCTTTTAAGTGCGATGAACATTTATTTACTCATACATACATGTTTCTTTCTGTAAGATATGAAATAATAAAATTTTATGCAGAATTTCTAAACCGGAGACTTTGCAATTTAATAGACAACTAATTAATATCTACACTGTCAAACGTCAAAATGTCAAAATTGTGTCAGTCGGGTGATACATAAATTAACATTTTTTTACTGAATTTAATTTTAAATAATATAAATAATAAAATATTTACTATGATTGATCGTTCTGTGTTATTTGATTTTTTATCTGACATTGTGTTTTTGCCGTCTGTTTTTAATAAATCCCAATTTACTGTAAACAAAAATTTGGTGATTATTTTAAAATAGATAATAATTAAATTAATTAAATTAAAGGTATTTTCATCATATTAATTAAATATAAAAATGAAATAATATATATAAAATTTAATTAAAAAATCTATATTCAACGCCTCTCGAATGAAATTTATTATCAGTTCGTTATGCAGTGTAATCAAATTGTAACACGTTGTGGAATGTGGGAATATCTTGGTGTACTTGCCAGCGCTTGCCAGTCGTGCAGAACATTTAGAAGCATGAAGTTTAAATTACTGTACTATATCAGCAAATGTTATAATAAACAAAGTGAAAAACTAAATTTAAAATCATCGATTAAGAACAAAAAAACAGAAACTCAACTAACACACGTCTCATAAAAATTAATTTCAAAAATCAACAAAACCAGAACACATCCAGATAAATCAAAAACGTGAATTACGCATGAATTGAACATATACATATTAAACTAAATATTTTAAGTAAACTTAAATAGACAAAAAGTGAACGTATGGATTATTTTGATGAGTAGTTAGACGTCCTTGTATATGTAGTAATAGGATTGGATGGCAAAAACGGACAATTATTTAAAATTTATTTAATCTTTATTATCGAGACGTTTCGGAAATTTAAACATTTTTCCTTCTTCAGTCGAAACTATAATGGAAACACACTTACAATAACAATTACAGCAAATTAGTATATTAAGCTGTAATTGTTATTGTAAGTGTGTTTCCATTATAGTTTCGACTGAAGAAGGAAAAATGTTTAAATTTCCGAAACGTCTCGATAATAAAGATTAAATAAATTTTAAATAATTGTTCGTTTATGCCATCCAATCCTATTACTAGTATGGATTATTTTTCAACAAAATTTCATTGAATGAAAACTAAAGCTTGGATATAAACATCCAACTGCTATAATAATATTTTATTAATCAAAAATCAAAATATATTGCCAAATCAAATACAAGCTATTGAGTATTCTGCATAAATATTACATGAGTATAACACTAATAAATGCTGATGAAACAGATTTATACAATGGGGGAACAATAATTTTCATCGGAGAATGAAATGAAAAATTAATCTTGAAAGCAATCAACCAATGGATAAATAATCTATCATTTAAATGAAGAAAAAACATCAAATTATCTATTATTGTTGTTATCTGTTAGAACACAACTTATAAATGCTGATTGAAAATATTGTGTGTTGAAACAATGGGGATGCTAATGAAATGGCTTTACTCATTTTAAAGTTTACCAAGTTTTAAGTTGGTGCTATTGATTGAAAAGATGAAATTAGAAATCATTATTAATTGATTTTGTACTTATTCTTTATTCGTATTAGAGATTTATCAAAATAAATCGTTGTATTCGTATTCTAATTAATATTCTGAAAAGTGATTGATCAATTCTTCTTGTTAAAAACATTTTTTTTTGTTTTATTATTTTAAAGTCAACTGGGTTGAAGAAATTTGAAATAAAATTCCAACCCTACAAGTTTCAATTTATTTATTAGTTCATATTTCTTTTTGTCATCTTGCACAATAAAAAATCATCTAAACAAATTTCCTACTAAGTTTAAATTTAAAAAATTGTATGTATTGATGCAAAATGTGGTGAAAATTTGAAATACCCAATCCGGTATTGATTTACATTAATATTTCTATCTGTTCATTTGCATAATAAAAGTGCATCAATAAATATTTTCTGCTGAATATTGAGCAACTTCCAAATTCCAACCTTAAGAGGCATTGATCTATTTTATAGATGTAATTAAGCCTGAGGCAGTGGCATTGGTGATATGTTATTCATCTGGTCTCCTTATGTATTAAGTGTTAATTTTGATTATTATGATGTTTACAATGTTAAAAATTGATATCTTCACTTATCATTTTTTAATTTTGGACTTATATATTCTTATATATTCTTATCGATTTTATTTTCAAGATTTCTTCCGATACTTTATTGAAAATATTTCTTACTGCTAATCCGGTTTTTCAATTTTTTCATATTTTTATCTTTCTGTTTCATATCTTTCTGATTGGCTTTGATGAAAAAAAAATGAAAAATCATTTCATATTCACCTTATACCTTTTCCCATGCAATGCATCCGTTTCATAGAAATTGTTTGATATTATTAATTTCTCCATCCGTGTAAGAGTTGAAATGCGAGATTTGCGTTTTTTTGTGGATCTTCTGCATACAAGAAATGTTTGCAAAGATTGAAGCACGAACCAATGTTGTTCGCGTGCAGCAGATGCAGCAGATGCAGAAGAGGACCTAAAATGCTCTAGGGCAGATCTCGGGTTATCTCTGATTCCTCGCCTAGTTTTTTATCAAATTTTACATGAAAAGTTTTGTTCTTTGATCTAAACCAGTCTTTTACTATCCTTTTTATGCCGTAATTTTCTAGCCTTAGAAAAATCCACAAATAGACCTAATGCGTGCATGTTTTTGTCTAGGCTGGTAAAACTCACCATATAGCCGAAGTATAATATTAGTTCCCTGAATATAATATCGCGCGCGTAAACATCCAGGTGGGGTTAAAAGCGCCCGCATGTGTTCATGTAATGGTCTGGTATCAACTCTATAAACTTTCACCAACCGCAACCCACATAATTGCGACGGTAAGTTGCGCCTTATATGGGCTTCTACACGCGGATCACTAAAAAATAAAATAAAAAACTAACTATTTGAAATAAAATAAAATTTTAAACTTACGTAAATGTACGCCCATTTCAAACACCTTACATATAACACGCTAAATAAGGAGGTAAGATATGGAGTTATGAACGCAATAATTTGTTAAGGCTACATTTTTACTAAAGTGTTATCGACATTTTTATTATAGAACATGCATTGCCGTTGTAAAATGTTTATTTATTTGATGACATTTGCATAGATCTTCGACTGTTTTATTTTAGAATTTTCCACTATTATCTGAATAAATGGTTTCCGGTGTACTATTATGTTGGAAGAATTTAATTGAATTCTCTGCTATTCCAATAGCGTTTTTGCTTACAATTTGATACGCTTAACCCTAGTTTACTAAAAGTATCAATTATTGTTAAAAACTTTGTTCCTGCTATTTGGAACGTATCTATGTGATTTGTTTCCATAGGTTGTGATGGAGTATCTGTTAAGATAATCGGTACTTTTTCGTACTTGCTTGAGTTACATAAATGACATTTAGTGATATAATTAAAAATGTATTTCTTCATATTTAGCCAATAATACCGTCTACTTAATTTTTCATGTTTCTAGATGTGTGTTCCTCATTATATATTATTATATATATTAATTTATTTCAATGTTCCTTTTCTCACATCGAATTAAGATTATGTATGCATTACAAAACCATTAAAACAGATTTTTGTTTTGTAAATAACAATAGTATTTCTTTTTAGGTTCACAATATTTTAATAGAAATTGATTGATTATTTCATTATTATTATCTTTTGGGATTTCGACCAAATATATAAAATGATTTTAGTTTATAAATAGTGGTTTATTAGGGTTGTTGAAAACTTCATTTACAATTATTTGCCTTGTTTTATTATTTATTATTTCATCAACTTCTTCAATTATTGATTTATTATGAATTGATGGGCCAACACTATTCGCTGGTTTGAGGAACCAGTCGTTAAAACAAATTGTCTTTCAATGTCCGGGTATAGTAATATTGGCTGATTCATTAAAATTCTTTTGCATGTTTCAAAACAATTAATAAATTCTTCATTATGTATAATTTGCTGATTTTTCTTTTAACACTTTGTCATCATGATTTTATTTCCTTTTTTGTGTTTGGAATAGGAAACTTTGAAATTGCATTAATTTTATCCGGATTTATTTTAACTTTTTCCGATGTTATTACGTGCCCTAAATAAGCTATTCCCGTTTCAAGAATGATTATCGTAATCTTTCTTTCTGCATTCAGAGATATTATTACCTGATTTTTTACAAGAATTACAAGAGATGGTTTTAGGATTAACTTAATAATTCTGGTTAAAATTATGAGTTTTGTTTCTCGCGTTAATGATATTTTTTCCTCTAAAACTTGATTTAACGCTGTTTCAATGGTTAGAGGGTTTCTCGCCCTTATTATATTCTTTTAAACCTGCTAAAAATGATTTTAGCGACATTAATTTTACATTATTATTTGCTGCATTAATACAATACATTAATGAGATAATAATAATGATTTTACATCTTGAACCTTTGAGCAAAATTGATATGGTGTTTCATTTTCTTGCTTCAATAACATTAGATCTCTTAAAACAGAATTTTCATCTTTTTGATAAAAAAAAGTTAGCCAATAATAATGGCCGTAATTGTAACCAATCTTTGGTTTCTCGAGTTCTACTAATTACTTTTGCTCGTCCTGTGAGTTTACTTTTAATACTCGTTATTAAAAACCGATTTAAAAATGTATCATCTTGGAAATTATAAAATTGATTTATAATTAAGTCACAAACAAGCATCTAAAAAATCTGAAATTGTTGCGGGTAAACCGTCCAAAGTTGGGATCGCCTTTAAAAACAGGGCTGAAATTCTGCCATGATATTTTTGTTATTTAAGTTTACAAATTATATCCCCAATTCGGATTGATCAATATGATTCTTGGAGATAATTACATATTTAAAATTACAATATTTAAAAACTTATGTTTGTATTTTCATTTTCCTAGTGTAAATATATATTCCTTTTTATAAAATTTTAGAGTCTCTAATAATTCACTTTTGACTGATGATCTGGACTAGAGGGTCGTTGCTAGCCAGTTGACGAGATTGAATCAGCATATGAAGATGATGTGTAGCTCAAGATACAACTAGGAGATGATCCTGGGAAGTAAGGAATATCCTTAGATTCCTTTTGATGATTAATTTTATTTTCATTCATTATTTATTTTCACTATTTTTTCACTTGCATATAAACTATTAAGATAGAACAATCGATTATTTTCACGATTGTTGGGCAAATCTACGGACTGCGCTAATTATGTTCAATCATAGGTTTCATAGTTTTTTAAAAAACACTTTGTTCTACTTACAAACAAATATTACTTAAACTTATTCTAATATTTCTTACATGAAATATTATTATTATATTAATTACTTATTTAACTCCGGTAGAAAAATTTGAGCTGTTGGGACTAGTTTGTGATGTGAAGAATCGAAACCGTGTGCATCGCTCAAGAACACATTAGAACATTTCTGATGTAGCCCGTAGTGTTTGGAGAAAACCCAGGTTTGTCGATTCGTTGTCGATTTTTGGAATTAGACATTCCACAAACGACATTACACCTTATTTTGCATTAAGATTTAAGTCTTAAGGCTTTTAAAGTTCAGTTAACACAAGAACTCAAGCCGATCGATTACCAAAAACGTCGTATCTTCGCTGATTTCATCGAAAAATCATCATCAGTGATAACGCCCATTTTCACCTCGGAATCTACGTTAATAAGCAGAATTGTCGCATTTGGTGCTCAGAAAATCCAAGAATAATTGTTAAAAATTCTTTGCATCCTCAACGTGTCACTGTTTGGTGCGGTTTTTGGGCTGGCTGAAAGATAGGTTCTATGTCAATGCTCCACAATCGATTTAAGACCTTAAAGATGGAATTCGTGAAGTTATCGAGGACATACAGCCGTAAATGTGCAAATTGCTCATGGAAAATTTCATTAAAAGAATCTGGTACTGCAACCGTAACCGTGGCGGCCATTTGACTGATATCGTTTTCAAATGTTAATGGCATGCCTTCCTCTTTTCAATGAAATAAACATTTATTGATTTCTCTTAAAAAATACCCGTTTTTTTTTTAAATATTAAATTGAATTGAATTCATAGTTGCGCAAATTATAACAAAAAAAAATTATGCATGTAAACGCATACATATTATAATATGTTTAGTATAATATGCTTAGTAACATTTGAAATAGTAACAATGGTTTATCTAGATTATTCAGTTGGTAGTGGCCATGCGGCTTTTCTTCATGCTGTTCTCTTTCTTATATTTGCTTGGGATACATATCCAGAGAGTACTGTGGTATGGGAATTATAACACCTCATCTTTTGATTCCTCCTCATTGATATTACATTACATGGATGGAGGTAAGAATTATTATTATCCAAAATCGTTACATGTCACATTACTATTATACCAAAAAAAAGCCTTTGTTGGAATGCGGCTTTTAATAATGTCTTCGTTCACGGTCTTTATTTGTTCAAACCTAGCGTTAAAATGAACGAGAAAATAAATTTTATTCTTGACAAAAACAAATTTTTATAAAAATTGATATCGCGCTAAAAAAAAAAACACCGTGCAAATTATAAGCTGACCGCAGAAATAAATGTTTTTAAAAATTACAATTAAGTTTTTATTACAAAATGAACAGGCTGATGCCTCAACATAGACTAATTTAAATTGTTATTCTTAAAGTATTTATATAAATTAAAAGTGTTTGGTAAGCTTAAATCTATGTGCAGGTAAACGGTTTTAATAATATTTCGAATAACATGTTGTTTGTCATTCTGCTGATCTTGCGTCTGGGTTGTTGAACTGGCGTTCATATAAATCCTCCATCCTTAGATTAGAATTCTGGGGTTTGGAACAGGATTTGGCGGTGCCACATCTGGATTAGGTCTTGCATCTATCTCGTTTTTAATCCATAGGTTTTTAGAATAATTGAAAACATAATATATTATGATGATGATGATAATTATAACATAAATAATAATTGTCCAGACACTGATGTTGTTGTAGTGTAAAGGCTCTTCCAATATTGCTTGGATCTTTTGGTCTTGCATGTTTAATGAGTTGTGGATGTTCTTTGTTTCGTCAAGATTAATTGAGTTTAATTTCATTCTCTTAAACTTAGGCATTGAGTTGATGTTTTCAATTTTAAACTCGATTGTAGGCAAATTAATGATATTGAATTTGCTTTTGGAGTTTTTATAACTTGGAATGCTAATATTTCCTATTTTAATTTCGCAGATAGAATTTGTTTTTAGAACATATGTTTCTTGAAGTGGTATGTTATCGTTGTTGTGGCCGCAAATTTGTGTAGCTACTACTTCATCTGGTAAAACGACAATCTATTTGCTGTAATTACCTAATTTTTGATTTTTTTATTCTCTATTAGGACTGGTACTTGTTGGCAGTTGGTAATGTTTTTCGAATACCGTAACATCTATATTTCGCATGGGGCTTCTTCTTCATGGATCCTTGTCGGGTATATGTCGTTGCAGATGAAATCTTCCGGCGTTATTTCTTGGCAATTAATGTCAAAAAACATTTAGTTTCTTTCATTTAGGATAAGGTATTTGGACTGCGGTAAGATAGTTTTGAATGTTTTGTTTTCAGGAATTGGTAATGAACATAAATGAAAATAGTTGTAGTTTTCATTTTCAACAATTGGAATTTCGATAATAAATATAATTTTATTCTCTTTACTGTAGCTTTTGATGTTAACAATTTTTTCAAATAATATCACGTTCTCTATTTTTGGATCGAAAGGTAACTTGTTTGTTAATAATTGGTTATCGATTAGTTTTATTTCCATTAATAGCTCGTTTGGTTCAATCATAGAATTATGAAAAATATTTAATTTAGAAAACGTGATGGCAGTTTCTATTCTTTCTAGAATCTCATTGATTACTTGATAAGACGTGATTACTTGAGATATTATGACATGTGTTAGAAAATAATCTTAGTTTTCAATATTTTTTAATTCGATTGTTTTTATAATGCTTTTAATTTGTAAAATTCGATATTGTAAATTTAATTAATTGTGAGCTAGAGTTTTGGTACTTTCTTTAAAAGTTTGTATCATTATCATCTAGGTTACCTGTTAATGATTTAATCACATTTCCAAGTCCATTTATAAGTCCTCGTTTTGTTCTACTATTATTCAGAGGGTTTATTTTATTTATTAACGTTGATTTTATGTTCTAATATATCAACTAACCGATATGAATTTTTTTTTTTTATTGTAATTAGATTTTGTTTTGTTAGTTTCAAATGCAATTTTTAACTTATTGAAATTTGTTTGAAGTGAGTGAAACTCTTTTATCACATTTGTTATACCGAATATTTGGATGCAAGACCAATGGTAATTTTTGATCTGTGCGTTACCTATTTTAAGTGGGTTGGAATTTAAGTTTCGGAATTTGGGTAAAGTTAATTCACCACTGCTGTAGGTGATGAACCTGTAACAAGAGTTGGTTCTCTTATTTTTTTTACGTGAATTATTTGTTTCTTGTTTTTATTTTGTTCGTTAGTAATTTCTAATCTATTCCTGTCTAAGACTTCTGTTATTTTATATGGTCCAAGAAATTTGTTATTTTTCTTGTTTCTAGATTGATAGATTTTGTTTATAAACTATTTGTCCTATATAAAATTCATTAGATTCTCCCTTTTCATTAGACCTTGATATTATTTTATGTTTGTTGTCTATAATCTTTTCAGTTACTTTTTGATAAACATGTTTTAATTTTTTTTTATGGTTTTCAACATAATCATTGTAGAAGGAAATTAGTGCAAAAATTTCGTTTGGACTCCTTGATTGGGTATGACCAAAAGTTAGTTCGAAAGGTGTGAAGTTAGTTAAACTATATATTGAGCTATTATATCCTATGATAGCATAATCCATTAAATTGTTATCATTTGGGTAATTTTCTTTTAGTAAACGAAGATGATCGATAAGGGTTGAATGGAATCTTTTTATGATACCATTAGATTCATGGTGAGCCGTTGTAGTAAAATGTACGTTGACTTTGTGTAATTTTAATATTTCTTTCACCATTTCATTATAAAATTTCTTCCCATTATTAACTACTATTTTTTCTGGTTTTCCAAATGATGTAAAGTATTTTATCAAAGCTTCACTGATAGCTGCTTTTCCTATAATTGGTTGAACTTGCGCAAATTTTGCAAAAAAATCTATTAAAGTTGGGTAATTATAGTTATTGTAAATCAACACATCAATGTGTGTTTTCAGTTAGGCTTTGAAGCTGTTTCTGTGAGCATTAGCGGAGTATAAGGGGATTTTCGTGCATATTTTGTTCTTTGACAAATATCGCATACATTAATAAATTTTGTTACTGCCATTTTCATGTTTATCCAATACTAGTTTTGTTTGAGATATTTGATGGTTTCATTTATCCCTCTGTGGTTTGCTAAGTCTTCATAGTGATTTTTGATTAACAAAATCCGTTCTTCTGTATCAGTAATCGTATTCACTTTTTTTAAACATCGTATTAATGTAGGGCCTATTTTGGAGAAATGCTCTAAGTATACTCTAGAAAAATATTGATATAATTCTTTTTTGTAAAAATGCAAATGATATGTTTTTTTTTTAAATAGTATAATCTCATAGAAATTGTAAAATTAGATTTGAATTGTTTGTACTAGGGTTTTAAGGTAATTATTTTATGGTGTTCATAATTTTCTTGGCTGACATATAATTTATCATTTTTTGAATGCTTTAATTTACTGGCATTTATTGTAAATTGTTCTTATCATGGGCATTTATGGTGCTTGTCGACGGGTGATTAGTTGAATTAAGCGTTGATAATATTGAAATTAAAAACGATTGTATACTAGTTAAGATTTTAAATACAAAAAATAATGTTCCACGTCTTTATTCAATACATTTTACATATGTATATGAAAGGGCGAAGTTCAGCTTATTTGCTGCTCTTCCATTTAATCCTTAAATTTTACATAAAATTTATATTATACTAAATTAATGTCCGCTCTGCAGCAACTACAGCTTCCCCATGTTTTCAATACTATTATAAATCCAGGTGTGATTTCGATTTATATGATAATATTCACTATACTTTCCAATTCTTATAATTTTATCGAATAAAATATTTTATGTCAAATAAATGTTATTGTTGACGGATTGAACATGAACCGTTAAATACGCCCCGACCCACAAGAAGTTATTTTGTACTTATACTAAACGAAAATGTATAAAACAACCTGTGGAAAAAATACTTTATGCAAAGTACCTGCTAGTATAGCAAAATATTTATTTGTCAGAACCGCATTTTGTCACAGTTCTGCAACCCTTATGGTAAATTCTGGTGCTCATTTAATAAGCATAAGGGTGCGTTTATGCTGCACATCGCCGGCGCTGCTCGCCAAGATTGGCGCTGCCCGCTGCTCGCACATCGCCATTCAGCAGCATAAATGCACATCGCCGCGCTGCTCGCACCACGCCGTTATTTAATTACTGTCGACTTTTATTTTACTAATCAAATATAACTGTAATAAAATTATTAATATAAGTCATATTATTGAGTTAAAATTATTTATTGAATTAAGCAGTATAAAAAAATAACTTAATTAACAAAAAAAAATGTAAATTTCTGGCGCATTTGGACCTTCCTTCGACGAAAAACAAACCAAATAATTAATAGAACACGCTTGTAAATGCTCCAGTTGCACCATCATGTAGTACATGTGTGCATAAAACAGTTTAAAAAAAATTATCTTTACCAAACGAATCGTAATAGTTTGTAAACTTCTAGCTTTTGCGACGGTATGATCTCAAAACAAACAAACAGAATTATTACACAACAGTTTGCAAGAAAACATTTCTTTAAATAAATTAAATAGAAGAACAACATAATTTAAAGAGACTAGTAATTTTATATAAGGTAATTAATTTAAATTGCAAGTCAAAGTTTTATTTAATTTAAAATTGTGATAATCGATCGGTATTTGTTTTAATAAAATATTACTATAATGAAATTATTAATATCAAAATATTAAATTAAAATAATTAATTACTATGCCACTTCAGTAAAAATACAAACATTTCTTTAACAATTTCCTGCTTAATGCGGATTTATTTTAATTAAATTCTTCATAAAATTATTGTAAACGCAACAAAGTTTTCATAAATTAACACAATACATGCAATTAAAACTTCATTCTTCGAAATTGCATATAACCGCAACACGGTTTGAAGTAACATACTAATTAATTAAACTAATTAAATAAGTTCGATAATATAAATTACATTATGTTAACGTCTCACAAAACTGGCACTAAACGGACCAATCAGAGCGCTAGTTTGAAGATGTACGGCGATGGTCCGATTATAAAAAACTAACTATTTTGTTCACATCGCAGTGGCGAGGAATGTGGCGAGCAGCGCGGCGATGTGCGAGGTGCAGAATAAATGCTCTCATAAGATTATATAGGTTTGTTTCATCATCGCCACAACATCCCAGCGCCAATCTTGGCGAGCAGCGCCGGCGATGTGCAGCATAAACGCACCCTAAGAAAACATGGAGGATGGCGCACAAGTGCAACAGCAAAGAGAGAGATTGATGAATCTTTCTAAAACAAAAGAAATGCATCAGAAAAAATTCTTACAGTAACTGTAGCCGCTAACACCGACAATAGCAAGATAGGATTTTGGTAATAAAAACCTGTCGAAAATTAAACACTTCTTCGTTGAATGTACGTTTAATAATTAATCAAATAAATGCAAGTTACATATTTATATACGTGCTAATCGCACTTGCTGTATCAGCATCTTACAAAACAAAGACAGAGGTGACTTTAGTGCACGTGCATAAATGCAAACGCAGCTTATCTTAATGTAACTAATATAACTAGCACCGATACGCGTCAAGAAATAATGCAGTAGGAGGCTCAACCTATACTAAATCAATTGCCATCCACGTCAGGTACCAGTGGAGCAAGGTATTTCAATAGAAAATAACTGCGCCAATGTTAACATTCCTTGCTCAACGAACGGGGATAACCATTAAGCCTATACCAACCGCTGCCTTGATTTCTCGTATTGTAGTCAAAGCAGTTACTTTGGCGTCATTCCTATTTTCACACATAATTTGATAATTTATTTATTTTTTCACTAGTACATTTGATTCATTAAAAGTTACATGATTAATTTCTGATTAATTATAATCTAATAATGATCTATTATATAATGAATGTAGATTTAATTAAAAAGTTTATATATGAAAAAGAAATATGTTCATTTAAAATAAATGAAATTATTAATTTATTTGAAAGATGTATAAAACAAAAATATTTTCTTTATAACAATAAATTCTCATCAAAGTTATGGTTTACCAATGGAGTCCAATATCACCTCTTTTGGCTAATATTTTTATGGAAAACTTAGAAGAACAAATATTAAATTTTATTTCTAAAAACAATATAAAATTTTGGTATCGATACCTAGATGATGTAAATTTTAAAATTATAAAACAATAAAATTTAAATTAGAAGTTGAAAAAACCAAAAAATAAATTTTTTATACGTAACTATTTTACAAAATCTAGAAGGAAAATTCAATTTCAAAATTTATAGAAAACAAACATATTCAAATACAAAAAATTCGTTTCACCCAATTAATCATAAATTATCAACTTTTAATAGTTTATGTCACAGAGCTCTTTTAATTCCACTAAATAATCAAAATTTTAATGATGAAATAAATATAACAAAACAAATTGTAATAAATAATCGCTATAAAGAATCAACTATTTATAAAATTTTAAGTAAAAAACAATATAAAATTTACATAAATCAAATATATCCATTTAAGAAAGAAATAAGAAATATTGCTCAATAACATATTTTGGCAACTTAACTGATAAAATTTCTAAATATTTAAACAAAAACTGCCAAATTACTGTTGCATTTAAAACGCATATGAATTTCAAATCAAAATTAAGAAATGCTAATGAAAATACAGATATTTTGAGTAAAGGTGGAATTTATAAACTACATTGTAGTAATTACACAACACAATATATGTATATTGGACAAACCATGAGAAACATTGATATTAGATATTAAGATCACATAAGAGCTTTAAAATATAAAGATTTATAAAAAATTTGCAAAACATTTAATTATAACTAAACATACAATTTTGAACCAAAAAGCCTCATTATATATTCTACACATTTCGAATAAAAATTTAACCTTTTTGGAAAGCTTAGAATTTAAAAAAACTTTTAAAAAATCCATATTATATAGTAGTTAATGAACAATTAGATATTTACAATTCACCTTTATTAGAAATTTAAAAAAAAAATGTAAATATTTAATATTATATATTTGAAATATGGATAGCGGGAAAAAAATGATAATTCATTGAAACATGTTACAATAATAAATCAAATATTAAATAAAATCTTTAGTTAATAATGTCTACAATAAAGTGTTTCTATAAATTAAATAAAGAAAATATAAAATCTATTAATTAATTATACCTTATTACTATCATCCTATTTATACCTACTTCCGATTGAACCTTGAAGTGCGCTGACACCGCATATTATTATTATCAGCAGTGTTTATAAACGGTGCTGGAGTAATGTGCCTTACCAGCAAGGTTATACGGTAAAGGTCGGTAGTTGCACTTGGTTGCATCACACCTCCCTTTTTAAGAGATTGATCTTTCCTTATTATTTATGGGAAGATTAATCTAACAATTTAACTTCAATCAAAGATAACATATATACAAGTAAGCTAATGTAGCTCACTGTATTTATAATGCAGTGTCGGCGACATTGAAAAATGAAATGGAATTTGCTGTGCTTTGTTTGCAGAACATTGAATTGTCATAATGACCTGCTTTTACAAATAAACAGTTTACATTCGCTAATTTAATCTTAACACTTTTACTGTCTTTCATAGTAAAGTTCTAGTCTGTTTTATATACGGTCACTTGCTTATTCTGTTTATTTTCTATCGTACAATAATCACTCACTTTTTATTACCTTAAATGGTCCATTGTTCTATGGATATATATAACTTTTTTCTAGCTTCGTTAGTTATCAATACCTCTCCTGGTTTTACATTAATATTACTCGCGATTTTGTTACAATTTTTTTTTTACATTAGCTTTATTTATAAATTCTACTACACATTTATTTGTCGTTTGCAGTCGTTTACCATTTACTGTGGTTGAGAATGGACCGATTGTATGGATACATACTACATCAAAAGCTTGTGGTTTGGCGTCATCACCATTGGTTCAACATGTTATATTTTATTTTTATTTGTTTGACATTTTCACAGGTTTTTGCGAATTTAGCAACCTCCCGAGACATATTTTTCCACCTGTAATTTAATCTTAATTTCTTTAGCAATTTCTTCTGTCCTTAATGTCCTCCTGTAACAGGGTCTTCATGGATTTTTTTTACTTTGCTCGTTTCTTTTTAAAGTACTTAATTATGTTGACAGTTTATTAAGTAAGTAAGAATTTTATTATTAATATTATTACATATGTACATTAAACTAAAAATTAATTATAAAACTATGTCTAGCAACAAATTAAAATTAAGATAAAATGAATATATATATATATTTAATGTATAAAATAAAATAATAAAAAAATGGTTTCGTCCCTCTCTCATCGTCCTGAGGTTTGTGGGTATTTGTTCCCGTCTCAGGCTATTGGTATTGAAGGCTTGTTTGAGTTGTTCTCTTTATTTATTTAATTTATATTTTGTCGTGTAGTAGCATGTGTTTTATTTTTAATTTAAATGGTATGTAATTAAGACTTTTTATAAATGTTGGCAGATTATTGTATTGCTTTGTAGTTTCTGTTGTTAGTGTCTGTCTGCATTTAACAGTTGTATATTTTGTAGTCCTTATGTGCGATTTTCTTCTTGTTTGGTGGTTGTGTATTTCTTTGTTTGACTGTATTTTTATATTGGTTTTTATCATTTTGTGATTTATTTTATATAGCAATAGTATATTGTTCAAGTCTATCATCTTATTTATATTTAATTCTTCCTTGTATAGTTCAGTTGAAGGTGTTTTTCTGTCCAGTGTGTATAGAATTTTGATTAATTTATTTTGTTGTCTTTGTAGTTTGTTTATGTTTTTTTTGGTTGTGTTTTCCCAGATATGGTTTAGGTACTTGTTATGTGATGCAAATATTGCATGATGAACTGATTTTTTTGAGTTTTTTGGTAGGTAATTTCGTATTTTTGTTACAGCCGCTATTGCTGAAGATTTTTTTTTCACAAGTTTGTTTATGTGAGCATCCCATTTCAGGTTTTCTTGAATAGTCAGACCCAGGTAATTCACTTCTTTTATTTGTCTTATAGTTTTGCCATTTATTGTTATTGTTATAGGGGTTTCCTGTTTGTTGTTAAAAATCATGTATTCTGTTTTTGTCTCGTTGATAGTAAGTAAGTTGTTGTAATACCATGTTTCTAAGGTTTTAACGTCTTCTTTAATGATCTTTTCTAATTCTATATTTTCTTTTCCCGAATATATAATGCATGTGTCATCAGCATACATATAGAGTGTTCCATGTAATGTAAGTTCTAAAATATTATTCGTGTATAGTATATATAGTGTCGGTGGCAATATTCCTCCTTGTGGTATGCCGTAATCAGCCTGTAGTGGTTTGCTTTCTGTAGAGTTTACTTTTGTTTTTTGTGGTCTGTTTTTAAGGTATGTGTCTATTAGGTTTAGTTCTTTACCCTTTATTCCAATTGCTTCCAGTTTTTTAATAAGTTTTGTTTTGGATATGGTATCAAATGCCTTTTTCATGTCGATGTACATTGCTACTACAGTTTCTTTTTGGTCCACTTTACGCTTTATATGGTCTATGAGATCATATGCAGCTGTTTGTGTTCCAGAATTTTGTTGAAACGTATACTGTTGTTTGAATATTATGTTGTTATTGTTTATGTGTTCAGTTAGTCTGGTATGAATCACTTTTTCTAGTATTTTATTTAGTGTTGATAGTAGTGATATAGGTCGATAATTTTCTGGTTTTGTTTTATCTTCTTTTTTATGTATAGGCACTATTATTGTTTGTTTCATGTAGCATGGGTAGATACCTGTTTCGATAACTTTATTTATTATGTTCACCAATATTGGTGTTAGAATGGTTTTGTTTTGTTTTATTATGTTGTTTGTAATTTTATCAAAACCTGGTGTTTTGTTGTCTTTCAATTTTATGATTATTTTATTTATTTCTTCTTGCGATGTGCAATCAAAGTGAATGTTGTTTATTTTTCTTTTTATTGTTGTAGTTTTTGATTCTTCATTTGTTCTTGAGAGTTGTTTTTCTGCTAGTTTTTTTCCAATATTTGTAAAATATTCATTTATTTCATTTGCTATTTCCATTGGTATTTTAGTTGTTGTTCCATTTTCTTTTAATATTTGTTCAATGTTTATTTGTTTAGAAATCTTTTTGTTAAGCTGTTTGTTTATTAAATCCCATAGTTTTGTGGGGTTATCTTTGTTTGATTGAAACTTGTTTTTATAATACAGTATTTTGGTATTCTTTATGTTGTATAACGTTTTCTTTTTTTGTTTGCAGTATTCGTTTTTTATTGTTTCGTTGTTTGGGTTTCTAAGGTGTTTTTTGTGAAGTTTGTTTCTTTTTTTAATGTTGTCTAAGACTTCTGTATTGATCCATGGGCTTTGTTCTGTTCTTTTAAACCTCTTTGTAGTTTGGTTACTTTCTATAATTTGTTGTAGTTTTTTTGACAGGTTTTCAAAGCTATCTATTTCTTTTGTGTTCATGTTGTTAATTTCTTTAGTTATTTTGTTGTGATCTGTAAAAATATGTTCAAAATATTCATATTTTTGTTTATTAGTTTTTTGCTTTGTTTTTATTTTGGTTATTAATTCGCAGTGATCAGATATATTTGATGGAATTATTGTTAGATCTTCTATTTCTTGTTTATTATTTGTTATAACATGGTCTAGTATAGAGTTTTTTCCATTTGGGTTAGGGTTTTTTCTTGTGTAATATTGTATTGATGTTTTGTTTACTATTTTGTAACCATGTTCTAATAATATGTTTTTATATTCTCGTGTCTCGTTATCGTTTTCTGCAATATTGACGTTTAAATCGCCTATTATTATTTGTGGTTTCTTCCTGTTGATGATATTGTTTTTTAGTGTCGTTTTAAGATCTCTGAAGTTTATTCGTGGAGGTTTGTAGATTAGGGTAATTGCTGTATTTTCTTCTTTTAGTTGTATTGTTAATATTTGTATATCTTTTATTGTTTTATTTGTTATTAATTTATATTCCGTATCTTTTTTAATATAAAGCGCAATTCCAGCTCCTTTGGTGCTTCTTGAATTATATTCTGCATTGTAATTATCTAGTCTATAAAAGTCTTGGTTATATGGTTTTAGCCAGGTTTCTGTTATTGCAATTATTGTGGGTTTATTATATATTGTAGGAATGAGTTCTATTTCTTCAAATTTGTTTTTTATACTTCTGGCATTATGTAAATATATTGAATACATTTTGAATTGTTTTATATGATTTTTTTTTTCTTTTAATTTAGGTTTTCTATTTTAGCTTTTCAATGTCAGAAACGTTTTTAATTTTAATTTTTGTACTTTTATCGGTTTTTCTTATGTATATGTTCCCATCTCTGGTCCATAAATATTTGTATTGAGACTCTTTTTTTTTTGTTCTCTTGCTTTAAAGAACAGCATGTTTGTATGTGCTGTTAGTTGTTCGTTTATGTATATTTCGTTGGATTTTCCTTTCAAATCACATTCTATTGTAGTAATTGATCCAATATATTTTTTTTTTAATATTATCATTTTCAGTTTATTGCTTTATTTAATTCATATATGTCAAGATGCAGCCATGTTCTCTAGCTGAAACAATATTTTTTCTAAAAAAAAATTATCATTAATAGTTTAAACTTCTATTTCAGATCTGAATTTTCTTTGCGCTCCTATATTTATTCTTAGATAATTGGGATAATATTTAAACTTTACAAAAGGCGATATACTTATCAATACTGTCATATAAATTAATAAAGAAAATTTTAATTATTTTTGTTCTACAACTTTGCTAAAATTTGTTTATTTTTATTTGTGACGGATTGTACTTTTCTTATATGTACTAGATTTTAAAATAATATTCTTCTAACTTTATTCTAGTCAGTTTAGATAAAGAATATTTTAATAAAACAAATGAGTGGTTTGTGGTTTGTTTTTACAGTACATTTTCTTTCATACAAATATGGTTTACAATGTTTTATTGCTAAATCTTTTTTAATAGTAGCTTTGTTTGCTTCACATGCTCTCTTTAGGCCCCTTTCACACGTAGATTCCGTCGTATTTTTAAAAATATCAGATAAAACATTAAAAACTTAAATATAACATTCTACAATAAATAAGAAATTTACAGTCTTAAATAGTATAAAACTAAGCTGTATAATATGATTACATTTATATTAATATTTAATCTTCATCAGAAGATGAAGAGTTTGTTGAGCTTTTTGAGTAGATTTTGCTATTTAAATCTTTAATTAGTTTAGGAGTGATTTTAAAGATGTAGCAATTTCCGGTAGCAGCTATTAAATTTTTTGTTAACAGAATCCCTTCCAACGTATCAGTTTTTAAAGAATTTCTAATATTTGTTTTATTAAGATTTACTTGTGAAAATACTCTTTCCACATTTGCACTGGAATGTGGAAGGCAAAGTAAATTAAAAACAAAGTTAACAAGTAGCCCAAATTTTGACTTACCCTCACCACAGTAAATTTTTGAATTTTTTTCCCAAAACTCAACTCAACATAGTCATCTTCATTTAGATTAAATTCAACAAAATTAATATTGCGTAACATACGCCATTCATTATCAAGTGCTTGCAAATTATCGTTACTTACTAAATTTGGAAAAAGTATTGCTACGTCGGATATAGTTTTATTAATTTTGTTTATAACATTGCTCGGATCAATAAATTGAAATTTAGCAAAAATTGAATTTTTTAATGGAAATCTTGATAAAATTTGTTTCAAACTCTCTATATAACAGTCGAAACATTTTAACTTAATGTTATTTAAAATAATTTGATCACAAGAACTGCAATTAATGTAAACACCAAAATACATATTCTCAATTTGTAAAAAAATACGAGGGTTTCTTATGTCAATATTATATATAATATTGTTTTTTAAAAGATCTTCTTTAATGTAGCATTCCATAATCGTTTTTACAATATTTGTTATTTCTTTGTAGAGAAGATGGATTTTTGGTTTCTCGCTTTGCATAAGCGTATTTAATTTGATAAAAAATGGCAAAACAAATGATAAAAAGTCTAAATATAACTTGGTTTCTGGCATTTGAAGCTTTTGCAATATAGAAGTTGCCTGTAAACTGTTTTGTGTTGATTGGTCTATAAAATATAGCTTTAAAGCATCATATTGTGTAAGTATTCTTTTTACAACAGCTTCAAGTGACAGCCACCTTGTTGCCGCAGGATGTAGCATTTTAACTGGGGATGAATTAGTAAATTCTTGAAACTGCTTTAATTCACCGGGTCTTTTAGGGCTATTTGAAAAGTAATTATAAATGTCCCTAGTCAACTTTTCTACTTCCTGTGGCAACTTTTCACACGCGTACGAGGCGCATAGAGGGAAGCTATGACATATACACTTCATTATAAATATGTTGGGAATAGCTTCCTTTAATCTGCTAACAACAGAGTTTTGCACTCTCATCATATTATTAGCTCCGTCAGAAGCAAAACCAATGCAGTTGGTCTCATACATAATTTTATGCAGTCTGAAAAAGCTAATAATGTGTTCAAATAAAGCAGCTCCGGTTGCTTCTTGTATTGGAATTAGAGCCAGAAAAAAGTCTTTAACTTTTTCATTATTGCAGTTAATTCTGACAACTAACCCTACATTTTTCATTGTCGACCGGTCAGTCGACTCATCCGCAATTATACTAAATTTGTTTGCATTCATTAAAAATACAAGTCTCTGCCTTTCAGAAACCGCAGTAACATTAGTAATAATTCATTTAACTTTTGTTCGGCCACATTTAATTTTTTTAGCAATTTCATAGTCACTACAAGTTGCACGGATTAAATCAGGAAAATGATCCATTAGCTTAAAAGGCAAATTATGTTCGGCAATAAAACTTGCCATTTGTAAAGTTACTTCTTTGGCTTTGACCTCAATATTGACTTCATTACTTTTATTGCTAAACATTTCCAAAATAGATCTTTGGTTGCAAAGTTTTTGGGAGTTTGCCTTATGTTTTAAAGTTTCTCCATGTTTAACAAGGTCTGCTTTGCCATGGCTTATATTTATCTCACTTGAACAAAACATGCACCTGAAAAATATTTTTTTGCTAATAAAAAAATAGTAACAATAACTAATAAATTTTTATTACATATACAAATACAACTAATTAAGTGATGAATCATTTTTTTTAGCATTTTAATTTCATCGTTCTATTACTACTGAATTGATCAGTATTTATAATAATATGCTACATGCATACTTTTTTAGAGTCTCCCGTTAACAAAAATATAAAAATATTTAAAAAAGTCAGTTAATCAATTATTTGTAATAATACAATCATAGTTTGTATTATGTAAATATAATTAATAATATAAAAAATATAAACTTGATAAATATAAAAACAGCTTATAATAAAACCATAAAACTTACCAGCCAATAGCCGGCCCTTTCCTACTTGCAGTTATCCACTGAATATCAGCTTCCCATTCTTTCTTATATTTTTGTACATATAGCTTTTGTTTTTTTCTTTTTAGGAGTATCACTAATATTACTATTAGTACTATCATCACTACTATAATTAGACAACCGAGACGTAGACGCAGACATGTTTAATTAAATAAATAAAACGTACGTACGGTTCGGACTGACTGCGTGTAACGTAATAAACATATAGAAAAGAATCATAAGATTCAATTCCTAGAAAACCCGGTGATTCCCCGACGAACACACCGGTGATTCCCCGACGGACACAACTGCGTGCGAGCGTGCGCCAAGCAGTATTCATCATCATTGCCACCACGGTATCCAAATAATGTTTATTTTTTTATTATTTTAATTTATATTTTTTTAACTTTTGCTCAAATTTGATCAAGTTTTAAAAAATCGTGATATTCTGTATACAAATCGTGAGATCGTGAGATTCGAAGCAATATCGTGAGAAATCACGATAAATCGTGAAATCTGGCACCCCTGGTCTCAATGTGCGCCGACATATACAAGGTCAATCTCTTACGTTTTATGTTTATGTTTTCATATTCCTAAACTGCTTTAATGTTTTAAAAATATTAAAATGTATTCAATTTAAAATTCTTTAATAAAAATAAGTAATAAAAATTACTTATATTAAATATTAATTGTAGAAACAATAAAAAATGTAACTAATATTTTCTTTGTAATTTTATTGAATATCTTTATATGTATTCATTTTATTTATTAATAATTTAAATATTCTACTTAAATATTTTTCTTTATTTTAAGCAAACTAGTTTCGCAAACTAAATTTGCATTATCAATGCTATTTATAATTAATCAATCAATTATAAATAATGCAAATTTAATTTGCAAAACAAGTTTGCTTAAAATTAAAAAAAATGTTTAAGTAGAATATTTTAATTATTAATAAATAAAATGAAAATAAAACATATATTATTATTTTTGTTAATATTTTGTATTAGTTTCTACAATTATATAAATAAAGAAAATCAATATGGGTAAATTAATAAACTCGCCGCCTATGGTATGAGAAGCCGTCGCTTGAAAAAGAATCCGCGTCTGAAAAGCTACATATAACGTAATGTATAGCGTGAAACTCAGATTCGGAATCGCTGGAGAATCCAGACAGAATCCAGACAGAATCGCGATTCGGAATTCACGTCTGAAAGGTCCCATTTAAACGCATGTATCACCGGAATCCGAGATTCTGAATCTGGGATTCCGAATCTACGTGTGAAAGGGGCCTTAGATTCATCTGTTGTTAAATATGAATTCTTTATCGAAATTTGAATATTGCAGTATTTGTGGTAACAGCAAAGATTTTTTAAATTTTTTTAATGACTTGGTACCCATTATCCCAAATCAATTTACTGTTTTTTTTGTCAACTTGTTAATCGGTTTTGTTATGGCTGCAAACATTTTTATAAAACGTCTGTAATAATTGCAAAAAGCAACAACACGTTTTACTTCGTCTGCGACTGGTTTTTAAACCAAATGGTAACCTGCTGAATCAGTAAGATCACACGTGAGTTTTCTTCTAATGGAATTTTATGAAATTCAGATGTTAAATCTAATACAAAAAACTATTTCGCTCATCTTATCCATTACTAACCGCCACTTCTTCTAGCCATTGGATGATTTTTTAGGTACAAGTAGTATAGGATTGTTATACTCCGACATCTTCTTCTTAGGGTGCTGTCTCCAGACGGAGGTTAGCTATCATTATGACAATTCTCACATTTGATGCAGCAGCTCAATATCGCATAACTTCGTCATTTGTCCATGATATTTTTAACATGCGCCGATAGACCTCTAATTTAAATGCCTCTATCTTTTTGATGTAATTTTTCTTAAGCGTTCATGCCTCCACACCATATAACAAAATTGAAAAAATATAACATCTCACGGTGTGTGTTCTTAGCTTTAGACTTAAATTGCAATTTGCAAGGAGTTGTTTCATAATAAAAAAAGCAGCTTTTTCGATCTCGATTCTTTTATTTTCTTTGATTGTTGTTGTCGTCTTTAAACCAGGTGCCCAGATACTGGTATCTCCTTACTCTATCGATATAGTTGGTGTCTATAGTCAAGCCTGGGATATTATTGTTATACGTTTTGGTCACAATCATATATTTAGTTTTTTTTTTAATTTAGTTTTAATCTGTAATTGTTCGATACAGTATTGATTTCTTGGAGCATGTTTTGAAGATCTATGATACTGGTTACCAAAAATTGTTAATCGTTATTCTATTGATTATTACGCCACTAGAACTTTCTGTCATAATTTCTTTAAAAATACATTCTGCGAACATATTAAACAAGATAGAGGATAGTATGCAACCTTGCCAACACCTCTTTGAATTTCAATCTCTTTGGATTGCTGTGGATCAACGTTTATTACAGCTTTCTGGTTCCAATATAAATGTTTAATTATACGGATATCGTTCGAATCAAGGCCTTTTTCTTCTAGGATGTTCATCATTTTGTCGTGTCGTAATTTATTAAATGCCTTTTCGTAGTCAATAGTTAGCGTCTGAAGGTCGCGCTTATCTGAGTATGTCGCGTGTAAGGCATTTTTTAAATCTGCCCACTTTGAAATGTTGTAAGATGAAATATGTAATGCGGCATCGCTATTTATTTTATTCTTAATAGTTTTTAATAGAAAAACGTTCTGAAAGCTTCCATAATAAAACCCCCCTGCGGGAGGGAGTGGTGCAAAAGAATACTTCCGCTAGCCCCTTTGCTGATCGTAAATGGCGACCAATAGGGGAGGAGATAAACGTTAAAAAACCCACCGTTCGTCTGGGACAAGACAAATTTATTTGTGAGTTAATTTTTGACAAAATTTACCGAACATCTTGTAAAACTCACCTGCGTGTTTGCCGTGCGCGTTGACCCGAAAGCCAGGAAAAGAGGATCCTGCTAGTTGAGGGGCTAATACTCAGGTTTAAAAGAGTGTTAGTTCCAACACACTGCTTTGGCCTTAGCTTCTGGTAAAACGGGACGTTAAACCTAACCCAATTTTAATCAATCGGCTTGTTTTGTTTAACGTTAGAGTGAGGAGTTATTTATGTGGTGATAGATGAAAGGTTCATACTGTACTACGGTTGGAGCCCGATAGTATTCTTTGTGTTCGCGGAAGTCTTTCATTTACATCTATGAAACATATATCGCTTGATTAGCCCTGGCGACTGCATCAGTTTGTGTTGTAGCGTTCCATGTGTGGCTCCGTGGTGGGTGGGGAGATTGAACGATGAAATTGACGGAGTTTATTATGGTAGATTCTAAACCTCCAACCAAACGATCTCGCTCGTTTAAGTACGAGAGAGCTAAAGAAGATAGTATGAGTACAAGTAGAAAGTTTGTTAGGTATTTAATTGTTAAATGTTCTGAAAATGGCCAGAGTCTAAAGGAGGTATCTCCCTTCTTAATTCATAGGACCATTTCCAATATTATAAACAGAACCTTAAAATCGTGTAAGAAGTTAAGAGACGGTACTTTGCTTATTGAAGTAAAAGACAAAATGAAGAGCAGTAAAATGCAGTAATGCACGTCGTTAGGTAATATTGCGGTGCCAGTTGAGCCGCATAAATCCTTAAATATTTCTAAGGGAGTTATTTCATGGTATGAGTTGTTATACACAACTGTTGACGAATGCAAACAAGAACTGGCTTTTTAACTCGTAGAAAGGATGGCGAGGTTAGAGATACAACATCTATGATTTTAACATTCGATTCCGAACGGCTCCCAGATGAAGTTAAGGTAGCATATGTTACTCGCCCGGTCCGCCCGTTTATTCCTAACCCAATGAGGTGTTTCCAATGCGAACGTTTTGGACACACTGCAGTTAGGTGTCCAGGTGTTGCAACATGTGCAAAATGCAGTAAGGAGAAACATGACCCCGATCCATTCAAAAGTTCACCTTTATGTGTGAATTGTGGTGGTAAGCATCCTGTCTATTCCCGAGATTGTCCAAAAATGAAAGAGGAAAGGAAGATAGCCGAGATCAGAATAACAGACAAACTCTCTTACTTCGATGCTCAAAAGAGCAATTACGGCTTCTACTTTTTCTAGTTCGTTTGCTGCAGTTGTTGAAACGCCTATTGTTCAACAACCACCAATTATGAAATTTACTGCTATTGCAGAAACTTCTTTAAATATAGACAAGGACTCTAATGTGAAGGGTCAAAAACCGATTGCGGGCCCATCAGGCTCAAAACCAAAACTGACCACGGCCCAATCCGGTCCAAGGTCACAACGAGTGGGACTTCAAGCAAAACCTACCCCCCTGCGGGAGGGGGTGGCGCAAAAGAATACTTCCGCTAGTCCCTTTGCTGGTCGTAAAAGGCGACCAATAGGCGAGGAGATAACCTCGTTAAAAAACCCACAGTTCGTCTGGGACAAGTCAAACTTATTTGTGAGTTTATTTTTGACAATTTTCACATAACACCTTGTGTAACTCACCTGCGTGTTTGCCGTGCGCGGTGACCCGAAAGTCAGGAAAAGGGGATCCTGGTAGTTGAGGGGCTAATACTCAGGTTTAAAAGAGTATTAGTTCCAACACACTGCTTTGGCCCTAGCTTCTGGTAAAACGGGAGGTTAAACCTAACCCAGTTTTAACCAATCGGCTCGTTATCTAACTTAAGGGTGAGGAATTATTTATGTGGTGATCGATGAAAGGTTCACAATGTGCTACGGTTGGTTCCCGATAGTATTCTTTGTGTTCGCGGAAGTCTTTCATTTACATCTTTGAAACCTATATCGCTTGATTAGCCCTGGCGACTGCATTAGTTTGTGATGTAGCGTCCCATATGTGGCTCCGTGGTGGGTGGGGAGATTGAGCGATGAAGTTGACGGAGTTTATTATGGTAGATTCTAAACCTCCAACCAAACGATCTCGCCCGTTTACGGACGAGAGAGCTAATGAAGATAGAAATAGTACAAGCAGAAAGTTTGTTAGATATTTGATTGTTAAATGTTCTGAAAATGGCCAGAGTCTAAAGGAGGTTTCTCCCTTCTTAATTCATAGGACCATTTCCAATATTATTAATGGAACTTTAAATTCATGTAAGAAGTTAAGAGACGGTACCTTGCTTATTGAAGTAAAAGATAAATTGCAGAGCAGTAAAATGCAGGAATGCACGTCGTTAGGTAACATTGCGGTGACAGTTGAACCGCATAAATCCTTAAATATTTCGAAGGGAGTAATTTCATGGTATGAGTTGTTATACACAACTGTAGACGAATGCAAACAGGAACTGGCGTCGCAAGGCGTTATCGATATTAAAAAACTAACCCGTAGAAAGGATGGTGAAGTCAGAGATACAACATCTATGATTTTAACATTCGATTCTGAACGGCTCCCAAATGAAGTTAAGGTGGCATATGTTACTCGCCCGGTTCGCCCGTTTATTCCTAACCCAATGAGGTGTTTCCAATGCCAACGTTTTGGACACACTGCAGTTAGGTGTCCAGGTGTTGCAACATGTGCAAAATGCAGTAAGGAGAAACATGACCCTGATCCATGCAACAGTTCACCTTTATGTGTGAATTGCAAAGGTAAGCATCCCGTTTATTCCCGAGACTGCCCAAAAATGAAAGAGGAAAGGAAGATAGCCGAGATCAGAGTAACAGACAAACTCTCTTACTTTGATGCTCAAAAGAAGTATAGAGCAATTACGGCTCCTACCTTTTCTAGATCGTTTGCTTCAGTTGCTGAAACACCTATTATTCAACAAACACCGATTATGACATTTACTGCTATTTCAGAAACTTCTTTAAATAAAGACAAGGACTCTAATGTGAAGGGTCAAAAACCGGTTGCGGGCCCATCAGGCTCAAAACCAAAACCGACTACGGCCCAATCCGGTCCAAGGTCACAACGAGTGGGACTTCAAGCAAAACCACTCAAGATGGGGGCTTATTTAAAGCCTAAACCATCTAAGGTATTGGCTCGTATCGGGCCAAAACCAACCAAGGTTGCGACTTCCAAGTCAAAGCCTAAACAGGCAAAGGCTCAGTCCGAGTCAAAGCCTGCAAAGACGGCAGCCCAATCTAGGCTACCGCCACCTGAGGTGCAGGTTTCTAGCGATCCTGCGCCCACAGACCCCAATATTAACGTGTCGTTAGAGTCGATGGATGTGGAAGTTCTTTCCGCGCCATCTACTCTGACAGATGAAATTATGCCAATTAGTGGGAGTTCTACTCCCCCAGACGATAATTTTGAAGTTAAACAAAAAAACGCTAATAAACAAAGAGTTAAAATTACGTTCGCAACATAACATCAAAAATGGTTTCAACCATTATACAATGGAACTGCAACGGATATAATTCACACTACGAATCCTTTAAAATATTATTATCCGAAAATTCACCTATCTGCGTTTCTTTACAGGAAACAAATTTTAAGGTTGAATGTTTTGTTAATCTTCGTGGTTATACTATTTATAGAAAAGATCGTGCAAATGTTGATCGTGCTCAGGGTGGAACGGCTTTATTGGTCCGTGATACGGTTTTCAGTAAAGAACTCCGTGTCAACACTGCATTAGAAGCAGTAGCCGTTCAACTACATATCCCTTTTGCACTGACCATTTGCTCAATTTATATTCCGCCAAATGTCAGTTTGGACATTCGTTTGATTGATCAATTACTTGAACAACTTCCGTCCCCATTCCTGCTAATGGGCGATTTTAATGCTCATAACACTATGTGGGGCTCAAATCGAACTGATGTGCGAGGTCGTAACTTGGCCAATCTTTTTTCAGAAACGGATTTAGTTATCTTAAATAAAGGTAACAATACCTACTTTTCCGTGGCCAATAGATCATTCTCGGCTATTGACCTTACCATTTGTTCTCCAAGTATCGCAGCATTGCTGGATTGGGAAGTCTCGGAATATCTTTATGATAGTGACCACTTTCCCATATTCATTCGCGTGCTTGGTCATGTAATTAATGAAAACCGTCATCGAAATTGGAGAATAAAAGATGCCGATTGGAATACGTTTGTTCAAGTGTTTAATTACGATGACAGTGTCCAAGCCACTATCGACGAAGATATTGAAACTTATACCGATTCTATCATACAGGCAGCACATGCGAGTATACCGTTATCTTCCGGAAAACCTCGCAGAGAGCCTGTTCCTTGGTGGAATTTTGATTGTGAGCAAGCTAAACTAAACAAACGCCGTTCTTTTCGTAAATTTAACCACTCTCCAACAGAAGAGAACCTATTACTTTATTTGAGGTACAAAGCTGTTGCTCGAAGAACATGCAGAAAAGCTAAAAGAGAATCATGGTCAGAATATGTTACTTCTATTAATTCGAGAACCCCCGTCGGGAAGGTGTGGGAAAAAGTCAGAAAAATTTCTGGCCGAACCGCATCATTACCTATTAGTGGGTTATTGTCGGGTGATCAAATTATTACCAATCCCCTTGACATTTCGAATATTCTGGCCGATGTTTATTTTGACGCTTCCAGCGATAATAATTACGATGAAAATTTCCGAGATATTAAAATTAACATGGAGAAAAACGTTCTGTCATTTATCTCTGCTGAAGATGAATTATATAACGCACCGTTTAGTGTTTGGGAATTTGACTCGGCATTATCTGAAGCACACAATACTGCTCCAGGTGTCGATTTGATACACAATGCTATGCTCAAGCAATTAAGTCGCTCTGCCAAACTTCAATTGTTGGCACTCTATAACCGGATATGGTCAGCAGGGTATTGTCCTGAGTCGTGGAAACTTGCTATCATAGTACCAGTACTTAAACCTGGTAAAGATAAAAAGCTCCCGACAAGTTATAGGCCTATCTCTCTAACTAGCTGCTTATGCAAGTTACTAGAAAGAATGATCAATAAGCGTCTTACTTGGTTATTAGATTCAAGAGGTTTAATTGCTGACATACAATGTGGTTCAAGGCGTCACCGTTCTACGACTGATCACCTTGTTCGGTTGGATACAGCAATTAAAAATGCTTTTGTACAGAATCAACATCTTGTCGCTGTATTCTTTGACATTGCGAAAGCATATGACATGACGTGGAAGTACAATGTTCTACGAACGCTTCATTCATGGGGTATTCGCGGAAGCATGGCATTGTTTATACAAAGCTTTTTAACTTCCCGTTCATTTAAGGTACGTGTAGGTGACAACATCTCGGGCATACGTCAGCAACAGAATGGTATTCCTCAGTGGTCTATTCTAAGCGTGACACTATTTATGATAGCGATTAACGGCATAAGTCAGTTCATCAAGCATCCGGTAAACATATGTATGTATGTTGACGACGTAGCTATCTATTGTGCCTCGAGAAACATGGCAACATTGGAACGTCAACTTCAGTTAACAATCAATCACGTTTTGAACTGGGCTAATAAAAATGGATTCACTTTTTCTACTAGTAAAACGTTGCTTATCCATTTTTGTAGAAGACGAACCCCACACGGTGACCCTTTATTATATCTTGGGGGAGAACCTATTCCTGTACAGGATAGTCTTCGATTTCTCGGTGTCACATTTGACCGTGCGCTGACTTGGCGTCCTCATTTAATAAATCTGAGATCAAGATGTGTCCCGGCACTAAACTTGCTCAGGTCGTTGAGTGGAAAGTCATGGGGAGCGGATCGGAAAACAATGCTACTTCTGCATCGCGCTTTGGTGCGCTCAAAACTAGATTATGGTTCCATAATCTATGCTTCCGCAGCTCCATTCACATTACGTATTGTTGATCCTGCTCACCATACTGGAATTCGTTTAGCAACTGGCGCATTTCGCACTAGCCCTATTGCTAGTGTTTTGTGTGAGGCAGCTGAACCATCACTTTATCTTCGGCGTAAAATTTTGACAATTAGGTACGCCGCGAAACTAAAAGCTAAACGCTTGCATCCGACGTTTCCTGTCGTGTACAATAATGGTCTCGACGATCTATACAACATCAGGATACGGTCCCAAAAACCGGTTGCTATAAGAAATTGCAGTATACTTCGGGAACTGGATTTTCAACTCCCTGATGTATATCAACTGTCTTACTGTCGCGATCCTCCTTGGACTTTTCAACGTCCAAGGTTAAATACTGCATTATCGAGAATGAGCAAAGCTTCAACTTTACTAGTTGAATATCGAACTGAATTTGCAAAAATTCAAGCAATGAATGTAAATGCCACTTGGATTTATACCGATGGCTCAAAAAGTAACGACGGTGTGGGTTGTGCTTTTCTGGTAGATGAGCTGCAATTTACATTTGGCTTGCCAAGTGTTAGCAGCGTGTATACTGCAGAACTGTATGCTATCTATCAGGCTCTTCTCTACATCCAACTAAGCGCAGGTACAAATTATGTTATATGTACAGACTCGTTGAGTGCATTAAACGCCATAGATGAC
Organism: Tachinus rufipes; assembly: GCA_963932245.1. Lineage (NCBI taxonomy): Eukaryota > Metazoa > Arthropoda > Insecta > Coleoptera > Staphylinidae > Tachinus > Tachinus rufipes. Next base: position 38,521,892 of record OZ010750.1, on the reverse strand, counting down.
CAATATCCTGATCATTACTTGCTGAGGCAAATTCATTCAATTTTGCTTCAGGTGTCTCAGATAAATGTCACTGTTAACTTTGTCTGGATCCCCAGTCACGTAGGTATCAGTGGCAATGAAAAAGCTGATGCGCTTGCCAAATTGGCAATAACTAGCGCTGAATATGTTTCATTTAAAGTTTGCGTTAGAGATATTTGTAATTTTCTACATCAAAAGCTGCTGTCTAGCTGGCAAACTGAGTGGTTTGCTATTCAAGACAACAAGCTGCGATGCACTAAAAGCGTTATTACACCGTGGAGTTCGTCATGCAGGCCGAAGCGTAGGGAAGAGGTTATCCTCACGCGACTTCGCATCGGTCACTGTCGATGGACTCACAGGCATTTGTTGGCATCTGAGGTGCCGCCAGTTTGTGATACTTGTAATGTTCCATTGACTGTTCGTCATATCTTATTGGATTGTCGGCAGTTTTCGGAACAAAGAGTTACGTCTGAATTATCACCCAGTTTGTCGATTGTCTTGGGCGATCAGATCGTTGAAGTCGATCGTCTGTTCGAATTTATTCGACAGAGCAAATTGGGTGTATGGATATAATTGTTAATTTATTATGATTAATGTTTGTGTATCGTAAAATCCAGCAGTGTTTAGGACTTTTTACACCCTAGACACTGTTGGAATTATCTAGTCATTATTGCTACAGTCATTAAAGTTTGTGAACGTTTATTTTATCTTTGTTGTTTATTTATTTATTTATATATTTAATTTTATTCTTTAATATGCCATTTTACAGCATATTATTTTACACTTTTTATAGTTAGAGAAAAGAATCGGCGTTAATAGTCTTATTAGGCTGATACGCCAAAAATCTAAACTAACTAACTAAATTCAAGCAAAACCACTCAAGATGGGGGCTTATTTAAAGTTTAAACCATCTAAGGTATTGGCTCGTAACGGGCCAAAACCAACTAAGGTTGCGACTTCCAAGTCAAGACCTAAACAGGCAAAGGCTCAGTCCGAGTCAAAGCCTGCAAAGACGGCAGCCCAATCTAGGCTACCGCCATCTGAGGTGCAGGTTTATAGCGATCCTGCGCCCACAGACCCCAATATTGACGTGTCGTTAGAGTCGATGGATGTGGAAGTTCTTTCCGCGCTACCTACTCTGACAGATGAAATTATGCCAATTAGTGGGAGTTCTACTCCCCCTGATGATAATTCAGAAGTTAAAAATAAAAACGCTAATAAACAAAGAGTTAAAATTACGTTCGCAACATAACACTAAAAATGGTTTCAACCATTATACAATGGAACTGCAACGGATATATTTCACACTACGAATCCTTTAAAATATTATTAGCCGAAAATTCACCTATCTGCGTTTCCTTACAGGAAACAAATTTTAAGGTTGACTGTTCTGTTAATCTTCGTGGTTATACTATTTATAGAAAAGATCGTGCAAATGTTGATCGTGCTCAGGCTGGAACGGCTTTATTGGTTCGTGATACGGTTTTCAGTAAAGAATTCCGTGTCAACACTGCATTAGAAGCAGTAGCCGTTCAACTACATATCCCTTTCGCACTGACCATTTGCTCAATTTATATTCCGCCAATAGTCAGTTTGGACATTCGTTTGATTGATCAATTACTTGAACAACTTCCGTCCCCATTCCTGCTAATGGGCGATTTTAATGCTCATAACACTATGTGGGGCTCAAATCGAACTGATGTGCGAGGTCGTAACTTGGCCAATCTTTTTTCAGAAACGGATTTAGTTATCTTAAATAAAGGTAACAATACCTACTTTTCCGTGGCCATTAGATCGTTCTCGGCTATTGACTTTACCATTTGTTCTCCAAGAATTGCAGCATTGCTGGATTGGGAAGTCTCGGAATATCTTTATGATAGTGACCACTTTCCCATATTCATTCGCGTGCTTGGTCATGTAATTAATGAAAACCGTCATCGAAATTGGAGAATAAAAGATGCCGATTGGAAAAGGTTTGTTCAAGTGTTTGATTACGATGACAGTGTCCAAGCCACTATCGACGAAGATATTGAAACTTATACCGATTCTATCATACAGGCAGCACATGCGAATTTTGATTGTGAGCAAGCCAAACTCAACAAACGCCGTTCTTTTCGTAGATTCAACCACTCTCCAACAGAAGAGAACCTATTACTTTATTTGAGGTACAAAGCTGTTGCTCGAAGAACATGCAGAAAAGTTAAAAGAGAATCATGGTCAGAATATGTCACTTCTATTAATTCGAGAACCCCCGTCGGAAAGGTGTGGGAAAAAGCCAGAAAAATTTCTGGCCGAACCGCATCATTACCTATTAGTGGGTTATTGTCGGGTGATCAAATTATTACCAATCCTCTTGACATTTCGAATATAATGACCGATGTTTATTTTGACGCTTCCAGCGATAATAATTACGATGCAAATTTCCGAGATATTAAAATTAACATGGAGAAAAACGTTCTGTCATTTGTCTCTGCTAAAAATAAATTATATAACGCACCGTTTAGTGTTTGGGAATTTGACTCGGCATTATCTGAAGCACACAATACTGCTCCAGGTGTCGATTTGATACACAATGCTATGCTTAAGCAATTAAGTCGCTCTGCCAAACTTCAATTGTTGGCACTCTATAACCGGATATGGTCAGCAGGGTATTGTCCTGAGTCGTGGAAACTTGCTATCATAATCCCAGTACTTAAACCTGGTAAAGATAAAAAGCTCCCGACAAGTTATAGGCCTATCTCTCTAACTAGCTGCTTATGCAAGTTACTAGAAAGAATGATCAATAAGCGTCTTACTTGGTTATTAGATTCAAGAGGTTTAATTGCTGACATACAATGTGGTTCAAGGCGTCATTGTTCTACGACTGATCACCTTGTTCGGTTGGATACAGCAATTAAAAATGCTTTTGTACAGAATCAACATCTTGTCGCTGTATTCTTTGACATTGCGAAAGCATATGACATGACGTGGAAGTACAAAGTTCTACAGACGCTTCATTCATGGGGTATTCGCGGAAGCATGGCAATGTTTATACAAAGCTTTTTAACTTCTCGTTCATTTAAGGTACGTGTAGGTGACAGCATCTCGGGCATACGTCAGCAACAGAATGGTATTCCTCAGGGGTCTATTCTAAGCGTGACACTATTTATGATAGCGATTAACGGCATAAGTCAGTTCATCAAGCATCCGGTAAGCGGATGTATGTATGTTGATGACGTAGCTATCTATTTGTTTGCGATTTTAATTTGATCCTTTATATCATTTTGATTATTTTGAAATTGCAATAATTTCTTTTCAATTTTAATTCCATCATTTGCATCTAGATCGCCAGTTATTGTTTTGATAAAACTACTTAAACCATCGATTAAACTACGTTTTTGTCTTTCTGGTTTATTTAATAATTGATTAAACTTTTTGTTTAAATTTTGTATCTCATACTTGATTAATGCTAGATAGTTGTGAAAGTTCAAAATATGATTTTGTTTTTTTTTTTTTAATATCTATTTTATAAAAGGTTTTTTCGTTTTTACAAAATTCTTTCATTAATGGTTCTAATTCAAAATGTTAGCTTAATTCGTTCTGTTGTGTTTGCATATTACCTAATTTATATGGCATCAATGGAAAATTATTGTTTATTTTATCGATTTTGATTTTCAATTCCTTAAACATCGTTGTTAATTGAAGAAGGATTAATCTGAAAAAGGATTTTTTAGATTACTTATATAAATAATTTTCTTTTTGTTTTTATTATCTAATACTACGCATGTATGATTTTATATTTACCTAAATATTTTGATAAGTGTTTACTTATCCTATCTGTTTTCTCAAAAACTTTTTCTCCTATTTTAAACATACTGTTATCATAATCTTATTAATTCTGTTTACTACTCTTTCTTTATTAGTTGAGATTTTATCTCTTACTTTATCATACGTGATGGCTAACTTTTTAGAATGATTATCTACGTAATCATTATAAAAGGATTGATTATAATATAAGTCATACATGCTACGAGAGTCTGTGTGACCTTGTAATAGTTCAAATGGAGTATATCCAGTTGTTAAATGAATAGAATTGTTATACGCTGAGATTGCGTAATTTACTAATTAGATTGGCGTCTCGTCCCTAAATTTTGTTTTTAGTATTCGACAATGTTCTAATAACGTACTATGAAATCTTTCAATAAGTCCATTAGATTGTAGATGTCTTTTTGTGATAAAATGTAAATCTATTTTATGAGTTTTTCAATAAACTTGAATTAATTTATTTTGAAACCTTTTTCCATTATGGGATGTGATACTTTGTGGTGTACCATAAAATTGAAAGTATATAAATAATTTATCAACAATTTCCAATTTTTGAGAAGGCGCCTATTATTGTTAAAAACTTAACGTTCTCGATTACAAATGTATCGATGTGTAGTTTTTGTATTGGTTTACTTAAAAGTTCAGTTAATACGAGTAAAATATTTCATATTTTGATTACATATAGTGCAATTTGAAATATAATTTTCAATTGTTTTATACATATTTACCCAATAATTCTTTCTTGAAAGTTTATTATAAGTTTCTTTTCAACCGCGATGATTAGTTTTTCCTTCATGATAGTTTTTAATTAATTCTAATTGTTCTTCTAATTCTGGTGCATCAATTGATTTTCTTAAACAACGAATCAATATTGGTTTTAAATTTTCATTATATAAATCTGAATGAAAACGTTTGTATATGTTATACCGTTGAGTGAGGGAATATTAGGAAGAGGCGCGGTGCTAATGTAAGCGTGAATTATAAATTACCGATTTGTAATTATAATAATTTTTATTTGATAATTAATTTTATTTGTAATCTTATGTTACAAGTACATGTCAAGACTGAAATTACTAATGCATGCATGCGTTTATATATAACTATAAAGTGTTAACCTAATCATTACAATTCTAAGTATATGATATCTGCACTTCGTGCGTTATCTCCGATGTGCATCCGTGAGAATGCTGTGTTGTCATCTTTATTTGATCTGGTTACATAATTCCTCCATCCTAAGAGGGAAGCATATTTTATGCAGTAAAAAATGCTGGTGTTGGTTGAGGATGGTTCGTTGTTGTAGAAACCTCCATGGATCTTCTATAGGCTAGTGCCCATTTTATTGACATGTAGAAAACTATGAAAAGTATGGTGTAGATGGGTAAGATCCAATAGTGGGCTGTTGCTGGTTCGTTGTAGATCAGATGAACTGGCTCGACTTCATTTTGTTGAAGCTCGTGGATCTTGTCCAATAAAACGTTTTCAATGGTTATTCTTGAAACATTGACTGGAGTGTTATTATGTGAGGTTTGGACTTCTGGTAGCATCATGGGCTGACCTTTGGATGTTGTCTTCTTGTTGATCACAAGTTGCTTATTTGTTTTAAATTGGCATCCAAGTGGTACTTGAATTAGATAGCTTCCCAATAATGTAGTGAAGTCGGTGTTGTTGCAGATGGTTTGAATCTTTGTTTGGTTTTGAAAGATAGCAATGTAATGGGATTCATCAATTTGTTGGATTATATCCTTGGTCATCTTGATTGGTATTTGTTGACAGCTTTCATATGATGTTTTTAGATGTAGTAACTCGAAGACACAATCCTTTTCTTTTATTCCATCTATTAAGTCGTTTGTTTGACAAAAATAGTTTGGGTGAAGTTCCATACAAGGTAGTGTCATGTATTCGTAGAAATTTTCATTCATAATCAAGAAGGAATTTCGAGGAATAATAGTTGTTTTATTCTGGGTAGGAACTGAATAAAGATGGTAGTATGAAAAAGGTTCTGGGTAAACTATCGGAAAATGAAGTACAAAAACGATTTTATTATCTGAATAATAGGCTTCAACTTCTATTAGGTCATAATATTTATGTATATTTTCATAGTTATTTGAGTATAGTATTTCCTGAGAAGAATAATTTTCTAGAATGATTTTGATTATGTTTTCAAGTTCACTGATTTTGATAATACTATTATGAAGTTTATTTAATCGTGCAAACGTTATGGCATTTTCAATATCATTCAATAATTGTAGAATAATATTAAGTGTTAAATATATTTGGTCTAAAACGTCTCTAGTCTCTAGGTAGTCTAAAAAATCAAAAACAGCTTTTTCAAATTTTAAATTTACGTTATTAAGACTAGTGGTTATAGTTTTTTGATTTTGTTCAATCAATGTAATGGTTTTATTGAAATTATTAACGATCGTTGAAGTAAGAGATATTTCTTGGTTTAGCTATTGTATTGATAATTTTTTTATTATTTTAGCTTGATTATAATAGATGGCATCATTTGCATCTAGGTTTCCAGAAATGCTTTTAATGATTGATCCCAATCCGTTTATGAGTCCACGTTTAACTCGCTTTTCCGGGTTAATAGTTTTAAATTTTTCTTCAACTATATTTAGTTGGTGAAATAATATTTGGTCGAAATGTTTTAGTTCGAAAAGGTACGAATGGTTCTGACTATTTTGAATTGTATTTGAAATATTTGCACATTGAAATTGTAAATTTTGTATTTCCTTTCCAATAGGGTTTAGGTTAAAATAATGAACAAAAGTGTGGGTTCTTGATTTTACCTTTGCTTCTCCTAATTTAAATGGAAGTATTCCTGGGTTTTTACTCAGATTTACAATTTTTACTTCCTGAAGCATTGCTGGTACAAGGAGGTAAAACCTGTAAAAGTTTTGAACGATTAGTTCGAGGTTTTCTTAGGTTTTGTTTATGGAAAGCTTTCCGTGAAGTTACTACTTTTATTTTTTCGTTACTAATCGCTTTATCTTTTGCAAATTTTTGAGTCAATTTATTTCGGCAATTTGATTTAATTTTTCTGTATATGTCTGTATCGGGTACATATGTTAATGGTTCATTTCTTAGTTCGTTATGTTTTTCAATAGTTTGTTCTTTTTCTTTAGTCAACTTTTCGTTAATATTTTTATAAATTTCTTTAGTTGTTTCACGATGGTTTTGAACATAATTGTTTATAAAGTTTTCGTTTATGTTTATATCGAATAGATCTCGGTTATTTAAATGACCATTGATAATATCAATCGGTTTTTGTTTGGTAGTTGAATGAATTGAATTATTGTAACCTAAAATTGCATAAGGCATTTGGTTTAAGATGTCAATTTTTCCTGCGTTTACATTCTTTATTACTCGTAGATGTTCAATTAGTGTAGAATGAAACCGTTCAATTGATCCATTTGATTGAGGATTATTTATTGTTATATAGTGTGTATTTATTTGATGGGTCTTTAAAAATTCTTGTACCACTGTATTTTTTAGTTCACTTCCATTATCCATTACAACTAGAGTTGGTGATTCATGATGAGTCATAAAAATTAATAAAGCTTTTACGACTTCAATGCCTGATAGTGCAACTAATGGATATGCTTGCGCATATTTTGAGAAAGTATCAATGATTGTTAAAAACTTTTGACCTTGTGCTTGGAAAGTATCTATGTGTACAATCTCAAAGGGTTTTGATGGTGTTGGTGTTATCATTAGTTTTTGTTTTTGTGGATTTCTGTCGTACTTATTGCATTGACATATTTCACAAAAATTTATGAAATCTGAAATATCATTTTTTAATCCGGGCCAATAATATGTTCTTTTGATACGAGATTCTGTTTCAACTATTCCACGGTGGTTCTTTTTTCCTTCATGAAAGTTGGTTATTATCTCTTTTTGTTTATCTTTTTCTATAACATCTTTTAGGAATGTTTTGCATTTTATTAGTTTATGTGAGGAATTTTTAAAAGTTGTTCTTAATATTTCACATATTTCTGGAAAATAATTTTCGTTATAGAAATAGATTGCATAAGTGAATCTCGGTTCAATACAGTTTTTGAATAGATTGATTACGTCATTTCTTAAATTGGTTGTTGATATTTGAACATACAAACGTTTTTTGTTTGGAAATATCTGTTTATTCATTGGCTTTGCTGGTGAATGGTGTACAAAATCAATTAATATTTGATGGTCGAAAGTATTAATAGCTTTTTCTGTTGCTTGTATTGTTTGTACAGGGTCTTCTTCAGATGTATGAAGTGTATTTATAGACATTGCATCTTCTCGTGCCTCTATATTTTCTTCTACGTCTTCCAATAATGGTGGTTCGTCTATATTTCCAAGTATCGATAGTTGATCATATTGATATATTGAATCATTAGATTCTTGAGTACCTTCAAACAATTCTTTAGTATGTATCTCTATACGAGATAGTGCATCTGCGTTTGTATTAATTTTTCCCTTTTTATAATGAATTTCGAAATCAAACTCTTTAAGTTTCAACCTCCATCGAACAAGTTTAGAGTTTGGTTCTTTTAGAGACATTAGCCACTGAAGTGGTTTGTGGTCTGTCAAAATTTTGAATTTTCTGCCATATAAATATGGTCGGAAATATCTGGTAACCCATACTATTGCCAACAACTCTTTCTCAATAGTACTGTAGTTAGCTTCTGAATTGTTCAATGTTTGAGAGGCATATGAAACAGGCTTGTCTTTTACAATTACTCCTTGTGAAAGTATGGCACCAATAGCTACGTTACTAGCGTCCGTAGTGACAATAAAATCTTGATCGAAGTCCGGGTATTGCAGGATTGGATCATTGATCAATAGTTGTTTGCAATTTTCAAAACATTGAATAAATTGAGGGGTGTGTTCGATTTTAGAATCCTTTTATAAGCAAAGTGTAAAGGGTTTGGTAATTTTTGCGAAGTCTTTGATAAACTTTCTGTAGTATCCCAGCAAACCAAGGAAACCTTTTATCTCTTTGGTTGTACGGGGTATTGGATATTTCTGAATAGCAATGATCTTGTCTGGGTTTGGTCGAACACCTTCTGATGTAACAATATGTCATAAGTAGGCAACTTCCCTTTTTAGAAATTCCGATTTGTTTAGTTGGATTTTGAAATTGGTTTCTTTTAATCTTTGAAAAACCTTTTGAAGACTTACAATATGTTCTTGTAGTGAGGTGGAGTATACAATGATATCGTCAAGGTATACTAACCATATATCGTTCTGTAATCCACGCAAAACGTTATCCATTACACGTTGGAACGTTGCTGGGGCGTTTTTAAGCCCGAATGGCGTACGAAGAAATTCATAATGTCCATTCTCTACGTTGAATGCTGTTTTATTAATATCTTTGGGGTCCATCTCGATTTGGTGGAATCCACTAACCAAATCAAGGGTTGTAAAGTAGTTGCACCTTCCTAGTTTGTCTAACACGTCTGTAATGTTGGGTAAAGGGTAACGATCGTCGATTGTCTTTTCATTTACTTTCCTATAATCAACGACTATCCTCCATTTCTTATTACCTGAGGCATCAGCCTTTTTAGGGACAATCCATATCGGCGATGACCATGGAGAATTGCTGTGACGAATAATTTTTTGTTCCAACATAGAATTAATTTGTTTGTCTACTTCGGGTTTATGTAAAAAAGGGTACCGGTATGTTTTGGAATATACTGGTAATTCATCGTGTGTATTTATTGCATGTTTGAATTGGTTTGTAAAAGACAATGGCTGATTCTCTTTATAGAAAATGTCAGAGTATTTTTTACACAAATTTATTATTTGAAATTTTTCTTCACTATTCAAGTGATCTGTGCGTATTAAATTCTCAATATTCAATTGCTGGTAATTATTACGATTTGTCGTTTCAATTTGATATAATTCATAATTATTAATTTTAAAAGAATTTACTTTTATGGGGGTTGTCAAAGTTATGTTAATATTTTTATCAGTTTTATTTGACAATTCAATAAGAGCTTGACCATTTACAGAAGTAGTTAAGGTTTCTGGTATTTCGCAATTTAATATGGTTTGTTGTGGTATTATAATATCACCTTCTACCTGACTGACTGGAATTTTAGTTATTATTTTAGTGTGAGCATTAATTTCTAAGTTGAAGGTTACTTGTTGAATTGAATTTTGATACTTTATTGGAATTGTGGCAGTTGGTGTAAATAATTTGGAATTAACAAAGTCTAACTGCGCTTTTAATATCTTTAAATTATCTAATTCTATTAATCCATCGTAAACCTTATGAAAATTAAATAAATAGAATTTTAATGATAAGTTTTCTTTAGTTTTCTTTAAATTCTGGAAATAATGGAATTGTAGCACAATAATCATGCGCTGATGTTTGAAAAACTGTTGATACTGTAAAAGGTTCAAAACAAATTTTATCTTGATAAAATTTTGATGCAATTTTGGGGTTAATAAAGGATTTCGTGGATCCGGTGTCAATTAAAAGTTTTAATGGGGGTTTATATATTTTAATGTATGGTAGTTCTTTTTTATCCGTTGAAGCATAATATTCTATTATGTTTCGGTTTTCGTATGGGAATCCATGTGAAAATTTATATCTTGGTCTTCGCAAACCTGTTCGGTTTGTTCATCGTATATTAAGTAATCATTTGTTTGAACATCATCTGATTGTTCACTTTCCTCAGCCGTAGATTCCTCAAAATGTTCTGTATTAAATAACTCTTCAGATACAAAATTCCTATTTTGATAGTTGTTTTGATAATTATTTTGATACGGTCTAAATTGTGACTGAGTTGTATTTCGGGTAGTAGTTGACATCGGTGTCGGTTTATTTTGAGGTATGCTCGATTGTGGTTTCCAGACATTCTTTCCGAAGACTTGAGAATTTGTCGGGAATCTTCTCGCCGGTAGATTTTGTCTTTGTTGAACGTTTATTTTACCGCCAGGAAATTGATATTGTTGTCCTTGATAAGGATTTACTTTATGTTGAAATTGTTGTGTATCAGCATAACTACCATTATAATAGTTTTGTTTGGGTCGATTAAAATTTTGTTTATTATTATTTGCAAATGATTTCACTTTTGTGTTGTCACTAACATTAGATTTTTGTAAATATTTTATATTTTCTTCCTCAGATATATATTGAAGAGCGATAGCAAGTGTACCGGGTCTCATAGCACGAATTGTAGGACCTACCGGTTCTCTTAATCCCGCGAGAAATGTTTTTAATGTTTGCTTTGTAAAGAATGCTCTCTTACTCAAACGCTCGGCATCTTCATTTACGTGTAAATCAATGTAATTACAAATTGTATTTAATAGATGAATGCATTTTTCGTGAAATTGAAATGGGGTTTCATTAATTTTTTGTTTTAAATTTACCAAGTCCTGATTTAAGCAATTCTCGTCTCTTTGATCTCCGAAATTTAAAATTAATGTTTCTTTAATTTCAGGCCATGTCTTGGCACCGTGTATGGCGACGGCTTCTTCAGCTCGTCCTTCTAACTTATTTAAAACACCGTTTAACAAAAGTACATTCTGAAAATTGTGAGGGTTATTCACGTCATAATAATGCTGTAATATTGATTCAGTTGCGTTTATGAATCTATGTAGTTTATTTGCATTTCCATCGTAGTGTGGAATTACGCTTAAGAATTTGATATCCAATTGCGAAATAACACGAACAGCCATAATTAATTGATTATCGTTAATTAAATTTTCAAAATTATAAACTAATTCCGTCTCTAAATCGTTTTCGTTTTCACTAAAGGAATCGATGGGTTCAGAGGAGCTTGACATGAGTATTCTACTTACATAAACACAATTATTTTTGTCTTCATTGAATATCCTCGATGGAATTCTTGTGGGTCTCTGGGTTGTTTATAGGTAATCCGTTAAAGAGTAAACACTCTATATTTAATTTTGAAAAAGTATAAAATATAATTTATTTTATAAATAATAGAATTATATGTAATATCTTTTTCATTACAAACTTATATATATGTATATATATATATATATATATGTATAGGTTTATTTTAAGTACTTTCGTCCTACATTAGTTACGTCTATTCTGGAGTAGTCCACCATGAGATTTTCCTCCTACGTAGGATTATAGTTCTGCGACTTATATGGTTTTGCGCTACATTTTTGGGATCAATAACTTGAACGGGTCTCTTGCCCGTGTAGCTCTAAAGTCAGTGATTAAAGTGCGTTAAGATTTATGGCCCCATAAAAATGTACACGTGCGTTTACATGTGAATGGAATTCGTTTTTACAACTTATCTTTACAAATACAAATTGTGTAGGAAATAATAAGAAAAATGCACACATTTTATCGCAGTGGATGCAAATATTATTTAAATTATGCGTACATTTAATTAATTATTTCTTGGCTGTTTAAAGCTTAATACAACATTGACAAATATGACCTAAATGATAATTATTTTTATATCTTATTGTAGTACTATAAGTTGGAAAAAATCATAAAAATAAACTTATTAAAGAAAAATTTGTTGTTTAAGTTCAATTACAACTATAATTGTTTTATAAAATACGTAATATTAAATTACTCCTACAAGACGGCGTAGAAAATAAAAAATAATCATAAAGTATGCAGGTTATAAAGTTGATGATCAAATTATGAGGTTTTTAATATGCGGATTACAATATTAAAGACAGATTTGAAGTTATAAAAGTAACGATCACACGAAGGGTTAACAACTAAGTAAAAAAATGTACAAATGAACAAAATGTTACGTGAATATGTAATGATTACGTGATTATGTAATAATTACGTGATTATGTAATGAATACATGATTATGATTATGATTATGCATTGATTACATGATTATGAAAATGATTATGTGATTATATAATGAATACATGATTATTCAATAAGTACACACTTGTTTAAGATTTTATAATTCTAAATTGCATGCATTAATTATTTTATATAAATTATAAAATTATTTTGATGCTTAATATTAATATATTATTATAATACTTATGGTTTATAATAATCTTCAATAAAGTACTTACTACAATTTCTTTTATATAATAAGAACATAAACTAAAAATATACCTATTTTGATGTTTAATCATGTTTTATGTAGATTAGAAAAAATCCACAACCAAGAATAAAAATGTGATTTATTATATTAAAAAATAAATAAAAATAAACATATAAAAATCTTTTCAACAAAAATAATAACAATACATAATACAATTTGTATCAGTGAAAAATTATATTTGACTAAAGTAGGTATTTATTTTAATATAATAAATAAACAACTGCACATGCGCATGACAAGGGTTGTATAAAAACACCGGTGAAATTGTCTAATAAATAAATCTCTAGCGGCACAATTAGATACAGATTGGACACGACTGAATTTACCATGCGAATATATGATTCCATAAAACCAATATTTGATTATGTGAATTTTAGTACTCAACATTTATTTATTTGAACACGCGTAATAATTATTTGATTATTTCAATACGCGTACTAAACATTTGATTATTTGAGTACGCGTAATCAATATTTGATTATTTGAATACGCGTGTTTTAATATTTAATTACACTATTTATTACAAAATTATGTAATGATTACGTGATTATAAAATAATTACGTAATTATATAAAGTTTACTTGATTATGTAATAATTACAAATATTACGTAATTATTATTTGATTCTGTAATGATTATTTTTATTTTGTAAACTGATTACGCAAGTTGTTAACCCTTCGCAGTCACAGCATGTTAATATTTATGTTTAAAATATTTAGAGTAGTAAGAATGTGAAAGGAGTAAAAATGTATGAGTAATAAGAATTAAAGAATAGAGAGAATGTGAGAGAAGCGACAATGTAAAAGTGAAAAATTAAATGAAGAAATGAAAGAGTAGTGATAATGTGAAAGTAGTTAGAATGTGAAAAACGTGACAATGTGAGATTAGTGAGAATGTGAGAGAAATAAAAATGTAGTAAGAATGTGAGAGTAGTAAGAATGTTAGAGTAGAAATTAATGATGTAATGAGAATGTGCGAGTAGTGAGAATGTGAGAGTTGCAAGAATAAGAGAATAGTAAAAATGTGACAGATGCGATAATGTGAGAGTAGTGGTATAGTGAGAGTAGTAAAAATATGGGAATAGTGAGAATATGAAGTTAGTGAAAATGTGAGAATAGTGAGAATGTGGGAATAAAAAAGTATGAGAATGTAATAAAAGCAACAATGTAAGAGTAGAGGGTATGTGAGAATATGAGAGTAGTGACAATGTGAGAGTAATGAAAATGTAAAAATAGTGAGAATTTGAAAGTAGTGGGAGAGAAGCGACCATATGAGAGTAGTGAAAATGTGAGAATAGTGAAAATGTAAAAGTAGTAAGAACGTGAGAGTAGTAAGAATGTGAATGTAGTGAGAATTTGAGAGTAGTGAGAATGTGAAAATAGAAAGAATGTAAGAGTAAAAAAAAATGTGAGAGTAGTAAGATTCACAATAAGTAATAAAAATGTGAGAATAATAATGTTAGAATAGTGACAATGTGAGAATAGTGAGCATAGTAAAAATGTAAGAGTAGTAAGAATGAGAAAACAGTGATTATGTGAAAATAGTAAAAATATGAATGTAGTAAGAATGTAAAAGTAGTGAGAATTTGAGAAAAGTGATAATTTAAGAGTAGTGGGATTGTAAGAGTACTGACAATGTAAGAATAGTGAGAATATAAGATTAGTAAAAACTTAAAAATATTGAAAATGTGAAAAAAGCTACAATGTGAGAGCAGTTAGATAGTGAGAATAGTAAAACTATAAGAGTAGTAACAACGTGATAATAATGAGAATGTATGAGTAGTCAGAATGTAGGAGTAGTGAGAATGTGAGAGAAGCGACAATGTAAAAGTAGTGAGATTGTAAGAATAGAAAGATAGTAAATGTAAAAAGAATGTGACAGTAGTAAGAATCAGAGAACATAGATAATGTGAAAATAGTAAAAATGTAAAAATAGTGAGAATGTAACAGTTTAAAAAATGCAAGAGTAGTAAGAATGTGAGAGTAGTGAGAATGTGGGAATAGTGAGTATCTGAGAATAAAGAAAATGTAAAGTAGTAAAAATGTGAGAAAAGTAAAAATGTGAGAGTAGTAGAATGTGAAAGTAGTAAAAACGTAAATGTAATAAGAGTATGAAAAAATAGAAAAAATGTGAAAGAGCTGAGAATGTAAAAATAGTAAGAATGTTAGAATAGTGTCAATTTGAGAATGGTGAGATTAGTAAGAATGTGAGAGTAGTAAAAATTAGAAAACAGTGATAATGTGAAATTAATGAAAGTGTGAGAGTAGTTAAAATTTGAGAGTTGTAAGACTGTAAGAGTAGTAAAAATGTAAAAATAGTAACAATGTGGGAGAAGCTACAATGTAAGAGTAGTGAAATTTTGAGAGTAAAAAATAGTAAAAGTAGTAAGAATATGAGAAAAGTAAAAACGTAAAAGTAATGAGAATGTAATAGTATGTGAGAATAATAAAATTGTAAAAAGAGTAAAAATTTTAGAGTAGCAAAATGTGAGTGAAGCGGCAATAAAAAAGTAGTGAGAATATGAAAGTATTAAGTTTGTAAAAGTATTGAGAATGTGAGAATAGTAAGAATGTTAGATTAGTGACAGTGTAAGAATAGTAAAATTTTAGAAATGACATATGGAGAGCTTTTTCTTGATTCTGTCTGGTTAATTCCAATAACGAACAAAACTGCTAACTTGAAAGTGAGTTTTTAACAGGTGTGTGATGCCCTTAGATGTTCTGAGCCGCACGCGCGCTAAACCTCTTTCGTGTTAGGGATCAGGGCTGGCAAATGTTCTCTATAAATAAGGAAATCCCAGTAATAATCTAGTGAAGTAATAGGCTACAATTTTTGATGAAATACTATAAAATAACTGGAAAATAGAAAATGATAGTCAGCCATCAAAAAATCAGAAAGTACCCTTTTGTTAAATTTTATTTATATGTTTCAAATTAAATGTTAAAATTAGGTTAAATGGAAGACCATCATTGTGATGAACTTTGCTTTTTTTTGTAAAATTACAAAAATAAAGACAATTTTTATTACTATTATTATTATTATTATTGTAAGAATAATATAGTAATAAAAATATAAGAGTAGTAAAATGTGAAAAAAAAAATGTGAAAATAGTAAAAATGTGAAAATTACTACTATTACTTTCTCACTAATCTTACATTTTTACTATTTTTTTATTTTCATTATTTTTAATTTATTATTTTTTTCTCATTTTACTACTCTTACATTTTTACTACTTTCACATTTATACTACTCTCACTATCTCTTTACTCTCACAATCTCACTACTTTTTCACTCACATTGTAGCTTCTACCATATTCTCACTTTTCTCACATTCTTACTACTCTCCTTACTTATAGTTTTAACTTTCAAATTCTCTCTACGTTAACATTCTTGCTATTCTCACATTATCACTACATTCACATTTTTGCTATTTTTGCAATATTACTGTTTTTCATTCTCATTACGAATACTATTTTTCTACTCTTACAATCGTACTACTCTCACATTCTCACTGCTCTCACAACTCTCACATTTTTATTATTCTCATTATTCTCACATTTATACCTGTTTTACGTTTTACTACTTTTACATTTTTTCTACTCTTACATTCTCACTATTGTCAATACTCTCACATTGTCGCATCTTTTATTTTTTACTATTTCCACATTCTTATATTTTTATTTGTTTTACTATTACTTTATTTTTACATTTATACTACTCACACTACTCTAACATTGTTGCTTCTTTCACATTTTCACTACTTTCACATTCTTTATGCTTACATACTCACTATTTTTACATTTTTATTACTGTTACTACTTTCATATTTTTACTATTCTCACTATTTTTACATTCTCACTACTTTCATACTGTCACTACTTTCACATTCTCACTAATCTTACTATTTTTGCAATGTCACTACTCTCACATTCTCATTACTTTTACATTTTCACATTGTTTCTACTCTCACATTCTCACTACCGTCATTAATCTCAAATTGTCGCATCTTTTACCTTTCACTATTTTCACATTCTTACTTCAATCACATGTTTACTACTCTCACATTCTTACCACTCTTACAATCTCACTACTCTCGAATTTTTACTATTTTTACATTCTCACTATTTTTACTTTGTCAATACTCTCAAATTTTCACTATTCTTACAGTTTTACAACCTTCACGCTCTCACTATTCTTACATTCTTACCACTCTTACATTGTTATTACTCTCACATTCTCACCTTCTTACTATTCTCACATTTTCTTTAATTTCACATTCTTATCACTCTCACAATGTTATTACTCTCACCTACTTACTATTCTCACATTTTCTTTACTCTCACATTCTTACTACTCTCACATTGTTACTTTTCTCACATTTTCACTATTTTTACATTCTTATTACTTACTTATTCTCATTACTCTTACATTTTCACTATTTTTACAATCTCACTTGTTTTACCTTCTAACTATTCTTAAATTTTTAATATTTTCAAATTCTTACTGATCTCACTTTTTTACTACACTTATATTCTCACTACTCTTACATCTTCACTACACACATTCTGTATTTTTTCACATTCTACTACTTTTACGTTCTTATTATTTTTACATTCTCACTTTTCTCCCATTCTCACTATTCTCACATTCTTACTATTTTTAAATTTTCACTACTTTCACATTGTCACTACTCTTACTTTCTCACAACTTTTACATTCTCACTACATTCACATTCCTACTCTTCTCACATTCTTATTAGTATCACATTCTCACTACTTTCACGTCTTCACTACTCTCACATTTTTAATAAAAAAATCATACAAAATTTAAACACAAATCAACGTCCAGATCAAGGCGTTTTTACAGTACAAATATAAACCATTTTAACTTTATGTGTAATATTTTATAATTATCTTATAATAAAGTTTAATAACTTAAGAATTGCATTATAATTAACCAACCTTATTTAATATAAAAAAAATAGTCTTTACAACTGAAACAAAATGAAATTTAGATTACTATGCCACAAAATCTAAACACAAAACAAAAGCAAAGCAAATATAAATTATAATACTTTTATAATTATAGTAATTTACATATATTTCAAATTAAGCTTCAAGTCAGCTAATAATGCATTAAATTTAGTTAACTTTATTTATTGTACTGAACATTTTTATAAACAATTTGCTTAAATTATTTATAGACTTTACATAATTTTCTACAGAATTTGCACTTATCTTTAATTTTGTAAAATAATCTCAGGATTTTGTTACAGTTTTAAAGACTGTCATTAACGTTGTGATATGTACGCTTATAAACCTTTATAATTAAAAATGTAGTTATTATAAATATTATTATTGTTGTTTTCAAATATTATTTGGTCATATTGTAATAAGTTACAATAGCATACAAGGTTAGACCAGCCGGTAACCGAAGGTAAGGCACAACTTTTAATAAGAAAAACGTAAGCAATTTAATTAATATGAATATTGCAAAAGGCATTTTTAATATAAAGTATTTTTTTTTTAATAAATACTTTGTACTAGAAAATGTATTAAATAAATTAATATAAACGTAATAATATTTAAATGAATATAACAAGTAAACTGTATTCTATTGAAACATTTCAACAAAAAAATTTAAATTTTATAGGTCGCACGGTCGGGTACGGTCGCACAGCAGGGGATATATATGAGAATATATATGCCCGCAGGCATATTTTTGTGTGTTAAGATCTAAAGGGGTATCGGGCTACACAAATCATGTAGGACTATAACTTCTATACAAATGTAGGACTAAACCCCTTTAGACATCTATATATATATATATATATATATATGTAACGAAAGTATACTTTCTTTGATTTAAGTTGGCCGTGCTTCTGACTTTTAATTGACAGAAGTCACGACGTAATTATAATAAAAAGATATATTGTAATTAATTTAAGTAGTGCATAGAGAAGCGGTAATAGAAAACTTTAATTGTCGTTTCTTTGTTCACAGGTAAGATTGTAAATAATTGTTAAATAATAAATAAAACTCAAACTTTGTTCACAGAGAAACATATTTTGGTTTATTTTATGCCGTATAATTTATTGTCTTATAAAACGACAATTTTTGTTTATAATGACAAGAAAATTGCAGTTTGCATTCCAATATGTGGTATCGCCGAGGGACAAGAAGACAAGTATTGTTGCCATAACTTCAATTACAACAGAGGAAAAGAAGGAATATGTGTTGCCACAGGAAATGGGATTTATAAGCGAACATGAAGAACTGATGAACACAGACGTTTATAAAAGAGTTAAAAAAAGTCTTACTCAAAGAGGTCAAAACAGAACAGTGTGGATCACACTAACAAAGGAAATGGAACAGAAATATTTTGATGAAGATGGTAATATAATGTTTAATAACTTATATTTAGAACAAATAATAAAAACAGACGTAGTAGAATCAACTCAGAAGAAAGAAAGTCAACTTAATTTAAAACACATAACAGAAAAGTTTATGATTGAAAAATTTACATGTAAAAATTCAAATGCAAAACAATGGCTAGAAACATTTGAAAAAGAATGTAAAAGGTTTGAAATCAATGAAGATAATATAAAGATTGAGATATTAAGGCTAGTCTTGGATAAGTCATGTTCAGATTGGCACTCAGCAACTCTCACAATATTGACAATGGAAGCTCGATGGTCTGAATGGAAAGAGAGATTTCTGGAGTCATTTGCAGACAATGGATGGAGTACAGGAATGTACGCTATATATTATAGGTATAAAGAAGGTTCATTGATTGAATATGCTATAAGAAAAGAGAAGCTACTACTAGATATGGACAATGATATTAGTTCAAAGACTCTAGTGTTGCTTATAGCAGCAGGATTACCTGAGTTGGTTAGAAATAAGATAGATAAAGAAAATTGTAAAAAGTCAACTGAATTATTGCATGACATCAGAAAATGTGAAAATTTAGTAAATAAAAATAGTTTTACGAAAAAGAAAGATGATAAATATGATAACAAGAAAAGATTTGAAGGAAAACAGCCATGTAAAAATTGTGAAAACTTAAATAAAGGTGTTAGATATCATCCTGAAAACTCATGTTGGTTCAAGAATAAAGAAAGAAAAGAAGGTGGAGTAATAGAGAGTAACTCAGTCATAGAAGTAAATCTAAATACAGAATCAAAAAACGAATAATCACACCATTGATTAAACTAAAAATATTATTAGAAGATAAGTTAGAGGTAAACGGAACATATGATTCAGGTTCCCAAGTCTCCCTAATAAATCCAAAATTAGTTAGAATAAAGAGGAAGGCAAAAGATGTAAATAAAATATTTTTAAAAACAGTCAATGGTGTGACACAAACAAAAGGTTTAATAACTATGAAAGTAAAAATCTTTGACATAGAGGAATACATTGATGTATTCATTACAGAGAGAGACGATGTTGAAGATTTCCTCGTAGGATTAGATATGATAAAGAAATTCAGATTAATTCAAAATGAGAATCTACAAATATTACAAAAAAAATTGGATAATAAAATTGAACAATATTCAGTTAATTTTAATGAACACATAGAGAAAGATGACTTTCAGATAAGACTAGAACATCTAGATAATACAAAAAAAAATAAAATAGAAAAAATTATTGAAAAATATAAAAGTGTATTTGCAAAAGACAAATACGATATTGGCACGGTAAAAGATTATGAGGCAAGAATCGAATTAATAGTAGACAAATATTGTAGTAAAAGACCATACAGGTGTACAATAGAAGATAAAAAAGAAATAGAAACACAAGTGGCAATGCTATTAGAAAAGAATTTGATTGAAGAATCCTACAGTCCATTTGCCGCACCTGTAACACTGGCGTATAAAAGAGACGAAGGAAGGAAAAATCGCCTGTGTATTGATTTTAGAGATCTAAACAAGAATATTGTACCACAAGCTCAACCATTTCCACTTATAGATGACCTAATAATTAAAACTAGAAACTGCAAATATTTTACAACACTGGATATAAACTCTGCCTTTTGGTCAATTCCACTCCGAATCGAGGACAAAAAAAAGACTGGTTTCGTAACGCAAGAAGGACAATATCAATGGACGTGTTTACCATTTGGTCTAAAAACGGCACCAGCAATATTCCAAAGGATTTTGAGTAGCATATTAAGAAAAAATAAATTGAGAGAATTTACAGAAAATTATATTGACGATATATTAATTTATTCACAAACTTTTGAAGAACATATCAGACATATAGAACAGGTATTAGCAGCAATTATAAGAGAAGGATTTAGATTAAAATTCAAAAAATGCTCATTTGCAGCAAACTCTGTAAAATACCTGGGCCATATCATAGAAAATAACACAGTAAGACCAATAAAAGACAATCTAATTTCAATTCAAAATTTTCCAACTCCCAAAACTCAAAAAAATATTAGACAATTTTTAGGAAAGATTAATTTTTACCATGAATACATACCAAATAGCTCAATAACGTTGGATCCATTACATAAATTATTAAGAAAAGAAACAAAATTTATATGGTCAGAAGAATGTGAGAAGGCTTTTACAGAAATGAAGAAATTATTATGTTCTCAACCGGTATTAGAAATATTTGATAAGGATTTGCCAATAAAAATTTACACAGATGCATCGCTAGAAGGAATTGGGGCAATACTAAAGCAATTACAAATAGATGGACGAGAAAAACCTGTAGCATATTTCTCAAAAAAATTGAATGAGGTACAAAAAAGAAAGAAAGCAATATATCTGGAGTGCTTGGCAATCAAAGAAGCAGTAAAATATTGGCAACATTGGTTGATTGGAAGATGGTTTGAGGTATACTCAGATCACAAACCGCTTGAAAATTTGAACATAAAAGCAAGAACAGACGAAGAATTAGGTGAGTTAACCTATTATTTGTCACAATATAACTTCCAAATAAAATATGTACCTGGTAAAGATAACGCTGAAGCGGACTGCTTAAGCCGAAATCCAGTACTAGAACCGTCTGAAAACACTGAAGAGGTTCTAACAATAGTAAACCTGACACAAACAGATGAAATAAGAACGGATCAAGAAAAAAACGAAATAATTCGAAAGATGAAATCAAAACTAATAAGAAATAACGGAATATTTTATAAGAAAGTTAGAAATAAGGAGAAAATAATCTTATCAGAAGAATTTAGCATCAAATTAATAAAAGACATACATAGGGAATGGTGCCATACAGGCATTAGACAAACTATATACAGAATATGTCCCTACTATACATCAAAGAATTTAATAGAAAACATTAAGAAAATATGTAAAGATTGTGACATATGCATAAAAAATAAAACAAGAGGCCAAAGCAAATTTGGATTAATGTCTCACTTAGGACCAGCCACTGAACCATATGAAATAATGTCTATAGATACCATTGGAGGATTTGGAGGACAAAGATCAACAAAAAAATACCTTCACTTACTCGTCGACCACTACACGAGATACGCATTTGTTTCAACCTCAAAGACACAAAACGCCACAGATTTTATAAAGTTAGCTCAAAACGTGTTAGAAACGGAAAAAATTGGAATGATACTAACGGATCAATATCCGGGAATAAACTCAAAAGAATTTAAAGAATTCCTAGAAAAAAAGAACGTTAAACTGACATTTACAGCAGTTAATGCACCATTTTCAAATGGCTTAAACGAGAGACTAAACCAGACTCTAGTCAATAAAATAAGATGTAAAATAAATGAAAAAGAAAACAAAAGAGCTTGGACAACGGTTGCTAGAGAATGTGTAGATAGATATAATAAGATAGAACACTCAGTCACTGGTTTTGCACCAGAGTATTTATTAAATGGCACGGACACAAGTGTCATACCAGAAGAATTAAAAAGGAAAAAAAACAAAGATGATTGGTCTAATGATAAAAAATTAGCGTTAGAGAGATCAATAAAATCACATAATTACAATAAAAAACTTTATGATAAAAATAGAAAACATCATGAGTACAGTGCAGGAGACATGGTATATATCGAAAATGGCAACAGACTAAATAGAAAAAAGCTAGACCATCTTAGAATAGGACCATTCGAAATAATAGAAAAAATATCAAACACTCTATACAAAGTCAAGACTAACAAGAAAAAGTCAGAAACAAGTTTATTCCATATATCAAAACTAATACCAACAGAAGAAGACGATATAGATGATTTATAGAGAAAATATGTCCAAGAAATCTTACCATGAGAGGGGGGGGGGGGGAGATGTAACGAAAGTATACTTTCTTTGATTTAAGTTGGCCGTGCTTCTGACTTTTAATTGACAGAAGTCACGACGTAATTATAATAAAAAGATATATTGTAATTAATTTAAGTAGTGCATAGAGAAGCGGTAATAGAAAACTTTAATTGTCGTTTCTTTGTTCACAGGTAAGATTGTAAATAATTGTTAAATAATAAATAAAACTCAAACTTTGTTCACAGAGAAACATATTTTGGTTTATTTTATGCCGTATAATTTATTGTCTTATATATATATATATATATATATATATATATATATATATATATATGCATAGCTATCTTACTCGCCTCCGTACACACATAAGGCGACCTAGCCTCCACCATAAATCTAATAGTTTTAACTGTGTATTTTTTTGCATTTAGTTATTTAAAATGGTCTTTATTAGGACGCCTAAAGAGGGGTAAAGAAATACAACATTAATTATATACAAAAAAATTGGTATATTAATAATAGCAATAGAACTCCAAATGCCAAAGCATCGTTTTAGGCTCCAGTTGTATAAAATATATATGTGAAAATGTCGAATACGCCTCTGCCAATGTTGCCACTATCAATATATCGTATTTTGTAAATTTCTATTATTAATAGGCATTTATTTGTTGTATTCAGGAGGTGGTTTAGTTTAGTTGTTTTTTGTGTGTATAAGATTATAAAAATACCGTAACACAGTCTACAATAAATAGTTATTTTCAAAAATTATCGAATGTAGGTACAAACAGTTATTTGAAGTTGTTTTGATTTTAATTTTTTATGTGTATTACAACAACTATAGTATGCTACCGGTGATTAATTGTTTCTACATTATAGCGTTTTTTAAGCGGTGACTTACTGCTGTGGTATTTTAACTCTCATTATTAAAAAAATATATTGCAAAACAATTAACCTCTAATAATAAATACTACACTGTACTGTTTGTTACCGGTTCATGAATGGATTCTCTGCCTCAGTTAAACTGATATTTATTTTATTTTAATCTATTTAAGTTATTTTAATTTATTTAATTTATTTTGTTATTATTTATTAATTAATATACGTTTAAACGTAAAAACTCTTCAGAAACCAAACCATGGAATGTTAAACAACGGCTATTAATAGATTATTACAAACATGTAATAAACTCAAAAACAAAAGTACACCACCAAAAGAACTCTTTAATTACATAAAACCTCCACCAATATACATCCCAGCAGTAGCAAACAAAAATTTAATCTTAAAATAAATAATAACCAAATTGTCAACAACAGATGTGTTAAAATATCAAGCAGCTGTTCAAGAACCAAAAAATCGTGATGTGCAATACTAAACCTTTTATTTAAACCAATAACGCAGTTTTCATGTAAAAAACAAAAGTCATGCCTCAATGTGCTATTTGCCTTCAACTGGGAAGTACCAAAAATTACTGCATTTATGATCAGAGTCTACAAGAAAGTGCAGCTAACATAATTTCCAGCGCTGAGACCTAGAACTTGGCCAGCCCAAAGCAACTACACACTGGCCATGTGACATAAAAAACAAATGTAGATTTTTTTGCATACAAAAGTTATCCCTATTTCCCTGTCCTAATCTACTTAAGCTCACACATACGCCATAAACAAAAACCAGATTTTTTTAACCAATAAAATAACTTGAACCAGTTTTAAAACATATTAGAAAAAGAAATACACTCAAATGTCTTGCTTAAAACAACATTCAAGCATTAAGCAGTTTTGAAACCCACAAACACTACAAACAAGCTACAAAATAATTTAAAAGTAACTAAAAAAGCACTACTAATAAATAGAAGAATATGGAAGTCTACTAGAAATCCACAAAACAAAACTAAATACAACTCGTTAAAAGCCTACTCATAGAGAAAAAACTAAAAAATCAAAAAATTTCTAAAAAAACTACCACTACCACTACTACAAGCAGACAAAAAGCAGTCATCAGTTTTGGAATACCTTTATCAATGACATTGTTTATTAACGCCATCATACCATGTGAGTCAAACACGTGATTAAAACATGGCTATGATCTCCATATTTCTATGAAAAAAGTTACAGCAATTAGAATTAGTTTTCAAAAAATGTGCAAAAAGCACTCACACAAATCATTCTGATAAACCTGTGACAGAAACATTTTTCTGTTGCTTTATAAGTTTATTTAAAATATATCTTTAAAGATATGTTTCTGAAAAGACTGAAATTAAAAGCATTTCATCTAATTCCAAATCACCAATTTGGTTTTTTTAAATTAACACACAACTACAGAGCAGGTTTACAGAATAATAAAGCAAACTAACAACACTTAAAAAAAAGAAATATTGTTTGGCTGCTATTCTTGACAACACCCAAGCCTTTGATAAAAGTCTGACACCGGAGATTTTTAAGCAAATTGAAAACGCAATTGCCAATTACACATTTTATGTATTATAATCATACCTAATCAAAACATTTTTATGGTTAAACATCAAGATAAAGTAATTAACTTACACCTCATCAAATCAGCGGTACCACAGGAAGGTATTCTTGCACCGGTGCTATATCTACTTTTTACAGAAAACCTTCAAGAAACTTCAATCTACCAATGCAAAGTACCTTGAAATAAATTTTAAAACCTGTATGGGCCAACTGTTCTTAACTATGGGACAGTAAGTTTCTAACATTCTGAAGCTGAAGATATATCAATTACAAACAGTTCAAGATTTATCACCAATAAGTCTCTATACAAAAATCTGAACATCTCTAATGTGCTACAAGACTCTAAGAACGCTAGTAGCAAATACTTATCTTGGTTTGAACATCATACCAACACGTACCTTCTTTAACATGTCACTACTAGCAATCAATAAGTTACCTAATTAAATTAGTTACAACCTTAATGTAGATCTTCAACCGCACGCTATTAGGTTTATATTAAAAAACTTTTACAGTCTTTTGTAAAAAAAAAAAATTACTGCGTTTTTTGTGTTCAAGGTTAATCAGTTGAAACTAAACTTGAAGATGACACTATATTTTTTTTTTGCAATAGTATATTATTGTTATAGCTAGTTAGATAACATAAAAAACCTCTTTTGTACCATAATTTTAATTATGTAAATATGGGATAGTTATATTTATCTCCGTAATTAATGATCTAACAATTTATTCAAATTGATAAAAAAATAATGATAACTTTAATTAAAAGGGGAGAATAGTGCTATTATAAGGCTTCACAGAATCAAACTCAAGAAAACGCATGAATATAATTGAATAAAATTTTCACACATTGTAGAAAGTCTACTCTGTGTCATTAAATTTGTAAAAATTTGATGCAATAAGTTGTTTCTCCGCAATTAATTTTTTAATGTGGCGTTTTTAATTAGTTCTTTATTAATTTTTTACTCGTTAATTATAACTTCAAATCTTTAAACAAAAACATGAAAACATAGAATATTGTCTGTAGTTCAACATATAAAAGAGTGATAATTAAAATCTTATTGTTTGGATATTGAGTTGGTTGGCGTTTTGTCCCATTAAAACTAATTTTAATTCAAAAACGGCGCTGTACGTATTTAATATTTTTCCACAACAATACTACTAGTAGCACCCCCACAGGACAGTTCGACTAAACCTGGCAATTCTCTAGCGTTAAACTGAAAAGAATTAATTTTAATTTAACATGCAAATGATGTCAAGTTTACTAAACAAGACTAAAATTAGAATTTTTTATAAATTTTAAAACTAATAAAAACAATATTATTGTTATTTAATTTATTTAAAAAAATTTATCTAAAAATAATTATTTTTTCTTGTTTGCACATTTTAAAAATTTATTATTAAAGAAATATTAAATAGTATTATATCTGCGATTTTATAATATTTTTAAAATCTATTCTACATAGCACAATACCTAGATAGAATTATTTAAAAAATATTTATAATATATTATAAAAAAATGTTATTTATTTATTTCATTGGACGTAAAGTTGAGTAATATTTTCTGTTTTATTTTTACATATTTTCTATACAAAACTAATAAACAACGTGAACCGTTTAGATATATTAAAAGTATATAATTATTTTTATAAATTGTATTTGCTGTGTTGCCAATTGTAAGAGGCGTATTAGAACGTTAACTTATGAGGAGGCCTATTCTACTGGCCCGCAACAAAATATGTATATCAGTATAAAAGCATAGCGCCACGTAGTGTTGACTTTAATGTACTACAATGTATAACTGTATATGTGTATGAGTCGAAATGGTCACCAAACAAAATTTTGTAGAATGACTTCTAGTAAAGTATTATGTTGAAATAAATTGATATACACACCAAAACGTATTTGCCTCCAGTTTTTCGTACCTGCCTCCGTTCTGGAGGCCAGTACTATCAGCGAGTATATATTTTGGAGGAGTATTAGTTGTTTTACATCTATATATATATATATATATATATATATATATATATATAATACTAATATTTAATATCTAATGTCAATAGATATTCTTCTTATTATTTTATTTTATCATGTTAGTTTAATTCATCTATTTATTTATTTTATAAAAAAATGTTTTATTATTATTATTTTTAACTTCAAATGTGACAATTTTACATAATATTATTTTATTTTGTATTTTATTTATATATTTATTTATCTGACGATATATGTACATAACATATGAAACGTTATAAATAAATTTTAATTTATTATAAAATTATTTACAAAAAAGACTCATCATCCCGTTTAACAAATATAAGTATATACGTATATTGGAGTAGAGTCTTTTAAAGTAAGTTTGTGCTTTATACAGTGCGTAATCGTTAACGGTTGTCCTTCAACATGAAAACATGTTTAACTTTATAAATAAAAGCTTTTACTGCAGCTTCTTCTTCGAAATTTAATTCTTCAGTATTTAAATTTTTACGAGTATTGTCGAATTGCATTTCTTCTATATTGTCATAAAAGGATGGTTGTATTTTTTCAAATTTATATTGTGTTTCAATATTATCAATAATTTCTGTTTGTAAATTATCGCAGATATTTACACGTTTCTCGTATTCAGTATAATTAATTTCAAGTACTAGCTTCGTTATTTGATGCTTTAGCCATTGATTCTTTTATTATTATTCCAGGTCTAAATTCTATTGGAGAAATATAAACTATTCCTTCTTGAAAATTGACAGGAATTTTTATTAGTTTGGCTTTTAAAGGTTGAAATGTTATTCGATATTTGTTTAATTGTATTTTAGCTTCTTTAGTTATTAAAAGTTGATTTCCAATATCAACAATAGCTTCTAGTTTAATTAAAAGGTCAATTCCAAATAATCCATCATATTTTTTATTAAAATTAAATTTGAA
Organism: Tachinus rufipes; assembly: GCA_963932245.1. Classification (NCBI taxonomy): domain Eukaryota; kingdom Metazoa; phylum Arthropoda; class Insecta; order Coleoptera; family Staphylinidae; genus Tachinus; species Tachinus rufipes. Next base: position 38,493,386 of record OZ010750.1, on the reverse strand, counting down.
AAAGGTATGTTACAAATCTGAATTGAATATATCTGGTAAAGTAATTATTACTGCATCATCTTGATTAGTTAGACCATGTGCGGTTTTTATTTTAAATGGTATTTTAACTGCGTGCTCTTTTAAATGCTCAAATAATTTTGAATTTATTAAAGTTTTAGATCCTGTATCCACGAGAAATTTGTATCCAGAAAATTCGACATATGGTAGATTGCAATTAATGTTGTTTACGTCTATAATTTCTTGTTCGGTCATTTCTTTTTAGTTGTTATCCGAAGAAAGTGAAAATTTTCATGTTCTTCCATTTTTTCTTCAATATTTTCGTGAATATTTTCTTCATCATCCATTTCTTGGTAATTATCAGGATAATATGTTTGATTTAACAAAAATTCGTCTGAACATTGTTCTTGTTGATCGTTAAGTGATTGCACGCTTTCATCTTGATAATATAATTTTTGTTGCGGTGTCCAAAGGGGTCGTTTATGCATTCTTTGTAAACTTGATTGTCTTTTATTTACGTTTATAGGTATAGTATTTGTTTCCATTGGTTCGGGTTTATTAATTGTTTGAGTAAACGGTTTCTGTGTAAAATGATATGACGTGCTTGGTAGAATTGTCCGTTTGGCATTCCATAAGGAGGAGTTGTTCGTGGTATAAACACAGGAGTTGTCATAGGATTACTTACATTTGTTCGCAATAAATTATTCTTCAATTACATATCCCATAGCAGTTTCCAAATCTCTCGGTCGACGGACTTGTACTATACCGGTGTTGTTGTCTATTTCTATCAGACCTTGAAGATAAATTTGCAAAGCAGTGTTTAATGTTTTTTATTGTCTGCTTTCTTGATTTGGGTCAAAAAGTTTTACTTTTGTCAATAATAATTGTAAATGTTCTTTTATTCTTTCACCATAATTAAAAGCTCCTTCATTTTTATTTGGACGAAGCATTGCGAGATCATTAAACAAGCATTGCTCGCTGCGTTGATCGCCGAAATGACTTAATAATAACATTTTCAAGTCGTTCTATGTCGCCACTTTTTCATTACTACTTATAACTTGAACTTGCTCGTCCTCGCAGTTTTCTTTGAAAAAATTTTAATAGTAAAGCTTGAACCGCTGGGTTTGATTCAAAAAGAAATGTCCGTATCAAAAATTCATTCGCAGAAATGTATGCGTTTAGAATGTGTCGTTCTCCGTTAAAGTCAGGAATAGTATCCTGGTACACTACAGTTATGTCTTTTACAGTTACATTACATGTTTGTATTTGAAATATCAAGTTAATCTAATAAATCGCTTAGATCGTTTAGGATAGATTGTATAGACATACAAGGAATTGGCAATAATAATAAAAAATACATTTACGACTTACAATACGAAATTCATATAATAAATCATTACGATGTATCCAAAATTGTCACTTAAGAAATTTTGATCCAATGTTGTTAACTTTTAGTTCAATTTCACACAAATTGTTAAAACAAACCGTCGATTTTTAGACGTTGCAAAATCCTACCGACTGAGCCAGTTAATAAATGAACTATGTGATTTTTTTTTTTTTTAATATTTCTTTATTAAATACAACTATAAACTACTTTTTGTGGTTAAGCATTTGAAATATAATACTATTAATTGATTAAAATAAGTTGTTAGGTAAAATATTCAAACTTATTACTAAAGCGGTTACGAGAATTTGATCGAGCGCGCTGCGCTACGGTGAGCTGATTTTAAGACTGGTTCATCTTCGCAGGGGAATTCCTTATATAGTGTTGTTGTTATTGAGTCTTGTTGTTGAGTCAGCTAGATAAGGCTGCTAACACGCGCTTTTTTAGAAGGATGCTGAACTAAAAAGTCCATTAGACCGGCAATATCTAATATATTTTACCATAATGGTGTCTACATTTATATTTATTATTTTTTTATAATTCTCTTAAAATATACCAACGTTATGTAACACATTTGATAAGTTGTACATAACTTTTATCAAAGCAATTGCACAATAAATTGACTGTATTAACAACAGTTTTATAGGTATAGTCATCAATTAAATTAACACAAAATTCATCAAAATGCTTAAAATAAAAGTAGCCGAATGTGTAGGAAATTTATTTATCTTTTAATGGCTTTTTGTTTTATTTAAATCCGTTGGCAAATAGTGTAGATTTATTAGGTTTAACTTGACATAAATTTGCATATATGGGAAACGCCACCCTTAAGGGCGGTACGACTTGACACTAAAAGATTAAACTCTCCGGTAAACTGATCGAACTCAGATTCCTTGGTTAGTTAATCTTTTCCAGACATCTCCAATTCCTCTTGTTGTTGAAATTTTGTCCCGGAGAGTGACGAGCCTAAGAGCCCGATTTTTGGCTTCCAGGTCGTAATCTCCGCCTTTGTTCCTGTCACTCAATCAATCTACGCCAACAGCAAGCTATTTGTACTGACACTTATGCCAATTCGTTGGACACTGACAAACTAGGGGCATTTTTTGAATTAAATGAGGAACTAATCAACTGATTTGCACAATAAAATTGTAATATCACGCACAGTTAATTGAAAAAAGCAATAAAATTTCTTAGTGTAATAACATACATTCAGAAATTTTGATAACTACGGGTACTTGGTGTTCTTTTACTTTTGGCGAGTAATATAATTCAAAGTTTTGTTTGCAGTTAATATGGATTGACAGTAACTAACTGATTTGATATGAATCGATTTTGCAATTTACTTTTATAATTTTTTCAAAATCAATTTTATTTTCTGGTTTTAATTCAAATTGTTCGTAATAAATATCTTAGCATCTTTTGCATATAGATTTTTTTGTTTTTTGACCTCTTGGTTGATGCGAGTTTCATCGGAGTTTTTATTGATTGTTTTATTTTTGAAACTCAAAGCTGTATTTTATAAAAACACACAAAGTTATGTAATTTCGTAAATAAAAAAGCTAGTCCTAGAAACCGTTTTTTCTTTATAATCAAAAAAGAAAAATTAATCTATACCAAATTAGAATATATCAAAGGACGGACAGAAGAGAATTTAATCCATTAAACTGTTGTTTAACATTTTTTTTTACGTTTGGAGAGTTATTTAGGTGTTCCGATAGTTTTGACTAACCCTGTTGAAGTTGAATAAAAAATTATATGATATTTTTCTCAAAACACAATGTTATTTTATGGTTACAAAGCTCATAATGTGCTTTGTAACCATTCAAAAATAAAAATAAATATTTTGATAATACAGAAAAAAAGCTGTTATACATTATATAACTAAATATATGTATATCAAATAAATCAAGATTTGTTAAAGAAATGATGATCTTAAATAATTTTATTAATTCAAAAGATTCTAATAGAAGTGTAGTAGACAGCTCATTCTCATAATTTTTTAGACAACGAAAATAAAGTGCACGGTTCACCAAACTTACTAAACTAACTAAAATAATAATTTGCCATTTCAATGACCAAAATTTAGTTAATAAAATAAACAAAGTGGAATTTTTGTGCGCAAAGGGAAATTGGATTACCCAAAACAATTTTTGTGATATGGTGGTTCCGAAATTTTACTTGGAAACTATTACATCGTATACATGGAAGATCGGCAATTTTTGTCTCCAAATGTTCAACAATGAAAAAAATTCAATTAAATGCAATTAATAGTGAAATGAACATTGAACTGTACGGAATATCCTTATTTAAAAAAAAAATGAAAATATAGATATAGACCGCCTGAGGGTAATTTTAAACTATTTTTCGATTTATTTTCTGAGGCATTAAACAATTTTTATATAGAATGACTATTGTATCTTATGTGGTGATTCTAATGTTAATCGTTTAGTTAATTAAGAACAGCGAAATATTTTCTTAGATATATTTGAATCATATGAATTAATGGGGAGTCTCAAGGACCCACTCGCATCTTTTCAAATGTTAACAATATAGTCAGAGTCAGCTATTGACTATGCTATAACGAACTTAACGGGTGAAACATATAATACTATAAATATTGATGGTAGCATAGCAGATCATGTAATGCAAATATTAACAGCTTATAGCATAGTTTCAATATCAAAAGATAATGAAATAATCACTTACAGAAAAGTCATAGGTAATTGTATTGAAAGTTTTATAGAAATATTGTTTACTGCTGATTGGAATGTAACTGTTAACTTGAATTTAGAGTTTTCTAAATCGTGCTATAAGTTGTTTCAATGCGCTTGTTCGTTAGTTTCTAAAACAAAAGTTGATGATATTAAGAAATGGATTACTGCTACTTTTAAAAATAAATGTATTGAATTAAAAATTTTCTGCATTGTAAAAAATACTAACAATATCAATACTGAACTATTATATATAATTAAACAATGACAACTTAAATTTAATATTGATTTAGTCAAAAAGAACTTTATGGGCAGTAAAATAAACTTTAGTACAAATAAATTTAAACTACCCGGAAACTTGATAATAAAAGTTTAAATCGTGTGAAACCTAGGATCAATGTACAATTAAATATTAATTCAATTGCTATAAAAGATGAAGATGTTATAGCTAATGAATTTGCTATCTATTTTGTTTGAATATAACAAAACGTTATGTAGTATTAATGACATTTTTTTTTAAATTTTAATATGTGATATTTACTTTAATTATTCGGGAATATTTTTATTTGGCATTCAAGGACAATTTTTTTTACAAATATTTGATTATAAAACGTACCAACCGGTTTCAATTCCTCTAAATAGAATTTTTATCATGGTCTACAATTTAACACATAATATCAATTAAACATCCAACAACTAAAAATTATTTATAAAACATAAACACATGTTCTTTAAAAATATTTGAGGTTAGACACTCACCTCGTTTTAAAACAATTCATTACAGTCAACATATAACATTATAAAAAATCTAACGTCACATTTTTCATGGAGTAAATGAGATGTTTGTAAAATATGGCATCACTTGTTGATGGGTTATTGTTTAGCAATATTAACCAGATAGTATATTCAATTGTGATCAACACTTAGTGTCAACACCAACGCCAAACCAATTAAATAAGACAATTGTTGCCAACATTCGCAAAACAATAAGTACATCCATGTATGCAACTAATTTTACATAAAAATAGTATTATGCAACCCCTTTTACATTAAATTCTACCCTGCTTAATAATATAAAAAACTTTAATTATTATGGGCGCCGTGGTAATTAAGACATCCTTTGGACAAAATAATTTATTCTTTACACAATCTACAATAGAAACATCCATATTAATATATTATACTAAAACTAGGTAATTGGGTGACACATGGAATGGTTGATGAACGGGACTCGAAATATATAACAACACTTACCTAAGTCTGCCTAATTAACAACTTGAGTTAAGGGTTATTAAGGCCACACAATCTTACATTGTGCACAAGCCGTGGTTTTGCGAGCAGTCGCAAAAGGCTCCGAGCGGGAAGACAAAAAACATGGAGAAAAGCTCACATATTTATTTTATAGGATTTCCATCGTACGGTTTGGTTTGTTAGAGTGTTATAAAGTATCTAAGTCCTTAATCAATTTTGGATCGGCAATGATCCGAATAGCTCGTTTCTAAATAGAGTTTAAAAGAGATAGTGTAGTTTCCGATGCTTCTCCTCATACTTGGGAACAATATTCAATACAAGGACAAATATAAATTTTATATATATGCAAAAGTTGAACAGAAGTAAAAAACTTTTTTTCTATTAAGAATTCCTAGTTTTCTAGATACTTTCGAAGATATGTCGACAACATGGTCGTTCCAAAAAAGATCATGTGAGATTGTAACACCACGAAGACAAATTGAAGAAGATTTAGATATAGATTCGTTGTTTAGTTTAATATTTGGTACTGATGATACTTCGAATTTAGATTTTGAAACAGTAAGAAGTTGATTTTTTGATTGACCATGTTGGGAGTGCCTCATTCAGATATTGTTTTGAGGTCTTTGTGTTATAGCTTGGGGGGGGGGGGGGTTTAATAATAGTCGTATTATTCTCAAAGTAAACTTATATTTAATAACATTATAAACATGTGTTATGTCTCATGTCTTGAGAGCAACCATGACGAACTGTCATCCTAAGTAGATGTTGCGCACTACTTCCAAGACGCACATGCGCCTTGTATACATAACATCTTACCGCACAAGATTAATTCTAAATTAAAACAAGCAATATTTTCACAAACTTAAACTAAATTATACAACCAAAATAAAACAAAGTTAAATTAAATATTTGGTAAAACTTATAACAATTCTTGACCTAATAACCAAAACGTAACGGTGCTCGTAACAAACTTCTATCTCTTAATTGCATATGTGTATTATGTGCAACATTATTGTTACTCCTATCTACAACTTTATTACAGCTCAGATTGCCATCATAATTAAAACAATCTTTATTTTTTATCATAAAATGTTGTCTATTGCGTCTAAAGGTATTATGTTCATTATTTTTAATTATGCACGATCTGGGCTGTTTACATTTATTAATTATCTTTCCTGTTTGCCATTTGTTATTACTGGTTCTAAATAAAACTCTGTTTCCTACTTCCCCTTTCACCAGACTTCTTGTTCTGCGGTTATAATATTTTTGTTGTCGTATTTGTTTTTTCTGGAACTGATTTTTTTTAAATGTTTTCTTGACTTGGCAGTAACAACTTTTCTACCCGAGGAAGATTATCTTTCAACCTTCTAGAAAATAGTATTTGTGCAGGTGACAAATTTAATTCAGGCAGAGGTGTATTTCTATAATGCAGTAGATATTCATTTAAACTTTTATGTTCTATTTTTGCTTTCTTTAACATGTTTTTTGAAACACGCACTGCAGCCTCTGCTTGTCCATTACTTTGACTATGCATTGGGCTACTAGTGATAAGTTTAACATTATTTTTACTTAAATAAGATTTGAACTCATGAGCATTAAAAGGAGAATTGTCTGACATAACAATATCTGGATATCCGTGATAAGAAAAAATTGAGCTTAATTGATTTATAATTTCTCTGCAAGATTTATTTTTTATTTTTTATAATATTTATATTTTATTATATTATTTATAATATATAATTCAGCAAGATCTATTTCCAATTTTTCCCACGGACTATTTGGAATTTCATGTGACAATAGAGGCATTTTTGCATTTTTACTTCTAAACCCTTCACATATTTCACAATTATTTACCATTCTTTCTATATCTTTTGTGGTTCCAGGCCAAAACATAGACTCCCTTGCTCTATTCTTGCATTTAACTATACCTTGATGTCCTTTATGAATTAATTTTAACAAATTTGTTCTAGCTTTGTAAGGTATTATTAATCTATCTTGAAAAAACAATAAACCTTGACACTCGTTTAACTGATCTTTTATTTTAAAGTATGGCTTTGCTATTAATTAAAACACATACATGATTTTAATAAATTCAAAAACAGTGTAAAAGACTTGCTTGCAGGCAAAGCTTACTATACACTAAATGAATATCTCTGTGATACATTTTAATTAGTTAATGTATGTCAATATATGTATATTGTTAATGTATTTACCTGTATAGTTTTTTTAACTTTGTGTATTTTATTATTTTTATTGTAATTATTATTTTGTATTGTAATTATGACTTGTACATCCGTTTTATATGGCTTACGTACCAATAAAATATTCTATTCTATAATTGGAATTGACATTTTTAGGCCATTCAGTACCAATATAACTTTTCACTAAACTTAAAGCGTCATCAGATGAAGTAAGATTTTTAAACATTTCTTTTTTTCTTTGGATATAGGCAGATTTTTAAGAACCACATGAACTAATAAACTTATTTCACTATCTTCAAGAACCTTATCTTTTAAAAAGGATCTAGAAAGTGTGTCCGGAATATTTAATTCTTTGCCTGGCTTATAATAAACATCTAACTCATATTTCATTAATCTAAGTATCATTCTTTGAAGTCTACTAGAAATTTTGTTAAGATAGTTTTTAAAAATACTAATTAGAGGTTTATGATCAGTTTGAACAATAATTTTTTTTCCGTATGTATAATAATTAAACCGTTCTACGGCAAACATAATGGCAAGAAGCTCTCTTTCAATAGGTGCATACCTTTTCTCACAATCAGTAAGCGCCCGAGATGCGTAAACTAACGGACGACCCTCCTGTAGAACCACACACCCCAACCCATCTTTACTAGCGTCTGACTGAACTACTACTTTATTTGAGTCATAATGAGCCAGTAAAGGTGCTTTGGTTAAAATTTGTTTTAGGTCATTCAGCTCTTGTGTGTGAACTTGTTCCCATGACCATATAATATTTTCTTTTGTTAGTTCCCTTAAATTAGCTGTGATTTTTGTCATATTTGGAATAAATTTAGTTAAATATTTAACTAATCCTAATAATCTTAACAATTCTTTTTTATTCTTTGGTTCTTCTAACTTTATTATTGTTTCTATTCGTTTCTTATCTATCGACACGCCTTTTTCCGTTACAATAAAACCTAATAATTTAATTTCTCGTTTCTTGTGTTGAAATTTATCTTTATTAAATGTAACACCTGCTTTTTTAGCTGTGTTTAATACTTCAAGTATTATTTTATCATGGGTGGCCTCATCAGGTGCAGCAATAACTAAATCATCTATATAGATTTTAACTCCTTGAATATGACCAAAAATTTCAACATTTTTTCTTTGAAATAGTTCAGCACTTGTATTTATGCCAAAAGGTAAACGTAAAAATTGATACTTTCAACAACTTACAGCAAAAGTACAAAGCTTGGAAGATTTGTTATCTAAAACAATTTGATAAAAACTGTCTTTCAAATCTAATACAGAAAAAAATGACATATTAGCTAAGTCAGATAATATTTCATCTGCAGTTGGAATTGCGTAATGATCTCTTTTGATTTCTTTATTTAAATGAATAGGATCTAAACATATTCGAATTTGTTTTGAATTTGGTTTCTCTACAATAACTACATTGTTTACCCATTGTGTAGGTCCATCTACTTTCTTTATTACACGTTGTGCTACCAGCTTGTCAAGTGCTGCTTTTACACTATCATTTAAGCTTTTAGGGATTCGTCTAGGTGGAAAAACCTTAGGTACAGCGTCCTTATTTACAACTAACTTGCAAGGTTGCCCTGGAAATTTACCCAGTCCATTAAACACTTTTTTAAAACTATCAATTAATTTTTCTTTATCTGTGAAATGATCTTTATTTATTTGTAATTCATCAACCCTTTTAATTAAATTTAATTCAACGCATGTATTTAATCCTAAAATTGGTTGAGTATTATAATTTAGAACATAAAACTTTATGTAATGAATTTTATCTCTGACCTTACATTTAAGCAATACTGATCCTTCTGCCTTCATTTTGTTGCCATCATAAGTAATAATATTTGCTTTACATTTTTCTACTTTACTTTCTTTGTTACACACTGCAAGGAGCTTGGCTGGGAGGACATTACATTGTGCCCCAGTATCTAACTTAAACATAATATTAATTATAACTGATTCTAACCATTCATCATCATTTTTAAAATTTAAATTTGAAAAAAATACTTTATTATTTTTACAATTAATGTTGACGCTTGCTACATAAAAAGTCTCTTCTATTGTTTACTAATTCATTATCATTTAATACTTCATTAACATTTTTATTTACAGAATTTATATTTCTTTTTAATCTGCAGAATGATTCAAAATGATTTAACCTTTTACAAAAGTTACATTTTTTTCCATATGCAAAACAATTTCTTATATCGTGATATTTTCCACATTTATTACAATTTTTACTATAACCTTTAAACGAGGGGTTAACAACTAAGTAAAAAAATGTACACCTGATTATGAATACGCGTAATTATTACGTGATTATGTAATGATTACTTGATTATGTAATAATTACGTGATTATGTAATGATTACATGATTATGATTATGCATTGATTACGTGATTATTTAATGAATACACAATGATTACGTGATTATTTAATGAATACGCAATGATTACGTGATTATTTAATGAAAGCGTACACATTTTTTTAAGATTTTATAATTCTGTATTAAATCTGCATGCATTAATTATTTTATACCGATCATAAAATTATTTTGATAATGTTTAAATATTAATATATTATTACTTATGTTTTATAATAATCTTCAATAAAGTACTTACTACAATTTCTTATAGATAATAAGAAACATAAACTAAAAATATACCTATCTCGATGTTTATTAATGTTTTATGTAGATTAGAAAAAATCCACCACCAAGAATAAAAATGTGATTTATTACATTAAAAAATAAACATATAAAAATCTTTTCAACAAAAATAATAACAATACATAATAAAATTTGTACCACTGAATAATTATATTCGACTGAAGTAGGTTTTTATTTTAATATAATAAATAAATAACTGCACACACACACATGCCAAGAGTTGTATAAAAACACCTGTAAAATTGTCTGGGAATAAATCTCTGGCGGCACAATTAGATACAGATTGGACACGACTGAATTTACCATGCGAATATAAATGATTCCATAAAACCAATATTTGATTATGAGAACATGCGTACTCAACATTTGATTATTTGAATACGCGTAATCAATATTTGATTATTTGAATACGCGTACGCAACATTTGATTATTTGAATACGCGTAATCAATATTTGATTATTTGAATACGCGTACTCAACATTTGATTATTTGAATACATGTAATCAATATTTTATTATTTGAATACACGTGTTTTAATATTTGATTACACTATTTATTACAAGATTATGTAATGATTACGTGATTATATAATTATTACGCGATTATTTATTGATTACTTGATTATGTAATGATTACGAATATTACGTAATTATTATTTGATTCTGTAATGATTATATTTATTTTGTACACTGATTACGCAAGTTGTTAACCCCTCGCCTTTAAAAGTTCTTGAATTATCATATTTAAATTGTTTATCATTTATTATTTTTATTTCCTTATTATTCTTTTCATTATTACATTTACTTATCTTAATTTTATCCACTGCTACTTCTTGGTGGCTTCCTCCTTGTGACATAGTTTTTACTTGTTCCTTACTGACTCCGAACATCCTTATTAAATCCTCACATTTTTTTAATGTCAATTTGGGTTCTAGCAGTAACTTTTCTCTTAATGCATTGTTTAGAACTCCCATCACCAGTTTGTCGTGTACCATTTCGTCTTCTTCCGCAAATTCGCAATTTGCAGCCAATGTTTTAACTTCTGTTATAAAATCTTCTATTTGTTGATAATGGTCTTGTTTTAACGAATAAAATTCTCAAAGTAAACTTATATTTAATAACATTATAAACATGTGTTATGTCTCATGTCTTGAGAGCAACCATGACGAACTGTCATCCTAAGTAGATGTTGCGCACTACTTCCAAAACGCACATGCGCCTTGTATACATAACACTTTGTTTATAGATGCAGATTCTAACCTAGAAATTTCAAAACGCTCTGCCATATTTGTCAATATTATCTTTGGAAAATATGGAGTATGAAGGGTGCTATCATCTGCAAAATTATGAATAGGATTTTTAGTTATTTTCAGTTAAAACTATCAATTATAACTATAGTTTTTTATTATCAAAAAAACTATTGATGATATTTACAGTTTTTTTATCAAGACCTATACACTGTAGCTTGTTGATAAGATTAGGATGCTATACCTTATCAAACGCTTTGGAAATGTCTAGAGCTAATCCAAATTTTCTCCTTGTTTATCTAAAGTAGAATTCCATTTGTGACTAACATAAGTCATAAGATCTGTTGTTGAACGTTTTGATCGAAATCCATATTGAGTATCTGAGATGAAGTTATTTTGCTCTAAGAACTTGGCAATGTAAAATTAATAAATTTTTCAATTTTTTTTGACAGATTAGGCAAAATTGGTCTATTATTTGAAGAATCATACTTGTCTCTCTTTTTAGGAATAGGTTGAACATTTGCAATTTTCCAACAGAGCTAATACAATTGCATTTGTTTTAAGAATGATAGGTAGAATTTCATCTATACCTGATGCCTTTCTGGTATTTACATTAAGAATCTTTCGACAACCCGTAAAATGATTTGGACCCATTATTTTTCCACTAGCCGACATTTCCTCAATAACCCTAAAATCTATTATACCAGCTATAGCTGAAATACTTACCAACATTTTTAATTTATCTGTATTACTAGGTGTTTTTCCATCTATTTTAAAAACTGCTTCAATAAATCCAATTTTTAAAAAGAAGGACCAATTAAATATTGAAAATTATAGACCGTTATCAATCCTTAGTTTATTCATTAAATTGCTAGAAAAGCTAGTAAATAATAAAAGTGTAAAATTTGAAAATGAAATTGCCACTTTTAACATATCTTGTTTTTTATTTGTCAAAGGCGTTTGACACAGTTTGTCCTAAATTTATAATCAATAAACTGCAAGCTATGGGAAATAGAGGAATTGGTTCTAAATGGATTGAATCTTACTTAAAGGGCCGCAAGATATCAGTTTAAATAAAAAATACCCGATCATTGGAACAACATTAAATACGGATCTGCCCAAGGTTCCGTGCTGGAACCACTCTTGTTCTTGCTATTCATCAACGACTTACCTATAGTTATTCAAGATGCAACTATAATAATGTTCATTAGTCAAACTGTGCGTTACATTGTGTTTCATTTATGGTGTCATAATAATACATTCATTATTAATGCTGATAAAACTGTTATTATGCATTTTCATCAACATAGACAATTTTCTAATAATTTTAAAATTGTTTTTGATAACAAGCATTATTTATGATTATCAACTAAATTTTTAGGTAACATCATTAATAAAAAACTATCACATATATTTATCAAAAATGTAATCTCTAAACTCTGACATTTGAACTATTTATTATGTTTTAGCTTATTCTCATATAGCTTTTATAATGTATGAGGTAGAGCAATTGATAATAACAAATAATTTATTTAACCAAAGATGAGATAATACGACTAATTTTTAATATTAAAACTCCGCACATGCCGAGATATTTTTAATTTTAACAATGCCTTTTTTTTATATTTAAAGCCGTTACCCATGTGAAAAAGAACATCAGTGCTTATGAAACTTATAGTGCAAATCATGCATATAATACAAGACATCAGAACAGTAATTACAAGATAAGATAATAATTAATAATTTATAATCATTTGCAATATTTGTTCCAAATAAATAATCTCTTCGAGTAACTAGAAAAATCCTTTTCACACAACACAATTTTCCCTTTTTCTAGAAATAATAAATTGGAATTGCTACTACGAGTATTAATTATCATCTGCCACGAATGATTATATTTAAGGAATTTATAAAACGATCATTCACAATGTTGTCTAGTATTATTGCATTTATAATAACAACATTTATGCAACATGTTTATAACAATACTTCAAAAATATAATACCTCCGAGTTAGAATATATTCTGAGACAATTTTTTTTACAAAAATAGATAATACACGTAATACAAATAAAGTAACCGCATCATTTTTTTTGTGTCAATAAATAAAATAAAATGTCTTATTTTAAATAAAATTTCTATGTTAAATTCAAAACATGGATTGTATTATTATTTTAAAATGCATGACTAATACATACATAAAACAATTATGAACGTTTGTCATTTGTAAAATAGATATTTTTGATAATTAGTTATATAAGAAAAAATACTTTTATTATTTTTCGTTAATGCCTTCATTGTTTTTATTATCATATTTTATAATCATATAATTTCTACTAATGCACAACACTGAGAACGTTATGTCCGCTCTACTTTCTCTGATTGAGTAAGTGTGGTCGCGTTTCGTATAGTTCTTGAATAAATATCTTCCAACAAAATATGTCAATCAACGACGTATTTTTATCATATGAATTCTAGCAAAAATTAATAAAAATGAAATAATATTTAACAATACTAATGAAAGTAAACACTGATATAACAAAATATATTAAAGTTATACATTCGAGGCCACTCGAATAAAATATATAAACTACCGTTAGTTATTCTGGCTATACTGTAGAAAGAGCGAAGTATAGAAATATTGATTAGTGAGAAAGAGAAAGTGAAAGTTTACAATCCTGCTTTTGCAGCGCTCTATTATTAAAATTAATCTATCTTATACAGTAAGTGTTCCAACATAGTGTTGCCAGTAAAATGTCAAATGAATTCTAGTGAAAATTAATAAGATTGAAATAATATTTAACAGTACTAATGAAAGTAACACTGATATAATAAAATATATTATAGTTATATATTCGAAGCCACTCGAATGAAATGTATACGCTACAGTTGGCTACTCTGGGTTTACTGTGGAAAGAGTGCAAGAAATATTGACTAGTAAGAGAGAGAACTAGTGAACATTTATATAGTCGAGCCTGGAGTCAAGCTATTAACGAAATAACTGTACTATTTGTTAACCGATCTGATAGAAATAGAAATATTTTTTAAGATAAATGAAGCACACACTGCCGGAAATACTTTTTCTTTGACAATTTTAATCTTTTTCATATTAATTTGATTGAGTAATTAAGTGTAATATTTTAGTCATAGGTTTCAAAAAAACATTTAAATGATTTGATAAATAAGATTATCTACATATTCTGGCATTGCAGATATTAATAAGATAATAATATTATGGATAGTTTATAAAAATATTATAGATTTCTGCACAGTTTTGTAAACTAATATATAAATAACTCTAAGTTACATTTCAGCGCTTTTCTAATAGAGCGCGTGCGTTGATCTTGTGTGAGAGAAGTATGACATCGCTCAAGGAATTTTGTTGGAATAGGAATATCTACTACCTGCGCTCGATGCGTTTTAACCTTTTTTTGCGTACGGATAAAAACAATTACCAAGAATATTAAATTATATTTATATAGTAAATATTATTTTATAATTTAATTAAATATTTAAAAAAAAAATTCCATTTATATTTATATATAAAAGACAATATTATTTTAAGTATTATAACCAGTAATTTGAATTAAAACCTATTGACAATTATAATTATGTGTTTATATTTTGGACAAATGAACCGGTTTTTAACACAAACACAAAACAATTTTTAAAATTAACAATTTGAGTATTTATTTTGTATTATAATTGTTTCATACTTTTTAAAATAAGTTTAGATTATTTTATTTATTTACAACTTATTTCGATGATTATATATCATTTTTAAGTAGATCTAAACGTCTATAATTGACAATTCGATATCATGTATTTATTTACCAATAATGATTATAATACATTTCACAAAAGTCTAAACAAATCATGTTAATATAAATATATTCTATTGATTACATTTTTTATTTAATTTTATTTAATGTGCATATTTTGCTTGAATATTACCGTCAGCATACATTTTAAAATGAAAAACATATTGATATTTGGAATAAAAACTTCTCTACCTAATCGCATACCAAGATTAAAATATGTATGTCCTAATAAACGTTTATTTAATTTGGGTTCATAAATATATTAATGTAATAAAAAAAAACTCCTTTACTTAACTTGTTACGGTCAAATTTCCTGGGAGAATCTAACACAATTTAATTTAATTTTTATCTCTTATTTTATATAATTATACTTATACTATTATAACATAGACCATCGGTATTGACCAGCTGTTGATTTGGTTGCCGTTGGAGAGTGGTCATTAAAAGGCCTCACCTTAAACATAATTCACACTTATGGGTTGTTCAATTTATGTATACGTGCAGGCAGTAAAATTAATAATCAGAGACAGTGTAGTGGTTTTTTAATTAAACTCGCACTGTTCGATTAATTATTTATTAATTAATGGTTCTAGCATAATATGTACATTTAGTAAATATATGTTTAACTTAGATCTAACTTAGAACTAAGAATTTAGAACTGAGAACCGAGAACTCAGAACGAGAACTAGAGCTAACTATGTATCTACCGACAACGTTTTTATATAGCGCGTAGCGGTTCACCGGAAGAAAGTCTTAGTATGTAAATTCATCTCAATGTTGATTTGAATTTACATCAGCATTATTCATTGAGTAGATTTTCCAAAAGTTTCTTCCAGCGCACAACCGACGTAAGCATTACTGATAATATGCTTAATAATTGATTTGTAAAGCAAACAGTCTTGCGGACACGTTCTTGACCGGATATTTGCATAAAGAGCGTGCCGATCACAATCATCAACTGTGCGTTACATTGTGTTACATTGTGGTGGTTAATAATATTACTACACCCCCTCCCTTAAAAGAAGATTCTAGTTATAAATTAGAATCTTTTCGAGAAGTTCGTCGACCTGTAATTTTGGGTAAGCCACTTATATGAGGAGTTTGAGTAGAGCAAATACTAGGTCTTGATCTAGAGGTCATTTCAATTTGATTGTCTAAATTTAGATGTGTATTTGAGTCATATCTTTGCTCCATTCTGATACAAATAGTAGCATTTATACAACATGAATTATTAAAACATTTTCGGAAGATACAATATCCTATTATTAAGACTAAAATACCTAAAACAATATACGTAAATAGTGAATATCTATGAAGCAAATTGTTACTATTAATATTATTTTGAATTTTCTCAGCCATATCATTTATATCATTTAGTTTGTGACTTGCCATGTTCAAATCTTCTAGATGTTTTGCGATAGTTTTGAAATTACCACTTAAAGGTATAGTAGTTAAGTTTATGCTGTTATCTTCACAACAATCAATTTCTATTTTAGCTTCTGGAACGAAGTCAAATAGCATGATTGATTCACTAATGTAGTTTTGATTTGGAATCAATATGGCAGTACTTGTAAATCCTTTACAGTTATTGGAAATTGTTAGTTTGCCAACACCGTTAATATTGATGTTTCTTGGCAATCTATCTTTACAATTTAAGGTTAACTGTTCTGTACTTGGTATTGTATAAATCCAAGTATTCGATGTTTTTAACTTAGTCCAAATAGGTTCTTCAATTTCTACTATTCTTTTATCGCAGGTTTTTGGTATATATTTATTGGCATGGTGCAAGGTCACTTCACAAATTTCATTTTTGTAAGATAAATGAATAGGCTGTTCTTCTTTACATAAAAATTGTATTTTAGTTAAAAATTTACATTTGTAAAAAGTTGCTTCATTCATAGTAATGTATTTTTGTTTATTAATACTTAAAACTAAATAATCTATACTAGGTTGTACAAACATAAATCTATTCGAACTTATATTACTTGGTAATGGTAACATATGGTAAATATTAAAATCTTTTTCGTCAGTTAGTGGGACATTTATAACATATACTAGTTTATTATCCTTATAAAATACGGAAATGTCAACTAAATTTATTAGAACTTGAGAATTCTCGTTGTTAATACTGATTGGAAAAGATAAACCATTTGGTAAGTCTTTACTTAAGGATTGTCACGTGCCGAAAACACATTAAGGGAAAAATAAGCATAAATACCTTTTTTTTACATCAGATTATTATTAAAAATCATTTCCTTCCTTTTCGGTTTTATTTAATTTTATTTTAGTTTCCTTTTACAATTTATTTTGGGCTCCTCTTTCGGTGGTATTTGTTGGACGGTCCTTATAGTTATTTTTATTTTTATGGTGGTTCCTCGGTGTGGGATTAATATGTAAATAAAGAGAACAATTATTATAGTGGTGTTTATTGAAGCAGTATGAGAACAGGTACTTACATATCTTGTTTACGCCAGTTGTTGTTGAGTGATTTTGGTTTCCTTCCTTCTTTTATTTCCTTATTTTAATTCCTGTCTCCTTTCTACTTGTGTTGTTTTTATTTTGATTGGATTCCATGTGGCTTTTGTTTTCATCTACCTAACCTGTCATCACACAAAATTTCATTAGTCAAATGCACCTACATAGAGAACTTACCTCTATCATTTCTTCAATCCGCAATCCTAATCCATTAATCCGGTTTCACACAAATTACACACACACTTAATTTATTTAATTATTTGTCCGTCATTATCACATTGATTTGACGTTTAAGTGACAGCAGTGACAGCAACGTGAAGTTCACGCTTAGTATAGACGCGCGGTTGCCACTGCTTCTTTGGCATTGAATAGTTACAAATTATATTTTTTCTTTATAAAACTTTTCCTGTCAATTAAAATGTACTTATATTTTGCTACCGTTTGGTTGTTGGATGTAAGTTTATGTATAGATATATATATATATATATATATATTTACATCAGCATTATTCATTGAGTAGATTTTCCAAAAGTTTCTTCCAGCGCACAACCGACGTAAGCATTACTGATAATATGCTTAATAATTGATTTGTAAAACAAACAGTCTTGCGGACACGTTCTTGACCGGATATTTGCATAAAGAGCGTGCCGATCACAATCATCAACTGTGCGTTACATTGTGTTACATTGTGGTGGTTAATAATATTACTACACCCCCTCCCTTAAAAGAAGATTCTAGTTATAAATTAGAATCTTTTCGAGAAGTTCGTCGACCTGTAATTTTGGGTAAGCCACTTATATGAGGAGTTTGAGTAGAGCAAATACTAGGTCTTGATCTAGAGGTCATTTCAATTTGATTGTCTAAATTTAGATGTGTATTTGAGTCATATCTTTGCTCCATTCTGATACAAATAGTAGCATTTTTACAACATGAATTATTAAAACATTTTCGGAAGATACAATATCCTATTATTAAGACTAAAATACCTAAAACAATATACGTAAATAGTGAATATCTATGAAGCAAATTGTTACTATTAATATTATTTTGAATTTTCTCAGCCATATCATTTATATCATTTAGTTTGTGACTTGCCATGTTCAAATCTTCTAGATGTTTTGCGATAGTTTTGAAATTACCACTTAAAGGTATAGTAGTTAAGTTTATGCTGTTATCTTCACAACAATCAATTTCTATTTTAGCTTCTGGAACGAAGTCAAATAGCATGATTGATTCACTAATGTAGTTTTGATTTGGAATCAATATGGCAGTACTTGTAAATCCTTTACAGTTATTGGAAATTGTTAGTTTGCCAACACCGTTAATATTGATGTTTCTTGGCAATCTATCTTTACAATTTAAGGTTAACTGTTCTGTACTTGGTATTGTATAAATCCAAGTATTCGATGTTTTTAACTTAGTCCAAATAGGTTCTTCAATTTCTACTATTCTTTTATCGCAGGTTTTTGGTATATATTTATTGGCATGGTGCAAGGTCACTTCACAAATTTCATTTTTGTAAGATAAATGAATAGGCTGTTCTTCTTTACATAAAAATTGTATTTTAGTTAAAAATTTACATTTGTAAAAAGTTGCTTCATTCATAGTAATGTATTTTTGTTTATTAATACTTAAAACTAAATAATCTATACTAGGTTGTACAAACATAAATCTATTCGAACTTATATTACTTGGTAATGGTAACATATGGTAAATATTAAAATCTTTTTCGTCAGTTAGTGGGACATTTATAACATATACTAGTTTATTATCCTTATAAAATACGGAAATGTCAACTAAATTTATTAGAACTTGAGAATTCTCGTTGTTAATACTGATTGGAAAAGATAAACCATTTGGTAAGTCTTTACTTAAGGATTGTCACGTGCCGAAAACACATTAAGGGAAAAATAAGCATAAATACCTTTTTTTTACATCAGATTATTATTAAAAATCATTTCCTTCCTTTTCGGTTTTATTTAATTTTATTTTAGTTTCCTTTTACAATTTATTTTGGGCTCCTCTTTCGGTGGTATTTGTTGGACGGTCCTTATAGTTATTTTTATTTTTATGGTGGTTCCTCGGTGTGGGATTAATATGTAAATAAAGAGAACAATTATTATAGTGGTGTTTATTGAAGCAGTATGAGAACAGGTACTTACATATCTTGTTTACGCCAGTTGTTGTTGAGTGATTTTGGTTTCCTTCCTTCTTTTATTTCCTTATTTTAATTCCTGTCTCCTTTCTACTTGTGTTGTTTTTATTTTGATTAGATTCCATGTGGCTTTTGTTTTCATCTACCTAACCTGTCATCACACAAAATTTCATTAGTCAAATGCACCTACATAGAGAACTTACCTCTATCATTTCTTCAATCCGCAATCCTAATCCATTAATCCGGTTTCACACAAATTACACACACACTTAATTTATTTAATTATTTGTCCGTCATTATCACATTGATTTGACGTTTAAGTGACAGCAGTGACAGCAACGTGAAGTTCACGCTTAGTATAGACGCGCGGTTGCCACTGCTTCTTTGGCATTGAATAGTTACAAATTATATTTTTTCTTTATAAAACTTTTCCTGTCAATTAAAATGTACTTATATTTTGCTACCGTTTGGTTGTTGGATGTAAGTTTATGTATAGATATATATATATATATATATATATATATATATATATCTCATTTTATTTGTTTTTTTTTTAAATCAAGTCCATTAAATTATGTTAAGTGTACCGTGCGCTAAATTTGACAACTCTGCAGAGAACATGCGCAAAAATTTAAATAGTTTTTTTAACCGAAAAGCTACGTAAAAGCAATGCTTTCGCTGAAAATGGCCTTTTTCGTGTAATTCAGCCCGTTCAGCTTGTTTAGCAAACGGGACCAGTTTGAATACACGGCGGTGCACATGATTTTGAATTTGCAAAGGTAATGTTTAAAATTTTATTAAGCCCCTTTTATATTTTTAATTCTTTTTATAGATTTTAATTTGCTATATATATATATATATATACATATTTGTTTAAATCCTATATGAATATTCCAATAATTGAATTTATTACACCTTTCAAAGCCGACCAACAACTAAAGGTTAGTTGATAGCTTCTTTTTTTTGTTCTCTTTTTTTAGTCATTTAAATTTTCGTAGGCTTTTAAGTGTTGGTATATTGAATCTATCACAAAATACCACGATTTCCCTAAGCAGCGGTGCCATCGAGCAAGCGTGAGGGAACGGGTAGAGAGTGAGGACCGTGAAGAGAATCGGCAAGCGTTGGCCGGGAAAATCGAAAAGTTTCGGCGTGGTTCTTGGAAACACGCGGATATTAAAAATCTTATGAATGGGGGTGCCGCAGGTCCAAGCCGCGGATACTATAATTGTTATAATTATTTTAGTACTAACATAGTGGGTATATATGCATATAAACCGGTTGTGTACATCCAATTAATTTGTTTTGGGAGTAATTGGAATATATATTTTTATTTGTTTATTTTGGTTTTAATTTAACTTTTCTTTATTATAATTAATGAAAATCGGGACAACGCATTTTTTTTATTCTCTGTTTTCCCGCCCTCTCTCTCACCTTTCTTGCAGCTACCGGATTTTATTGTTTTTGTTGCCGGAGTAACGAGAAAAAAAAGATAGACGAACACGGAAGCCTGAAATTAAAAGGAGAGCAAAAACAATTGGAGCCCAGGAAAATCAAACAAAATATCATCTCATATACAACTGGTGAGTCACCTTTTAATTTCTCTTGCTGCTTAAATACCACCACTCGATTAAAATTAAATAACGTATTTAATTCCGCGACCCATAAAATCCCACTGAGCTAGGGGGGCCCAATACCATAAGATCGGTGTTGGTCAGGCGAGTGCCTGTGCGCAAAGTTGACGTTATAACTGGAGCCCAACGTGGGGCCAAATAGACAAAGTAAAATTATATTAAATATTTGTTCAAATTTTATTGTGGTGTATAAATTTTACAAAAATCGAGTACTATTGTGCATTAAATATTTTGTTAATATAATAAATTTGTCATATCTTATTAAAAATGGCAAAGATCGAACTAGATAGGCTGGTAAAGGACGAATTAATATACGAATTAAGGATTAGGGGTATTCACGATGAAGGGACAAATAAAGATATGATAAAATGTTTGCGGAGTGCGTTAAGAGTGGAAAGACTTGGGCTGAAGTGCAAACCCATTATGAGTGTGGATGAGGATTTGGATGTATGTGAGAATAAATTACGAGAAATTGGGGAATTATTAAAGAAAGAAAGAAGAGGTATGAATGTAATGAAAAAGGCGGAAGCAAAGTTGTGGCATGTGATAGGGCGGTTAGAAAGGATAGATGTAGATGACGAGGAACAAACATCAAAGCGATCCCGTTTACTAAAGTTGGCACTTGATGCAGATGGAGAAATAAATTTTTTATGTGAGATAGTAGAGGAAAGTAGACCTGTCCCAGCTCCTACTGAAGTCTTAATTTCAGAATCAATTTTAGAGGCAAGGCATTCCTCCACTCCATGTGCAAATGCGAGTTTCCATGACCACAATTTAATTCCTGGAATGACCAGATTAAGTATGAATCCCGTAAACAAGGTGTGTGTGAGTAAATGGGATATAAGGTTTTCTGGAGAGGATTCCTTAAGTGTGAGTGCGTTTTTAGAAAGAGTGAATGAGCTGAGTATTTCAAGGGGCGTGGATGAGAGAATGTTATTTAATTCCGCGATCGAGTTGTTTGCTGGCAGAGCTCTTGTGTGGTTTAGGGCCAACCGTGACAAACTTAACGATTGGGGTAGCTTGTGTGGGGGCTTAAAAGCCGAATTTCTTCCCACTGACTACAATGAAAGGGTATGGGCCCAAATTAAAAGTAGGACTCAGGGGGTAGATGAAAGCATTGGAATCTACGTTGCTTACATGAGCAATCTGTTCAACCGCATGACCTGCAGGGTAAGTGACGAGATGAAAATGAAGGTGCTGACAAACAATCTGCACCCCTATTTCTTAAACCGCTTGGGCCTAGACCCTATTAGTAGTGTCGAAGAATTAATATACATGTGTAGAAAGATTGAGGAAAGACGAATTAGTGTAGAAGGTTATGCTCCTCCTCCAAAAGGGCAAAATAATGTTGAGCGAGACTTGGCCTACACGAGGAGTAGTGGGGTCGGTAGGATCTCAAACCTAGAGAGAGATCTAACTGAGAATCCCTACCCATCTACAAGCTCCAGCCGATATGCATATAATAGACAAGATCCCCTAAATTATGACAATTTTGATAGAACAAGAGAGGTAGGAAGAAGTAGAAGGGATGATTTTGATCATTCTGGTCAATATCATGCAAAGAATGGTTTTGTGGAGAGCAATAGATTTCGTAGCTTTAACAGACAGGTTGGTAGGGATCAATATGAGGATAGAGATAGCCGAGATGATAGTAGGGACAGGTATAATCGAAGTAGGGACCGGGTTGACCAGTATAGGAGCGGTGAAAGGTTCCACCAAAACGGTAACCGATTTCAAAGCAGGTATCGATCGAATAGTAGAGAGAGATACCGGGGAAATCGTAAAGATGAGCCAGAACGTTCATCGCTTCGAGAAAACCCGAGGGGTGAACTCAGGACCACCGTACATGAAGTTAAATTCACGGGAGTTTGCTTTAAGTGCAACAAGGCCGGACATTTTGCTCGAGATTGCCCGGATAAAAGAGTATCTTGCTTTGGTTGTGGCGAGTTAGGCTATTTAAAGCGCAACTGTCCAAAATGTTCCGGTGGCGGATCAGATGGGCAAACTTTTACTGAGCGTGGTGCATCTTACGAGTGTTCAACAATGGACATGAGTATCAACACCATGCTGAAAGGTTTGAAGGAAAGTGGCTGCCCATTTCTAACAGTAAGCCTATATGATAGGGAGTTCGATGGCTTACTTGATTCTGGAGCCAATGGGGTATTCATGGGGTTGGAAGCATGGAAGGTACTGGAATTGATTGGAGTAACGTTGACAGATTGTTCAATACAATGCACTGTTGCTAATGACACTACAGCCAAGTGTCTGGGGAAAGCATACGTGCCAATCGAATTACAAGGAAAGACAAAAGTATTCGAAATATTCATTATACCTACTTTAAGACACCATCTTATCCTAGGAACCAATTTTGGGATTAAAATGGGTATTGTCCCAAATCTCAGCACCAATGAATGGCATTTTTCTAATAACTGCAAATTAAATGCGGTACAAGTCAGAAGTGATCTAACTGTCCCCCAAAAGCAGCAGCTGGATTTAATTGTTCACGAATACTTTGAAACGATTAAAAATGTAACATTGGGATGCACCGATTTAGTTACTCATAAAATCATTACTAATAGCCCCCCCATAAAATCACGTTACTATCCAGTCAGCCCATTTATGCAAAAGCTAATCGACGCAGAGGTTACTCAAATGCAGGAATTAGGTGTGATTGAACCAAGTACCAGCGGATGGAGTTCCCCTATACTGATGGTACCCAAGCCTAATGGGACCTACCGTTTCTGCGTAGATTTCAGAAAGTTAAACGCGGTTTCAGAGCCATGCGCTTATCCGCTCCCCTATATTAATGCCATTTTGACAAAGCTGGGCAATAGCAAGTTCCTAAGTAGTTTGGACATTAAGAGTGCCTACTGGCAGATTCCCATGGATGACGCAAGTAAGCACCTTACTGCCTTTACTATCCCTGGAAAGGGACTATTTCAATTTACCAGAATGCCTTTTGGGTTAAGTGGTGCACCGGGCACATTTCAAGCATTGGTTGATCGGTTGTTTGGCCCTAAGTTTGAACCCTATCTTTTTACTTATCTGGATGATGTTGTCATCAGCACCCCCGACTTTGATACCCATTTACAAGTTCTGAGAGATGTATTTTGTTGCTTACAAAAAGCCGGACTCACTCTGAGTAAAGACAAATGCGTATTTTGTAGGGACGAATTAAAATATTTGGGATACGTGGTCAACCGGGCTGGTATCAATGTAGATCCAGATAAGGTGAGAGCAATCGTGGATATGGAGCGGCCAAAGAATGTGAGGGGTGTAAAAAGTGTGTTAGGTATGTTCTCATGGTATAAAAAGTTTATTCCGAACTATGCGGATGTAACTGTCCCACTTAAACGGTTAACAAGAAAGAATGTCAAGTTTGAATGGTCAGAAGAATGTGAGAGAACGTATGAAAGTTTGAAAGAAGCTTTGGTGAATCCGCCAATATTAGCTTGTCCTAATTTTGAATTTCCATTCAACTTAGAATGTGATGCCAGTGGTTATGGAATCGGTTCCGTATTATCTCAGGTGATTGATGGGCAAGAGCGTGTGATAACGTATATGTCAAGATCTCTTACACAAGATGAGATGAAGTTTACAGTGACAGAGAGAGAATGCTTAAGTGTATTGTGGAGCATCAAAAAATTGAGATGCTATTTAGAAGGTGCACGCTTCACAGTGATCACGGATTATTACAGTTTACTGTGGCTGCATAATCTAAAAGATCCGCAAGGTCGATTGGGTCGCTGGGCCTTAAAGATGCAACAATACCAGTTTACAGTCATCCACCGAAAGGGAAAAGAGCATGTGGTGCCTGACTGCCTTAGTCGATCCGTAACAGATGAAAGTAAACCGGTAAAGCTTGATAGTTTATGCATGAATGTGATGATGGGAAAAAATGCAAATGAATGGTATAACAG
Organism: Tachinus rufipes; assembly: GCA_963932245.1. Lineage (NCBI taxonomy): Eukaryota > Metazoa > Arthropoda > Insecta > Coleoptera > Staphylinidae > Tachinus > Tachinus rufipes. Next base: position 38,467,910 of record OZ010750.1, on the reverse strand, counting down.
TATGTGTGAAAAAGTGTGCCAGGATTCCTTAAAGTACATAAATTGGAGGGTTGTAGATGGTAAATTATACAAATGTGTTGAAAGAGGCGAGTGGGATGAAAATGATAAATGGAAGCTTGTAATCTCAACCGAAAAAAAAAAGGAATACTTACAACCATATCATGATGATCCAAAATCCGGCCATTTGGGAGTATATAAAACCTTCAACAGGTTAGCAAATCGGTTTTACTGGCCTAAGATGCGTTGTGATGTGCAGCAGTATATCAAGAATTGTGCCGTGTGCTGCAGGAATAAACCGCTACAACAAGCCAAGTCTGGGTTGATGGGCTCCCGCCCTACAGTCACAAAGAACTGGCAAATGATCAGTACGGACCTGGTGGGTCCCCTTCCTCGAAGCTCAAAGGGCAATTGCTATGTGTTAGTGGTGTCCGACTATTTTAGTAAGTTTCCATTATTTTTTCCATTGCGACAAGCGACAGCTAAGAGTGTGTGTAGGTTGATTGAAGAGAATGTTTTTTTGATGTTTGGTGTGCCTGAAATTTTGTTAACAGATAATGGTGTGCAGTATAAAAGTAAGGAATTTAAAAGTCTCATGAATGAATATAAAGTGAATGTTATCTACAATCCTGTGTATCATCCCCAAAGTAACCCATGTGAAAGGGTAAATCGGGTGTTAAAAACCATGCTCGCATGCTATGTCAATGAGAATCATCGTAAATGGGATGTGAATCTGGCCAAGTTTGGTTGTGCTATTAGGACAGCCAAACATGAAGTCACAGAACACACTCCATATTACTTAAACTTTGGCCAAGAGATGGTTCTGGATGGGAATGATCATGCAGAAAGAAGGATCAAATGGAATATTGTGTGTGAGAATGATGAGCAACAGGGCAAATGTCATCGGCAGAGAGAAAGAGAGGAAATGTTTGAGTCTGTGCGAAAGAAAATGTTGGATGCTTATGATCGTAATAAACAGCGATATGATTTGAGACGTAGAGATGTCAGTTTTAATAAAGGTGATACAGTTTGAAAAAGGGAATACCCTCAATCCGATGCCAGTAAATATTTTAATAAAAAATTAGCTGATAAATTTTCTGGGCCATATACGATTAAAAAGAAGCTTGGTACCGGGGTGTATCAGTTAGTCGATGAGACTGGAAGTGACCGAGGCAACTGGCATGTCTCAGACTTAAAACCACATTAATTTACTTGTAGCGTGCCAAATGACACGCACATCTTTACTAAAAAAAAAATACAGAAATTAGTAAACAAATATTTATTAGTTGGAAATATATACCTTTTTTGTCGAGACTGATCACCTCAGACAACTAACGTAACATCCGGTATTTGGATAATATAAACTTACCATTGGCAATCGATGTTGATACACCTCTATTTAAGGATTTGTTTGCTATAACAAGTAAACATATATGGTAAAATGTATTTAATTTTGACTGCTAGTTATTATATGTAATAAACTGCTATAATTTGTTATTAATCTTGGGAATGATATCATAAGATTATATTTATAGATTTTTAGAGGTAAAGTAGTTTTAATACCTTATATTATCTACAAACTTTCATTATTATTATCTACTCTTGATGATATTACCTTGTATTATGGCTGGAAGAGTTTTTTTATATAAACTGTTAAATATTTTAAAATTTGTTCAGATAACCATGGAAGAATTGAGTCTGGAAAACTCACCTATGTCATTGCCTGCGACTCCAGGGCGATCAGTGGAGCGAGAGGCGGTTTATGCCCTTAAAATAGCATCTTTGTTGGGCATGAGGACGCCTCCCAGAAATTGTTCTTCGCCATTGTTGGAGACAACAAATGAGAATTAGTAATAGAAAATGTTAAAAGTATTTATCGTTATTATGTTATATAATTAAAAATGTTATTACCTTAAATTTCCTTCTCCAAACACTACAGATACTATACACACAATTACATCACACTATTAACCTATAACACCAATTTATGACAGTCAAAATATACACTTCAAAATTTCATTCCGTAAGGTTGATCACATCTATAATACTAGTGACTTTTGTTATATATATTACAGCTGAGAAAACTGTATAAATTATTTTTTTTGATCAAAGATACCACATGTAGTCAACGTAAACAAACCCCACTCCTATGCCAGCACTATATAAGGGCGTGCAAACGTTCATTCGGGAGCGAGATCGAGAGAGAGACCGATCCGCTAAATTACGTAGGCTGTAACCAAATAGGTTATGATCTAAATTTTTAGAGTGAGCAGTGTGATCGTGAAGATATACCGATCCATTGACTTGATAATTAAGGTAGACGTGATCGAGGGAAAGACCGATCCGTATAAATAATAAAATATCTAGGGAAGATAGATCGTGATAAAGACCGATCCATCTTATAGGGAGTGAGATCAAGATAATAACTGATCCACTTATGTAGTAAATGAGTAGGAGAATAAGGAAAAATTATGAAAAATATGTTTTGTTAATTAATAAAATTTAAAGTTTATCTTAAATTTCTTTAGTTTTTTTATTGTTTTAAAACTAGGAAAATCAGATTTTTTTAATAAAATTATATTAAAACAATTGGAGCCCGATAGGATACTCTGGTAAGAAAAATAATTTCTAAATCCAGATATAAGTTTTTTTGTAAAAAGATTTGAACCACGACCTACGCCGCAGGTAGTTAGCCGGACCTGTCAAAAGAACCTGACAGTATAGCCTCCACTCTAGGTTGAAGAGGAAAGGTTATAAGTGGAGCCAAACGCGTGGGGCCCGATTTAAGAAAGTAGTAATAATTAATTATTAGATAAAAATTATTGTTGAACAGATTCAGATATATAAATAGTTCAAGTATAGAAAGTTAGGAAATTTACTTAAAAAATTTGTCTTGGTAGGGATATGTATAATACTGTAGTGATTTAAGGAGTTAAGCTCAAATTTCGATTACACATGTCGACTCACTAATTTATTATATCCTGATTTTGTATGAACAATTGTAAACAATTGTTTATTTGTTGTATGGTTTGTGTGTCTTAAGTGACTGAATTTAGATAGTTGAGTAAACTATTATTAACCGTGTGGTTTGTGTGACTTAAGTGAAGTCAAAGTTTTTGAACGTTAAGAATTATACAAAGAAAAGAATTACAACAAAATGTTGCCAAGGTTACTTCTGAAGCACGAGGTAATTTATGAACTCCATATTCGAGGATATGAAGACCTTAATTTAAACGTTTCGGAATTAAAGTTTGTTCTCAAGCGGTTTAACGCAAAGAATATAGTCCCCATATCAGAATATGATAATGAGTTTGAAAAGAATGACGAAGAAGAAATAGAGAACTCTCTAAAGAGTGTACAAACACTAATAGGGAAACTCTCTAGTAAAAGCACAAAAGAAATTGAAGATAAAATTAGGACCAGAATCGCCCATGTACAGCATAGGATTGGCCGAATTAAAATTCCAGAAGAAGATGAAACTGGATTAAAGAAAAAACAAGATAAACTTGCTAATCGCTGTGTCACACTGGAAGCGAAATTAGCTAATGCAATAGCAACAGCGCTAAAAGTACTACAAGGTTCAACAGAAGCTGAAGAAGAAATTGTAGGTGAAGAAGCTGATTTCGAAGAATCATCTTCAGAGTCAGAATCAGACCTATCGGAAGATTTAAGCCTTCCAGCTGCTGCGGTAAGTCCTAACCCAATATTGCACTCATCACCTAGAACGATCATGACGACCAGACTAGCTGATCCTCAACAACCTGAGCTATCGTATACTCCACCTCCAGCAGCGTCAAATTTCCAACCACCTGAGATACCCAGAAGTCATCAAGGAAGTGCATTACCTGTTTTCAAATGGGATTTAAAGTTTAAAGGAAATAGTGATTCCGAAGGAGTGCTGACTTTTTTGGAAAGAGTTGAAGAACTACGAGTGGCAAGAAGATGTTCCAAGAGAGAATTGTTTGATTCAGCGTTAGACCTGTTTGCCGGTGAAGCGTTGCCGTGGTTTAGAAGTGTCAGACTACGCGTCAGGTCTTGGGATGAACTTGTCCAGGAAATTAAGTCTGATTTTCTACCATCGGGTCATGATGAAGAAGTATGGGAAGTTATTAGAGCCAGGAAACAGACAAAAGGAGAAAAGGTCACTTTGTTTATTGCCGGGATGGAAAATTTATTCAGACGATTGAGCATTGTACCTGATGAAGACCATCAAATTAAGCAGGTGAGAAAAAATCTATTACCAGTTTTCATCGCTAGGTTAAGTCTAATACAACCAACATCGATAAGAGAATTGAACCAACTTTGTAAAATGATTGAGGAGACTTTACCAACGATGCCTATGGCGAGACCTGTAGCTAAAATCAATGATAGTAGTCCCAAACCGGAGAAAAAATGTTGGAACTGTGATAGATTAGGACACAACTTTCGGGAATGCAAGAAAAAACGTCGCAAATTCTGCTTCCGATGTGGAGCACTTGGCGAAGTTTCAACAAACTGTAAAGTTTGTACAAAAAACTTGTAGAGAGAGTGGGGACCCTCGGCCGTAGTCACTCTAGAATACATCCGGCCGATAGAAATTCGACGATGTGGAAAGAATGGTTAAAGGTAGTGAAACAATTTTGCACGAAAGAGCAGATCTGTCCTTGTTTTGTTAACTTACCATCTGATAATCGTCCATATGTAAGAATTGAAATTTTAAATAGAACAGTTTTAGCGTTATTAGATACTGGAGCTAGTGTGTCCATAATGGGTCATGAAATGATGTGGTGTCTGGAGGCACTAAATATAGTAATACAAGGAAGTCAAATTAAAGAAGTTTCAACCGCTGATGGATCAAAACAATTGGTCACGGGTAAGGTGGAAATTCCAATCAAAATTTCTGGTAAAAGAATACAAGCTGAAGTTCTCATTGTACCGTCGTTTCCAATAGGAATAATATTAGGAATAGACTTTATAAGGAAACAGAATTTTGAATTAAACTTTGAAGGAAATACTTGGAAATTATCTAATACTAACCAAAGAACGTTGTCTGACTGTCCAGAGATTTTTACGTTACATAACGAACATTCTTTGACGGAGACAGAAAAAAACAAATTAGAAGACATCAAACAATTGTATGCGGAGATAGGGACTGGCAAGATAGGTAAAACCCATCTAGCACAATACCGAATTGATACTGGCAATACTATACCAATAAAGCAACGTCACCACTGTTTATCTCCCTATATGTTAAAACTTGTTAATGATGAGTTAGACAGCATGTTAAAACTGGGAGTGGTAAGACCTTTAAAAAGTGCATGGGCTTCTCCTGTTTTACTAGTTAAAAAGCCAACAGGTGAATATAGATTTTGTTTTGATGGACGCAAGTTAAATGCTGTAACCAAGAAAGATGCATACCCCTTACCTTTGCTAAACGACATACTAAGTAAGTTGCGAGACTCCAATTATATCACTAGTTTAGACTTAAAAAGTGCATTTTGGCAAATACCATTGGAATCCATCAAGTGGACGGAAGAGGCACAGAAATCTTTTGTGACAATTAAGCAGGCGTTAATATCTGCACCAATTCTAGTAAGTCCCGATTTCTCTAAACCTTTTACAGTACATACAGATGCGTCAGACGTGGGAGTGGGAGCTGTCCTTACTCAACTTTTGGATGATGGAGAAGACCATGTAATTGCATATGCAAGTAGAGCACTCACAAAACCAGAGCGCAATTACAATACATCAGAAAAAGAATGTCTAGGATTGCTGTTTGGGGTTGAAAAATTTCGAATGTATATAGAAGGAGTAAAATTCACTGCAATCGTGGACCATCACTCTTTATTATGGTTGCAAAACCTAAAAGATCCAGCCGGAAGACTAGCAAGATGGGCAATGAAACTAAGCCAGTTTGAAATGCAAATTATTCACAGGAAAGGTAAACAACACGTTGTACCAGATGCACTCTCCAGGGCAATAGCAGTCCTCCAAGTTGATGAACCACCTGAAGATAAATGGTATTTTAAAATGTGCAAGTTAGTATCAAATGATCCAGAAAATTACAGTAATTGGAAAGTAGAAGACAACTTACTGTATAAATGGATAGGCAGTGATAAACCAATACCAGTAAATATGAGAGAATGGAAGATTGTTGTGCAGAGGAACGATCGTAAGAAGGTACTAAAAACATGCCATGATGATCCTACGTCAGCACATTTGGGTTTTTATAAAACAGTAAAAAGGATTCAAGAACAGTACTATTGGCCACAAATGAGACGAGACATTCACAAATATATTCGAAATTGTCGAGTATGTGGAGCACAGAAAGCTTCAAATGAAGCTAGAGCTGGTCCGATGGGCAAGCAGAAAAAGGTCGAACATCCTTTCCAGTTGTTATCAACAGATTTAATTGGGCCATTACCAAGGTCCAGGAATGGAAATTGTTACCTATTAGTAGTAACTGATTGGTTTACTAAAGGGATCTTCATGAAGGCTTTGAGGAAAGCTACAGCAGACGAGGTCTGTAAATATATTGAAAACTCAATTTTTCTAGTTTTTGGAGTACCGTCAGTAATTATGGTAGACAACGGAGTTCAATTTGCAGGAACAAAGTTCAAAGAGTTATGCCAGAAGTATCAAGTGAACCCTTGGTATAATGCCAACTACCACCCTCAAGTAAACTTTACTGAAAGATCCAATAGAACCATAGGAGTAGCCATACGATCTTACCTAGAGGGAAAACATAAAGAATGGGACAAGAATATTGACAAAATAGGGTATGCCCTAAGATCTTCTATTCATGAAGTTACCAAACATTCCCCGAACTCATTAATATTTGGGAGGACAATTCCCCTGAATGGAAGTTATTATGGAAAACTAGACGAGACAAACATAGGAGCAGCCAATCGTGATACCTATGTAGATAAATTAGATGAATTTTTGGAGATTAAAAAGGAGATTAAAAGATACTTAGATAAGGCATATAAAAGAAATAGCAACACCTATAATTTGAGAAAGCGGAACATTACTTTTAAAGTAGGTGATCTGGTGTGGAAGAAAAATTATGTTCTATCCAAAGCCAGTGAGGACTTTGCAGCAAAGTTAGCACCAAAGTACGTGCTATGTGAAGTGACAGAGGTTCATTCAACCTTAGTTTATTCCTTAAAGAGGGAAGACGGAAAATTAATAGGGAAATGGCATCTAAAAGATTTAAAGCCATATTACGGTGATGTAGAATAGAATGCATCATTGAACAATTTATAAATAGCATTTATGTACTTACCGATATAGGAGTGTGCTAAATAAAAGAAATAACAAATAAAGCATTGAGTTAAACAGATATATATTTCTAGAAATAATGACAGGATTTACACTGTGACATTAGATGTCTTCCAATATGTCATAAATTCTTTTAATATAAAAAATCAATTAAAGTTATTCAAAACGTAAAAACTCAGGTCCATCGAATAGTGTTAGCGCTGACATGATTTCAACTGTATAGGATTAAAATTGAGTAATTGCTTTATAGAAAAAGAAATATTGCAGGTAAAATAATTTCAGAGAGGTTTATTTCGAATTAAAAACAACATTTCAGTGGTATGAAAAGTTTTTTACCAGGTAAGAGGGGTGTGTAGCGTGCCAAATGACACGCACATCTTTACTAAAAAAAAAATACAGAAATTAGTAAACAAATATTTATTAGTTGGAAATATATACCTTTTTTGTCGAGACTGATCACCTCAGACAACTAACGTAACATCCGGTATTTGGATAATATAAACTTACCATTGGCAATCGATGTTGATACACCTCTATTTAAGGATTTGTTTGCTATAACAAGTAAATATATATGGTAAAATGTATTTAATTTTGACTGCTAGTTATTATATGTAATAAACTGCTATAATTTGTTATTAATCTTGGGAATGATATCATAAGATTATATTTATAGATTTTTAGAGGTAAAGTAGTTTTAATACCTTATATTATCTACAAACTTTCATTATTATTATCTACTCTTGATGATATTACCTTGTATTATGGCTGGAAGAGTTTTTTTATATAAACTGTTAAATATTTTAAAATTTGTTCAGATAACCATGGAAGAATTGAGTCTGGAAAACTCACCTATGTCATTGCCTGCGACTCCAGGGCGATCAGTGGAGCGAGAGGCGGTTTATGCCCTTAAAATAGCATCTTTGTTGGGCATGAGGACGCCTCCCAGAAATTGTTCTTCGCCATTGTTGGAGACAACAAATGAGAATTAGTAATAGAAAATGTTAAAAGTATTTATCGTTATTATGTTATATAATTAAAAATGTTATTACCTTAAATTTCCTTCTCCAAACACTACAGATACTATACACACAATTACATCACACTATTAACCTATAACACCAATTTATGACAGTCAAAATATACACTTCAAAATTTCATTCCGTAAGGTTGATCACATCTATAATACTAGTGACTTTTGTTATATATATTACAGCTGAGAAAACTGTATAAATTATTTTTTTTGATCAAAGATACCACATGTAGTCAACGTAAACAAACCCCACTCCTATGCCAGCACTATATAAGGGCGTGCAAACGTTCATTCGGGAGCGAGATCGAGAGAGAGACCGATCCGCTAAATTAAGTAGGCTGTAACCAAATAGGTTATGATCTAAATTTTTAGAGTGAGCAGTGTGATCGTGAAGATATACCGATCCATTGACTTGATAATTAAGGTAGACGTGATCGAGGGAAAGACCGATCCGTATAAATAATAAAATATCTAGGGAAGATAGATCGTGATAAAGACCGATCCATCTTATAGGGAGTGAGATCAAGATAATAACTGATCCACTTATGTAGTAAATGAGTAGGAGAATAAGGAAAAATTATGAAAAATATGTTTTGTTAATTAATAAAACTTAAAGTTTATCTTAAATTTCTTTAGTTTTTTTATTGTTTTAAAACTAGGAAAATCAGATTTTTTTAATAAAATTATATTAAAACAATTGGAGCCCGATAGGATACTCTGGTAAGAAAAATAATTTCTAAATCCAGATATAAGTTTTTTTGTAAAAAGATTTGAACCACGACCTACGCCGCAGGTAGTTAGCCGGACCTGTCAAAAGAACCTGACAGTATAGCCTCCACTCTAGGTTGAAGAGGAAAGGTTATATACTTTCAAAATAACAAATAATTTTTTATTATATATATATAAAAAAAAATATTTCATATTTTTTTTAATTAGCGAGGGGGAAGTTGTCACGTGCCGAAAACACATTAAGGGAAAAATAAGCATAAATACCTTTTTTTTTACATCAGATTATTATTAAAAATCATTTCCTTCCTTTTCGGTTTTATTTAATTTTATTTTAGTTTCCTTTTACAATTTATTTTGGGCTCCTCTTTCGGTGGTATTTGTTGGACGGTCCTTATAGTTATTTTTATTTTTATGGTGGTTCCTCGGTGTGGGATTAATATGTAAATAAAGAGAACAATTATTATAGTGGTGTTTATTGAAGCAGTATGAGAACAGGTACTTACATATCTTGTTTACGCCAGTTGTTGTTGAGTGATTTTGGTTTCCTTCCTTCTTTTATTTCCTTATTTTAATTTCTGTCTCCTTTCTACTTGTGTTGTTTTTATTTTGATTGGATTCCATGTGGCTTTTGTTTTCATCTACCTAACCTGCCATCACACAAAATTTCATTAGTCAAATGCACCTACATAGAGAACTTACCTCTATCATTTCTTCAATCCGCAATCCTAATCCATTAATCCGGTTTCACACAAATTACACACACACTTAATTTATTTAATTATTTGTCCGTCATTATCACATTGATTTGACGTTTAAGTGACAGCAGTGACAGCAACGTGAAGTTCACGCTTAGTATAGACGCGCGGTTGCCACTGCTTCTTTGGCATTGAATAGTTACAAATTATATTTTTTCTTTATAAAACTTTTCCTGTCAATTAAAATGTACTTATATTTTTCTACCGTTTGGTTGTTGGTTGTAAGTTTATGTATAGATATATATATATATATATATATATCTCAATTTATTTGTTTTTTTTAAATCAAGTCCATTAAATTATGTTAAGTGTACCGTGCGCTAAATTTGACAACTCTGCAGAGAACATGCGCAAAAATTTAAATAGTTTTTTTAACCGAAAAGCTACGTAAAAGCAATGCTTTCGCTGAAAATGGCCTTTTTCGTGTAATTCAGCCCGTTCAGCTTGTTTAGCAAACGGGACCAGTTTGAATACACGGCGGTGCACGTGATTTTGAATTTGCAAAGGTAATGTTTAAAATTTTATTAAGCCCCTTTTATATTTTTAATTCTTTTTATAGATTTTAATTTGCTATATATATATATATACATATTTGTTTAAATCCTATATGAATATTCCAATAATTGAATTTATTACACCTTTCAAAGCCGACCAACAACTAAAGGTTAGTTGATAGCCTCTTTTTTTTGTTCTCTTTTTTTAGTCATTTAAATTTTTGTAGGCTTTTAAGTGTTGGTATATTGAATCTATCACAAAATACCACGATTTCCCTAAGCAGCGGTGCCATCGAGCAAGCGTGAGGGAACGGGTAGAGAGTGAGGACCGTGAAGAGAATCGGCAAGCGTTGGCCGGGAAAATCGAAAAGTTTCGGCGTGGTTCTTGGAAACACGCGGATATTAAAAATCTTATGAATGGGGGTGCCGCAGGTCCAAGCCGCGGATACTATAATTGTTATAATTATTTTAGTACTAACATAGTGGGTATATATGCATATAAACCGGTTGTGTACATCCAATTAATTTGTTTTGGGAGTAATTGGAATATATATTTTTATTTGTTTATTTTGGAAGTTACTTTGATTTTAATTTAACTTTTCTTTATTATAATTAATGAAAATCGGGACAACGCATTTTTTTTATTCTCTGTTTTCCCGCCCTCTCTCTCACCTTTCTTGCAGCTACCGGATTTTATTGTTTTTGTTGCCGGAGTAACGAGAAAAAAAAGATAGACGAACACGGAAGCCTGAAATTAAAAGGAGAGCAAAAACAATTGGAGCCCAGGAAAATCAAACAAAATATCATCTCATATACAACTGGTGAGTCACCTTTTAATTTCTCTTGCTGCTTAAATACCACCACTCGATTAAAATTAAATAACGTATTTAATTCCGCGACCCATAAAATCCCACTGAGCTAGGGGGGCCCAATACCATAAGATCGGTGTTGGTCAGGCGAGTGCCTGTGCGCAAAGTTGACGTTATAGGATTCCAATTCAGACATTAATTTAGTCGGAGTGATTATTATCGGATGTATTTTTCCGACTTGTGCGAGCATAATGGCGTTTATTATAGTCAAAACTTCAAATTGATATTGTGTAAACATAATGGAATATATCGAAATATGTTCTTCTAAAAGAGTTCGTTTTCAGAAAACACCTTTATTTTTGCATCATAAAAATTAGCATCGCTTTCGTCCAAAGTTCCGAATAAATATTTTGATACTGCACCTATTGCATTTATTAATCCACGTTTTTGTATACGTTTATGTCCTATTAACTGTTTTAGAACACTAATTTCGTTTTTGATTCTTTCTACAGCATGATTAGTTACTTGTTTAAAGTTTTCACATGACTTTTGAGAAACGTATTTATAATTACCATGATTATAATTAGCGTGTACGTTATTACAATAAGCAATGGTTTTTAAATAGTAACGTTCTAATTGATCAAATCTAGAATCAAAACTTTTAAAATCTATGTACGTGATTATTGTCCATAGGTCATGATATAATTTTAAAGTTCTTAAATGTTCATAATATATACCTGGGGAATTTATGTAACTAACTTGTTCGTAATCAGGTATTTCTTTGGCATGAATGGTGCACATGATGAGGGCTATTATATACCTGGAATGGAAATAATCTAAATTAATATTTTTTTTATTCGAAATAATGCTTTAATCTATTATTATGTACTTTTACAAGTTTTTTACCCTTTTTTATTGTACTATTTACTTTTGAATCAATCGATGTTACAACGTAAGGTCCTATCCATAAAGAATCTAGTTTTTTACTCCTACCTCTTTTTAAAGCTTCGTCGTACAATAATACTTTATCGCCAATTTCAAAAGTTGCTTCATTTATATTCTTATCGTATTGAATTTTTGATTTCTTTTTTCTTTCTATTAAAGTGCTTCTGGCAAAACTACGGGACTCTCTTAAAGTTTGTTTTAGATCGATAACATAATCATCATATGAATACTTGATTTCCAGTGGTTTATTTGTAATAGCACTTGGTAATCTAGGTTTTGTTCCGTATAGCAATTCATATGGTGTAAATTTTGTAGCTGTATGCGGAGTTGTATTATAAGTAAACATCGCATAACTTAATAGTTTATCCCAGTTAGTTTGATCTCTATTTATGTAGTGTCTTAGATACTCTTTCAGAGTCCTATGAGATCTTTCTAATGTACCGTTTGATTGAGGTCTATATGCACAAGTATTTATTTCCTTTATATTTAGTAACTTACAAGTGTTTCTAAATATCTTGCTAAGAAAGTTAGATCCTTGATCAGTGAGAATACATTCTGGTATTCCGTGTCTACAAATAATATCAGTAACTAGTTTGTCAGCAATAGTAGTAGTTTCCTGGTTACTTATTGGAATAAATTCTACAAACTTCGTAAGGTCGTCTTGGAATGTAAGTATGTATTGGTTTCCATTTTCTGTCTCTGTTAGAGGTCCAACTATATCCATAAAACATTTTTCGAATGCATTTTCTGCCGTGGTTGTAATTTCTAGAGGCATCTTTGTGGTATTATGAGGATACGTTTTGTTCTTTTGACATAATTCACATTTCTTTATATAATTTGTAATATAGTCTTTCATACCATCCCAACTATAGTATTCTTTTATTCGATTGTAAGTACGATTTACGCCTTGGTAAAATTAATTGGTCATGAAACTCTTCTAATATTTTCACTTTGTTTTCTTCTTTATCAATTTTATAAATACTATCATTAATTATTACTATCTTATACGTAATACCTTTGAATACATATCTTAACATTGTTCTTAACTTTATCCATCGAATGTTATCTCGTTTTCCAAACCTATTTATGCAGAAATCATATACATTATCTTTGAGGATTTTCCTTAATTTTAAAAGCACATCGAAATAGTTACTACTATTTAGTTTGTCGCAATAATTTTCTCTATCGACAAATACAAGTTTAGAGTCTATTTTATGAATCGTATACAAGTCTAACACTTTGTTTGTAAGCTTTTCTATAACATCCTTAAGGTTTTCTGAATTCCTTATCATTTGAGGAATAGTATCTAATTTACTTGGTATAAAAATCAATTTTATTTTATTGTCGATTTTTGTAGAGTTCTCTAATATTTTATTATTTATTACTATATTCTTTTCAATAGCGTTTAAATATTTTTCGTAACTGTCGTTCATTAATTCTACTATGCTTACTTGTGGTTGGTTGTTATCGAATATTTTTATTTCAAATGGTGGTTTAAATAAATACTTAATCATTTCTATTACTACTTCAAATTGTAGTCCATCTAATCCACATCCTATTTTAGGTATAGCTAATTTATTAATGTTTTTTCTATGGCACAGTGTCTTCAAGTTTACTAAAGTTAAAAATAAATCTTTATAAGTAGGTTTATGATAATATTTTTCCTTGGTAATTAAATAAAATATATATCTATCGGAATCTTTTAAATATAGTACAGAATGTAATTTAGGATCTTGTGATTCTAGTACGTCGATTTGTTTGTAATTTTTTTTTAAAGTTAAAGCTATTCCTTTGCTCATTTTTAGATCTAAACTTACAGAGTGACCTAAAGAGTAATCTGGATCAACTTGAAATAAATCACCGGATACTTCTAAAACGTTATCACTAGTAAGTGGCAAATTATTAATTTTTCGGTATATATCAAATTCTTCAAAAGTTACATCATTTTCTGTTTGTATTCTACTTAAAGCATCCGCTGCTTGATTTTTCTTTCCTGCTCTATATACTATTTTATCAATCTCATATTCGGAAAGTTTTAATTTCCATCTAAACAGTCTCGATCCTGGGTCTTTTGTGTTAAAAATCCATTTAAGTGCCTGGTGATCAGTTATAATATCAAATTTATGTCCATATAAATATGGCCTAAAATGTTGTGTACACCATACAACAGCTAACAATTCCTTTTCTGTAGTAGTGTATCTTTGTTCTGCCGGATTTAACTTTCTACTGCAATAAGCGATAGGTTTGTCTTCGTTTGTATGTCCTTGAGAGAGTATGCTTCCTATAGCATAATCACTAGCGTCTGTAGTTAATACAAAAGGATCTTCAAAATTTGGGTATATCAACAAGGGAGCACTAGTTAGCGCCGTTTTTAGACAAGAAAATGATTTTTCGCAATCAGATGTCCATTCGAACTTTATACCTTTTTTTAATAATTGTGTCATAGGCACAGCTAAATCGGAAAAGTTTTTAATAAACTTATGATAATATCCACATAGACCTAGAAAGCTTTTTATGTCCTTGGGACATTTGGGACAAGGAAAATTTACTACGCTATCAATTTTCTTGGGGTCAGGCTTTATGCCATCTGACGTAATGCAATGTCCTAGATATAATACTTCCTTCCGCAGGAATTCACATTTATCAGGCTGCAGTAACATTTTGTTATCTCTAAACCTTTGAAAAATTTCTTTTAACTTATTATTATGTTTCAACAAGTTACTAGCATATACTACAACATCATCAAGATAGACAAAACACTTAATGCCTTGCAATCCTATTAGAACAGAATCCATAAGACGTTGGAAAGTAGCTGGAGCGCCACGTAAACCGAAGGGCATACGATTATACTCATAGTGACCAAAAGGGGTTGAGAATGCTGTTTTTTCTCTGTCAGACTTGTTAACAGGGATTTGATGAAAGCCATTAGCGAGGTCTAGCGTGGTAAAATATTTAGAATGACCTAACTGGTCTAAAATATCCTCAATATTAGGTAAAGGGTACGAATCGCCAACGGTGTTTTCATTTAATTTCCTATAATCTATTACTAGCCTGTATTTTCGTACTCCACTAGCATCCATTTTTTTTGGTATAACAATCAGAGGTGCATTCCAAGGACTGTTGCTTTTAGAAATAACATTATCTGCTAACATGTTTTCTGTTTGTGTTTTTATTTTGTCTCTGTATTTAAATGGTAACCTATACGGCTTAACATTTATAGGGCTTATATCATTTTTTGTTGGTATATTGTGATAAACAACATCAGTACAAGTAAGTTTATCTCCTTTAACAAAAAATACATCTGCATATTCTTTGCAAATATCAACTACATGTCTTTTTTCCTCATTATTTAAGTGTTCTAACCTTAACGAATTTAATAATTGATCAGTTCTTGCCAAATGATTTGTTACACATAATTTTGTTTCATTTTCTGTTTCACATACGTTAACTGTCACACTTTTATATTTCTCACCGTTTACTTTAATTTCATTCACTAAGAAATCATCTTCGTTAATATTTATTACCGATATAATACATTTATTATCGATTACTTTTGTTACGCAATTGCTTATATAAACTCCAGGTTCTATTTCCTTTTTATCAATTATTACATCAGAACAACTTGTTATGTTTTCTACATTAGCTTCCACAAGAATCTCAGTCCTTGCTGGAATATTTAGCATTTTATTTTCATATCTCAAATTTATTTCTTTGTTATTTATAATTAATATCATGTTTTCATAATCAATTTTACTTCTGTTTACTCTTAAAAAATCGCTTCCTAATATTCCATCGTATTTTAATGGAAATGTATCATCAACAATATGATAATTCGTTTTATATTCAGGGTCATATGTTAAACCTAACGTATAAAACGGTTCATTAGACAATCCTGTAATTGTAACTACATTGTTATCTATCTTTGTTCGATCTTTTAAATTATTTCTTTTGATGAGAGTCACATCTGATCCCGTATCTAACAATAGTTTAAAATGTCCTACCTTGCTACACTTAGAAGGTAGTTCCAACATTATCTGGTTTTTATACGATTCTCTATTTTTATCTATAGCTAAAGTTTTTACACTATTTTTCTTATTATTAAGTTCTATAACTCCACGGCCTTCTACAATTAGTTTCCGCTCGACTGGCCGCTTGTCGAGGGAGCGTTCAAGTTTAAATGTTTGTTTTTGTTTTCATTAAAAATTCTAGATCTGCATTCACTTATACGATGTCCGGGTTTTTTACAATAAAAACACGGGCCAGTAGTTTTTTTACCAGTATCTTTTTGCTCATATCTACTTTGTTTTACTTCTAAATTATGCACTTTCACTTTACTATAACATGCATTTGCCAAATGTCCTATTTAATTACATTTAAAACATTTTTTATGTTCCCTATCTGTGTTACGAATTTGATAATTAAAATATTTAGCAGAATCTCTGTGACTAAGCAATTCTCTTTCTTCTGCCCTAGCTAACTCCATTGCTTGTTCTAACGAATTGGGATTACGAGCTTTAATCTGAATTTTTATTGGTTCTAACAACCCTTGTATAAAAACATTGAGTGCTTGTACTCTAAGCACGTCCGAAATTACTTCTGCCTGTTCTATAGTTTTTCTTACAGTAGAAGCATCTATTAAATTTGAAAGATATTTTTCTATTTTTCCCGAATACTGTTCAACACTTTCGCCTTTAATTTGTCTGCAGGAATTTAATTCCAATTGCCAGTGTGCCACTGACCTTTTTTCCGAGAATACCTCTTCGAGGTGTGTTTTTAGGTCTTCCCAATTATCAAAATTCCTATACCTAATAAAACTTTTTGCTTTGCCCGTTATTTACGTTTTTATAATTTTTAATAAAATTTCTTGGTATTCTTCCCTAACAGATTCCATAGCCATATCGCACGAGTCTACAAATTCCGATATTAATTCCTTTTTGGATCCATCAAAATCTTTAACTAATTTTACTGCGGTATCTAACGAAATAACCGCGACAAAATTTCCATCAGCTTCCGCCATAATTCTCAAGTTTTAATAATAAAAATTCACAATTATAAAATAGTTGAATATTTAATTAACAAAAATTACCATAGTTAGTTTTTATAAGTTCGACTTACATTTTCATTATATAGATGTTTTATTAATATCCTATTTAATTGATTTCACGTTACGCGCACTTTGCTCTGCTTTTTGTCACTAATTTCACTGTTGGTCTTCTGTCGGCTACGCTTGAGAATCTTGGGATGCTTCAGTTGCTGTCCAGATGCGGGAATCTTCGATTGATAATTTCTTTTTAAATTATTATTCTTCATCAAATTATTTATTCTTCCATTATTGATTATTTCTTTGGGCACTTGACTATTTTATTTTTATTTCGATTTTTATTTATTATTATGCGTTTATTTTAACGCTTGGGATATATTATTTGTAATAATCCCACCGCTGCCACCAATTTTTGTAGTGGTTTTTTAATTAAACTCGCACTGTTCGATTAATTATTTATTAATTAATGGTTCTAGCATAATATGTACATTTAGTAAATATATGTTTAACTTAGATCTAACTTAGAACTAAGAATTTAGAACTGAGAACCGAGAACCGAGAACTCAGAACGAGAACTAGAGCTAACTATGTATCTACCGACAACGTTTTTATATAGCGCGTAGCGGTTCACCGGAAGAAAGTCTAATGCTGGGTTGCACCAACATCAGTCGGTTCGAACCGTCCGTTAATTTTTTTTTTATAAAGTTGCTTGTTTCGTGGTGTAGTGGGTATCATACCCGCTTAGCACACGAAAGGTCCCCGGTTCGATACCAGGCAAAATAAAACTTTTTTTTTTAAATTATGGTTTTAAATTATTATTTATTTTAATATTAAGTGATTATCACTCATTTACTTCAAATTTTATATTTTTATATATATTTTCAGATAATTTCAATATTTATAATATTTATCATATACCTATATTCAACTGTTCGGGATGTCTTGATGCAAATTAATTGATTTAAATTAAGATGTAACGTTATTCCTTGTTTTAATTTGTTTTGTGTTTGTTAGGTTACATCATTTATTATATTCAATAATATATTTATATTTTAAACAAATATCTAACAAATAATCTTTTTTTAATTCAATTAATTTATATAATTTTTTTTTATATTTTAAAACTTTATAAAACAAAAACAACCTATTCAGAATAAAATAAAGTAAAGTCCTCATAATTTAAAAAAATTATAAATATAAATTTTTAAAAAAGTTGGTTTTGCTCTAGGATCGAACCAAGGACCCACCTTCAGCTTGTTGGGCGGGTCTGATATCCACTACACCACGAAACAATAATTTGAAAATCAGTTAATACTGGATACTATAATGGAATTCTTATACACAAAAAGAAATACAATAAAAAGAACAATGAAAACGTTTATGATAGGTTCCATTAACTACAGTCGTTCAGAACGGCGAATTTGATCCGATTATTGACCGTTTTCTGTTACACCAACATTCATCGGTCGGAATCCTCCGTTATTTAACACCTAAAAATCGACTGATTTGAACCGACCGAATTTCGGACGGTTATTTGAATTACGGTGTGTTTCTAACCTCAAAATTGTGAATTAATGAATTTGTTTACATTTGAAAATGGATTCATCAAGTTCTAGTTCATCTTCTTCAGGTGGTTTAGATGATATAATACATATGTTAAATATGATAAATTATTATTATATGTTATATTATTTATTTGGACAATTAAATTTGAAATGTCAATCGCTTCGGCGCATACATCGTAGAACATCGGGATCGCGTTGGTGCAAACACTCGGTCGCGACGGGCCGTCTAAAAACAATCGGTTTAAACTAACCGTTTTAACCTGCGGATTGCAACCCAGCAAAAAATATTATTGAATATAATAAATGGTGTAACACAAAACAAATTAAAACGTTACATCTGAATTTAATTCAATTAATTTGCAATCAAGACATCCGAAAAGTTGAAAAACATATCAGAATTACAATCTAAAAATATATATAAAATTATAAAACTTTAAATAAATACGAGATAATCACTTAGTTAAAATAAATAATAATTAAAAACCATAATTTAATAAAAAAAAGTTTTGTTTTGCCTGGTATCGAACCGGGGACCTTTCGTGTTAATAATTGATTTGTAAAGCAAACAGTCTTGCGGACACGTTCTTGACCGGATATTTGCATAAAGAGCGTGCCGCTCACAATCATCAACTGTGCGTTACATTGTGTTACATTGTGGTGGTTAATAATATTACTACAACAGTTGTTCTCTGAACGTAATAAACAAGCGTATTTAGAAATGAATATTTATACTTACGATTGATTCCTTCGTTTTATCCACCAGATTGGTAATAAATTTTAAACTTACAGTTTTCCTCTATTTGATTTTTTACTCCATATATTTTCCCTTTTTAACTCCTTTTCCATTGTTGATTATATCATCTTTCCAATTAATTTTGTAGTAGTCGTTGACATAACCTAAAATCATAACATTAGACAATTGGTACATAACATTTCATCATTTGTATTCTTAAACTACATGAGTCATAACATATAGTAATAAATGACTAAAATAACTTACCTTACTAATTATTTGCAGTAACTTAAACTGTCTCACTGATTGCTGTGTTGTGATCTGTCATTTATGCGTGGTGGCACACAAGAGAGCACGCAGTAGTTAAATCAGTGGCAGTAGCTTAAGTTTTTATTTTCATGAATTTTTATAGTTCGACCACTGCTCACCTTTGGCGCTGTGGGTTGATAAACGCGCATTGCTGCCACCACTATATTGCTAACTTTTAAATCGCTCTTAGCTCATATACTTTAATTAATTAACTTATCTAACTTAACCAATTGTCTAATTATCATTTCCTATGTCGTTCTCTTGTTATTTGTGTTGTTTTATTATTTTATTTCCAGTATTCTTCGTGAGTTGGCAGAACAGTCATGCGCAGAGAGTAATAAACCTGCAGAAGTTCCTGCCGGGACCCAAAAATTCGATCCTTTTACCGATTACCTGCGAATAGAGCAGATCGCCGTGTGCGGATTTTTCGATTGAATTATATAGCTTCTCGTACTTGTACGGATTATAGCAATTTCGATCAGTATATCGGGTGAATTTATTAATTATTTAAAAAAAAAATAATTATTAACAATTATCTTTGTTATCCCTTATCTTTTCTTTTTTTTCTTTTCATCTCTTCCAGAATAGTCACCCTTTCCCCGCGACTTATGTCCGCATTTAAAGCCCATAAACGCATTATATGCTTTTTGCAAAAATCGGTCAAGTTATTATTTGACTCTACCGCAGTTCAACCTATGCAACCACGTTTTTAATAATTGAAAAGTGTGTGGGAGTTGCGAACGAGTACCCAGAACGAAGACTAGCTATAGGTGCAATATTGGCGAGCACGTGTGTTTATCCAGCGAGAGGCCGGGCAGCAGCCACGAGGTCCCCGATCGATATATTTCTTCAAATATTTTATGTTACTGTATATTCTATTAATTATTACGTTATTATTTGCAATTATCTACGAATTTTGGAATTCAAGTGTGAATGAGGTGTGTGTGCTATTACTATAAATATTATTGTAGCGCAATTATTTTTCATTGATTATCCTTTCAATTTATTATTATTTAAATTTTGTATGACCCCCGGTCATTGTAAAATTACAGCATTTTTACCATTATATTTTATTTGCGGTTTTATAAGTGACGTGTTGTTCCTCTTCCCCCTTATCCCCTTTCAGTTTATTGTTTCTCTGATTGGTGAAAAGCGAAGGAATTCAAAATTAACGCCGAATATCCGTGTAACGCACTTTGATATACACAGAAGCAATTGGAGCCCAGATAGAGAAAGGTCCATTTTCCGGGGTGAGTCTTTTTGTTTTCTTTATTTAGTTTGTTAATTTTGCTGCCCGTATTTTGTGTATTTTTGAACCAATTTTCAAGTGTGATCCCCCCCCCCCCCCCCCCCCCCCCCCATCTCCACTGTAGCTGGAGCCAGGCTAGTTCTTCGAATAATCAATGGCTAAATTGGGCGTAGCAAACTTTAAAGTAAACTTTAATGCTGGGTTGCACCAACATCAGTCGGTCCGAACCGTCCGTTAATTTTTTTTTTATAAAGTTGCTTGTTTCGTGGTGTAGTGGATATCATACCCGCTTAGCACACGAAAGGTCTCCGGTTCGATACCAGGCAAAATAAAACCTTTTTTTTTTTAATTATGGTTTTTAATTATTATTTATTTTAACTTCAAGTGATTATCGCGTATTTATTTATAATTTTATATATATTTTTAGATTGTAACTTTGATATGTTTTTCAACTTTTTGGATGTCTTGATTGCAAATTAATTGAATTAAATTCAGATGTAACGTTTTAATTTGTTTTGTGTTACACCATTTATTATATTCAATAATATTTTTTGCTAGGTTGCACAATCCGCAGGTTAAAACGGTCGGTTTAAACCGATTGTTTTTAGACGGCACGTCGCGACCGAGTGTTTGCACCAACGCGATCCCGATGATCTACGATGTATGCGCGGTGTTAGCCGAAGCGATTGACACAATCATTTTAAATTTAATTGTCCAAATAAATAACATAACATATAATAATAATTTATCATATTTAACATATCTATTATATCATCTAAACCACCTGAAGAAAGTGAACTTGAACTTGATGAATCCATTTCCAAATTTAAACAAATTCACTAATTCACAATTTTGAGGTTAGAAACACAGCGTAATTCAAATAACCGTCCGAAATTAGGTCGGTTCAAATCAGTCGATATTTAGGTGTTAAATAACGGAGGATTCCGACCGATGAATGTTGGTGTAACAGAAAACGGTCAATAATCAGATCAAATTTGTCGTTCTGAACGACTGTGGTTAATGGAACCCATCATATACGTTTTCATTGATCTTTTTATTGTATTTCTTTTTGTGTATAAAAATTCTATTATAGTATACAGTATTAACTAATTTACAAATTGTTGTTTCGTGGTGTAGTGGATATCAGACCCGCCCAACAAGCGGAAGGTCCCTGGTTCGATCCTAGAGCAAAACCAACTTTTTAAAAAAATTATATATTTCATTATTATAAATTATGAGTACTTCACTTAATTTTATATTGAATAGGTTGTTTTTGTTCTATAAAGTTTTAATTTTTTATATTTTATATAAATTAATTCAATAAAAAAAAGATTATTTGTTTAAAATATAAAAATATTATTGAATATAATAACATCTTAATTTAATTCAATTAATTTGCAATCAAGACATTTCCAACAGTTGAATATAGGTATATGATGAATATATGATGTATATTGAAATTATCTGAAAATATATATAAAAATATAAAATTTGAGATTAATGAGTGATAATCACTTAAAATTATAATAAATAATAATCATAATTATTTTGCGTGGTATCGAACCGGGGACCTTTCGTGTGCTAAGCGGGTATGATACCCACTACACCACGAAACAAGCAACTTTATAAAAAAAAATTAACGGACGGTTCGAACCGACCGATGTTGGTGCAACCCAGCATAAGTATTTTCTACATATTATTAGATAATATTAAATTAATTTCTTATTTCATTTATTTTCATGAGTTTTGTCATAGAAATTACGTTATTTTAGTAAAATCTAAGTAGCATTTTGTTTTCACTGATATTGCGACATTTATATGAAAAAAGTCACCAAAGACCGACGCATCTGGCGGATGGTTTGTCAGCGTGTATATGTTTGCATAAGGGCTCTTATGCGAACATATACTTAAGCTAAGATTGGAATGCAATCCATCTATATAGCTCCTTAATCTGGTCACACTCACTTTGCACTCTAAATGAAGAAGAGAGTGTCACCGCTTGGTGACAACATTGGGCTTAAACTTAGTCTTAAGCACTTTTATCTATAGTCCTTCCAACATGTAATGTAATGTAATTTATTGGTCATTATTAAAAACATATATATATATATATATACATGTATATGACAAGTCAGGTACATATTAAGTAAATAAATATAACAACACAACAATTTGAAAGTGATTTAACTCACAACACGTTCAAATTTAATAAGTCATACATTAATAAAGTCAAAAACTGTCTATTTTATTGATGAACTCATTCATAGTATAAAAAGCATTTGTCAATAAAAATTCTTTTATTCTTTTTTTTTAAATATTCTGACTAGTTGTTTTAAGCTGATTAGGTAGAAGGTTATATAGCTTTATACCGTTATATAATGCCGATTTTTACAAAAAAAGAATATTTATGTTTTGGAGCATACAGAATTGTGCATGTTCTAGTTTTATAATTATGATGTTGACTGGCTATAGCTAAATCATTTGAAATTTTATGCATGTGGCAAAGAAGTTTTAGTATATAAATTGATATCAAAGTTAAAATATTGTATTTTACAAACGTTAGTTTACATGACTCTCTGTAGTTAAGGTTAAACATCAATCTTAAAACTCTTTTTTGGTTTATAAAAACTTTATCAGCATTTGTAGAACGTCCCCAAACAATAATATTGTATGATAAATGAGTATAAAAAGTGGCATAATAAATAGATACAAGTAATGATATGTTTATATTATCCTTAAGGGTACACATTAGAATATGATTTATTTAGTTTATTATTTACTATGTCAGTGTGAAAATTTCAAAGTAAGTGCTGATCAATTAAAATGCCTAAAAAGTTAGTTTTCTCAGAAGTGGTAATAATATCACTATCTACAGCAAAATTTAGTTTTTTACGTTTTCCATATATATTTGAAAATTCAATAATAACTGTTTTCTTAAAATGTATGAAAAGTTTATTTTTTCACAGCAACTCTTAAATTGATTGAACTTTTTCTATAGCCTCTTTATGTGTAGCTGAGGATACTAAAACAGTAGAGTCATCTGCGTACATAAAAACTTCTCCTGTGGTTATATTAAGAGGGAAATCGTTAACATAACATAAAAATATAAGTGCTCATTTGAAAATTCATTTCCATGTTTCACTAAATAGCTACGATCTGATAAAAATGACATAACATAGGAAAGTGATGTACCTCTGATCCCAAGGATATGTAGTTTTTCTGCAATAATTGTATGATTTATAGTATCAAAGGCTTTGGTAAGATCAAAAAATATGCCAAATACATATTTTTTTTGATCTAGACAATTATAAATTGATTGTGTAAAGGCATATGCAGCAGATTCTGTGGAGTAGTTTTGTCTAGAACCATGCTGTACGTTTGAAATTAAATTGTTGTCATTTAAAAAATTATATAATCTTGAGTATATCGCTTTTTCAAAAATCTTTGATATGCAGCTCAGTAATAAAATGGGCCTATAGTTATTTGGATCTTGACAATCACCCTTTTTGAAAACCGGTATTAATGAGCAAGTTTAAGCATTTTTGGAAACGTTCCCAATTCAAAAGATTTATTTATTAACTTGCAAATTAAGAGTGTCCGTTCATTTATACATGATTTCATTACAGTTGTTGGAATTTCATCAAAGCCTGGAGCTTTACCATTTGTAAGACTCTGAATCAGTTTAATAACTTCGGAAGGTATAAACGGTTCTAAAAATGTTGATTTGGTAGAACTAGGACAAAGTGTGCAGTTATAATTACTTGATACTGCTGTAGAGATTACATCTATGCAGTCTTTAAAGTGGTTTCCAAAAGCTGTTGCAATTTTTTTTGGATTAACTAAAATTTTATCTTTTATATTTAAAGTAATTTTTGATTTTGGTTCTGACTGGTTTTTATTAGCACTTTTGTAATAATTCACAATTTTTCATGTGCCATACACTTCTTCTTCTGGCACCCGTTCTATTAGCAGTATTATTTTCCGACAATGTTCTTCTTCTAAATTCGCAACATTTTTCATCTGTCCGCAATCCTCAGCATTACCTCCCAACATTCTTTTTCTAGAGCACATTCTGTCTGCAATCCTTAGCATTACCTCCCGACATTTTTCTTTTAGAAACTATCTATCTTGTTGACGTTTATAGATGACTGATGTTACGGATTGAGACATTTTACAATTAGGACTCTAAAACTACGTCTAGTAAGAACTTTGGAGTGATTAGGTTTTTTAATTCTTGGCCAAAATTTGAAACGTCTAGCTCGATTAGTATGTAACTTTAAAAAATTTCTTTCGTTGTAGTAGTCTAAGAATATCAAGAATAGTTGGTAGTTGGATATAATTTTGCCTATCTAAGTTTCTTTTTTACACATTTTTAATTCTTTTACAGACTCCTATTTTTCTAAACCAGGAATTGGCAAATTTATTTTGAAACGGGCCATATCGTAAAAATTTTAAATAAGGAAATGTCTTTTGTACTTGCATGAAAATCCAAAAGACGTTGTTGTAACTGTAGTTTGACTTTAGATAATATATCCACCGCAATTTTGTTTGGAAATGAGGATTTTTCGGGCCGAATTAAAATCATTTGGAGGACCAGATTTAGCCCGCAGGCCGTAGTTTACCGAAACCTGTTCTAAACGATTAATTAGCAGTCTTGGTAAATGCGGATATTGAAGAATAAATCAAAGACGTCCGTCAATAAATAGCAGCACATAAGAGTATTTTTCTTGGCTTTTTGACGTTTGGCATTAGTTTGACTACCGCAACCTTAATCTTCTTTGAAACTTCCTAACAGAGTAAGCTGTAGCTTTTAGTTTCCGCATGATTAAGTTTTTTAGATACTTGAACATTGTCCTAGACCTCTATTTGCACCATCAATTCATAGTGGCTTTTTAATCGCCTTTGGTGTTGTGGGTTTTAGTTAGTTAAGCTTATGACACCAAACAATTAGTTCCTAGGACAAATTCAAAGTTTAGCATTCCATCATTCATCATATTCCACAAAAGTGAGTTAATGCCCAAGTAATCGGAGTATCTTGTATTCGCATTTGGTATTTATCTTCTACAACCTCCCGGAAATAAAACTGATAACATTTGTTATATGAAGTTCTTCTCAGCGGTGATCTCTATTTATCTTTGGTTAGCAGTTAACACACAAAATGCTACTTGGTTATGTTCTTCTGCCTTTATCCTAGTCGAGGATCCATGGTCCAGTTGAATGTTTTAATCCTGAGCTCCAATCTCCAAGCGTTTTAGTTTCTTTGTATTATTTTGCATTAGTTGTTTTCTAAACAGCAGTAATATGAGCTTACTAGTCAAGAGAGCCCTGAAAATGCTTGGCATTGGCGGCATTTAGCTTTAAAACTGTGTTGTCTGATAAAAAGGAAGTTTCAATGCAATTTAGTAGCCATAAGATCTGCAGTAAAAAACATTAACGAGCAGACAGACAAGACGTGGCACGTAATATTTGACTCCAAGACGACGTTTCATGTGCTTAGATCAATGCAAAAACCAACAAAAGTAATAGTAGAAGAGATAAAGTAAATAATTAGGGAGGCACAAAAGAAAACAATTTAAAATAAGTCAAATCTGATCATAAAATATTAAAATGTTTTCAAAAAGAACCATAATCCACCCAAAAACTGGTGTAAAATGCAAAATTTTGTTTATAAAATTTCTAAAATATGAAATCCAATCTTGAAATTTTAAACAATTGTTAGAAAGCACTAAAATCCGGCCATCAACTGTTAAAAAGTGTACAAGTGTTGCCGAAATGTTAAAAATAGCAAAATCTGGCCTCAAAATTCATAAAAATATTGTTAGCATCTTTTTCTCGCCCTCATATTTCACACCTTCCATGGGCCAATGCTATACTGAGATTACTGTAATTATCTTAATAAAATTCTATGGTTCTTTTAAATATTTTGACAATTAAGCTGTCAAAAAACAAAATACCTGGTTTTAGAGCTAATTTCTTCA
Organism: Tachinus rufipes; assembly: GCA_963932245.1. Lineage (NCBI taxonomy): Eukaryota > Metazoa > Arthropoda > Insecta > Coleoptera > Staphylinidae > Tachinus > Tachinus rufipes. Next base: position 38,441,016 of record OZ010750.1, on the reverse strand, counting down.
TACATTTAAAAATTTATGAAAGTTAAAACAAAAGTTGAAACATAGAACCTAAGCAGAATTTAATTATATTATATATTAATATTATATATCAAATAACTTTTTTTTTGTATTTTGACAATTAATCTGTCAAAATGAAGTCATGGTTTTTAAGAAAATTTCCTAATATTTTTCAAAAGTTACAAAAGTTAGAACAAAATATGATTTCAGAAATAATTTGACAGTTGAGCACAAATTTTTCTAAATTTGTAAATATTAATAGTCTTCAGTAGAGCTTAATCAATTATTATGCTGTAAAAAAAGTTTCTAAAATAAAAACAAATATACTAGCTTACAATCAAATTATTCTTCTCGCTTCGGCGGTACATATACTAAAATTGGAACGATACTAAAAATTATTCTTTACCGTAAATCTAATTAAAACAAATTCTAAATTCTACCCTTCCTATCACAAATCTGTAAAGTACAATCCTGTAACACGACTGTCAATTAGAATGTTTTTTTACAAAATTAACTAATTAAATAAACAATTTTAAAGAATTACTTTAAACGTCTTACCGATTACAATAATTTATCATGTCGGCAAACCACACACAGAAACTTATTCACATTTGATTACAATCACTGAGTTTGTCAATGTGATCTGTCATAATGCATTATTTGTAAATAGGTTATGTATCATGATTTGAGTCAGAAAAAAGCGGGAAATTTAAATTTAAAATAAATTTTGATAAAATCGTGATAACAGGATTGTCGTTTAGAAATATCGTTACATATTTTTAATTAACAATATTCTTAAAAACGTAGTAGTAATGCAGTTTAAATATGTTTATTTTGTTATTTTTCTGCGAACATTTTACAGAATAAAATGTCATAAGTACAATAAAGTTAGACGGCACTTTGTTACAAGTGTGTACGCACTATTATAAACCCTTCAGGTATGCATTGTAAAAAAAAATTCACACAAACATTTTTTTGTATGCAAACAATAAAGAACATTATTTTTTTATTTCAGTCAATCCAACGATCCTTAAATTACTAATAGATTTGACGCAAATGATTTTTGATTAATAAGTAGAAGTAGTAATACAAACATCATTTATTTCTACATTTTCCATTTTACCGAGAATCACTTTTTATTAGATAAAAAGTAAGTATCAAATAAAGCCTAAAAAAAAATTGCACAATTACGAGCGAATTATTTTTAACGGTATCGAATTTGCAATATTTATTTAAAACTCTTATCACTTTGACTTCTTATTAGAAACATACGTTATATAATTTTAATTAATACATCATTCTATTGTTTACACATAATAAACAAACGAATATTTATATCAATTTTTATTTGTTCTTGTAGGTATAGAAAAAAATTACCTATTTTTTTATATACAAATGATAAAAAATATAATTTACATTAAACAAAAAATATCACAATAACAAAATAGCTGAAATACAGAACACTTTCTTATAAATTTGGTTGTTCTTTTATAATATAGAGGTAAAAACTTAAGTTTATTGAAAATTCATATATTTTGCTGGTTGATACAAGGTGGCAGCACGTCTCGACACTTATTTGAGAAGTACCAACTTTTTTATGAGAATTCACGTCCTTAATTATTAAAATTAATCTATTCCGTCGTTTTTCTCATTTTTCCAACATTACACATCATTTAATGTGTTGATTTTGTTTGATTATCTTCCTTTTTTTCTGTTTTGTATTGCCTTTTCTATCTTGTTTTTTTTTCAAATTTTAATTCCAATTTTTTTATTTCTTCGGGCACTATTAAAAAAAAGCTATTACAACACATAATTGTAGATGTTGTTAACAATTTGAGAAAAATGTCTTTTAATCCTAAGATTATTGTATCAGGGGACAAGCAACCAAAGTGCAATATTCAGCGTTGGGATTGCTATTACAATTGTAACATATCTATTACAATTTCATAACATTAATATGCTATTACTACAATTTGAATATGGCCCAAAATCTATTACATTTTCATTTTGATAACAAAATATTTTTATTTATATATAAAAACAAATTCTATGCTATTTATTTTAAGAAGTCGGGACAGTCGGGTGTTCCCCAGAATTTATTTCAAAATAAACGTTTGGGTGCCGGCGGCTTGGCGGCCTTAGCGCTCATTGGCTCAAAATTTCACTTTCACATTTGCTTATGAGCAATATGAGCATGAGTTTCATGATTCATCATTCATTATTTTAAAATAAAAAACGATCGGAAACCTTTCTTCACTAAGATTTATTATACTAAATATATATTTCATCTACAATGTGGACATTATCAATATCAAACTAAATATTTACATACAAACAAAGGCGGTGTACAAATAGAGATGAACCGGAAATACATAATAAAGTTTGGGTAATTAGGGGTTACTTCAAAATATCTAAAAGTACATTATTTAAGAGCTTAAATCGAAATTGAGTAATTTATATTGTAATTTTTTCATTTCTATTGCTTTCAATATATTTAATCTATAATCATTAGAGTGTTTTAATAAGGATGTATTATTTATTGAAAATTTATGACACCCGAATAAATCACCGGTCGCTCATCACACATTAACAACAGGTCATAAATTTTCAATAAATAATACATCCTTATTAAAACACTCTAATTATAAGCCCCTTAAACAATGTACTTTTAGATATTTTGGAATAACCCCTAATTACCCAAACTTTATTATTTCCGATTCATCCCTATTTGTAAGTATAAATACACCGCTTTTGTATGTAAATATTTAGTTTGCTATTGATACGTTTCATATTGTGGTCGAAATATATATAGTAAAATCTTAGTGAAGAAAGTTTAGCGATTGTTTTTTATTTTAATTATAAAATGGACAGGTATGATGAATTAATATCGCTATTATATTATAATTTATTGTATCAATTCTGAACTTAGGTTTTTAATAAAACTCACGGATAAGTCGAAAGAAAAAAATGAAAATGACGATATTGTTTTGGTTAATCCCACGGCAGTACCAAGTACTTCAGGCAATTCAGGCAAAGCTGTAAAACGACGCATGTAAGTTTTAACTTAGATTATAATATTTATAATAAACTATTTAATCTAAAGATTACTCCATTAAGATTGCGGTTACCATTAAAAAATATTTTGGGTGTATTTTCTAAAATATATCACATAGAAAATTAAAAAATATGTCATTTTATAAACAATTACATATACCATTAACAACTTTTGAAAATTTCACATCTCTGTGTTCATTAGTTTTCTTAATGAAACATGTCCCCAGTTTTAGGTAGAGTAATCCCTAAAACCAATTGTTTTTTAACCAAGCTTACAAATATTATTGCTATATTTGTATAAAACATTAGCATTCTTAGAATTTGCTCATGTATAGAAATAATATACATTTATAAAACTTTTCTTAGATAATTAATTTTAATTACACAAACGAGTATGTGATAAGAAATCATTTTTAGTGTGGATGTGGACAGTGATAGCGATCCCTCAAGTGACGAAGAGCCTTTAATTACCAAAAAAAGCTACAAACAAAAATTCACCGATTCTTGGCTGAAATCTGAAGAAAGTTTTGGAAAATGGTTAATTAGGAACCCAAAACAGGATGACGAACCCTACTGTGTTTTATGTTCCAAATCAATCAGAGGTGGGATTACGCACATAAGGCGGCATGCAAACTCGGAAATGCATAAAAAACGATTCAAATCAGCTAAAGAAACCCCTAGAGTGACTTTATTTTATAATAAAAAGAAAGAAGAAAGAATTGCAATGCAGACAAAAGCTGCAGAATTAAAATTAGTCGGGTTTATTGCTGAACACAATTTATCATTAGCAGTTTTGGATCATCTCCCACAGCTAATATCATCAATTTGTCCTGATTCGGAACTTGCTAAGAAATTGAAATGTTGTAGAAAAAAGGGAACGAAATTATGCAATGTTTTCAAAAACGAAAATTTGCACGTTTTATCAAAAACTTTAGAAAAAACCAAAATTTCTCTAATTGTGGACGAAAGTACTGATATTTCTACAAATAAATGTTTAGCCATGGTTGTTAGATTTTACGATACATCTTTAAATAAGGTATGTGATAAATTTTTGAGATTGTTAGAAATTAAAGATTTTACAGCTGTTGGTATATATTTAAGCATTTCAAATTTTTTTAATGCAAATAAAATTCCAACAAATAATTTGATAGGTTTTGGGGCAAATAATGCTTCAGTGATGATGGGACATAAAGGGGGTTTGCGGATTAAATTATTAGAATTTAATCCCGACTTGTATGTAGTAGGTTGTACTTGCCACTCATTAGCCTTATGCAGTAGTGTTGCCTGTTCCAAACTGCCAGATTCTGTTGAAGAATTAACAAGAGATATTTATTCGTATTTTGCTCATAGCGTTAAACGCATTCAATTATTAAAAGAATTCCAATCAATTACAGAATTAAAACCTCATAAAATTTTAAGACCTGCGCAGACAAGATGGTTGAGTTTAGAGTCTGTAACAAATCGCATTTTAGAACAATGGCCAGCCTTGCAGTTATTTTTTACAAATGAAGCACTGTCCGAAAATATACAAAAAGCAAAACCAATCCTGAATGCTTTTGATAATAAATATTTCAAATTATATTTTTTGTTCTTATCATATATTTTGGATATAATAAATAAAATAAATTTAGAATTTCAATCAGAAGGTTTTAAAATGCATGTTTTGTTAGTTCGAGTTAGTTGTCTATATCGAACTATACTAACAAATTTCATGGATCCAAAATATATAGACAAACTTAATTTGGAAGAAATTACATTTCATCCAAACAGTTTTTTGGAAATTAAAAATATGTATTTTGGAGCAAAATGTGAAATTTTACTTTCAGAGAATTCTGTTCCTGAAAATGAAGTTTCACATTTTAAATTAAAGTGCTTAGATTTTTACATAGAATTATGTAAAGAAATTAAGAAAAGATTTAAATTCAATGACGCAATTTTGACATTCGCCCAAAATTTAAACCCTGAAGTGATAACATCTGCACCATCGCCAATTATTCCTATGTACACTAGATTTAAATTTACATTTGAACATATTGATATTGAAAAATTAAGTACAGAATGGAGATCTATAAAGTCCAATGAAATTTTAAAATCACATTCTGACAAAGGTATAGAAGAATTCTGGAGAATTGTTTTTGATATGAAGGATATTTTAAATAATGTTATTTATCCCAATTTAACATGTTTTGTTTAGGCATTCTTTGCTTTACCACATTCTTCAGCAGCAGCGGAAAGAATATTCTCTCAATTAAATTTAATTAAAACCAAAAACCGCAACAGATTATATTTGAGCACGTGCGATGCTTTAATGCATACCAAAGAAGTTGTAAATTGTAAATGTTATAATTTTGAACCATCTGAAAATTTATTAGGTCGCAATATTACAAATGTTGCTATAGAAGAAAATGAAGTAACATTTTAATTTTATTTTTATTTTTGTTTATATTATATTTTTGTTTATTTAGCATTAAAATTTTATAGAATAAACTTTTTAAATTTCGCTGTTTTGTTTAAATTTCCCGCCATTTTAATCTATTACATTCTATTACACTTGCGCTGTGAATACTATTACATTCTGTCAGAGGCAAAATCCCAACGCTGGAATATTATCATTAGGAGCTAAAAAAGATGATATAATAGAGTGTAATATTATTATTAATGATCAAAATATTTTTACCTGTTTTGATGTGCCTCATTTAATTAAATCATTAGGCAATAACTTTATGAACTTAAAATTAAATATGCTTATATATATATAACAATAATAAAACTAAGAGCAGTTCATATGATTTTTAATAGTTTCCAAAAAATAAGAGTTAAATATGCAACTCAGATATTCTCGCACACGTTTACCATGGTAATTAAAACTGCAACAAAAACCAACCAGTACGTCATTAAAAACAGCTGTAAACAGTATTTTTGATTCATTAAATAGTCGCGTTCTTAATGATCGGAATCCAAAAAAATGTGCTTTTTCTGTATATAGAAGATTGCCTGAAGATATTTTGAAGAACTGTTTAAAATATTTTAAGAATATTGAGTTTTATAAAAATGAAGTATTGAGAACTAACATTCATTGCGTAGAAGAATTACAGTGGACAATAAAAGCTGTACTTTTGTTGTAGTCGGAGTTAAAAAATAAATGGATTAAGTATTTACTAACCAATTTTCTTAATCAAGATCCTCTGGAATTTTTTTTTTATTATCAGATAGAGAGGAGAATATATACAACCCTTTTCCTTCAGTTTGTCAATGCCGTATTACAATTCAGCATAATATGAATATTAGGCTTCAAATAGCGGTATACAAAGGAAACTGTGAAATTGACGACAGTGAAGTTCTTAAACTTTCTTCCTTCACTGAAAAAACCGAGATTGCCCAAAAATTAAAGAGGAAAGGAAGATAGCTGAGATCAGAGTAACAGACAAACTCTCTTACTTTGATGCTCAAAAGAAGTATAGAGCAATTACGGCTCCTACCTTTTCTAGATCGTTTGTTTCAGTTGCTGAAAAACCTATCGTTCAACAAACACCGATTATGACATTTACTGCTATTGCAGAAAGTTCTTCAAGTAAGAACTATGACTCTAATGTGAAGGGTCAAAAACCGGTTGCGGGCCCATCAAGCTCAAAACCAAAACAACTCAAGGTGAGGGCTCATTTAAAGCCTAAACCATCTAAGGCCGCATGCGGCCCGCCTAGAACATTTTTGCGGCCTGCGAGATTTATAACACTTTTACAAAATATACTTATTTTATAATGGGCAAAGTAGTGAAAACCAATTTATTTAAAAAATACATTATTTGTGCATCCATATATTCAAAAATTAACTGTAGAAATTATGAGAAAAAATTTACTTTGATCTTAAGATAATATTCTTGCGCATATATATGACAGATATTGCCTGTTTTATTTATGAGTTTACAGTTATGAATTTGCAGAATATTATTATTATTTATTCTTAGTCCTTAATTCCCTTTTCGGGCGTCGGATGTATTATTTTATAACTTTTTTATTCTTTTTTTCCAAGTTTGTCTATCTTAAACCATTTTTGCTATCTCGCTCCACTCTATTCCTTTTCTTTCTGCTGCTTTGTGGGCCTGTTTGGACCAGCTGTTTGTTTTGTTTTTGTTATCTCAATTCATGTATTTTCTTGGTTCTATTCAGTCTGTGTATGAGTCCTAGCCTTCCTAGCTGCCTCTCCTCTATTATTGTTTGTATAGGTTTAATTTTTAGTTCACTTCTTACTTTCGAACTCTTTACTTTATCTTTTCTTGTTATTCCTTTAATTTTTATTAGAAATCTCTTTTCCATTTCATTAATTTTGCTTTTATTTCTTTCTGGTGATGTCCAAGATTTGCTCGAGTATATTAAGGTTGGTTTTACTGTCTTTTGTATTTTTTTATTGTTTTTGTTATTTCTTTCTTAACTAATAATTATTTTTTGAGTGCATTAAATATACTTCTTCCTTTTTAAACTCTTGCATCTATTTCCATGTATATATTTACTCTTTCTTCTGTTATTGTACCAAAGTAGTTGTAATACTACTGCTATTGTCTTTGTTTTACTTGTGTTTATTTCCATGCCTATCTTCTTTAGTTCGTCTTTCTATATTTTTATGTTTCCTTGTAGTTTCTTTTCTTTGTCTGCTATTAATATCATGTCATCTGCAAGCATTAAGATTTGAATACTAATTTGTTCTATTTTTTTGTATCCTATTCTTTTTAGCTCTTTTTTTTACTTTTCTTTATAGTCTTGTCTATTAATGTTGCAAAGAGTATAGGGCTTCACTTCAAAAAAATGTCTATAGTGAGTCTAAATCTGATATATGGATATATAATTTTATATGCGTCCCGCGGAGTTATAATGCCTTTCCAATGTGGCCCGCAAGATCATTTGGGTTGGCCACCCCTGATCTAAGGTATTGGCTCGTATCGGGTCAAAACCAACTAAACTGGCGACTTCCAAGTCAATGCCTAAACAGGCTAAGACTCAGTCTGGGTCAAAGCCTGCAAAGACGGCAGCCCAATCTAGGCTACCGCCACCTGAGGTGCAGGTTTCTAGCGATCCTGCGCCCTCAGACCCTAATATTGACAAGTCGTCAGAGTTGATGGATGCGGAAGGTATTCCCGCACAACCTACTCTGACAGATGAAATGATGTCAAATAGTGGGAGTTCTTCTACTCCCCCAGATCATAATTTAGAAGAAAAACCAAAAAACGCTAATAAGCAAAGAGTTAAAATTACGTTTTCAACGTAGCTTTAAAAATGGCTTCAACTATTATACAATGGAATTGCAATGGATATAATGCACATTACGAATCTTTTAAAATTTTACTAGCTGAAATTTCACCTACCTGTGTTTCCTTACAGGAAACTAATTTTAAGGTTGGAAGTTCAGTTAATCTTTGTGGTTATACTATTTATCGAAAAGATCGTATAAAGTTAATCGTGCTCAGGGTGGAGCGGCATTAGTGGTTCGTGATACGGTTTTCAGCAAAGTGTCAACACTTCATTAGAAGCAGTAGCCGTTCAATTACAACTCCCTTTCTCACTGACCGTTTGCTCAATCTATATTTCGCCGAACGTCAGTTTGGACATTCGTTTGATTGATCAATTACTTGAACAACTTCCGTCCCCATTCCTCCTTATGGGTGATTTTAATGTTTATAATACTATGTGGGGCTCAAATCGAACCGATGTCAGAGGTCGTAACTTGGCCAATCTATTTTCAGAAACGGATTTAGTTATCTTAAATAAAGGTAACAATACCTATTTTTCCGTGGCCAATAGATCGTTCTCGGCTATTGATCTTACTATTTGTTCTCTAAGTATTGCAGCATTGCTGGATTGGAAAGACTCGGAACATCTTTATGATAGTGACCACTTTACAATACTCATTCGCATTGGTCATAAAATCCATGAAAACCGTCAACGGAATTGGAGAATAAAAGATGCTGATTGGGATAGTTTTGTTCAAGTTGATTATGAACTTTCACCGATTCCATCATACAAGCAACTCATGCCAGTATTCCTTTGTCTTCAGGGAAACCTCGCAGAGAGCCCGTTCCTTAGTGGAATTTTGATTGTGAACAAGCTAAATTAAACAAACTGTTGCGCGAAGAACTTGCAGAAAAGTTAAAAGTGAATCATGGTCAGAATACGTTACTTCTATAAATTCCCCCATCGGGAAGGTGTGGGAAAAAGTCAGAAAAATTTCTGGCCGAACCGCATCATTACCTATTAGTGGGTTATTGTCGGGTGATCAAATTATTACCAATCCCATTGACATTTCGAATATCCTTTCCGATGTTTATTTTGACGCTTCCAGCGATAATAATTACGATGAAAATTTCCGAGATATTAAAATTAACATGGAGAAAAACGTTCTGTCATTTGTCTCTGCTGAAGATGAATTATATAACGCACCGTTTAGTGTTTGGGAATTTGACTCGGCATTATCTGAAGCACACAATACTGCTCCAGGTGTCGATTCGATACACAATGCTGTGTTGGCACTCTATAACCGGATATAGTCAGCAGGGTATTGTCCTGAGTCGTGGAAACTTGCTATCATAGTACCAGTACTTAAACCTGGTAAAGATAAAAAGCTCCCGACAAGTTATAGGCCTATCTCTCTAACTAGCTGCTTATGCAAGTTACTAGAAAGAATTATCAATAAGCGTCTAACTTGGTTATTAGATTCAAGAGGTTTAATTGCTGACATACAATGTGGTTCAAGGCGTTATTGTTCTACGACTGATCATCTTGTTCGGTTGGATACAGCAAATAAAAATGCTTTTGTACAGAATCAACATATTGTCGCTGTATTCTTTGACATTGAGAAAGCATATGACATGACGTGGAAGTACAATGTTCTACAAACGCTTCATTCATGGGGAATTCGCGGAAGCATGGCATTGTTTATACAAAGCTTTTTAACTTCCCGTTCATTTAAGGTACGTGTAGGTGACAGCATCTCGGGCATACGTCAGCAACAGAATGGTATTCCTCATGGGTCTATTCTAAGCGTGACACAATTTATGATAGCGATTAACGGCATAAGTCAGTTCATCAAGCATCCGGTAAGCGGATGTAAGTATGTTGATGACGTAGCTATCTATTGTGCCTCGAGAAACATGCCAACATTGGAACGTCAACTTCAGTTAACAATCAATCACTTTTTGAACTGGGCTAATAACAATGGATTCACTTTTTCTACTAGTAAAACGTGGCTTATCCATTTTTGTAGAAGGCGAACCCCACACGGTGACCCTTTATTATATCTTGGGGGAGAACCTATTCCTGTACAGGATAGTGTTCGATTTCTTGGTATCACATTTGACCGTGCGCTGACTTGGCGTCCTCATTTAATAAATCTGAGATCAAGATGTGTCCCGGCACTAAACTTGCTCAGGTCGTTGAGTGGAAAGTCATGGGGAGCGGATCGGAAAACAATGCTACTTCTGCATCGCGCTTTGGTGCGCTCAAAACTAGACTATGGTTCCATAATCTATGCTTCCGCAGCTCCATCCACATTACGTATTGTTGATCCTGCTCACCATACTGGAATTCGTTTAGCAACTGGCGCATTTCGCACTAGCCCTATTGCTAGTGTTTTGTGTGAGGCAGCTGAACCATCACTCTGTCTTCGGCGTAAAATTTTGACTGTTAGGTACGCCGCGAAACTAAAAGCTAAACGCTTGCATCCGACGTTTCCTGTCGTGTACAATAATGGTCTCGACGATCTATACAACATCAGGATACGGTCCCAAAAACCGGTTGCTATAAGAAATTGCAGTATACTTCGGGAACTGGATTTCCAACTCCCTGATGTATATCAACTGTCTTACTGTCGCGATCCTCCTTGGACTTTTCAACGTCCAAGGTTAAATACTGCATTATCGAGAATGAGCAAAGCTTCAACTTTACCAGTTGAATATCGAACTGAATTTGCAAAAATTCAAGCAATGAATGTAAATGCCACTTGGATTTATATTGATGGCTCAAAAAGTAACGACGGTGTGGGTTGTGCTTTTCTGGTAGATGAGCTGCAATTTACATTTGGCTTGCCAAGTGTTTGCAGCGTGTATACTGCAGAACTGTATGCAATCTATCAGGCTCTTCTCTACATCCAACTAAGCGCAGGTACAAATTATGTTATATGTACAGACTCGTTGAGTGCATTAAACGCCATAGATGACCAATATCCTGATCATTACTTGCTGAGGCAAATTCATTCAATTTTGCTTCAGGTGTCTCAGATAAATGTCACTGTTAACTTTGTCTGGATCCCCAGTCACGTAGGTATCAGTGGCAATGAAAAAGCTGATACGCTTGCCAAATTGGCAATAACTAGCGCTGAATATGTTTCATTTAAAGTTTGCGTTAGGGATATTTGTAATTTTCTACATCAAAAGCTGCTGTCTAGCTGGCAAACTGAGTGGTTTGCTATTCAAGACAACAAGCTACGATGCACTAAAAGCGTTATTACACCGTGGAGTTCGTCATGCAGGCCGAAGCGTAGGGAAGAGGTTATCCTCACGCGACTTCGCATCGGTCACTGTCGATGGACTCACAGGCATTTGTTGGCATCTGAAGTGCCGCCAGTTTGTGATACTTGTAATGTCCCATTGACTGTTCGTCATATCTTATTGGATTGTCGGCAGTTTTCGGAACAAAGAGTTACGTCTGAATTATCACCCAGTTTGTCGATTGTCTTGGGCGATCAGATCGTTGAAGTCGATCGTCTGTTCGAATTTATTCGACAGAGCAAATTGGGTGTATGGATATAATTGTTAATTTATTATGATTAATGTTTGTGTATCGTAAAATCCAGCAGTGTTTAGGACTTTTTACACCCTAGACACTGTTGGAACTATCTAGTCATTATTGCTATAGTCATTAAAGTTTGTGAACGTTTATTTTATCTTTGTTGTTTATTTATTTATTTATTTAATTTTATTCTTTAATATGCCATTTTACAGTTATTATTTTACACTTTTTATAGTTAGAGAAAAAAATCGGCGTTAATAGTCTTCTTAGGCTGATACGCCAAAAATTTAAACTAACTAACTAATCAAACTGAATTTGTAAAAATTCAAGCAATGCACGTAAATGCCACTTGGATTTATACCGATGGCTCAAAAAGTAACGACGGTGTGGGTTGTGCTTTTCTGGTTGATGAGTTGCAGTTTACATTTGACTTGCCAAGTGTTAGCAGTGTTTATACTGCAGAACTGTATGCTATATACCAGGCTCTTCTCTACATCTAACTAAGTGCTATTGATTATCAATATCCTGATCATTATTTGCTGAGACAAATTCACTCGATTTTGCTTCAGGTGTCTGAATTAAATGTCACTGTTTACTTTGTCTGAATTCCCAGTCACGTAGGTATCAGTAGCAATGAAAAAGTTGATGAGCTTGCCAAATTGGCTATAACTAGCGCTGATAATGTTACAGACAAAGTTTGTGTTAAGGATGTTTGTAATTTTTTACAACAATTGATGTTGTCTAGCTGGCAGACAGAGTGGTTTGCTATTCAAGACAACAAGCTACGGAAGAGGTTATCCTCACGCGACTTCGCATCGGTCACTGCCGATGTACTCACAGGCATTTGTCGGCATTTGAGGTGCCCTGGCGGCACCTTGTGATACTTGTAATGTTCCATTAACTGTCGATCGTCTGCTCGAATTTATTCGACGGAGCAAATTGGGTGTATGGATATAATTCTTAATTTATTGTGATTAATGTTTGTGTATCGTAAAATCCAGCAGTGTTTAGGACCTTTTACACCCTAGACACTGTTGGAATTATCTAGTCATTTTTGCTATAGTCATTAAAGTTTGTGAACGTTTATTTTATCTTTGTTGTTTATTTATTTATTTATTTAATTTTATTCTTTAATATGATATTTTTCAGCATATTATTTTACACCTTTTATAGTTAGAGAAAAGAATCGGCGTTCATAGTCTTCTTAGGCTAATACGCCAAAAATCTAAACTAACTAATTGTAATTTACTGTAAATTGTTGTGCCCTGAAGGAGGAATAATTCTCCGAAATATCGGTTTTTGATTAAATGATGGTATGAAGTGAATATTGATTGTAATTTGACCGCATAACCGATAGCTCTAACTTCCTATGTATACAAAAATATCACAAATATAATAGAAAAAATATCACTTTAAAAAATATAGTTTACAAGATATATATACTTATACATGCATAGCTATCTTACTTGCCTCCGTATACATATAAGGCGACCTAGCCTTCACCCTAAATCTAATAGTTTTAACTGGGTATTTTCTTGAATTTAGTTATTTAAAGTATTCTTTGTAAAGATGCACAGAGAGGAGTAAAGAACTATAACTTTTCATTATATAAAAAAATTATTATATTAAAAATAGCAATTGAACTCCGAATGTCAAAGCATCGTTTTAGGCTTTACTTGTATAAAACATAAATGTGAAAATGTCGAATACGCCTCTGCCAATGTTGCCACGATCAACACATCGTATTTTGAAAATTTATTATTATAATTATTATTTGTTTGTTCTATTCAGGAGGTGGATTAATTTGTTTGAGTGTTTGAGTGTAAGTTAAACATGAGGTAAGTAAAAATATACTATTATTATTACTGATAAAATTGAATAAAGAGCCATGCATTATTTTTACTAGTTTCTTTTATATTAAAAACTTTCCATTGTTATAGTAAAACTTTCCGTTACAATAAATCGTTATTTTCAAAAGTAATCGTAGGTACGGAAACGCATTTGAAATAGAAATTAATATTATTAACTTTATTGCACTACATTGTAATCTGTACTGTTTGTTACTGGTAGCTAAGAGTTGCACAATTTTAATTATTATGCAGTTTATACTACAAAAACAATAGTGTTATATTTGTGATTGTTAGTTCATTGCTATGTGATCACTACCATATTAATAATTTTGTTGCAATATTTAAATTATTATAAATAAATAATACTTACTTTTTACTGACAGTTTGATATTTTTAATTTTACTAAATAATTAAAATGCCTTTACAATTTATTATAAGCAATAAAAACTACATTGTAGTGTCTGTCTGGTGGTTAATTAGTTTTTATTTTAATTATGTATGCGGTGTACATTACAATAATAGTGTAGTGTTTTTTGTCAGTGAATAATTACAACAAACATTACACTGTAATTTTTATTAAGTGTGACTTAATGCTGTGGTATTTTACCTCTCATAATAAAACATGTTTCAAAACAATTAACCATCAGCGGCAACAGCAACCAACACTACCTACACTGTACTTATTTGATGCCGGTGCGTAATTATTACTCCATTTTAATTATTTACGGACAATACAAAAACTATAGCGCAGTGTTTGTTGTCAGTGACAAATTTATGCGGCATATTAATTATTATAAATTAATGCATAGCGATTATTTTAGTTTACTATTTGTTACCGGTATTTAATCTTAGCACTGTTTTAATTATTTATGAGTTAGAGTACATTACAAAAACTAAAGTATATCGTTTGTTGCCGGTGAATAATTGTTGCGATATATTTTTATACTAATCATTATAAATAATTACATTATTGTATTTAAATTATAATAATAATTTAATGATATTGACTAATGTTTATTACTGGTAGCTAATACCATAATTTTAATTATGTAATTAGTTATAAACATATAAATCTGGGACAATTATGTTTATCAATATAATTTGAGTTAAAAAGTAAATAATGTTTCGGTATTACCATGTTATAAAAAAAAATGTCAAACCTTATTTATTTGTCATTTTATAGTTCAAAAGTAACAGTAGTTCAAAGTTAATTATATTTTTAATGTAACAAATTTTGTAATTGTTACCCAAAATTACAACGAGTTTTATTACTATCAAGTTACATTAAACAAAAATAGTACTGAAGCGCCGAGAAATATTAGAATTCTTTAATTTTAATTACGTTTAACATAATAATTATTTTTGTTTACTAAAACAATTAAAAAACTTAAGACATTTCCAATTGACACTATCTATAATTATATCTTAAATTATATTATATAAAATTATAAATAAAACTTTGTAATTCTGTAAAATTCACAAATAATCATCAATTTTATTGTACATTGAAAAATTAAAAACGTATTTAAGTTTTTTTTTAATCCACGCTAAAAATGTACGCATTACCAATTTTAACAAAATAGTTGGATTTTATTACAAATGCATACAAATACATTTTATGCGTTAATTATAAAGAAGAGCTAAAACATGTTCTTAAATTTTCAATCTACAATAAAATTAATGATTAATTCTGCATTATGCAAACTTTTAAAATTTCATTTATAATTAATCTCAAATCATAAAAAGAGGTTCTAATCTAATCAACAAAAATCTATAATTATATATAATTCAAAGACAGTATTAAATGACTATTCGAATTATTAAGCAAAGAGCCACACTTACTACACAATACAAACTGTCCTAGATTTAGGTGTTTTTTTCAAAAATGTACATTACAAAAACTATCTTGTCAATAGTTTATTATAACAGTATTTTGAATATTTATGTGATGTATTTAAAATGGTGTGATTATCACAAATAACTTTTTGTAAAATTAATTTACAAAACTTTAATCATTTAAATTTATATGCATGCATTTTTTAGTCTACGGCCAATGACAAGAGGGCAGTTATTAGTGCATCTATCAATGTTAAACTCATCACAAGTAACAAGTAAATTAATTATTCTTATTTTTTTGTGACTAAAAATAAAACTTAGTTTTTGATAACATTAAAAAACTATTAAACAAGAATTTTTTGTCATAGATACCAAACTTTTTAGATTATTTCAAACTAAATTTGTGTATTCATGTTATAGAAGACGACAAAAATAGTAGCCATCATACTAAAGGGTTTTCCAATAAGAAGTTTCATTTTGAATAGCAGGCTATTTGGGCAGCTGTCAATTGTGAAGCTATTATCTTTTGACATTTGACAAGTAAAAACTACGCTATTATTAAAAATGGAACGATACACGCTTCAACAACGCATTGAAATTATTAAAAATCACTACAAAAATGTTGAAAATGTTTCAGTCACAGTTCGCAAAACTAAAGCACTTTTTGGTCGTCGTAAAGCACCTTCTCGGCGGGCAATAGTAAACCTGGTGGAAAAATTTGAGCTGTTGAAGAATCGAAACCGTGCGCATTGCTCAAAAACACATGAGAATAATGCTGATGTAGCCCATAGTGTTGAAGAAAACCCAGGTTTGTCGATTCCTCGCCGATCTTTGGAATTATAAATTCCACAAACGACATTACACCGTATTTTGCATAAAGACTTAAGTTTTAAGGCTATTAAAGTTCAGTTAACATAAGAACTCAAGCCGGTCGATCACCATAAACGTCGTATCTTCGTTGATTGGGTCTTTCAAATGCATCAAAATGATCCGGAATTTTATCGAAAAATCATCTTCAGTGATGAGGCCCATTTTCACCTCGGAGGCTACGTAAATAAGCAGAATTGTTGCATTTAAGGCTCCGAAAACCCAAGAATGATTGTTGAAACGTCTTTGCATCTTCAACGTGTCACTGTTTGGTGCGGTTTTTGGGCTGGCGGTGTGATTGGACCCTACTTTTTCAAAAATGAGGCTGGTGCAACTGTATTTTAGCAGCGTCAAAAACAAGGCCACGAGCCTCTCAATTTTTGTTGGAGCGTTTATTTTGACATTTCTATTTAGGGTTATGATACATTTATATCTATTTATAAAAACTTTTTAACACTTTTTTAAATTTAACTTTGATTTATTCTGCCAATATATTCATTAAAGATAAATTATATTAATGTAACTTTTTAATATATACAAAATTTTAAATATGTAAATTATTTACATAAACAAAAAATCATAGAATGAGGAAAAAAAAACAAAAATTATTTTGCCGCGTATAGCGTCTAAACACAAGTCAATTCCGTATTAAATTTGACATATCTATTTAAGGTTATGATACATTTATATTTGTTTATATGAACATTTTAATGCAAATTTTATTCATTCTACCAATAAACCCTTTAAAGACAAATTATTTTAATCTTGCTTTTTAATATAATATGTATATACAAAATTTTAAATACATAAAAAGTATATATACACACAAAAAACTACGAAACAAGGAAAAACAAAATTTATTTTAAATACTAAATTAATTAACTTTTAAAATAATTTTATTTACGTATATGCCATTTGACTTATTAAAATATGACATGTAAAACCCTGTGATTTTTGATACTATCTAATTTTGTTCTCCCTCCTTTTCACTTTAATGATAAATAATAGAATTTTAAATTAAATTTCATTTTTTCAAATTTAATAACAAAATTTTTTTGACAAATTAAACTTGATAAAAGAATATAATCTTATAATCTATCAAATAATGTAGGTTTCATCCATTTTAATATTATGCCATTTTAAATTCTTTATCTGCCAGTACTATTAATATAAAATTATAAAACTGACAAATGTGTATATAGTGCAAAACTTATACAAACATATTATCAAATTATACATTATTCTTCTTACTTAACTGTTAATTTTACAAAAAAAAATTAATAATAATTTATTTAATTCAATATAGTTTAACAAGTTAAATTATAATAATGATAAAATATTTTTTTTTTTAATTACAATCTAGACAAAATAATTAATTAAAAAAAACGTTCTGGGGTCCATATTTAGGAGCGTTTGAAACAAACCGATTTGTTTCAGACGCTGATGCTCAAATAATACGCCCCAACGGTATAAACAGTCAATTTTTTTGTGTACGTAGCGCTGTTTCGTGACCAGGTATCAATTATAATTTTTATGGCAGTAAATTATAATATATTTTTCTAAATTATCAATTGTAAATTTTTGACGTTTGTCATTTAATATTAATTTATATGCTGAAAATGGCCTTTCTACGTCTACCAACGTCACATTATTTTTTTTTAATCGTTTGCGTGTGACTTGAGTAAAATATCGATTTGATAGGAAGTAAACAACACCTGAATTTCTATTTCTATGTTTTTTGTCCGACTGATTTATAGCGCAAAAACCACACAAATTCGAGCGTGCGAACCATTCTTGGCATGAATGGTACCGTAAATACACTTTTTTTTATTATTTTTTATTATCAATTATCATATTTTATATAGAACACGAGAATTCGTATGTTATTTTATACGCTTCATTCATTTTATACGCTTCACGCATTTTTATTAGTCCGTGTTTTGGCTGATTCTAGTCTAGTACAGACTTATACAATATGGGACAACAAAGAAACAAACGACTCGGAAAAAAACAAAATCGTTCTGCGAAAGCAGCGTTAAAAAGAATGCAAACGAGATTAGCGTTGAAAAAATTAATTCCTGATAATCTTGACAACATATCATTGCTTGGTGAATCTGTAGAGAAAATATCATTTCACACAAATGAAGCAGCAGCTTTTGAGGCTGTTCCCGGAACTTCCAAAATAAATGAAATTGAAATTGAACATTCAAATAGTTCTGATATAGATGATTCAATCTCAAATAAATCAGAAGATGAGTATGAATTCAGTTGGGGGTCCTTGGATGAATATGAAGCAGTCAACAATTATAGCTTAACAGTAGGAACTTCGAATAGTGACGTAAAAAGTAATGGCTATAGGATTGTCGACATTAACTATTTATTACAGCAAACTGTTACACTGCAGAGTGAACATAACAAACATTGTACAGGTGGACAACTGCAATATATTAAAAAAAATCGCCAAGGACTCATTTACAAATGTAATGTTTGTAATAGTGAAAAAATATTATTTTCTGAAAACATTAAAAAGAAATCAAAAATAAATGAAGCAGCGGTTTGGGCCACATTATCTACCGGTAGTACGTATGCGCATCAATGTGAATTTTTTAGTGTATTGGACATACCAACCATTTCCAGCAATATGTTTTTTAACATCCAGAGACAACTTGGATTTGTAAGTATTTATTGTATAAACTTATATTGGACAACTCCTATTGATACAAGTTCGCAAATTAATAGTATAATATTATATAAGCATGACAAAGATGAAGTTTAAATCATCCAATGAGTAAATATCGTTCACACCAAAAGATATAATATGTTGCGTTTTCTACTACAATAATTCATATACAAATTAATATAATATCAATACTTTAGCTTTGGAAAGAATCACTATATGAGATTATGGAAGATGCTGGGCAAAAAGAATATGAATTAGCCGTTTCAAATGGACAAGTCGATGATAACGGCGTTCCATTTATCACCGTTTTATTAGATGGTGGTTGGTCCAAGAGGAGCTATGGACATAGTTACAATGCTGCATTAGGTGTTGTAAGTGTTGTATATAATATTATTTCTTGATTGATGTGAATAAAGTTTTTTCAATTTTGTATATACGAGTGCTCAAGTATTCGTATATGGCAAAAATGGTGCAACAACCGAGTTTTATGAAAACCACAAAACAATTTGTAACTTATAAAATAATATGGTGTTAAAAAGTATAGTGTTTTTAAAAACATGAAGAAAAAAGACGGATAGATGACTATAAAAAAGTATTAAAGATATGCCTCTAGCTAAATTTAAGACTGCAATTAAAAGAATATTGTCAGAAAATGCTCCATATTCAATAGAGGATTTTGTAGACTTATTAAAATTGATAGTGCGCAATAATACCATAGTATAACTTTTTGACTTGCCAAAAATATGAATACTATTTTTAATATTGTATGTATTTAACTATATGTATTTGTGTCAACATTGGTAAAATAAAATTATTATTATTATTATTATTATTATAACAAATTTCACCAGTTTAGTATTTTACAAATAATTCTTTCTTGTTTTCAAACTAGTTATTTCCGGTATTTAATATATCCTAAATTTTAATAAAAATGTGTTATTTTGAAAGTAATATGATAATGTAAACTTGTTATAGGCTGTAATCATCGGTCGCGCAACTGGGAAATTATTATTTCTTGGAGTAAGAAATAAGTATTGCTCTATTTGCGATAGATCCGAAACTAAAAACGAAGAACCAAGAGAGCACATTTGTTTCAAAAATTGGAAAGGGTCTTTTACATCTATGGAAGCAGACATTATTGTGGAGGGCTTCAATGCGAGTTTATATATGCATAAACTACGATATTTAAAATTTATAGCTGACGGAGACTCGACGGTATTTTCACGAATTAAACAAAAAGTCGTTTATGGAAGTCAAGTTCAAAAAATAGAATGCTCAAACCATTGTATTAAAAATTACAGTAAACACTTGCATCGGATCAAAAATGATACCAAGGGCGTCGCATCACCAATTAGAAAACTTTTATCTGCTCAAAAAATGAAGGATTTGGTCAAGTCTGCTCATAGTGCAATATATTTGAATGCACATGGAGACATAGAAAATTTAAAATGTGATATTAGAAATTCTATAGATCACGTATTTGGCAAACACTCCAATTGCAAGAATTATAGTTGCAAAAATGTTGGAGACACAAGTGAAGATGAGACTGAAAGTCTCAGATCAACTGGAGCACATCATTATTTATATGGAGCTTTAAATTTCTTAATATCGAAATCTAATTTATTAATTGATAACGAAACAAATAACAGAGCTGAGTTATTTATGAGCATATTAGCACGATTTAATATGGGAAAACGTCTTAATTTAATACAACGCGACAGTTTCCAAATTAGGTCATATTTAAGTGCAATGCGATACAACAAAGGACAAGCCTGGCATAATATACCTTGGAAAAAAATGTTTGGTGAAAGTCCGGGAAAACATTTTAAATCGTATATAACCCAACAAACAAATAGGCAAGAAAAAAGAAAACTCGAATATAAGAAACCAACATCGCGCAAAAAACTAAATTTTGTCGATAACGAGTATAGTCCTAATATTTCTAAAATTACCTTAACATCTGAAGAAATAAAAATTGAAGTGGATAATTTAATAATACGCTTAGGAGTGACCATAGAAACTCAAAGAGACATTTTAAACAAAACTGTAGGTCAATTTGATAACCCCAGATATGTTCAAGAACGAAGGTTGCGACTAACTGCTTCCAATTTCAAAACAGTCCTGAGGATGAAAAGTACAACTTCTTGTCATAACATTTTAAAGAATATTTTATCTAAGAGAGCAATTAGAACGCCAGCTATAGAATATGGAAAAATCAATGAACAAGTTGCAATTGGAAAGTTTATGGACAAGACGGGGTTAATTGTACAACCTAGTGGACTATTTGTGGACATTGAAACAGGATTTTTAGGAGCCTCACCAGATGGAATAAAATCGGAAAATATTATTGTTGAAGTTAAATGTCTTCATAAAGTTGCGTCATTGAAAATTTCTTTAGCAGAAGCCGTATCTCAGAATTTAGTCCCCTGCTTAATTAAAGAGAATGTCAAAATAAAAATAAATCCAAAACACGACTATTTCTATCAGATACAGGGGCAGCTGGCAATATCTAATGCTGAGAAATGTGTTTTTATTATTTATTCTGGAGCGACAAATGATTTATATATATATATATTTATATTAAGAAATGAAATATTTTGGAAAACAAATATGTTACCAAAATTAACAACGTTCTATATAAACTGCATGGGACCCGAAATTATTTTGGACCAATTGGGCAAAGGGCTAAGATGCAAAGATCCTCAGCATATTCTGGTGGCTCAAAATAGAAAAAAAACTGCGGATACGAATGAGGGCAGAAACACGGACAAGGACAAAGATATGAAGAGGGACTAAAGATATTTTATTTTTGTTCTTTATTAATTTTTTAAATGTCGGTATGAAATTAATTTAGTATGACTATTTCCCTCCCGTCATCCGTCCATTAAAGCAACCAATCACATTTAACAAACAAATATCATAAATTTGACCAATCACGTACGAATTTTGCGACAATTTTTGTAATTGTGATATTGCCAGTAATGACGTAAAAATTGTCGCTGTAATTTGTTCAATGTAAAAATTTAATTTATCTATGCAAAATTAACATTAGCTGTTAATCATTATAATTAATTTAATAATTTCAATTACAATTATGTATATTAAACATTATATTTCATATAAAGTTAAAAATGAATAATATAATTTTATATGAAAATAAATTAAAATTCAAAAAGTTCGGGAATCCAATTTCTATGTTCGTCCCATTTATATTATTGGGGCTCGCTCGGAGTTGACCTTGAATCATAAAAAAGGTTTGCACTGGCAAGTAAGTTTGAATAAGGCGACCGGGGTGTATATCCGCCGGCTGACAACAAAAGTACAAGCTCCGATAGTAACGCCATCAGTGCAAAAATGCTTAAACTGCTAAATATGTTTGTACGTACGTATATGAAATGCACGTATGAATAAGAAGTTGTATAGTAACTCAATTATTAACAGCTTAAAATTCTTGAAAAGTTCAATTTATTTTTTCAATAATTTGTTAAAACGGGTCTAGTATGAGAAAATATGAAAATATATACTGGTTTCGACAGCATATAAGCATGACTTCCATATAATTTCGAGACAAAAGGTTGAATAATTATTATGTTATTGCGATAAAAAGAATCGGCAAATTTACAGTTATTTTGTTATTAAATTGATACAATATAAATTACTATTTCAAAATAAAAATTAGTGCAAGTCGTTCGCATTGCTTTCTACTTTCAATATATTTTTATTTCAATAAAATCTGTTCATGAATAGCGCAAATATATAGGTTTAAGTTCGACTGAAATTTACATTAAACCGAACATACGAGGATCCAAGCCTTAATGCTCCAAGTTTATCTGCACACATCGCTAAAACAAGTTAGCAATTTGCTTATTCGTTTAATTCTTAAAGAAGATAAATCTATTGAATGCGAAGACCTAGAAAACCTAGTAACATTGCATTTAAAAATTTAACCCTTAGTAACTGGCGTCACATAACTAGTCGCGTGGGATCATATGATCCCATTCTGATTTTTTATTAGTTTTTATTTTGTTATTACTTCCGGTGCTGGATTATTTTGTTTAGACTATTAGCAATACTTGTAAAATAAGATAAGTTAATATAAATTATTAATTATTTTATTGAAGTAAAAAAAAATACAAATTTATTGATCAATCATAAAGAAAAAACTTTAAAAAACAATAACTATTAATCACATTCAATGCACAAAAACCTAGAATGTAAATTGCAAATTGGTTTACTACAGTTGCTACAGCTTTTCCTTGTTTTTTTGTCCTTTTTTCTAGGACAAATATAGCACCGCTTTTGAGACGAGTTTGGTAGTTGCGTAGGTATACTCATTCAGCCTACGTTTTAGATTTCTTGGAAGGTTTCAACTTTTTTTCTTAAATTAAGTTGATGACTTGCTAGGCTCTGAGCCAATTTTCTCAAAAAAATCCTACGTATCATTTTAATATTTTCTGACTTGTAATAATTGTATGTCACATATGCATTGATCCCAACAATGTTAAATAAACTAAAAAACACTGCTAGAGGCCATCTTTTAGTTCGTTGTTGGCAACTGTAGGTAGCAGAAAGTTGATCTACAACATCAACACCTGCCTTCGTCACATTATAAAAAGAGATTACTTCTGGTTTTTTATTGTCACCGGTATCTTTATTAATTTCATCAGTAGAGTGCAAAGTACTACGGATTTGTACTTTTTTGGTACATAAGACACCAGCAACATGTTATCTTTATATCTAAAAACACTGCTTTTTTTGATTTCCGCAAGGTTCCCACTAAAGTTAGAGAATAATTTTGGTACAAATCTTGCGCCAATGGAATATTTGTATACAAATTATCACATGTTGTGTTTCTATTTGTGCCTCTGATTGGTTCGACTAGCCTTTTCACTACTTCAGCCGGACTGTTACTAATGGCGAATTCACCTTCTGGCTGTTTTCCCACATAAAATTGTAAATTGTATGTATAAAATGTGCGTGCATCTGTAATACCGTACATTTTAAGACCGTATTTAGCGGGCTTATTCGGGATATACTGCTTGAAGCCCCTGAAGGGAATTAACATCACATCAATAGTAAGATACTCCAGGAGAATAATTTGCCTTACACTGATATACAAACAACTCAAAAACTTGTCTTATATGAGCCATTCGGTCAGTGGCTACCCGTTCTGCTCTAGTGACCATTGAATCAAAGGCATCTCAGAAGAAATAGAAATCTTTTTGACCTCATACACATCTGTACAAATTCTATGCCACTGCCATCAGTGTTAAACATGTCCAAATAGGAAAGATATGAAGCTTTATACATACCAGACATAATCAAAATTGCAACAAAAGCTTTCATTTCTGCCACATTTGTTTCAAGTGCATCTCTTTCTCTAGAAAATTTATTTCTAATCATTTGTATATACTCATTAGTGTTATTGGTAATTATTTGTAGTATTTCCTCCGTTATGAAACACCGAAGCGATTCATCGGGTGTAGTGGCGTTTTTGGCTGTCAATTTTACTCCCGGTAAATGCAAAATAATGTTTTTTGACCTAATTTTTTTTTATTTAGGGATTTACTTCAACCACTTACTTTGTTTGTCTTTACCAACATAATATTTTTGATATATACCTGGATGAACTTCTTCATCATCACTGATACTTTCACTAGAATCATCCGGACCAATTTCTTCAACATCTGAATCATCCGATTGTGTGTCATGGGTGCTGAAAGGACCTTCATCTTCATCTTCCACGCCTTCCGGTTCATCCAATTATTCCTCAAATGATTCCTCCTTCTCTTCAAACATTCGACGAACTTCCTCAGCCAATTCCGCTTCTGTCAATTTCCTATTTCTTTCATAATAGTTTCTATCCATCTAAAATAAATGTGCGTTTATTTTTTGAGGTTATGTTATGTTACGTTATTTTGTTGATTTAATTTGCTGTAATATCGGAAACTAAGAAAAATAAAGAACATACCTTCGCAATTAAAAGTAACACTGTTGGTCACGTAGGGTGCAAATGAGTTTAAAAATTAATATTTCAAAAACTAATAAACAACTAATAACACTGAAAACTAGAATACATACACACAAAGCATGTGCAACCATAACTAAACTCACACAACTGTATTGGGTTGATAACTTAGATACAGATAAATTTATTTACGGTGGGATCATGGGCACCCCACGCGCGTTACTAAGGGTTAAACGAAAAAAATGAAATAAACCTGTCGTTTTGCAACTGACTAAAGATATTTTGAAATTTAAAGAATATGTTACACAAATTAGAAACAAATCGGTAGCGCGGTCCTTCAAAAATACCCCAGTGATAAAAAAAATCATAAAAATTTAGTTGATGCTACTCTTATTTTGACAATTTTATATAATAGAAAAAGAATTGGTGATGTGCAGTATACATTACTGAAAACATACTTACAAAATTTTTCTTTTATTAACCAAGAAGAATGTTTAAATACATTAACAGAAAGCGAAAAAAAGTTAACTCAACATTATAAACATATTGTTACAGGAGGGAAAGGCAGTCGAGCTGTTATTTTGTTTCCGCAAAATTTACAAAACTATGTTAACACAATAATAGAATTAAGAAATTCTTCTAATCTGGTTCCTGATAACAATCCCTACTTGTTTGCATATCCCGATACTGATCGATGGGCTAGAGGAGATGTAGTAATTCGCAGATTTGTTAAAAAAGCAAACTTAGAATATCATTTGGAAATTACTTCAAATGAACTCCGGAAACAAATTGCAACAGTAATGCAGATTTTAAACCTGGATATCAAAGAATCAGAACAATTTGTCCAATTCATGGGATACACTGAAAAAACTCACTATGAATTTTTCAAGTGAATATTTTTGTTAGTTTTAATAAAAGTGGATTTATAAATTAATTTTGCAATTCGTTTTAGGTTACCTCAAGACATCTATCAGACTTCTAAAATATCAAAATTATTAATTTTAATGGATAAAGGTTCATGTCATCAGTATAAAGGAAAGTCACTGCATGAAATTGACATTGATTCCAAAAAAGAGTTAGCGGAAACTGATGGTTCTGATGATGAATGAAAATAAAGACATAAATTACAACCAACGCCCAAAGCTTTTAAAACAATCTGGTTGCTCTACCATTGCTAAAAAAGGTACTAAACAATCTAGATTTGCAATTTTTTCAATTTTAATAAAAAAAGTAGTAAAAGCTATTGTTTTATTCGAACTCCGTGGACTGACAAACAAGTAAAAGTTATAAAAAAAAAATTCGGATCACATTAAAACAAAAAAGCTCCCAAAAAACAAGAATGTGAACAAATAAAAAAGGAAAACCTTCACTTGTTTGCAAACAAAGATTGGGTTTACATAAAAACATACGTGTATAACGTATATAGAAATAAATAGCGTAAGTGAGTATAATTGATGTTGTTATTCTACTAAATAATTTAAATTTTGTTTAATTGTTTTTTTATATATATGTAAAATTTATATTGTTTATGTACACATTTTGAAAAATTATTAATAATTTTAAATAAATAATATTATAAATGCGTTTTTATTATATTTTTAAAACTTATCTTACAGTAAATTATGAAATACTTCTAAAGACTAATTTAAATAAACACATTTGTTATGCTTATTATTACATTAGAGTATTAGAATTACATGGTTATAAAAATAATATTTATTTGTTTCATTAGAGGTTAGTTGCGTAATAATTTCGGATTTATTTAATTTATTTTTCATACAAAAGTAATAAAAGCTATAACAAAAGTGTATAGATATGTTTATAAATTTTATTTGCTGTGTTGCCAGATGACTTCATTGGACTACAATATGAGTCGAAATGGTCACCAAACAAAAAATTGTGGAACAACTTCTAGTACAGTAGTAAGTTTAAATAAATTGATATACATGCTAAAAAGTACTAGCGTCCAGTTCTAATTTATTTATAGCCATTGACAAATTGTCAAAACTGGTTGCCAGTATTGACATTGATGTTGCTAGCTTATCATTGCTAGCAACAAAGTTTTCAGATGCGGCCATTAATGATCCAGTTTTTTATTTTTTTTTTCTTACTAGTCTTTTTATTAGGTCGATATCAATAAATTCTATGTCTTCAACCGTTTAGGATCTGTAGAAACGGCTACTGTACTTGGTTTATCGACCACTTCATAGAGGATCTCCGGGACAGCTATAATTGGTTCTTCGGGTAGAACACCCTGCCACACTGATCCATCCAAATAACGACATTAACTGATTCTCCAGATTGGTTAAGTCTTATAATTGTATTTGCCTCCTCCGGTTTGAGTTAGGTTTCCTTTATTCTGGCGAGCTTTTTTTCTAGTTTTCCATTGTGTAAAAATCTAAAACAAATTTGTATAAGTAATATATAAAAATAATAATTTAACCATAATACTTACAGTTTTCACTGCTTTGTATCTTTTCCTGCCCCATTGGACACATTATTTAATTTATCCTCAAGCTGGATCCATAACTAATCTACTTCTTGGATCGCCATGGGGTGTAATTTGCTGCCAATTATCTTGGGGTTATTTTTAATGAAATATAACATAATTTCCATTTGCTCCTGTGTAATCTTTTCCCCTTTTTCTGTACTTGCGATTGAGATTTTATATTTGTTTGTTTAAATGAAAACTATATTTGTTGTGGTTGTTTACATTTCACGTTCACGAGACATCGAATTTCAAAGTGCGCACGCGCTAAGGTGTTTGAATGTAAAGACTCGTTAGCTTTTTAAATAGAATTGTTTATGGTTCATTTTGACCTTAGTGAATACGAATTGTTGATATTGACGTTGATAAAATCGTTACGAGTTTCAGCGTAACGATGTTGTTACTTAACAATATCTTTAGCTAAACAAGTTACAGAATAGGCCTGATTATCTACATAAGTAAATTTATAAATATTTTAGTTTATTAAAGTTTAAGTATCAAATTAAAGATTTAAATTTTGTTTATTTGATTTAAATATAGTCAAATTTTATTTTACATATTATTTTCAATTATACAAAGAATATGGTAGACGCGCATCATTTTAGACTTTTACGAAGTCCCATCCCTGCTAAACTGCAAAAACTATGCATGTGTCCTTTACAAGTTTGTAAATCTATATCAGAAATGATGTACTTCTAATATAAAATTTAACTGAACACCAACAGTGTTTAATTTTTTATAAAATAAATATTAACAAAGTTAAAAGCACATCATCAATTGAATTCATTATTAAATTAAAAAAATGTTTTTGAGATTTATTGGTATCGTTATCGTTTTATCACTAATTTTAATAGTTGCTTACTATTATAGCATTGATTAAACATTTTTGTCGAAATTAATTTAAAGAACAAAATCATCTCTAATTCTTCCAATTAAAATATATAAAGAATGTATCAACTTGTTATTGAGAATAAATAATAAAGATATATCAAAAAAACATCAGAAATTCGGGATAATGTAGCTACTGCAAATAGTCCGGAAGCAAGTTGCAGTTCCAAAGTACTATATGAAAGTTTTGAAAAAGGTAACTGAAAACTATTTGTAATTTTATGTTTAATTCTAAGATATTTTTATTTTTTAGATGTTGTTTTACACTTAGTTCAAAACGTTTATGCCGATGATAGTATTTTGAACAAAACTATTGAAAAAGTTAAGAAATCAAATTTTTATGAATGTTCAAATAATTAATTTGACTATATATATTTTTTAGAACATGACGATATATAACATCGTCAAAGACTAAGACAGAAGTTTTACTTAAATGTGAATCAAACGTATTATCAAAGAATGGTAAGTTGTACATTAATGTAATTGAAAGCATAACATTTATAAACAAATAAAATTACATTATAGATACGACCAGATTTAATATAATTTAAACGTTGTCTTTACTACCAAATATCATTTCAGAAAACGTCAATAAAAGTGAGGCATTACGTTTTCATGATTCTTTAAAAGTATATAACTTCTTTTATGTTAAATTCAAATGTAAATTACTGCATTCTGCTGCAATGAT
The DNA here is from genome assembly GCA_963932245.1 of Tachinus rufipes. Taxonomy (NCBI): domain Eukaryota; kingdom Metazoa; phylum Arthropoda; class Insecta; order Coleoptera; family Staphylinidae; genus Tachinus; species Tachinus rufipes. The sequence continues at coordinate 38,411,926 of OZ010750.1, read as the reverse complement.
TCATGTAATTATATAATACCAAAAATATTTATAACATAAACGATTTTAATATAATGAAAATGTATTAATAATTACAAACCAAAAATAGGTAGTTATTTATATGTGTAATAGTTTTTATTTATTTATTATAGATGTACTATCTGAATAGGAGAATGAAAATAGTGAAGAACCATGACTTCATCAAGCAGTGATTCTTTTAGAAAAGAAGATGAAATCAATTCAGGTACACTTTTTATAATTTTCTAGAGAGTTAATTGATTCATTTTAGCATATTTATTTTCAGAACAAGAAAATAATATAAATATTGATATGAAATCAAAAGATATTGTAACAGAAAAATGTCATGTAGCTACAAGTATTGAGGGTGGTAAGACAAATCAAGCATAAAATTCCTATTGAAATTTGTAATTCCCATAATTTTAGTTGATAATGATGTTGTCGTTATTAAAGTAGAAAATGGTCAAATGATAATTAAAAATAATACGATATTACATTCCAGTACAATATCTGGTAAAATGAACGATTTTGGCAATGGATGTTATCAGTCACTTATATTACCAAATCCCACGAGCTCATTGCATATATGTAAGTAACATTATTATTGTTATTTTGTAACAAAATGTAATAGTTATTTATTTTAGGTAATTATACGCCATGTTTAAGTATGATAGTGAAAAACGTAAATTTACAGTATTGACAATTCATTAATTTGCAATATAAATAATGTCACGCTAAGTACTAAAGAAATTCTTCAAGAAAAGAAGAAACATTACTGCATTTTTTGCAAAAAACTTTTTGCGTGATTAATTTTTTAAGGATGTGCTTACTGATACAGTAAGCACATCCTTAAAAACATTCGTGTAAAGATGAAGTAAAAATAATTATAGCGATGAAAAGAATAAATAAAAAGAATACTACCAAAATTGCGTTGCAAAGAAATGTATGAATATAATTTAAAAAATAAAGATGTACAACAAATAGTTGTAAGAACATCAAAAAACAGCAAAGTTATCTACCATGTCCAAATTGAAAAAGAATGTTTGACAAGCAATATATTGCAAAACATAAGAAAAAAATTTCAGGTAGTCCAACCGCGAACAAGAATTGTATCACTCTAAAAAAAAAAAGATTTTGAACAGATTTTGAAGAACGCCTTTTTAATGAGTTTTCCGTTGACTTAAATGATAATGAAGTGGCGGTTGTGATCAAATCAGACAAAGTCATTTGTTTAGTTGGAAGATATTTGTCAATGAAGTATTCAAAGTTGCCAGTCAGAAAAACAGCAGCTAGACAGAAGTTAAGGAACTTGGCAGACTACTGATTAAAATTTAAATTGTGACAAATCCATTAAAGATTTTGAACAATGCCTAACGCCTTGTTATTATAATACTATTAAAACTGCAATTTTAAATTTATGCCAAATTAACGAAACAACAAGGACGTTTAAAATTGTAGAAATGTTGCAAGTTTAGAATATTAAAGAAAGGTTGGAGACCCGTAAAGCGCATAAAAACTTGAATTGTTTTTTGTTATTCACAAGAAAAAATATGGCGCATATATTGGAAAAAAAGCTTTATCAACGCTAGAAGAAAACAAGTAAAATAAGAAGATTATAATGCCAAGTCAATCATTCAACTTATTGAAAGAAAGATTTGATTATTCATGTTCGCTAAACCTATCCAAAGCAACAATGCTGTTGCTGCTATCTTTTAATAGAAGACGAGTAGGCGAAATGTCTGCAATTACAATAAAAATATTTAAAAAATGCCAAATAGTTAACAAAACTTAACGGCGAGGTAGGCTTGAACGCATTTTTGCTGGCAATTTTCCCATCCTGCTTTCAACTAAATATATAAAATATTTAGAAATAATAATAATAAAATATTGAACGTACGCAGGAGTACCAACTGCAATATATATTTATTTGGTATAAATATGAAAACACCATACATATTGGCAGTAAATGTAATGCGCAAACTGTCAAGGCAGTGTGGAGCTTCTGATCCCACCACATTACATTACAACTCTTAAACCTACACGATAATGAAATTCAAGAGAATGCGGATTTTATGGGACACGATGTAGCAATCCACAAAGCGTATTATAGAAAACCGGAACTGGTTTCCCAAATAACCAAACTGTCAAAAGTTTTTATGGCAGTCGGCGACAGCAATATTGATCACTGTAAAGGAAAAACCATTGCTGAACTGCAACTAATTGGAGAAAGTAAATTGAACAAAGAAGAAGAAGAAGAAGAAAATGAAGAAGATGAATACAGATATTATTTTTTAATTGTTATGGAATCAACTGAGCATTTGCCTTTATTTTTGAAATCTGATATGTATAATAAATTGCTTATAACCTAAATAATAATTTTATATGTTTGTTAAAGACAGAGGAATAGAAAGAACGTTGACAACACCAACTAAAACATAAAATTTTCGAAGATCAGACAAATTAAAACAAATGCTCATGTCACCAAAGAGACGGAGGTTATCATTTTTACTACAAAAAGAAGGCAGCAATAGAAAACGGCGGTGCAATGCAAAAGAAAGAGAAATAATTAAAAATACATTTGAAAAGTATCTAATAGAAAAAAGATTGCAAAGATTTAAGGCGTGTAAGGATCTAATTCAAATGTATCCTCAAATTTTTATTGCGGCACAATTAAATGCTTTTATAAACAATAACAACAAAAAGCAATAATAATGCATGCATTTATATTATTATAGATACTTATTAGTGTTTTGTTGATTTTTTTTTTAACTTTAATAAAAATATATAAACAAATATAATGTTTTTTTATAATGTCATATTTTATATATATTTTATTTTAATTTATTTTATTGTTTTATATTGGGATCAAATTTTTTTAGATAAATTTATTATTTTCTATTAAATTTGCTGTCGAATTACATTAAAATATAAATAATTTGGCATCAGTTTAGAAAGGATAATTTTTTTAAAAATAGTAATTAATTAAAGTATAACTTAACAAGGAATATAACAAACAAAGTTTATAGGTATTTTAAAACATGTATGTTTTAAGGCAAATATGAAACAGATTTCCAAAAAGTATTAGTGCAGAAAAATCGGTTTATAAAACATAATAAAAACTGCTGTTTTGCTTTTGATTGTGAACCGCCCAGCAATCATTATCCGCGGATCTATCTAAAAGTGATCCGGCACATTACTAAGCAGTATGGGAAACCACATAATACCACAAGCAGTAGACAAAATAAAATTCCCAATACCTTTACTACATTGTTACGTGGACGATATCATAATTGCATTACCATCCAATGAAATAGACGACGTAACATGAATTACAAATTAAAGTTTACTATGGAAACTGAAATTGAAAACGAAATCCCATTTATAGACATAAAACTAATTCGCCAAGATAATGGACAGATTTTAACTAACTGGTATCAAAAACCCACAAGTGCTAAACGAATAATTAATTTTAAGTCCACCCATACATTAATTACAAAACTGAATACCCTAAGATCGTATAAAGAAAGAATGATAAAATTAAATAATCAAAAATTTTATGAATAGAATGTTAAGTTACATGTTCTTATCAAATGGGTACCCAATAATAAAAACATCCTGTTTCAAACTCAAAAAAACAATAAACAATTCTTCTGGACCAAAAGAATCATATTTTAGGTTTCCACAAACCCTATTCATAACAAAGAACTAAAGAAAAACGAGATAGGTAATTTAGGAATATATAATATCACAACAGTGGTCTATGAAATAACTTGTGGAGATTGTGATAAATGTTATATAGGCCAAACCAAGCAACATTTAAGCAAACGTTTATATAATCATAAGTACGACTGCAAACCTCAATAACGGGAGAAAAAAATCGCTCTAGTGCAACATGCATTTAAAAAAAACCATCACCGGTTACAATTAGTGAAGTGGTTCATATCAATAGAACAAAAAACCGAAACATAAATTTAAAACCGGAAAAAGAAAAACTTTCAAATATGTATGCAAAATTAATTTTAATGTGTAAATAGAAAATGTTAGGCATGCAACCGCAACGGTATACCAAATAGTAAACAAACCTAGTGTGCGATTTGATGTGTTAACAGTGTAATTGAGTAAAGGTGTAGTTGTGTAAAAGTGTAATGTCAGTTTTACAAAAAAATTAAAATGAAAAAAAAAACTCTTATTGCATTATAGAATTCCAACGTTTGTTTACAAAAATCTAAAATATTTTTTGGCTAAATTATTGACGAAATGTAGGGTTCTATAGCAAAACTAAAATATAGATGTTGGTTTTCTATCGCTTTAGAGAAGTCCTTGTTTTGTTCGATGTACAATAGTTGAGACAATTATTGTGTTTTCTAATGCAAGATTCTATGTCTAAATCGTTTTATGTCCGGAAACAAGAATATTTATTGGAACAGATAAACCTTTTTTTTTTGTTGAATGTGCAGTGCAGTTAATACAGTTTTTTATACTACAAAATAAAGTTGATGCTTATTTATAAGTAATTGTGCTATAAAATGAATTTAGCAGTTAATTTAAGGGGAATTGTTATGAATTATGCTACAAATTAAAGTGAGTAAATATTAAAAAAAAAAAACACATCAAAATAAAATTTGCAGTAAATTTAAGCGTAATTATTATGCTACAAAGTTAGTAATAATGTTAGGGAAAACACAATTAATAATGCTACAAAATGAAGTTTACAGTTAATTTAAGGAAAAATATAATGAATTATGCTATGAATTGAAATTAGTAAACAGTTTAAGAAAAAATGGAATGGAAGGAGAATGGTGAAAGAGACAGTAAACTGAAGAAAAGGTAAAAAATTAAATGTATACTGAAAATTGAATTGTTGCAATGAAAATATACTGTATAAATAAAAAATAACATAAAATTGATAAAAAAATTATACAAATTTTGAAGAGGGGCATTAACGGGAGCGGCAATGTAAGAAAAGAGTAAATTAGTGTTAAATGTAAATGTCAAAAGTGATAAAATAATAATAATGAAAATATTGAGTGAGAAAGATAAAAAGGTTGCAAATTAAAGTAAAATTATGTACATATATATAGTGTTGAAAAATAAATGTAAAATAAAGTTTTTGCAATAATAAAAAAAGTGTTGAACGGGAGTTGTAAAAAAGACCGCAAAATGAAAGTAGAGTAAAAAGTGATAATGTATAATGGTTGATAGTATTAAATGTTAAAAGTTAAAAACAAAAAAACAATATTAAAATTATTACATTAATAAAGAAAATATTAAATTATTAACAAACATTATAAACTATTAACGATCAAAAATGAAAAAAAATATTTTAAGAATGTTATGGTAATAATAAAAAATGGTCGAAGAGAGTGATGGAGCGGTAAAAAAGGTAATATATAATTAAAAGATATTACTACTGTATTAATAATCAAAAATGAAAATGTAATTAGAGTTGTTGCTAAAATAAATATAACATTGAATGCGGTGGTAAAGGCGGCAAATTGAAGAGAAAGTAAACAATAAAAATGTATAAATGATATATAGTGTGTAGTTAAATATAAATAAACTAAGATTAGTTAAAATGTGATAATAGTATTGAAGGGCAACAAAGTAAAAAAAGAGTAAAAACTTATAACCTATAAAACAGAAAAAACAGAAATAAATGTCATTAGTTAGATTAGTTACGTTAGAAGGAGGTAATTAACGAGAAATTAATTATTAACTAAATAAAGTTATCATACAGTATTAGTTTTGATTTTAATTATTTTATCAGTAATTTATTAATTAAATATTATTTAATTATTTTTAAATTATTTATTTTATCATATTAATTACCTTAAATATAAAATTATTAATTTAAACCAATTAAATTGTATTAAATTGTAATTGTCATGATAATAGTTTATTTTTAAATAAAATATACCTGATGTTTTATATCCCAGTTTATATTTTCTAATTTTTTGGTTTTTGTTATGTTTTTCTATAACTAAAAAAATTGAATTTAAAAACTTTTTATTAAATATTCTTTATAGTTTCAATTCATTGTGTTATTGTACTAAACTAAGTAAGTATTTAGACAGATAATTAATGTATTTATTGTTTTTTATATTTAATATAATTATATTAATTAATTAATTATTTTTAGATATTAATAATGTTAGATAACAAGGTAGAAGAAGATGTTGCAGAAAATGCCACACTTGATGAAATTAGAGGTAAATATTTTTTACTTATTTTTATGAAATAATATATAGTGTAATTAATTGTTTTTAGCAATGCAAGAAGCAATACGCCAGTTAAGGCAGTTAGTTGAAAGTTTGAGAGCGGTAAGTAATAAATTGAGTATATTTCATACAATTAATGTATATCTTATTTTATATTTTAGGAAAAACAAAAATTTTTGGATAAGAATATAGAAAAAGAAAGAAGAAGAAAAGAATCAAGCTGTAAAGATAATTCAAGAGGTAATGGTGGAAGAGGAGACAGAGGAAGCAGAGGAGGCAGAGGAGGACCGGGTGGTAGAGGAAGGGGCGGTAGAGGTAGCGGGAATTTTTATTTTTATAGAGGAAAAATTAGTTTTTAATTTTGTTTTTATTTAATTATGGTTAACGATAAATTTTAATTTTTGTTAATATTTCATTTAATACAATAAATTTTAATTCAATTATTTATGTAATACTTTTGTTTAATAAAATGTTAGTTTTCTTATTAATTTAAAAATAGTGATTATTTTTCTTATTTTACCCAAGATAGAACCGGATAAAAAATTAAAAGGTAAGTAATTTTGTAATATTATTTTACTTTATTTTTAATTCAATTTTTTCTTGTTAAAAAATGGATGATGATAAGATTAAATGATTTAATCATAAATCATTTAATCTTATAAATAAATTTGTAATTATTAATATACTTTCACAATTATAGTAAATTTTTTAAAATAATATCAATCGATTTTTATGCAATAATAAATTAAGTGGAGGTGGTAAAAGAGATAGTAAAATTAAAACAAAATAAAAAATAAGGTTATGTATTAAGTGGAGATGACTTTGGGAGCGGCAAATCAAAAAGAAGGCAAAATATGTTTTAATAATAAAAAATATTAATTGGTGATGACCAAAAAAGCCGGTAATGAGAGTAAGAAAAGGTAATGTATAAATAAAAAATAATGTTATGGGTCAAAAATAAAAAATTAATGACACGTGTTGCAATAATAAAGAAAATATTGTAAAAAAGTAAAGAGAAAGTAAAAAATGATTATGTATAAATGTAGATAATGTTAAAAATAAAAAATCAATAAAAATTGACGTAATAATAAGAAAAATATTAAACGGTGTGATACAGAGGGCGAGAGTCAATTAAGAGAAAGTAATAAGTGTATAAATAGTGGATAGTGTGAAAAGTAAAACTAAAATTATTGCAATTAAAATGAAAATATTAAAAAGAAGGAAAGTCACAAAAACCTCTTTAAATTAACATTAAAATAAAGTAGAGATAGATAAAGTATCAAATTTAAATATTTGAATAAATTTATTATACATATATTAAAATTTAATTAAAATAATTATAAAATGTAGAAAATTGTTTTTTGTAAAAATTAATAATTAATTAGAATTCATTTTAAAAGAATTTAATAATTAATTTAAAAACATCTGCAATTGTTGTGTCTTATCAAAAGTAATTGTATTTTTTAAATTATAATTTTAAATTCATACAATAATCATTTTTAAAAAAGTACACAACAATAAATGTTTTAATATTGATTTTTTTTAACTTTTTTAATATTGACTTTAAATTTTACCAATATAAATATATTGTTTTTTGAGGAAAAATATAAACTATTTTTATTATTTATTGTATTTGATGTATTGTGTCATGATATTGGGATTTAAACAGTTGTGTTGTGTTTGTGTGTTGTGATTTCAATTAATTGATTAATCATGGCTGATAACAGTAAGTATTTAAGTAATTAATTAAATGTTTATTAATATATACAAGGTTAGTTAAAATTATTGAAACAAGTAAATAATTCTTCAACCGTAACAAATTATTTTTTTTAAGTTTTTGGGTATTGCATAAACTATTTTTAAATATAAATAGTGGTTGTTTTATTATGGAATAATAATTAAAATTCAAATAATTAATTAACGTTTTATTAATATGTATTAGTTAAAATTATTTTAACACCCAAATAATTTTCCAATCGTATTAAATTTCAATTTTTTTTCAGCCAAAGGTTATATTGTTTTGAATAAGCTATTGTTTAATTATATATTTAACAAACATGCTGTTTATTTTATTATGAAAATTTGGTAAACCTTTTTTTTAAATAAAACACTCTGTATCTTTTTATATTTTTAACTTCCAAAAATTTGTTATAAATTTTTTTTTAATAAAACTTATTCAATAAATGAAATAATGTCATATCATAATCATTTTTAAAAATAAATTATTACTTAAAAAGTGTTAATTAAATTAAAATTTTAATAATTAAGTTCCTTTTTTATTTTTATTAAATAATTTACATTACTCAGATAGTTGTTTTAAAAAACTTAAATAGTCGATTCAATTCCAATTTAATTCAATTATTTTAAAAATGTCCGTAATTATTATGTTAACAAATTTATTGTATTTTTTAATATAATTATATTTTTAAATTTTCACCAAAAACCAAAAAATAAAACAATTACAAACATTTTAATATTAACTTTTACGTTTTTTTGAATACTTTAAAATTTTCCAATAAATTTGTTATTTTTGAAGAACAGCTTCCGCATCATATTTTGTATTTTATTGTGTGTTTTTTAAATTAAAGGCTAATTCTCAATAGTTTTATTTTTAAAATGTGTTTTTTAGATATCTCACTGGATATGTGCAAACACATCTTAAATAAATGTTGCGTCAGCGAACCTTTTATAACCTACAACAAAAACCAAGACTTTTTGATGATGGAATATGTGCTCCAACATATGGACCATTTAAAGGACAAATTTTTTTTTTAGCCGGCGGGTTTTGTTCCTATTTAAATGGTGTCACAAATAAATTTGGTGATATTGACGTTTTTATCGAAAAAACAGAGGACATAAATCCAATTAACAGTGTGTATAATTTTGTTGTTGATTATTTTGATTTCAAGTTTAATGGAAAGTAATTCCATATAAACAATGTATTCATTAGTGGACCGTTAAATTATTAATCTAAAGAAACATGGATTTTGCGGACTATATCTATGTTCGACATGGATCTTTGTAAATATGCACTTTACAAAAATAAAGACAGTATATTAAGTTTATTTTTAGAACCGAGATCTTTATCAACGTCTGCGTCGTCGATAAAGAGATCGATTAAGTATAATTGTCGAATTAATTATGATAAAACATTAATGCCAAATTCCTTAAAAAAATTATGTCATTTAAAAATGTTATAATTTCTATAATTTTATTTTTTTTGAAACAATATATTTTTTTTTTTAAATAATAATTTTTAATTATTTTTAAGGAATTTGAAATTAATTTTTTGGAATTGTTTTTATTTTTATTATTTAAAGGAGGTTTTTAGCCGGTAGAAACCCGGCACTACTGTGCAGCATTGGCTGTCAGTGTCTTAGCTGAAGATATTCCCCTTTAAAAAAAATAAAATAAAAATAAAAATAAAATAAATGTTTTTTTAGTTTTAATTAAAATCCAATACCTAAATAATTCCTTGTATTCCTTGTATAACAAATAAGTGTTTTATTTGAAATAACAAATTCTGTTTTACTATTTAAATAGTTCATTAAAAAAATAAACTAAACTTAAACTCGATAATTTATTGCTTTATGTTATGATAAATATAATCTCAAACTCAATAATTTATTGCTTTATTTTATAATAAATATAATCGATTTTACAAAAATAAGTTTACAAAGTTTATCTAAATAAATTTCTTTTCTTTCGTTTTTAGGTTTGTTTCATAGCCTTTGCCGGTCCTATTAAATGTTTAAAAAATATTATTTGGTTTTATAAAAATGATTATTAGCAAAAACTAACACCAAATGCTGCTGAAGTAATGATTTGCTCGTATATTAATGATTCCTGATTAATTTATTTCTATTAATATTTTTTATAAACCATCAAATTTATAATGTTTTATTAATTTTTTGGATAAGTAAACTGAAGTTATCAATTAATCATTTTGTATTCATTACAAATTTATTTTTACAAAATTTCTTAAAAACTTCTGTAATTTTTTTTTTTTTTTGTTGCAACACTTTCATTTTATAAACCATTTATAATGCAAAAAAAACGATCTTCAGGACTGATTGATTCTTAATTCTACAAACTCCGTCAAATAGAATATTGCACCTTAAATTGAAAATATAATTAAAAAATTAAAATAAATAAATAATTACTTGTATTTTATTCCGACAAATTGGTTTCATAATACATAATGTACTTGATGGCGTTCTAAAGCTTCTTCTTATATATATATATATATATATATATATATATATATATATTCAATATGATTAAAATATATACGTTCTGGAATAAAACAAAGGCCTGATCGAGTTCTTGATTCCGTATATTCCATCAACCTGAATATTGCACTTTAAATTAAATGATAAAATTAAAATACAAAAATTTAAAAATAAATAAATACTTACTTGTATTTTATTCCAGCAAATGGTAAAAAAGAAATTTATTTTAACATTAAATTTATACATTTAATCAACATACGTAATTAACATTCATTCATTGATTAGTGTAAAATTGTAAATTATAAATACAAGATTGTTGGCGGCATTTTAATGGATCGTATTATAATTTACAATGTGTAAGGGTGTGTATGTGTGAAGATGTGTGTGTATTGCATTCGATGATAATATTTTTTTTTTAACAATATTCAAAGCTAAAATTTTTATCGAACACAATGTGAAATTCAAATGGTACACATATATTATATATATATATATATATATATATATAAATGTCTTTGTTATATTTCAAAATATTACAATACCTTTCAAAAGTATATTGGAAGCCACACTTACACTAGAACACTAGAAATGCATGTAAGTTTTGCATATATATAGTATAGATGTTTGACTTTCTATAATAGACTGCCAAGAGACAACTGTTGTATTTGCATTTATACTTATACTTTGACGTATTTCACACATTTTTATGTATATATTGAAATGAATAAATATATTATTATTATTATTATATTACCTCTTTGCAGCTCGTAAAAGGTTAAGTAGAAGTTATTTTCACGCAAATTAGAAGTTTGTATTTCAAAATCACTAACAAAATATTTATTGGTATAACATTGCACGATGTTTCATAAAACTGTTTACTTAATTCTATTACAACATATTTATTTAAGTTAATATACTAAGTAAGATTTTCTTCGGTGTTATACCTTGGATAGAGCACGTAACTAATTATTATTGTAAGTTAATTCTGCCAAGTAAATGTCTGTATATTAGACCTTGGATCTTTTACGGCAAGAAGAAGAGATTAGATAATTATTTGGTTTTTGGGCTGGCAATCCACAACAACTTTGCTTTTCTGAAACATCTATTTGTGTTTCATAAATTTTGAGTTGTTCTAACGTAGATTGGTTATAAATGATTTTATTCGTAATATTTTTGAAATTCTAAATTGAATCATGTGGCAAGGAAATCTGTTCTTTAAATAATATTTTGAATTTGTCTTGATTAGTAGAGAGAGTATTAATAGCTTTATTATAACGTATGTCATCATTGTGAAGTTGCCGGTAATTATTTTAATAGTTGATTCCTAACCATCAATTAGTGATCGATTTGTTCTGTTAGTAATTGAATTTATTTAAAAAAATTGTTTTTGAATTTTGTTTTTCAATATTATTACTAAATTAAAAAAGTTGTAAAGCTTTTTTTATGCAATACTGATGTATCAATAATGTTTTTAAATTTTTTTAAATATTGTTTATTAGAAATTTATTAATCAAATTGGTTATGTCATATACTTTCACAAATGACCAATAGTCAATTTTTAAATGCTTCCCAATTACGCCTGAATAAAGAAAAAACAGTTCATATACGATTCAGTCTAAATAAAACACCAAGTAATTATAGCATGCTAATAAAGTATAATCATAGCACAATTAAGAATGTTGCAAATACTAAATTTCTTGGGGTAACCATTGATGAACACTGTTCTTGGCAACTACATGTCCATAATATTTCTAAGCGATTGGCGTCTGCTTGCTACGCTATTAAGCAACTGCAGCCTATAGTTAGCTTATCAATACTTAAGATGTATTATTTTGCTCACTTTCATTCAATTATTTCATATGGCATTATTGCATGGGGATTAACATCTCATATAAACCGTGTATTAGTATTACAAAAGAAGGCAATTCGTTTTATGCTGTCTGCTAATCAGTATGAATCATGCAAAGAATTATTTAAAAGTCTTAACATCTTGACAGTTCCATGTGAATTTATATTTCAAATTCTTATATATGCTAAAACTCATTTAAATACTTTTTGTTTTTTAAATAACTTTTATGAATACAATACAAGACATGGAAAGAGATTACTCCAAACTCCAGCTCATACTCTAACACTCTATGAAAAATCTCCAAAGTACTTACATACTACAATTAACTCCCAGACAGAATAAAAAACTTAAACTTAAATCGGTATAAGTTAAAAAATTAAAAAACTTCTTTTGTGTAAATGTTATTATACATCAACTGAGTTTTTAACTGACACATTATAAAACTTTTAGAAACTTAATGTTTCATTTCGTTGTTCTTTTTTTAAATTTAATTTGCATATTTTCTCATTGAAATTCTTTTAATATTATTATTTTTTGTTTGTTTTGTTTTAGGTGTTAGTTTTATATTTTATTAGCTATAGTATTTTATTATTTTATGTATTACTTATTTGTATTTAGTTATTTTAATATGTACCTAATATGTATGACTTTTCCTATATCCTAAATGGATCTCCTGGAATAAAACTATTATTATTATTATTATTATTATTATTATTAATTATACTTTTTGAAACTTCAATGGCAACGTGTCTAGGTTTCCATCTGAGTTGTGAAATTTTTAGATATAGAATTCTGTAACAAAAGGTTTTCCGTTCTTTCATATAACGGTTTCAATTTTGTTGTTAGATGTAAGTCTAACTTGTGTTTTATTATTTTCCAAAATTTCAATCAGTTTATGAGGTACTGTAAATTTGTTTTTTTTGTTTTTTTTTTAATTTCTTATTATATTTATGGACTGTCTGGCTTATTTTAAATTGATACTGTTCTGGTCTGGTTGTATTTTGTTGATCCAAAACTTTTATTTTATTCTGATTTATCAGAAACTATTTTATATATTGTGTCAATTTTGTCTTTATGGTTAGCAACATATTCATTTAAAATTATTGTGTCTTTTAAATTAAAAAGATTTTCTCTTTCAATATGTCAAACTGTTAATTTTAATGTTGAAAAGTTAGTTAAAGAATGCATTGATTTGTTATATCCAATCAACTTACAACGTTCTGTATTATACATTAGATTAAGAATTCTTAATTTTTTAATTAGAGTAGAATGAAGACGTTCTGTTTTTGAATTAGATTCGTGGTGGTAGTTTTAGAAGTTTTATTTTTAAATTCCATTCCGTTATCTGAAAGTATTTTTACTAGTACACTATAAAATAAAAAACAGAGAATGAGTGCATTGCATACTTTGATAGCAGATTTATTTTGAACTGGAATAGCTTGAGTTTATTTAAAAAATGCGTCGATTATTGTAACGAATTATTGATAATCAAATCTAAAAATAACTATATAAAGTAATTGAAATTGTCGATCAAGAGTTTGAGTTATCTAGAATAATTGGCTTTTTGACAGTTCTCATAATTATTGATATAATTTGTTATGTTTTTTCCATTGTAGGCCAATAATAATATCTTTAGAGGTGTTCCAGAAAGTTTCAGAAATTTCGCTATGATTGCATTTTCCTTCGTCAATACTACTAATTAAATTTACACTTAATAAGTTTCAACCCAGTCTCATAAAATTGTTACATATAGACATAATTATTTTTTTGTTTTTGGAGTCATCGTTATTTGATAAAGTTTATTATTGATAATTTCTTCTAAAATTGGAATACCATTATTTAAATTTTCTTATGCCCGTACTAATAGTCAGAGATTAAATCTCGGATTTGTCACGCTTGCTATGGCCTACTATATTTCTGTTCTACTTTATTGAGGTGGACAGGGCTTCTCTTGCCGTCGTAGCTCAGTATAGACGGGGGTGGTCGAGAGTGAGTGCCACGGGATCTCTTTTGAAGTCCACCCTGTATATCTATAATTGATCACACCTCCTAAAAGGTAGAACCCGATACCATGTATGGATGTAAACAAAAGAAAAAAATTGCCAAGTTAACTAATATTTATTAAAGAGTACAACTCTAATTTTAACATAAAAAAAATATTAGAGAAAATCCGCTCCAATGATAATTAAAAAAAATCTGTTTCAATGACTAAATACCACTGATATTGTTAGAGAGGTCGTACACAAAAAAAAATCATAATAAATTGCCAACAATAGTCAAAACACAAAACAAACAAAAATAGTCGAAGTCAAGAAACTTGCTAAATTATTAAATTAATGACAATAATGCTTTTTCCAAAATCTCGAGTTGAATGCGACTAGTTAGGTTTTGGATAGACCGTTAAAAAAAAAACTAACTGTTGGAGTACTATAAAATTTTGTAAAATAATAGACTTGAAACATCTGTGAAAATGTACATAAAAGTAAATTAAAAGATGGTTAATACTCACTGGTGTTATGTCCTTATGTCCGGAATAGCGCTATCCCTGCACAAGACCCTGTAATAGAATGGTTTAACTCGACACAGATAATTCAACGTCTTAACAATTAAATTGAACCTTTAAATTCTAATATTTAAAATTGAATAAAATTTAAAATGATTTATAGCTAAACTTATGTTCATGTGAACCTTTGTTCACAAACATGGATATAAGCAACTACTTATGTAGCCCGATGTTCAATACAACCATCGTTTTGAAATTTGTTAAATGAATTTACTGACATAACCTGTCCTTCAGTTGCCAGTTGAAATATGACGGTTAATACAATATTAAAATAGTTTAAAAAAACCTGGCTAACTGGTTAATAATTAATTAATTAATTAATCTGATATTCAACAAACTACACATGAGAACTAATAAAATCCAAGGAACAGACGGCTCCTTCCAACCAGACCAAGTTGCCACAGCTCCTGATTATCCAAATCGATAGTTGTTGGATCTCGACTTCTTTCTAACCATTATATAATAATAATTCCAATCCACTTTTTATCACTCTTGCTGGTCAAATTCACTCAAGCATACAGCAGTATATCACATTTTATATTTAATCTGAAGATAAATGTGAATGCAAAGCCTATAACCACAAACGAAAATTAATTAATGTTTCTTTACTTTAAACATTAATGCTACCTAAGTTGTAGTGCGGCTTTAAAGAGTCTGCGCGTGGTCCACGTGGGGTAATTAATCCGCATAAATCGTTGGGTTGCACATTGCCACAAATTATTTTCCAATAATCACTATTTGGTAAGAAACCAAAAACTTCCCCATAAACTGTGCACCCACAAACGTCTTCTAAAGCAGTTAATCGGCTCCGATGGCCATGGATTTATTCCACTTGCTCTAAATGAAGACGGACACCCACGCTTAATGGACTACGATTCGCGAGAATGTGATACGCGATTCAATTTTTGCCAGGTTGCAACAACAACATGAATGCTGTCACTTTTCCATCAGTACACAGTAATGCCAACTACGCCCGGTCCAGGCAACTTCACGCCGCCCAATCCACATGGCGTTTGACAACAACAGTGACAGTGAAGTGACAGTGCTTGTGTATACTAGATGGCATCACAACATCAACGGATTAATTATCAGATAAATGGTAAGTAAACATTAATTAAGCAATAATAAAATTAATTCCCCCAATAACTAAGATCCAACTAAGATGTGAGCATATAATACCTCACATAACCTAAACTAATAATAACAACAAAAATTAGTTGATAATCTGACTTATTGGCACTAAACAATTTCTAATTATAATTTTACTAATAATAATTATAATCAACCAATAACAATTCTATTTTTCCAGATTTTACATTGGTAGAAGGAAGTTAGCGGAATCTAAGATTGGCTAACTATTGATATCAGATGTCATCCAGCAATTAACCACCAATATCGACAGGTAAGCAACTAATTAATTAACTTCATTTTATTCCTTACATATCTGTTAATTATATTATTAATTACTTTATCAATTAACTAGTTCCCATTAAGTTGAAAACTATTAACGACCTTAATCGTTTCAGGTTTAAGATGTACGTTTGGTTGCCGATCTCAAGATGAAAAATGGACCGTAACAGATTCATGAATCCGAGATTCATTTTGTTAATTGGCTCTAATCCAATTCACGTATACCGTGATGGTGAATATAATTGCGATCGGCCAATGTAATTTATTACCAAACGTCAGAATTAATATAAGACACACTAATAAACGATCTTGGGTGGACCCAAGATTATTTGAATCTAGGATTATATTGACGATTGCATACTTTTCAACTCGATCCGAGAATTAAGCGAGGAATGCATTGGTTAATCGCGACTAATGATATTTGTGAATCAACAACTAGCAATATGAGTCTCGGATTCATGAATCTAGGATCAATCCGAGATTTCATCTCTAACTATTAGTACGGGCATTAGTTACTACTTAAATGAGCTAAAGTTTCTGTAGTAATTTGTGGTACATTAAAGAGAAGTAAAACTTGAATATCTTCTAAAAGATTTGTTTTATCAGATTGATTAAATTATTCAATTTCTTGTTTGAAGGAAATTTCTGATGTATTTTGTAAATATTCTCAAGATTGACATCTCCTAGATTATTTGCACTTTCTAAAGCATGGTGTTTTGATTTCCTTTTTAATTGTTTTACTTGTCATTTGAGTTTTCTGTTGGGTTCTTTTAAATTAAAGATCCAAACAAGAAGTCTGTGAAATTGTTTACCAAAAAGATAAGATCTAAAATATTTGCAAGCCCAAACAATTGAGATCAACTCTTTTTCTATTATATTGTATTTTTGTTCAATGCTGTTTAATGTACGTAATGCGTAACCCATAGGTCTGTCTTGGGTAACAGTACCTTGAGACGGCTCTAAGTCTAAAATTTGAAGCGTATGTGGTAAGAACATCAAATCAAGTTATTCTCTTCGGAGTTACAATGTGATAACTTAATTTTTTTAGGTTAGCTTTTAAAACGTTGTTTTATTGTGGTAGTAAAGTTTCAAAATTTTTATAAAAATTTAGTTTATAAGAATTTAATAATTCAATATCATCTCTGATTAAAGTCAATGTTTGTAGATTTTTTTTCAGAATTTATAATAGTACTGATAGCAAAATAGTTGTTAATATTCACTAATGCTTTTGGCATTCCACAATTATTTCTAAAATTCATATAATTTACTTTAATACCGTTTTTACCTTAAACAGGAATTTTTACACTTGGTGGGTTCTAGCTGAAATGATTATTATATAATTTTAGAAATTTGGTTGAACAAGAGTTGATTCCCTTAACTCTGATAATTTATTTGTAAATAATTGGTATTTCTATATATTAGGTAGTTAATTTTTGAATTGAGAAATTTACAGAGTGCGGCAGCATAACATTCTTTTTTTAAAACTTATAAAATCTATTGTATGAATCAAAAAATATTTTATTTGTTTTTTATACTGTAGGCGCATACCTAAAGTTTTGTTTTTATTGAAATTGTTATTAAGTATTATTATAATTTAACATATTTTAAAATGTTATCTTGAAATAGTGTCCAAAAGTATTCTCATTAAAATTATTTTTGTGTATTGGTTTAACTCTTTGCAGATTATGATTTGTATTTTGTTTAAATTGTTTTATTCTGTTCTAGTTTGTGGTTATCAATTTCTAATTGGAAGTCATTTCTAACGCAATATTTAAATCAGCCGTTTTTTTTTTCAGTGAGACAAGAGGTTGTTTTACAACTCGCAATAATATTGTTAGCGTGTATTCTTAAAATAAATCGAAAGGACATTCGCTTCCGCGGCATTAAAAGTGTTAACTTAATGTTAATAATAACTTTAAAATCAAATCTGTTTGTTGACATTTGTTGTCGCGGTTGAAACTTGAGTTGTTCTACTGCAAAACGCAGTAGGCAAACAAATTACTCATTAGAAGAAAAAGCTATATATTAATATTAATAGATAAATATAAAATAATTTAAAAAAACAAAAAAACTGATGCTGTGAGTTACCACAGTAAGAAGCAAACATGAGGGAAAATTGCATTTGAATTTAATGCAATTTCTTCCAACAATTATTCGAATCAAGAATTAAAAAAGCGTATATAAATATTAAAAAGAATGTGATGAAGGATCCCGATGAACAAATGAAATTAATAAAAACTGGTGGTGGTAGAGGCTACTAGCATCATAACTCAATTAGAAGCTTAGTTATGGAAACAATAGACACGAAAACTGTTTTTGGACATGCAAATCTCTTTGACAATGATAGATTGTTGGAAAAGGCTGTTAATGGTATGGTTTTGCATTTTCTTTTCTTCACATGTTTTACTTAAATTATTTTAACGGAAGAGGTTGACGAAATTCGGTCAAATGTTAGTGGGGCAAAATATAATTATATCCAAACGGAAGAGGTAGATGATTAACCTGTTAACGTAACAAAATTTACCAAGTGCACCAGGGTTATGCACTTGAACAGCACCGGAAGATAACACCAGAAAATGTTAAGAATCGACGTAGGCCAGCTGAAGTGGCTGTACATAGTTCTGAAATTAGTAAGTTAAATACAAAATTATGTGAAGATAAACTAGAAAATGCAACAATCGAAGAAGTCATCAAATTCAAATTAGAAATTAAAATGCAACAATTAAATCAAACGGATAGATGAATTTTGTTTTTTTTTTAATTGTGATAGTGTTCATATTGTGATAATAGTTATAAAAATAAAAATAAAACTTAAAGCGGTACTCAAAAACAAACTTTATGTGATATGGAGTTTGTTTTTGTAGTTGTAAATTTATTTGGAGTTATTTTTTGTATGTTACGTTACTCAAAAACAAACTTCAAATTACAGTATGGAGTTTGCTTTTGCTGTATTACAACTATTTAAAATTCATTTTTGTTTGTTATGTTATTCAAAAATAAACTTTAAATTGTGATGTTTTTATATTGTGTAAAAATAAAAATTTCAATTATCATAGATAAGCAAGTAAGTATTACAATAATTAAATTTACTTATTCATTTGCAGAAAAATAATTCGTAATTGCGATGTTGTGATCCTCGTTGACAATATGATTTATTTGTTCATTATTCATTATTATCGTTATCGTTAGGAGGAAGTTCTTCTGCTGCCTGTCTTACTATATTGTGCGGTATAGCGGTGGCAACAATAATATTTAATGTTTTAACTCTACATAATATTATTCTACCCTAAACAACAAAACAACAATTGAATTAAAAATTGCTATCGACTGGTCATCACAGTTACAATTATACATTTTAATGAAAGATTTTGGATTTAAATTATGTTTATTAGAAAGTAATCATATTAACTATAAATATGTAACAATGCTGATTCAAAAATATTATACTATTTTTTTTCTTTTTCACAGTTACAATTTATATACTTTAATGAAAGATTTAAAGTTAAATTATGTTTATTGAAAGGTAATCAAATTAATTATAAATGTGTAGTAATAGTAATTAAAAATTATCAGCAACTAAATTATTCTCTTTTCACGTTGGTTTATTTTTCTTCAAGGTTAATAACTGGTGGCAAAGATAGTCTTAACTACCACATCTGAATTTTTTTCTGCAAATTCAGAAATTTCAACTTAAATTAGTCCATGCCTGAGTCAAGTGTACAAAACAAAAAGTTGTTTTTGCTCAAAACACTGAAAATGCCTTTCTCTACATGAGTTCTGTTCTTGTAATTTTTTTTTAGATTTTTTCAAAAAGCCATTTTTGAGTAATATGCAATCAAAATTTGAAAAAATTGATTTTTTTGCATTTTTATACATTTTTTGATCGTTTTTAACTTCTCAGAGTTGCATTTTTAGGAAAAAAACTGTAATGAAATTGTACAAAAATTCTTTTTTTACAGCCAAAAAAATGTTTTCCTTAAATTTTGAAAATTTTGCAAATAGTTTTTCTTAAAAAAAATGACGGGTATTTTCTTTTTTTTCCAAATATGGATAAAAACGTGCTTTTATATGTTGAGAGTGAACAAAGAATAAAAAATGCAATATCCCGATTTTCACTTATAATAAAAAATGATAAATAACTTGACAGGTTAGGGATTGGAATAAATAAGAACAAAAAGCTGCATAAAATCCAATCCAAATCAAAACAAAACCAACACAATTATGAAGAAAACAGAAAATAAAAATAAGGAAAGAGGAAAAGAAGAAAGAAAACTGAGATCGCTCAACAACAACTGGCTTAAACAAGATAATGTAAGTACCTTTTCTCCTACTTCTATAATAAACACCACTATAATAATTGTTTTTTTTTATTTACATATTAACCTCATACCAAAGACCCACCGTCAATACCAAAAAATAATACGAGGATCTAATAATAAATACCACCGAGAAAAAATCCCAAAATAAAAATGTTTATCTTTAAGGAAAACAGTAAAATAAAATCAAATGAAAAGGAAGTGATTTCCTAACGTCTTTTCAGCCCGAAATATGATTATTTTTTTTCAATTAGCGAAGTTCTCACTGGATAGTATCATGATTTGATGGGGGGGCTACTAGTGATAATTTTATGGGTAACTAAATTCGTGCATCCCAATGTTACATTTTTAATGGTTTCAAGTTACTGCTTCTGGGTGACAGTCAGATCACCTCTGACTTGTACTGCATTTACTTGTCAGTTGTTCGAGAAATACCATTCATTTGTATTATCTTAATCCAAAAGATAGTACCTAAGATGAAATGATGTCTCAAAGTAGGTATAATGAATATTTCAATGACTCTTGTCTTGCCCTGCAATTCGTTTAGCACGTATGCTTTTCCCAGACACTTTGCTGTAGTGTTATTAGCAACAAATGACTGCAGCCTCTTTCCTTTAAATCTGTAGGCTAGGGCTCCACGTGCTACAAATTGACGCTAGCAGCAGCAGTAAAATTACGACGGCAGTACAGCAGTAAAATCATGGCTCCACGAAAGCAGCAGTTTACAGTGAGATTAGCGCCACGTCTTGGTCTTGTCGTGGCTCCATGAGCTTTAGTATGACGTGTCTACAATCAATATACGATTGTATCTTCTTGTGTGTATATAAAAAAAGATCCCTGTGAATAGTATGGGTAAATTCATACCGATAATATAGTATGGATAATTTATCATTTCAACAAAAAGCCTTAATAATGGCATTGCGCCGTCAGCGTTGGCTTAAGAAGCAACGAAAATGGTGGATTCACCCTGTGCTATTACATAGAAAGACAGAGGGAAAATTTGTTTACACAACAAACTAAAAAAATATCCTGACAAGTTTTTTGAGTATTACAGAATATCAGTGTCTTCTTTTAATTTTCTACTATGTGAAATAGAAGATGTCATAAGTAAACAGGACACATCAATGCGTGATAGCGTGAGCCCAGAAGGAAGATTAGCAATCACTTTAAGGTAAGATTTTAAATTACATATTTTATAGTACCTAGCTAAATATAGACAAATAAAATAATGAGAAAAATAATGTTTATGTTACATGTAATGAATATTGTATGTTAAAACTGAAAATATGAAATACATTATACAGGGAGTTTATAAATGAATGGGATTATGTAATCACTTTAAATGTGCCGCTTTTTTTAAATTGTCCACTATATTATTTGTTTTGACAGATCAACTTTGACAGCTGTCAAGCAAACATATGAAAACATATGTAGTATAGTAAACTATTTTAAAAAGGCGGCATATTTAAAGTGATTACATAATCCCATTCATTTATAAACTCCCTGTATAAGTAGGTATATAAAGAAATAAATTAAACTACATTATGGTGTACAACGTATCTTCATCGGAATATTGAGTACTTGAACCGGGTGAAAGGATATATGTACCAATTGATGCAGTATCAGAAAATTGAGTTTGTTGGGCATAGATAATGCTGGTGTCTGAAGATATCTGAAGAAGTGTAAACACCTGAGCAACTGGTTGATTTTGTTCATTTTGCTTTACAGCCATTTGGGTTTTAAAAGTTCCATTACTTTAATTTTAAAATCCAACTTATCAAATTCTGACATTTTCTTTACATGAGGCAATAACGAAAGGAGAAATATTTTGTCCTCGTCTTGTGTTTCAATAGATTGCTGGAATGGTGCAGCTATACTACCGCTATTTCTTAAAATTTCTAATAGCTGAGAATCAAAGTCGTCACTGTTTTTGCGTTTTTTATGAGGTGGTTTTTTAATGACACTGTTGCCAGTATTGTTGGTAAATGTATTATCTTCATTTATAACCTCACCTTCATTACTCTCATTGTTCATAGTTCCCGTTGTACGCCTGGACTTCATAGTGTTTTTAGAAACTCCATCTGTTTTTTATAAACATGTAGTTTTTTTTTACTCGCCCAGTTACAAATTTTTGTTTCTTGGGCTTTTAGTGATCTTAAGTATGCATCCTTTAAGCTTTACCAGCGCTTTTGAACATACTTTTCTGCAAAATGAAAGCCCAATAAATTATTAATGTTACATTGAATTATAAACGTATTATAATTTAATATAATATTAGTGTTCATTTTATATTTTGTTTCCAGGTACTTGGAGACAGGCTATTCCATCCGATTATTTTGACGTAAATTTTTCAAAAGTTATTATTAAAGCATGTCGTGTTCTTCACAATTTTGTTCAAAAAAGAGACGGGTACAATTTCGAGGATACTTTAACATGTCCCTTAGAAAGTGTTTGTACAACCAGTACAAGAGAAAATGTTGAAGGTATAATAACAAGAGATGCATACACAATTTATTTCAATTCAGAAGGAGCTGTTCCATGGCAAAATAAGATGATATAATAATAAAATTAATGAAAATGTGTTATAAATAACTATTTGATTTTATGTTTTATGTATTAATAATAAACTATATTTCTCCCATAAATAGTAAACTATGTGTAATAATATATACTTACCTATTTTTACTTTAGTTTCAACCTCTAAATCGTCCCATCCATTTCCATAGAGGTTTTGGCAAATACTTGTCCATGCATTTAATTTTTTTATTCTGTTTTTGTAGTCCTCCGATTTTAAATCATTCAAACAGTCATTCCTTTGCACTTATAATATTAATAGTTCAAATGTTTCCATTATATTGCAAAATACTAAACACAGAAAAATAAAAAAACACAGATCAAATGACAATTGTACCTACGAGTACATATGAGAGTAGTGTAAATAATTTTTAATTTTAGGTATATTGTGTTTTTCATTTAAATGTTTTCGAATTTCAATTAATTCATTGTCGCTACTATCTGACAATTCAGAAATTATCTCAGCGACAATAGTTGATAAAATACTGGAATCCCAAAATAATCAAATGTCAATGTCAATATAGGTTATGTCAAGTTGCACCGTAGTATGATCACGGTTCTAAAAATTCGAGCTCTCAGGGAGCAAGAGCAAGAATTTCGCATCAGTGGAAAACGACCAGCTCGAACTTAAAATCGTCGGTGCTACCCAGCGGAACACGCACGACTCGAGTGAAATACGCTATAAGATCACAAACTGAGTTAAACAAAAGATTAAACTAAGATTGAAATATCAGCCCTAAGTCACGTCAGTGCATAGTTCAACATAAAATAATTACTATTCCAACTATCATGGCGGTAATTAACAAAATAATTCCATTACTACATATTTTACAGGGTTAGTCTAAATTACTAAAACACAATCATATCTAATTTTTATATTTTGTATATTATAATGAAAAGAAATAAATAAAAATTTATTTCAAGTTTATAGTGCTTACACACTTGCAACACCTTCGCTTAACATCACCCTGCAACAGCGTCCCATAGCTTATGGGATTTATGCCGTCGGATCAAAGATTAGTTAGTTTAGATTTTTGGCGTATCAGCCTAATAAGACTATTAACGCCGATTCTTTTCTCTAACTATAAAAAAATGTAAAATAATATGCTGTAAAATGGCATATTAAAGAATAAAATTAAATAAATAAATAAATAAACAACAAAGATAAAATAAACGTTCACAAACTTTAATGACTATAGCAATAATGACTAGATAGTTCCAACAGTGTCTAGGGTGTAAAAAGTCCTAAACACTGCTGGATTTTACGATACACAAACATTAATCATAATAAATTAACAATTATATCCATACACCCAATTTGCTCTGTCGAATAAATTCAAACAGACGATCGACTTCAACGATCTGGTCGCCCAAGACAATCGACAAACTGGGTGATAATTCAGACGTAACTCTTTGTTTCGAAAACTGCCGACAATCCAATAAGATATGACGGACAGTCAATGGGACATTACAAGTATCACAAACTGGCGGCACCTCATATGCCAACAAATGCCTGTGAGTCCATCGACAGTGACCGATGCGAAGTCGCGTGAGGATAACCTCTTCCCTACGCTTCGGCCTGCATGACGAACTCCACGGTGTAATAACGCTTTTAGTGCATCGCAGCTTGTTGTCTTGAATAGCAAACCACTCAGTTTGCCAGCTAGACAGCAGCTTTTGATGTAGAAAATTACAAATATCCCTAACGCAAACTTTAAATGAAACATATTCAGCGCTAGTTATTGCCAATTTGGCAAGCGCATCAGCTTTTTCATTGCCACTGATACCTACGTGACTGGGGATCCAGACAAAGTTAACAGTGACATTTATCTGAGACACCTGAAGCAAAATTGAATGAATTTGCCTCAGCAAGTAATGATCAGGATATTGGTCATCTATGGCGTTTAATGCACTCAACGAGTCTGTACATATAACATAATTTATACCTGCGCTTAGTTGGATGTAGAGAAGAGCCTGATAGATAGCATACAGTTCTGCAGTATACACGCTGCTAACACTTGGCAAGCCAAATGTAAATTGCAGCTCATCTACCAGAAAAGCACAACCCACACCGTCGTTACTTTTTGAGCCATCGGTATAAATCCAAGTGGCATTTACATTCATTGCTTGAATTTTTGCAAATTCAGTTCGATATTCAACTGGTAAAGTTAAAGCTTTGCTCATTCTCGATAATGCAGTATTTAACCTTGGACGTTGAAAAGTCCAAGGAGGATCGCGACAGTAAGACAGTTGATATACATCAGGGAGTTGGAAATCCAGTTCCCGAAGTATACTGCAATTTCTTATAGCAACCGGTTTTTGGGACCGTATCCTGATGTTGTATAGATCGTCGAGACCATTATTGTACACGACAGGAAACGTCGGATGCAAGCGTTTAGCTTTTAGTTTCGCGGCGTACCTAATTGTCAAAATTTTACGCCGAAGATAGAGTGATGGTTCAGCTGCCTCACACAAAACACTAGCAATAGGGCTAGTGCGAAATGCGCCAGTTGCTAAACGAATTCCAGTATGGTGAGCAGGATCAACAATACGTAATGTGGATGGAGCTGCGGAAGCATAGATTATGGAACCATAATCTAGTTTTGAGCGCACCAAAGCGCGATGCAGAAGTAGCATTGTTTTCCGATCCGCTCCCCATGACTTTCCACTCAACGACCTGAGCAAGTTTAGTGCCGGGACACATCTTGATCTCAGATTTATTAAATGAGGACGCCAAGTCAGCGCACGGTCAAATGTGACACCGAGAAATCGAACACTATCCTGTACAGGAATAGGTTCTCCCCCAAGATATAATAAAGGGTCACCGTGTGGGGTTCGCCTTCTACAAAAATGGATAAGCAACGTTTTACTAGTAGAAAAAGTGAATCCATTCTTATTAGCCCAGTTCAAAATGTGATTGATTGTTAACTGAAGTTGACGTTCCAATGTTGCCATGTTTCTCGAGGCACAATAGATAGCTACGTCGTCAACATACATACATCCGCTTACCGGATGCTTGATGAACTGACTTATGCCGTTAATCGCTATCATAAATAGTGTCACGCTTAGAATAGACCCCTGAGGAATACCATTCTGTTGCTGACGTATGCCCGAGATGTTGTCACCTACACGTACCTTAAATGAACGGGAAGTTAAAAAGCTTTGTATAAACAATGCCATGCTTCCGCGAATACCCCATGAATGAAGCGTTCGTAGAACATTGTACTTCCACGTCATGTCATATGCTTTCGCAATGTCAAAGAATACAGCGACAAGATGTTGATTCTGTACAAAAGCATTTTTAATTGCTGTATCCAACCGAACAAGGTGATCAGTCGTAGAACGGTGACGCCTTGAACCACATTGTATGTCAGCAATTAAACCTCTTGAATCTAATAACCAAGTAAGACGCTTATTGATCATTCTTTCTAGTAACTTGCATAAGCAGCTAGTTAGAGAGATAGGCCTATAACTTGTCGGGAGCTTTTTATCTTTACCAGGTTTAAGTACTGGTACTATGATAGCAAGTTTCCACGACTCAGGACAATACCCTGCTGACCATATCCGGTTATAGAGTGCCAACAATTGAAGTTTGGCAGAGCGACTTAATTGCTTAAGCATAGCATTGTGTATCAAATCGACACCTGGAGCAGTATTGTGTGCTTCAGATAATGCCGAGTCAAATTCCCAAACACTAAACGGTGCGTTATATAATTCATTTTCAGCAGAGACAAATGACAGAACGTTTTTCTCCAATTTTAATATCTCGGAAATTTGCAGCGTAATTATTATCGCTGGAAGCGTCAAAATAAACATCGGCCAGGATATTCGAAATGTCAATGGGATTGGTAATAATTTGATCACCCGACAATAACCCACTAATAGGTAATGATGCGGTTCGGCCAGAAATTTTTCTGGCTTTTTCCCACACCTTCCCGACGGGGGTTCTCGAATTAATTGAAGTGACATATTCTGACCATGATTCTCTTTTAGCTTTTCTGCATGTTCTTCGAGCAACAGCTTTGTACCTCAAATAAAGTAATAGGTTTTCTTCTGTTGGAGAGTGGTTGAATCTACGAAAAGAACGGCGTTTGTTGAGTTTGGCTTGCTCACAATCAAAATTCCACCAAGGAACGGGCTCTCTGCGAGGTTTTCCGGAAGATAACGGTATACTCGCATGTGCTGCCTGTATGATAGAATCGGTTTAAGTTTCAATATCTTTGTCGATAGTAGCTTGGACACTGTCATCGTAATCAAACACTTGAACAAACGTATTCCAATCGGCATCTTTTATTCTCCAATTTTGATGACGGTTTTCATTAATTGCATGACCAAGCACGCGAATGAATATGGGAAAGTGGTCACTATCATAAAAATATTCCGAGACTTCCCAATCCAGCAATGCTGCGATACTTGGAGAACAAATCGTAAGGTCAATAGCCGAGAACGATCTATTGGCCACGGAAAAGTAGGTATTGTTACCTTTATTTAAGATAACTAAATCCGTTTCTGAAAAAAGGTTGGCCAAGTTACGACCTCGCACATCAGTTCGATTTAAGCCCCACATAGTGTTATGAGCATTAAAATCGCCCATCGGAAGTTGTTCAAGTAATTGATCAATCAAACGAATGTCCAAACTGACATTTGGCGGAATATAAATTGAGCAAATGGTCAGTGCAAAAGGGATATGAAGTTGAACGGCTACTGCTTCTAATGCAGTGTTGACACGGAATTCTTTACTGAAAACCGTATCACGAACCAATAAAGCCGTTCCACCCTGAGCACGATCAACATTTGCACGATCTTTTCTATAAATAGTATAACCACGAAGATTAACAGAACAGTCAATCTTAAAATTTGTTTCCTGTAAGGAAACGCAGATAGGTGAATTTTCGGCTAATAATATTTTAAAGGATTCGTAGTGTGAATTATATCCGTTGCAGTTCCATTGTATAATGGTTGAAACCATTTTTAGTGTAATGTTGCGAACGTAATTTTAACTCTTTGTTTATTAGCGTTTTTATTTTTAACTTCTGAATTATCTTCTAGGGGAGTAGAACTCCCACTAATTGGCATAATTTCATCTGTCAGAGTAGATGGCGCGGAAAGAACTTCCACATCCATTGACTCTAACGACACGACAATATTGGGGTCTGTGGGCGCAGGATCGCTAGAAACCTGCACCTCAGGTGGCGGTAGCCTAGATTGGGCTGCCGTCTTTGCAGGCTTTGACTCGGACTGAGTCTTTGCCTGTTTAGGCTTTGACTTGGAAGTCGCAACCTTAGTTGGTTTTGGCCCGATACGAGCCAATACCTTAGATGGTTTAGGCTTTAAATAAGCCCCCATCTTGAGTGGTTTTGCTTGAAGTCCCACTCGTTGTGACCTTGGACCGGATTGGGCCGTAGTCAGTTTTGGTTTTGAACCTGATGGGCCCGCAACCGGTTTTTGACCCTTCACATTAGAGTCCTTGTCTTTATTTAAAGTTTCTGCAATAGCAGTAAATTTCATAATTGGTGGTTGTTGAACGATAGGCGTTTCAACAACTGCAGCAAACGATCTAGAAAAGGTAGGAGCCGTAATTGCTCTATACCTCTTTTGAGCATCAAAGTAAGAGAGTTTGTCTGTTACTCTGATCTCAGCTATCTTCCTTTCCTCTTTCATTTTTGGACAATCTCGGGAATAGACAGGATGCTTACCACCACAATTCACACATAAAGGTGAACTTTTGCATGGATCAGGGTCATGTTTTTCCTTACTGCATTTTGCACATGTTGCAACACCTGGACACCTAACTGCAGTGTGTCCAAAACGTTGGCATTGGAAACACCTCATTGGGTTAGGAATAAACGGGCGAACCGGGCGAGTAACATATGCCACCTTAACTTCATTTGGGAGCCGTTCAGAATCGAATGTTAAAATCATAGATGTTGTATCTCTGACTTCACCATCCTTTCTACGGGTTAGTTTTTTAATATCGATAACGCCTTGCGACGCCAGTTCCTGTTTGCATTCGTCTACAGTTGTGTATAACAACTCATACCATGAAATTACTCCCTTCGAAATATTTAAGGATTTATGCGGTTCAACTGTCACCGCAATGTTACCTAACGACGTGCATTCCTGCATTTTACTGCTCTGCAATTTATCTTTTACTTCAATAAGCAAGGTACCGTCTCTTAACTTCTTACATGAATTTAAAGTTCCATTAATAATATTGGAAATGGTCCTATGAATTAAGAAGGGAGAAACCTCCTTTAGACTCTGGCCATTTTCAGAACATTTAACAATCAAATATCTAACAAACTTTCTGCTTGTACTATTTCTATCTTCATTAGCTCTCTCGTCCGTAAACGGGCGAGATCGTTTGGTTGGAGGTTTAGAATCTACCATAATAAACTCCGTCAACTTCATCGCTCAATCTCCCCACCCACCACGGAGCCACATATGGGACGCTACATCACAAACTAATGCAGTCGCCAGGGCTAATCAAGCGATATAGGTTTCATAGATGTAAATGAAAGACTTCCGTGAACACAAAGAATACTATCGGGAACCAACCGTAGCACATTGTGAACCTTTCATCGATCACCACATAAATAATTCCTCACCCTTAAGTTAGATAACGAGCCGATTGGTTAAAACTGGGTTAGGTTTAACCTCCCGTTTTACCAGAAGCTAGGGCCAAAGCAGTGTGTTGGAACTAATACTCTTTTAAACCTGAGTATTTGCCCCTCAACTACCAGGATCCCCTTTTCCTGACTTTCGGGTCACCGCGCACGGCAAACACGCAGGTGAGTTACACAAGGTGTTATGTGAAAATTGTCAAAAATAAACTCACAAATAAGTTTGACTTGTCCCAGACGAACTGTGGGTTTTTTAACGAGGTTATCTCCTCGCCTATTGGTCGCCTTTTACGACCAGCAAAGGGGCTAGCGGAAGTATTCTTTTGCACCACCCCCTCCCGCAGGGGGGTCGGATCAAAGAAATTTGATTTCACGTTGCGGGGTGATTTTACGGGACGGTGTTGCAGTACGACACTTTGTTACAAGTGTGTACGCATTATTATAAACCTTTTAGGTATGCATTGTAAAAAATGCACACTAACATTTTTTTGTATACAAACAATAAAGAACATGCAAGAAACTAAATAAATAAAACTTATTTTTTATTTAAGTCAATCCAACGATCCCTAAATTACTAATAGATTTGACGTACATTATTTTTGATTAATAAGTAGAAGTAGTAATACAAACAATTTATTTCTACATTTTCCAGTTTACCGGGAATCACTTTTTATTAGATAAAAAGTAAGTATCAAATAAAGTCTGAAAAGAAATTGCACAATTACGAGCGAATTGTTTTTAACGGTATCGAATTTGCGATATTTATTTAAAACTCTTAACACTTTGATTTCTTATTAAAAACATACGTTATATAATTTTAATTAATTGATCATTCTATTGTTCACTCATAATAAACAAACAAATATTTATATCAATTTTTATTTGTTTTTGTAGATATCGAAAAATTACGCATTTTTTTTAATATACAAATGATAAAAAATATAATGTGTATATTTATATTACACAAAAAATACTACTATAACAAAATAGCTGAAATACAGAACACATTCTTATAAATTTGGTTGTTCTTTTGTAATATAGAGGTAACAACTTGAGTTTATTGAAAATTCATTTATTTTGCTGGTTGTTACAAGTTGGCAGCACGTCTGGACACTTATTTAAGAAGTACCAAATTTTTTATGAGAATTCACGTCCTTATGTTTTGATTTTGTTTGATTATCTTTTTTTTTCCTGTTTTGTATTGCCTTTTCTATCTTGATTTTTTAAATTTTAATTCCAATTGTTGTTGGTTAAACTGTAGATATTTGATAAATAAAATTAATATATGTATTTATTTTATTTATCTTATTCAAAAAACTGGGAAAATCCACATTCTTTCCTATGAGAGAAATATCAATTTTACTTTGTGATAACCTGGTAAAATTAAAAGTAATAAATTTCTATTCTTACCTGGTTCTTTTACTTGTGAGCTGTTATACAGTTAAGTTCTATTCAAATACTTACTGGTTCCTGGAGCTGAAGACTACTTAATTCAAGTAATTTCATTCCTGCGCAGGTTAGTACCACTTTGATATTAATAAATAGTCACTATCTAATTAATGTAATATATTCTTACAATACACAGGAGATACAATCGCATCCTACTTCTGTAGGATATATATTAATGAAAAGAAAAGAAAAAACTACTTCCAAGAAATAAAAAAAATAACTAAATACAATCGGACAACACATATACATTCGATAACAGATCCGGATTCCAACATTAATTTTTCATCTGACGTTGACATTGCTAATACCTTTTGAAAGACATTTTACCGACGCCTTTGCTTTTTCAAACGATTTTGACAAAACTCATTTAACAAACGTAAATTTATGGTAAGACAAATTTCCGAAAGACAAAACAATAGACAAAGACGCTTTTTATGACTTACTAAATAAAAGAAAAAACTCGGCACCAGGATACGACTTACTAACTAGGGACATTTTAAGACAGTTAAATCATAACACACATGACTATATAATTAAAATTTTCAACTACTGCCTAACAAATCAATATTATCCAGATGAATGGAAAATGGGTACTATAGTATGTATTCCTAAAAATAACTCCAACTTATCTATCCCAGCTAGATACCGTCCCATTATCCTACTCTCAGTTCTCGGCAAACTTTTTGAATGTGTATTGCAAAATAAACTCTTAACCATGGATATACTGGATACCTGACTCGCGTTTAAAGTGAGGCAAAATATTTTTAGGCGGCCATTTTGCGAGTGACTTGGAAATACAAAAGAAGTATTGAGGCTGTACTATATCACGTGACAAATTTCTCCGTCAAAACTACTTCTCTTGCCCCTTGGTCTAACCCGCGCGTAAAATCAATTTACCCGAAAATGACTTCACATGCGGTATGCTAACAGCGCTATCCACTACCTATGCATTCCGCAAAGACGTATCGGGCTGAGCTCTTCGCTCAATTATATCCGTGCTCCTATTGCCCCCACTCCAGTTTACAACTAGCAACACTGCCTTTTTATATTTATGTATACAGTAGAACTCGAGCGCAGAAGATTTTCTAATCGAAGTATCGAATTATTAATTTATTTTTGATTATTATATAATAATAATAAATAATAATTTATTCTGAAATTAATAAAAAAATGTATTTTAGTTCATTTTTGTTGTGATGTTCTTTTTCATTGATTTTTGATTAATTAGTTTAGATAGAATAATGATATACTATTAATTAGCTCACAATTGTTGTCTTAATAGCTAACGTTATGGATTATAATTAATTTAAGCTAATGTTAAATTAATTATAAGCTAAATAATCGTATATCATTATCTTAGCTATATATTTTATTATTATCTATTAATACATGCTAATAATACACTTGTTTGGGTAAACGTATGGGAACACCTGATTTCTGACTGCATTTTCAATTTATTTCAAAAATGACTTTTATAAAAGGTTTTGTATAATTTTTAATCTATATGGTGACGTATTTTGATTTTCAATGCGTGCCTTGTTTTGTATAATCTGATTTTATTATCAGTTTTTTTTTAACTTAAAAAAAAACATTTCAACAATTACAAGGATATAAGGTTTTATTGGTATACGATTTACGGTTTCTAAAATATTTATTAATATGATAAAACAAAATGTTAAGTACGTTTTAAATGATTTATAGTCAATACTAAATAATAATAATAATAACAATAATTTATTGTAGATAAATTTTTGCTTTAAATTCTCACTTAGTTTTACGTTTTTTTTTTTTAATTGTGTTTAAAATAACTGAGAAACAATCATTGTTTTTACTTGTTGCTGTGGTAATTGGAACATAATCTACTACATTTTATTATTTTAATCTAAGCAAATTAGATTTTACCAATATGTAATGCAAAAATATGACTGTTATTTGTACTTCTACTATGACTGCAATTATCTAAAATTGATATTAGATAATTGTAGAATAAAAAAAAATAGTAGTCTGATATATTTTTTAATTGTTTAAAATAACTTCTATACAAATTATGAAATGAATTAATTAATTATTTATTCTATACAAATGATTTCAACATTCTACTTTTTCTACTAAATCAGTTCCATACGGACAAAATATTAAAAAAAAAATTATACACTATTGCCATCTCCTACTATTTGCATATATTTTAGTCTATGCGTATCTATGCTACATTTAAAATTGTCTACAATAATATCGCTTTCCATACTTGTAGAAATTTCTTTGTGGTTTTTGTAGCAAGTATGATTAGGTTTAAGAGAAAGCATTGTAGCATACTTCTCACAAATACAACAATATTTGTTTTTATGCCTAGGTATAACGAGATTCTGGTTCAGTAACCTATGATACATCCAACACCAGAAAAAGTACTGTAATTTCTCATTTGTGAACGCTTGGACAAAGCACTATTGGTTATTATCGTAATAGGTACACCATTTCTATCTACTTCTTTAAACTAAGTTACAATATAATGTTCTTCTTTATCTGACAATTTTATAGTTTCTAAAGCAGTTTCCCGTATTCTTTGCGGATATATAATGCAGTTCTTTGCATTGTGTATATCCGATACCATCAGAACTGAGCCGAATACAATAGCTGCATTTACTTCCATTAATTTTGTTTCATTTGATTTAGTAGTAACCACCTTTATTATCTGTCACATTTGACGTTTAAAAACAAATTTGCAATTTATGTATTTTTTTCCTCTTTCATCACATTTAAATCAATAATAGAACTTGCAAATGGTTCATATTGACCACTATTTAAAATAAAATTTAAAAAATGTCCAATGTCCACAATTCGTGTGCCTACAGGAAACCGATTTCTTCCTACATTAAATGCATGTTTATATGTTGGCAAGTTCTTGGCTAGACAAATATACTAATACTCAATGAACATGTCAATTTAATCAATTAAATGAATAGTTTAAATGGTATTTTAAAAATGAACGCTGTATATTAACGCATACAACTAATTATTTGACGTCTGATACTGACAATTTATTTTTTTGATAGGTTCAAATGTAATTATTGTTCAAATCAGTAAAATTATCATAGCACAAAATGAATGATTTGGTTATTCTGCTAATAAATACAGCTTTTATACGATTAAATTACAAAAACCAAAAAATTAACAAATTTTATGTAACATAATAATACATCAAAATATCATGTTTATTAGTTATTTCTGACGTATACTTCTCAACTCATCAAATAAATGAAAATATTGGAACGTATTGAGCAGTCGATCAATTCAGAATCGTATAATCGACGAGATTTTGGCTAGATTACGCAATCTGATTGTTTGATTTAACAGACGATAGAAATAATCAATGTAAAGCTGTTGTCATTGATACTGTAATACTTAAACTTTGCTTGCTTAATTAGTTGTACAGCAGCTTGCTTTGGACATTGAAATACTATGTTATTAAATTATCAGTTTAAGTGCAGTTTGTAATTTTATAAATCAAAATGTTATAGATAACATATTTTTAGTTCAAATCGACAGTTTTGATAATCAGTTAAAAAATAAGAAGTTGACTGTGAATAAACCTTACATACAGTAATATTGGTAGGATCGCGTGTAGCTTACTCGATATGATTAATTTAACAAATGTTATAAAATAATTGGTAATAAACACCATGTTAACGTTTAGTCAGTAGAAAATGGTTGTTATTGGTCAACATTTTAACTTTCTTTGTAAATAATTGTAAATATATACAACAATGTATTTTATATACTCACAAGTTAAAAGTTTTGGTAAAGTAACTCATGCATCTTATGTCCATCATTTCTACGATCGTTGAAGTATCCAAATTAATAACTTTAGTTGCATGATTGTAAATACTGCCTGAATTAATGTCTTCTAAAGAAACATTATTTGATAGTGTTTAGTCATAATATGACCAAATTTTTGATATTATATAGAAAAATTATTGTTTTAATTTTTAAATCACAAAACAATAAATAAACTTTGATTATATATATATATACAATAGAATTGTATATATTTTAAAATTATATTTATTAAAATATACTTTTATATGCTTTATTGTCTTTTTATTTCAAACAGACCGGTTTAGGTTGTTAAACCATCTTTGGTATAAATAATGTGTAAAAAAAATTGTGAAAGTAAAATTGACAATTGTAAAATGATGTATTATATATGCATACATGTATATGCAAGTGATTTAGGGTGTAACTTTACAATAGTCTGAATATAAAATTGTTTTTAAGTTACATAATAAAGTTTAAAAATGCAGTTGTTAAAATTAAAGTAGGTAATTTTAAAATAATTTAATACTATTTATTAAAAATGTTTACCAGCGCTAACAAAAGTTAAGCAATGGCTGCTCCGGTCACGACTTGGATGGGTTACCCATAAAGTTCTCCGCTCATAGCCCGGTGTTGGCGGTGTTGCCATAAGGAATTGCCGAGTAAAACTACTGGCGACCGATACGAGCGCTACGATGCAGCAACAATAAATATGAAATATAAAATTACATACAGTGTTCTTATATCGCACTAAATCAAAATTATTATAAGAATAAACGAGGTTTAAAATATATATAATACATCATTTTACAATTGTCAATTTAATTTTCACCATTTTTTTACACATTATTTATACCAAAGATGGTTTAACAACCAAAACCGGTCTGTTTGAAATAAAAAGACAATAAAGCATATAAAAGTATATTTTTATAAATATAATTTTAAAATATATACAATTATATTATATATATATATATTTTTATTTAAATTTATTTTCGGATTATCCCGCGTTTTCTTTTTGAGTTGGACTCGACGTTTCGGCTGAATCTCATCAGCCAT
The DNA here is from genome assembly GCA_963932245.1 of Tachinus rufipes. Lineage (NCBI taxonomy): Eukaryota > Metazoa > Arthropoda > Insecta > Coleoptera > Staphylinidae > Tachinus > Tachinus rufipes. The sequence goes on along the minus strand of OZ010750.1, from coordinate 38,375,826 downwards.
CATCATGAGAGATTTATTATTAATATTTATTAATATACATCAATATGACATTGATATATAAAACTAATTTTGTTGTCAAAGCTAACTTTCAAGAAACTTTATTGTGTGTAAAGTTTCTTTGTTTGACTTCTGGTAGTTGGTCTATTAATTGATCTTTCTACAGTCAAAACTTGTAAAGGAACTGGTTGTGATTTGGATGCTGTAATTAAATTAGTTGTTGTTGGTAAAGAAGCTGTTAGTGGTTTTTTTGAATTTAATTTAGTTGTTGCCAATGCTGTTTTCCAAGTAGATGGTAAACGTAAAGCATCATCTCTCTTATTGAGATTGTCTGGTCTTTTTTCAATTTCGATAGCTTCTCTAGTTATTCTAGTATGAAAATGATTAATTTTTGCTAAAATTTTAGTTCCTTCAAAGTTAATTTTGTGATGACTTGAATTTACATGTTCCGTTAAAGATGATGTAGATTCATTTTTTTAAACTGCTCGAATATGTTCTTCTTTTCTTGTGCTAATTTTGCGGTTAGTTTGTCAATAAGAGAGATGATGCTTTACGTTTACCATCTACTTGGAAAACAGCATTGGCAACAACTAAATTAAATTCAAAAAAACCACTAACAGCTTCTTTACCAACAACAACTAATTTAATTACAGCATCCAAATCACAACCAGTTCCTTTACAAGTTTTGACTGTAGAAAGATCAATTAATAGACCAACTACCAGAAGTCAAACAAAGAAACTTTACACACAATAAAGTTTCTTAAAAGTTAGCTTTGACAACAAAATTAGTTTTATATATCAATGTCATATTGATGTATATTAATAAATATTAATAATAAATCTCTCATGATGATGGCTGATGAGATTCAGCCGAAACGTCGAGTCCAACTCAAAAAGAAAACGCGGGATAATCCGAAAATAAATTTAAATAAAAATAATTATATCCGCGAAAATTTAAAAAATAATATATATATATAAACAAAGCTTATTTATTGTTTTGTGATTTAAAAATTAAAACAATAATTTTTCTATATAATATCAAAAATTTTGTCATATCATGACTAAACACCATCAAATAATGTTTCTTTAGAGGACATTCTTTCAAACAGTATTTACTTATAAAACAATCATGAAACTAAAATTAATTTGGATACATCAACGGTCGTAGAAATGATGGACATGAGATGCATGAGTTACTTTACCAAAACTTTTTACTTGTGAGTATATTGAATACATTGTTGTATATATTTACAATTATTTACAAAGAAAGTTAAAATGTTGACCAATAACAACCATTTTCTACTGATTAAACGTTATCATGGTGTTTATTACCAATTATTTTATAACATCTGTTAAATTAATCATATCGAGTAAGCTACACGCGATCCTGCCAATATTACTGTATGTAAGGTTTATTCACTGTCAACTTAACTACTGATAACTGCAGATACTTTATTCTTATTTTTTAACTGATTATCAGAACTGTGGATTTGAACTAAAAATATGTCATCTTAAACATTTTGATTTATAAAATTACAAACTGCACTTAAACTGATAATTAAATAACATAGTATTTCAATGTCCAAAGCAAGCTGCTATACAACTAATTAAGCAAGCAAAATTTAAGTATTACACTATCTATGGCAACAGCTTTACAATGATTATTTCCAACATCTGTTAAATCAAACAATTAGATTGCGCAATCTATCCAAAATCTAATCGATTATACGACTCTAAATTGAATTTTACCGATAGACTACTCAATACGTTCCAATATTTTCATTTATTTGATGAGTTGAGAAGTATACGTCAGATGTTACATAAAATTTGTCAAATTTTTGGTTTTTGTAATTTAATCGTAAAACGCCGTATTTATTAGCAGAATAACCAAATCAATCATTTTGTGCTTTGGTAATTTTACTGATTTAAACAATAATTACATTTCAATTTATTAAAAAAAAAATAAGTTGTCAGTATCAAACGTCAAATAATTAGTTGTATGCGTTAATATACAGCTTTCATTTTTAAAATACTATTTAAACTATTCATTTAATTGATTAAATTGGCATGTTCATTGAGGTTTAATATAATTTTCTAGCCAAAAACTTGCTATCAATTAATGTAGAAAAAAATCGGTTTTCTGTAGGCACACGAATTGTAGACACTGGACATTTTTTTAAAAGAGGAAAAAAATTGCATAAATTGCAAATTTATTTTTAAACGTCAAATGTGCTAGATAATAAAGGTGGTTACTACTAAGTCAAATAAAACAAAATTAATGGAAGTAAATGCAGCTATTGTATTAGGCTCAGTTGATGGTGTCGAATATACACAATGCAAAGAACTGCTTTATATATCCGCAAAGAAGTAGTTGGTGTCATAATACGTGAAATTGCTTCAGAAACTATGAAATTGTCAGATAAAGAAGAACATTATATTGTAACTGAGTTTAAGGAAGTAGATAGAAATGGTGTACCTATTACGATAATAACCAATGGTGCTTGGTCCAAACATTCACAAATGAGACAAATTACAGTACTTTTTCTGATGTTGGATGTATCATAGGTTACTGAATCAAAATTTCGTTATACTTATGCATAAAAACAAATATTGTTGTATTTGTGAGAAGTATGCTGCAATGCTTTCTCTTAAACCTAATCATACTTGATACAAAAACCACAAAGAAACTTCTACAAGTATGGAAAGCGATATTATTGTAGACAAATTTAAATGTAGCCTGGATATGCAAAGACTAAAATATATGCAAAGAGTAAGAGATGGCAATAGTTTAGTGTGTTTTTTTTAATATCTTGTCCATATGAAACTGATTTTTTTTAAACAATTAAATAATATATCAGACAACTATTTTTTTTTTATTCTACAATTATTTAATATCAATTTTAGATGATTGCAGTCATAGTAGAAGTACAAATAACATAGTCCTATTTTTGCTCTGCAGATTGGTAAAATCTAATCTGCTTAGATTAAAATAATAAAATGTAGTAGATTATGTTCCAATTACCACAGCAACAAGTAAAAACAATTGTTTCTCAGTTATTTTCAACACAATTTAAAAAAACGTAAAATGAAGTGAACATTTAAAGCAAAAATTTAACTACAATAAATTATTGTTATTATTATTATTTATTATTGACTATAAATCATTTAAAACGTACTTAACAATTTGTTTTATTATTTTAATAAATATTTTAAAAACCGTAAATCGTATACCAATAAAACCTTATATCAAAATACGTCACCATATAGATTAAAAAATATACAAAACCTTTTATAAAGGTTATTTTTGAAATAAATTGAAAATGCAGTCAGAAATTAGGTGTTCCCATACGTTTACCCAACCATGTATAATATTAGCATGTATTGATAGATAATATTAAAATATATAGCTAAGATAATGATATACAATTATTTAGCTTATAATTAATTTAAGCTAATGTATCCATAACGTTTGCTATTAAGACAACAATTGTGAGCTAATTAATAATATAATAAAAAGAACATTACAACAAAAACGAACTAAAATACATTTTTTATTAATTTATGAATAAATTATTATTTATTATATTATTATATAATAATCAAAAATAAATTAATAATTCGATACTCGAGTTAGAAAATCTTCTGCGCTCGAGTTCTACTGTATACATAAATATAAAAAGGCAGTGTTGCTAGTTGTAAACTGGAGTGTGGGCAATAAGAGAACGGATATAATTGAGCGAAGAGCTCAGCCCGATACGTCTTTGCCGAATGCACAGGTAATGGATAGCGCTGTTAGCATACCGCATGTGAAGTCTTTTTCGGGTAAAATGATTGTACGCGCGGGTTAGACCAAGGGGCAAAGAGAAGTAGTTTCGACGGAGAAATGTGTCACGTGATATAGTACAGCCTTAAATTTTTTTTATATTTTATCATTTTAAATTTTTTAAACATTTAAAACATGCATAATATGCTACTAACATTGTAAACTAATTATTAAAATGTTTCGGATAACAATTGGTTAATTGGATCCAAAGTTAAGACCAATACTTTTTTTTACTATCATAGTTAAACTTTGTATAAACAAAGGTTTTAGCGGTACAGTAATTTAAAAAACAAACTTAAAAATTCTTTTGAAAAATTAAACCCGTATAACTTTTTTACGAAAAACAATACAAAAATCGGCAACAATCGTAAAGCATCACCAAACATAGGCCATTTACGTAGAGCATTTAGATTTCTATTTGTAAACTTTATGTGCGTGCCATCTGCAATGGAAGTGTTAAATAAACTGAATTAATTTTCCTAGTATAATTAACAATTAAAATAAGTTTTAACATTGTATACATTATATGCATAAAGTTTCAAGAAAATTGGTTTGTAAATAAATCAGTGGCGTGCAAAAGATCAAAATAAGATTTAAATTTCAGAATAACAATTTTTGTTCTTTTGCACGTTACTGTTTTATTTGCGAAACAATTATTTTGAAATTTTCACAGAACTTCAACGTACCAAATACATAATGCATATAATGTATAGAATTTTAAAACTTATTTTAGTTGATAATTACACTGGAGGAATTAATTCAGTCTGCTGCGCATATAAAACATTACTTCCTTTGCAGATGGCACCCGCAGAAAGTCTGCAAATAAAAGTTTAATTACACTATGTAAATGGCTTATATTTTGTGCTAATTTACGATTATAGCCGGTTTTTGTACGATTGCTCATAAAAAAAGTTGTGCAGGTTTACATTATTTAAAAAATGTTAAGTGGTTTTTTTATTCAAGTTACTGTACTGCAAAAACCACTGCATATATAAAGTTTGACTATAATGATAATAAAACGTCAGTAATACGTGTAATAATGTTGTGCAAAAATTTGGTTTGAGTTGGTAAGTCAATTTAAAAGATATTAATTGTTTATTAAAAATACATTTTTTGTCTTAACTTCGGATCCAATTAACCAATTTTTGTTCGAATCATTTAAATAGTTTCTTATTACTGTTAGTGACATATAATGTATGTTTTAAATTTATAGAACCCTAAAATAATAAAATGCAAGATGTTTTTAATATTTACTTTGTATTACTAAGTCACACATAAAATGGCTGCCGTAATATAATTTGCTTCACTATAGAAACGTATAAACATAGGGAGTCAGGTATCCAGTTATATATATATATATAGCTATCTTACTCGCCTCCGTACACACATAAGGCGACCTAGCCTCCACCCTAAATCTAATAGTTTTAACTGTGTATTTTTTTGCATTTAGTTATTTAAAATATTCTTTATTAGGACGCACAAAGAGGGGTAAAAAAATATTACTTTAATTATATACAAAAAAATTGGTATATTAATAATAGCAATAGAACTCCAAATGCCAAAGCATCGTTTTAGGCTCCAGTTGTATAAAATATATATGTGAAAATGTCGAATACGCCTCTGCCAATGTTGCCACTATCAATATATCGTATTTTGTAAATTTCTATTATTAGTAGGCATTTATTTGGTTTATTCAAGAGGTGGTTTAGTTTAGTTTTTTGTGTGTATAAGATTATAAAAATATTGAAACCGTAACACAGTCTACAATAAATAGTTATTTTTAAAAATTATCGAATGTAGGTACAAACAGTTATTTGAAGTTGTTTTGATTTTAATTTTTTATGTGGTGTACATTACAACAACTATAGTATGCTACCGGTGATTAATTGTTACTACATTATAGCGTTTTTTAAGCGGTGACTTACTGCTGTGGTATTTTAACTCTCATTATTAAAAAATATGTTGCAAAACAATTAACCACTAATAATGAATACTACACTGTATTGTTTGTTACCGGTTCATGAATGGATTTCCTGCCTCAGGTAAACTGATATTTATTTTATTTTAATCTATTTAATTTATTTTGTTATTATTTATTAATTAATATACTTTTAAACGTAAAAACTCTTCAGAAACCAAACCATGGAATGTTAAACAACGGCTATTAATAGATTATTACAAACATGTAATAAACTCAAAAACAAGAGTACACCACCAAAAGAACTACTTAATTACATAAAACCTCCACCGATATACATCCCAGCAGTAGCAAACATTAAATAATTTACTGATATGCTAAACAACAATCAGGATAATAAACAAAAATTTAATCTTAAAATAAATAATAACCAAATTGTCGACAACAGATGTGCTAAAATATCAAGCTGCTGTTCAAGAACCAAAAAATCGTGATGTGCAATACTACACTTTTTATTTAAACCAAAATCGCAGTTTTTATGTAATGTTAAATAACGTTCTTTCTATCATTCAAACCACAAAGTAACAACAAGTTAATCATCTATGAATTGGAATACCATTAACACTACAAATACACATTAAAATCAGTTAACAAAACAAAAGTCATGCCTTAATGTGCTAACTGCCTTCAACTGGGACGTACTAAAAATTACTGCATTCATGATCTGAGTCTACAAGAAAGTGCAGCAAACATAATTTCCAGCGCTGAGACCTAGAACTTGGCCAGCCCAAAGCAACTACACACTGGCCATGTGACATAAAAAACAAATGTCTTCAATTTTTTGTATACAAAAGTTATCCCTTAAATTATCTGCAAGTAAAAAAAAATTTAATATCTTTTCAGACTATTTCCCTGTCCTAATCTACTTAAGCTCACACATACACCATAAACAAAAACCAGATTTTTTAACCAATAAAATAACTGAAACCAGTTTTAAAACATATTAGAAAAAGAAATACACCCAAATGTCTTGCTTAAATCAACATTTAAGCATTAAGCAGTTTTGGAACCCACAAACACTACAAACAAGCTACAAAATGATTTAAAAGTAACTAAAAAAGCACTACTAATAAATAGAAGAATATGGAAGTCTACTAGAAATCCACAAACAAAACTAAATACGACAACCCGTTTATTAACGCCATCATACCATGTGAGTCAAACACGGGATTAAAACATGGCTATGATCTCCATATTTCTATGAAAAAAATTACAGCAATTAGAATTAGTTTCCAAAATGTGCAAAAAGCACTCACATATATTTTCAATGCTATACTACTTAGATCTGAACATTTTCAATCTCAATGAAACATGACACAAATCATTCTGATAAACCTGTGACAGAAACATTTTTCTGTTTTCTTAATAAGTTTATTTAAAATGTATCTTTGAAAATATGTTTCAGAAAAGACTGAAATTAAAAGCATTTCATCTAATTCTAAAACACCAATTTAGTTTTTTAAACTAACACACAACTACAGAGCAGGTTTACAGAGTAATAAAGCAAATTAACAACACTTAAAAAAAAAAAAAATATTGTTTCGCTGTTTTTCTGGACAACACCCAAGCCTTTGATAAAAATCTGACACCGGAGATTTTTAAGCAAATTGAAAACGCAATTGCCCATTAAACATTTCATGTATTATAATCATACCTAACCAAAACATTTTTATGGTTAAACATCAAGTAAAGTAATTAACTTACACCTCATCAAAACAGCGGTACCACAGGAAGGTATTCTAGGACCGGTGCTATATCTACTTTTTACAGAAAACCTTAAAGAGTTACGTTTGTCATTCTAACAGTAAAATTCCAAGTTTTGTCTCTGAGAAACTTCAGATTTTTTTTTTAAACATCCTAAAATAGCTTAAAACCTTGTAAATTATAGCCAATCAAAGTAAATTTTAGCATGTTACCGTCACTCTCCGTCAAACAATTATTACAATCTACCAATGCAAAGTAAATTGAAATAAATTTTAAAACCTGTATGGGCCAACTGTTCTTAACTATGGGACAGTAAGTTTCTAACATTCTGAAGCTGAAGATATATCAATTACAAACAGTTCAATATTTATCACTAATAAGTCTCTATACAAAAATCTGAACATCTCTAATGTTCTACAAGACTCCAAGAATGCTAGTAGCAAATACTTATCTTGGTTTGAACATCATACCAACACGAACGCTGTCAACCTTCTTTAACATGTCACTACTAGCAATTAATGAGTTACCTAATTAAATTAGTTACAACCTTAATGTAGATCTTCAACCGCACGCTATTAGGTTTATATTAAAAAAAACTTTACAGCCTTTTGTAAAAAAAAAATTACTGCGTTTTTTGTGTTCAAGTGTTAATCAGTTGAAACTAAACTTAAAGATGACACTATAAATTTTATTTTGCAATAGTATATTATTGTTATAGCTAGTTTGATAAAATAAAAAACCTCTTTTGTATCATAATTTTAAATATGTAAATATGGGATAGTTATATTTATCTCCGTAATTAATGATCTAACAATTTATTCAAAATGATAAAAAAATAATGATAACTTTAATTAAGGGGGGAGAATAGTTGTGCTATTATAAGGTTTCACAGAATCAAACTCAGCAAGAAAACGCATAAATATAATTGAATAAAATTTTCACACATTGTAGAAGAAAGTCCACTCTGTGTCATTAAATTTGTAAAAATTTGATGCAATAAGTCGTTTCTTTGCAATTAATTTTTTAAAAGTGGCAATTTTAATTAGTTCTTTATTAATTTTTTACTCGTTAATTATAACTTCAAATCTTTAAACAAAAACATAGAATATTGTATGTAGTTCAACATATAAAAGAGTGATGATTAAAATCTTATCGTTTGGATATTGAGTTGGTTGTCGTTTTGTCCCATAAGAACCAATTTTAATTTAAAAACGGCGCTGTACATGTCAATATTTTTCTAGAGAAAAAGGTTTGCCGATATTTTTGTAGATGTGGTAGTATTTAATATTTTTCTATAACAATACTACTAGTAGCACCCCCACAGGACAGTGCGACTAAACCTGGCAATTCTCTAGCGTTAAACTGAAAAAAATATTTTAATTTTACATGCAAATGATGTCAAGTTTACTAAACAAGACTAAAATTAGAATTTTTTATGAATTTCAAAACTAATATAAACAACATTATTGTTATTTAATTTATTTAAAAATAATTTTTTTTTTGATTGCACATTTTAAAAATTTATTATTAAAGAAATATTAAATAGTATTATATCTGCGATTTTTTAATATTTTTAAAATCCATTCTACATACCACAATACCTCGATAGAATAATTTAAAAAATATTTATAATATATTATAAAAAATGTTATTTATTTGTTTCATTGGACGTAAAGTTGAATAATATTTTCTGTTTTATTTTTGCATGTTTTCTATACAAAACTAATAAACAACGTGAACCGTTTAGATATATTAAAAATATATAATTATTTTTATAAAATATATTTGCTATGTTGCCAATTGTAAGAGGCGTATTAGAACGTTAACTTATGAGGAGGCCTATTCTACTGGCCCGCAACAATATATGTATATCAGTATAAAAGCATAGCGCCACGTAGTGTTGACTTTAATGTACTACAATGTATAAGTGTATATGTGTATGAGTCGAAATGGTCACCGAACAAAATTTTGTAGAATGACTCCTAGTAAAGTATTATCTTGAAATAAATTGATATACACACCAAAACGTATTTGCCTCCAGTTTTTCGTACCTGCCTCCGTTCTGGAGGCCAGTACTATCTGCGTGTATATATTTTGGAGGAGTATTAGTTGTTTTACATCTATATATATATAGCTCTTAACACACATCCAGAATAAAATCCCTATCACACAATTTGGTTTTATTAAAAGTAGATCTACTAGCCATCCTTTAACTATCTTTACCTAACATTCATACATCCCACCTTGAAGGCAAGCACTCGGGCGTCTTGTTTATTAGACATGAACAAGGCGTTCGACTCAGTTTGGCATAGAGGACTTCTTTTTAAGTTATCCGTTTTGAAAGTCCCATATCATCTTATTAAAATTCTCCTCTATTGTATAATATTTTTTGTTAGCGACTCCGACTCGGACTCCTTAATTTTTTTGATTAGACTCCGACACCGACTCCGACTCACAGAAGTTTAATAATAACATTAATTAGACATGATTACGGGACGGAATTATTGCATAAATGTGCAAGCAAATAAGAATTTTTTAATTATATCCAGTTAGAAATTTTACCATTTTTTTCACAATTGTATTAGTGTTTACTTGAAATTTAGGTTTTCAGTCAATTATAAATAATATTTGTACACACTGAAGAAAAGTATTTAAAATAAAGAAATTTTAATTAATTTTTGCAACAGTAATTATTGAAAAAAAATAATTTATAACAAGCCAAATTCTATTTATAAAATAGAGAATAGTTTGTATACTATTTCTTAATTTTTGTATTACTAAGGAGTCGGAGTCGGGTTAGTTACAGTCGACTCCGACTCCTCAAATATTAGCAGACTCCACGACTCCAGGCTCCAACTCCGACTCCACACCACTGTCTAGTATCTCACGCTAAATCGCTAAAGCAGTCTATCCATCAATTGCAATCTCTCCTAGATAAGACACAACTATGGTTCAATAAATAGCGTCTTTTTGCACATCCCTTAAAAAACTATTAATTTCCTATCACAAAATTCACAAAAATTCACCCTTTATCCAAATGAACCAAGAACCCGTAGTCCCTTCCCAATTATATAAATATCTAGGCGTAAGTTTTGATGCCAAGCTGAACTTTAAATACCACACTAGCTCTACTAACTCAAAAATTAAGTCCCGGGCGAAACACTTCTGTTCTCTTACTTATAGATACGATGGAATTAATATCAAATGTGCTTCGCACATATACAAAACTATATGTCGTCCCATCCTCGATTACGTATCTATAATTTTCTTTAAATTCCAACAATCCCACATTTAACAACTTATACTTAGGAGAAAGAGCATCACTCCGGTCTATTACCAAAATCCGACATCCCAACAACCCTTTTCACAATCCTTCAAACGAGCTCTTATAAAGCAAAACAAACCTTTACTTTATTCCGAGAGATCTATTAATTATTTCTAAATTTAAGAAACCTGCGATGACATTATTCCAACAAATTCAGACACTCATTAATGATAACGACTGACAACTGACAATATCATACATTTTTCTACATTATATTTATTAATCGTTCTTTATTTCTCTGGCTGAAAGACCATGGTCGATAACCAGTTTAACAAGAGTGCTATTGTATTACCTATCTTTTTGTAATTACCTGTTTGATATATTTTTCTTGTATGTATGTAATTCTTTGTTAAATAAATATGATTAATAATTTAAAGTACTGGAATATGTGTCTAATGTTATTGTAGAACCTTTAAAAAATATTATAAATACCTGATTTGAAGATGGAGTTTTTCCATCAGATCTAAAATTCTCAAAAGTTATACCGGCATTTAATAAAGAAAATATAAACAAATGTGACAATTATTGGCCTAGGCCATTTTTTTGAAAAGTTGGAATGAAATGAATTGGAAATGTTAGTACATAGGCGCTTCTTCTCTTTAAAAAATATATATGTCAGACACAGTTTGGATATATTGCTTCTAGATCTACAATAAAAGCTGCAAAACAACTTATTCTTGACATAGAACAGGTTCTTAAATGCAAGAGTGAGATGTTAAAGACGAATGCTCTGACTGAGAAGAAAGAAGTTGTTGTACAAACTTCAATGCTATATATAGCATAAGATGTTCAACGTTAAAAATATAACATTTCATTTTATTTATGCTACAATACTTAAAATCAAATAATTATATGTGTTTTTACACAATGAAAAAAATTAATAATTACTGAAAACATATTGATCGACCATTAATAGATTGTTATTATGAATTTAATTATTAACAATAAATTAATTATTATTTAAATGGCATTACTTAAATTATAACTTGAAGTAGTAATTACTAATTATGTATAAATCAAATTAAAAAAAGAAACAAATCATAAACTGTTATATCAAAAACTTTAATAAATTAAAATAAAATAATAATTCAACAAATTATATTTTGTTGAGAAAACAAAAACATATTATATAACAGAAAAAATAAATAAATGTTAGTTTTAGCATTTTTTACTAGTATTGATTTTCTTTATTATAATAACATAAAAGATTATTCTGTCCATTTTTTTTGGTAACAAACGATGTTGTCGTAAGTTGGTTAATTGTCCAGCAAGTATGCAAAGGTATTTTTGGGCCATTTTAAACAAATCTGGCATTAAATATTTGTGTTGCTTCCAGAAATTCAACGGATTTTGTGATCTGTTCAAATGAGACATTTCTATGTATAGCCTTAAAAGCATAGTTGCCATAGTTCGATTAGCAACGGTAGTATTTATATTAGATAGCTTATGATCTAAGAAACACCATAACGAGTTCTTGTTTTTAGTTGTTTTTACAACAGGTATGGCAACAATTTCTGGAGTAGTAGAATTTATGTTAATATTTTCTTTTAGTTCATCTTTTACCCAACTTTCTGCATTTCTTAAGCCTGTCAACTGTATCTAAAAAATTAATTTTAAAGTTTTCTCCAGTCTCTGTTTGCCAATGCACATTTGTTACGTTTAATAAAAGTCCTTGTATCAAAGGTATTATCAATGAGAATGTTGGATATCTTTCTTCAGAAAGTTTTTTTGTTATACATTCTACTGGTCGCAAAATCTGAACACAATCTGATATTATACACCAGTCTGTAGCATCTAAAAATTTTGGTGCATTTGGCAAACTAGTCACTGCAACTGATAACTGTAAGCTAGAACACTGTGCTTAAAATGACCTACCAATAATCTGCATTTTTTTAGTAAATTAAAAAATGTGGATCGACTTGAACTGCATCGCGAACGCACAAATTCAGAGTGTGTGAATTCTGGCTATGTTGGCTCCTGTGTGTGCATTTGTCACTTTTCTGGTAGAAATAACGGGAGCGTATATATTGACAATATAAATAAAATGACAAGTTACCGTTATGTAAGCTTTATTACTGCCAGATGTCCACATGTCTGTTGTGATAGCAACAAATTCAACCAAATTTAGCAATTGTTTAATCTTTGGTACAACTTTCATGTACATCTGAGGTAATAAAGACTTTGGTATTTTTTTCTTACTGGGAGGTTTGTACAAAGGTTGCAATTTACGAGAATATTCTAAAAACCCCGATTTGCAACTATTGATAACGGTTGGTAGTCAAGTGTGATCATCTTTAATAAACATTTATCAATGCATTCAGTGTCAATTTTTGATAACTGTGATAAACTTTTTTGTCCAAACAAACGCAACTGTTTGGTGTGCTTTGTAATTTCTGTATTTGCAGTTTTTTAGATGTAGTTGTGTTTTTAGATGCGATTATCATAGAAGATGTAGATGGAGTACTTACTTCAGGTACAGCAACAGAATGTCTCTTCTGGCTCGTCTACTAAACTATCAATTTCAATTGAGCGACTTGTCGGTAATGCTGCAAATTCAGCTTCCGCTTCCGTGAACTGCAAGGGATGTTTAGTCGTTTGAGATGATGTTAACTTAGTGATGTTACGAAAAAAATATTTTTTTTATTGCATAAATGGCAATATCATTTTTTTGTTTAAAGAAATTCCATACGATATTTTTTTTAAAGGCATTTAATTTAAAGGAATATGTGAAGTTGGCGAGAAAGTTGGTGGATATTTTGTTGTTTTCTTTTTAATAAAATAGTTAGATAAGATTACCGATTATTCATTAATAATAGTCTGTAAACTTGCAAGTAGTATTTTTTTGTTTGTTGTATAATTTTACATTTATTTATATTGTATATTAATTGAATTATTATTATTTCTTATTACATATAAAAAACAAAATATGTATTTAATATTTATAATATATAATCATGAATACACCTTATTAATAAATTCAACTACTAATACTACTATGTTTTTAAATAACTTAATAACAATAATAACGCTTTAATTCTCAACAATTTATAATGTAAATATGTTTTTATCGTATAAATACAAATAGATTACAAAACCTCTAGATTCTCGGTCTCGAATCTTGATGATGCAACGCATACATTTTTAATTTTTTTTGAATTCTTTATTTATTTTATTTGTAAATAGCTCGACTTGGCAATGACTCGATTCCATAATAACTCTAGTCGTCAACGAGTCGAGTTGCTTATTACTTAAGTCGTCAATGACTCGAGTCCTCAAAAATTACTCGAGTTGTCAATGACTAGAGTTCTTAATGACTTGAGTCTTCAATGACTCAAGATGTATAATTTAATGACTCGAGAATCTCGTAATTTTTTATTAATGACTCGAATTTGCCCATCACTAACTTTTACCTTGCTCTTTCTTACGTTTTTAGAGCCCTCATTCTTTCTATCAAGATCAATACGAATCAAAAGTGAAACCACCCATAAGCACACAGGAAAATCTCAAACGGAAAGTAGTCAACGTAGGATCAGAGGACATAGAAGAAATTGACGAACATCAAATAGCCCAAGCTCTGAAAGAAGCCAAAAATAATAAAGCACCTGGCAGTGATGGCATTATGATCCAAATGCTGAGAGTAGGAGAGGAAGCGGTAGTAGACGCACTAAAAATCATATATAATAAATGCCTGCAAGAAGGAAATATACCCAACGAATGGAAACAAGCTACAACCATACTACTACACAAGAAAGGAGATAGACGAAACATAGCCAACTATCGGCCAATAACACTTCTTTCGCAAATGTACAATATATTCGCTAAAATAATTAATAAAAGACTAACCAATAAACTCGAAGCTTATCAAACCAAAGAACAGGCAGGCTTCAGAAAGGGTTACAGCACATCCGACCACCTGCTGACAATAATAACCGTCTTAGAAAAGGCCACTGAATACCAACTACCAGTGTACATAGCGTTCGTAGACTACGAAAAGGCGTTCGACTCCATTGAATGGTGGGCAGTCGAAGAGGCACTCCATAACAGGATTTTTTTTTTAAATTTTTTTTTTTAGGACGTAATGAGTTGTTTGGCTTTCAACAAGTGGCCCTTAAGAATAACTTACGCATGGTAATACCTTCCGGTTTTCTTCTCTGCACAAATCCTGTTGTTTTAATGTCCCTGTCTAAACTAACCTACATTTGGTGCTAGTTTGAGGCGGGCTGGTTTTTGCTTTGCGGATTTTCACGCATCATCTGCGGCACGCATGCTGTCCCCGGCCCCTCTCTCCCTATAGCCCCTACCTTTGTCTGTCTCTTTTGTCATTTTGCCTTTTCTTATCTGCACTGGCATCTACCTCTGCATTCTCTTCTTTCTCCCATCTTTGTGTTATTTACTCTAATTATATAATTTGTTCTCAGATGTGCTCTTAGCTTACTAATGTCTTCGTTCACTTCTTCTTTATCATATCCTCTCTCCTTCATGAATAATTTATGCAGTTCCATCAGTTGTATTCCTTTTGGCAGTCCTAGATTTGTAAGTTTTACCTCCAGTGATATCCTTGTATCTCCATCAGGAATTACTTCTTCATGTCCTCTCGTTGCCAGGTATATTCTGACTATCTGAAAGGTTGCGTTCTCAGTCATCCTCGAGATAGCATATCTATCATTTGGTATTTGCCTTGTTATTTCTGTTATTCTGCTTTCCTTCAATATTTCTTTTCTCCTTCTCCTTATCTCTGCAATTTCGTTTGGTATCGTAGTCTCTGTAAATGTTCTTCTTTTTTCTTCTGTTTCTTGGTATGCACAATTGTCATATCCTTTCTTATTTTTTTCTTTTTGATCTTTTTCTCTGTTTTCTTGTTTCCATTTAGCTTTTCTCATCTCTTTCCTTTCTCTTCTATGGCTTTTAGTTTGTGTGTTTGTTTCCATTGTTTGTTTTTCTATATTCTTCTATTGTCAAACTCTTCAATTTTTTTTTTTAGTACACTTGTTGCAAAGTTTTTTAACGCCCTCCATTTATTTTCATCTTTTAAGCATTTGTTAATGATTGTTCTTTTATCCACTTTGCTTTTTAGTATACATTCTAGTTTTTTTCTATCTTCCTCCCACGCCTCGCATTCTACTAGAGTGTGTTCTGCGTTATCGTGTGTTTCTTCCTGACAAAATGTACACCTTTCTTCTTCATTTATTTTTTTAATTTTTTGCAAGAATTTTCCAAATGCTCCGTGCCCGGTCAGTATTTGTGTTGTATAATAGCACGTCTCGGGTTTCTTCTCTACCCATTCTTTTATGCCTGGGATTAATTCTCTCGTCCATTTCCCCTTTTCTCCTGTATCCCATTTTCTCTGCCATCTTTCCATAGTCTTCTCTCTTGCTCTTATCTTTGCTTCTTTTTTACTCGTTCCTTCTTTTACAAGTTTTTTTTATTTCTATTCTTTCCTCCACCATCAGGTGGTGTTGCCGCAATTACCTCTACTGCCTCTTGTGACACTGTTCTGTAAGCTCTACAAATCCTTAGCGAGCTTGCTCTTGTGGCTCCTCTTACTTCCTTTCTGTTTTTCTTTGTTTTCATGGCTTCTCCCCATGTTTCTGCGGCGTACAGCAATTTGCTTCTTGCTGCCGTTGCTATTAGCCTTCTGCTTTCTTCTCCTGGACCTCCGTTGTTTGGCATAAGTCTACCAAGCTTTCTCTCAATTTCCTTTGTTCCAATGACCGCTTCCTTAACCTGTTCATTCCATCCCTTTGCTTCGAGTGTCACTCCAAGGTATTTGATTTTTTTTCCTATGGTTATCTCTTGATCTCCCACCTGTATCTTACCTGTTCCTCTATTATTCCTCTTAGTCGATAGCCATGCCGCCTCAGTTTTTTGTGTTGCTAGTTTTAAGCCCTTACTTCTCATCCATATTTGTATCATATTAATTGCCAGCTCTAATCTTCCTTTTAGTACTTCTATTTCTACGTCTCTACCTACTACTGCTATGTCGTCCGCAAATGCTGATATTGACACGCCTTCCGGCATCTTCATTCGAAGTAACTCGTTATAGACAAGGTTCCACAGTTTTGGTCCCAGAGCTGAGCCCTGCGGTACCCCTCTAGTAAGTTTGAATCTTCCATTTTTGGTCACTAGATTTCTGTCCTGTAAGTAGCTCCATATAATCTTGATTGTTTTTCGGTTCAGTTCTTTCTTCTTTGCCGCCTCTATGATTGCTGCCCACGATACGCTATTAAACGCGTTCTGTATGTCCAACGCTATCATTGCACAGTGTTGCCTTTTCCTCTGCGTTCCGCTGTTTGCTTCTTTTGCTATTGCTTTCACTTTTTCAATAGCTCCTAAGGTTGTTTTTCCTTTGGTAAATCCGTATTGTTCTTTTTCCCATCCTCCTTTTTCTTCTATTTCTTGTTCTATTCTCCGTACAATAACTTTCTCCATTATTTTAGCCAGTGTGTTGATTAAGCATATTGGTCTGTATGATGTTGCTTTTCCTGCTTCTTTTTTTTTCTCAATCAGTACCAGAGTGGCTTCTTTCCAACATCCTGGGAAAGTTCCTTCTTTTAGGCACCTGTTGATTATTTGAGTTATTTCTATCTCGTTTCCGTCTAAAGCTGCTTTAACAATCTCTGTTGTTATTTCGTCCGGACCTGGTGCTTTGTTGTTAGGCAATTCTTTTATGATCTCTTTGATCTCTTCCACTGTTGCCATAACTGTTGCTTCTTCTTCTTTTGTTTCTGGTTCTACTACTGGTTCTCCCTTGGGAAATAGTTTTTTAATTATGACTTCTTCTTTTAAGCAGATTCCTTTTGTTCTTCCACCCAATTTGTCCATCACTATTTTGTACGGTTTTCCCCAAGGATCCCCATCTATAGATTCTATCATTTCTTTCCAGCATCTTTTTCTGCTATCCCTAATTGCCTTTTTTAAAAAATTTCTGTCGTTTTTTAGTTTCTCTTCTATATCCTCTGTGTTCTCTCCTCTTCTTCTCAGCCTTTTGATTTTCCTCGCTGTTTGTATTGTGTTTTTCCTGCATTCTTTTATTTCCTCACACCACCAGTATGGTCCTTTTCGTCCGCCTTCCCTGTACCTAGGAATTGCTTCCTCCGCCGCTTTTCTCAGTTTTTCTGAGTACCTCTCGCATCTTTTCTCAATATTTTCGTTTTCTGTCACTTCTTCTGTTTCCATGCCTCTCTTTATCTTTTCTTTGTCCATTCTTCTTACGTTCCATTTACCTTCTCTCGTGTGCTCCTGTTTTCCTTTCTCCTTTGTATTGTATTGTATATGTTTGTGTAGACTCAGTAATTCTTCTTCAGTCACGGTCCATTTATTTATTATTTTTGCCATTTCCCACGTTGCTACGGTGATGTCAATATGTGATTTTGAGCTTCCTCTTACAAACGTCGGTTTGTCTTCTTTGTTGCAGATTGTAAGATTTAACCCTGCTATCATCTCCTCTAAGATTTTTCCTCTTAAATCGTTCTTGTAGCTTCCCCATCTCGGTGATTTTGCGTTGAAATCTTCTCCTACAATAATTTTTTTGTTTTTCTGTTTTCTTAAACTTCATTCTAATTCTTCTATCCACTCTTGATAGTATTCCAGACCGCAGTTTGGGCTGATATAACAGCTGTATACTATCATGTTTTGTACTTCTGCCCACACTATTCCTTCTTTTGGTGTTCCCCATCTTTCCACCTTGTCCCTACACTTCCCCCTAGCTAAAATTGCTGCATCTGTTCCTTTGTCTCTTATCCACTTACCATTTAGTTTGTTTTTATTAGGTTCACTCACTAGCACTAGGTCTATTTCCTCTCTCTCCGCTGTTGCTATTAGTAAATCGTGAGCCTCTCTTCCCCTCCCTATGTTTATTTGTATAAACTTATACATTATGTGATACTATTTTTTCCTCCTGTTCTCTCCAGTTATCTGGGTTGTTGTCCTCCATATTCTTCTTTGTTTTCCTCATTTCTTTTTTCTTTGTAGCTGGACATCTTTTCTCACCCGTTCTGTGTCCTAATACTTTGCATTCAATGCAGTATTCTTTGTTTCTGCATTCGGCAACCTGATGTCCCTCCTTTCCGCATTTTATACATAGCGAAGACCTGTCTTCCCCATTGCATTCTGCCGCTACATGTCCTTTCCTCCAGCATTTATAACATTTTCTTTCATTTGCTTTAACTTTCTCTACTCTGCATCTTATGAGTCCTATGTTTATTCTTCCTTCTCCTATTATCTGTTCTGCTATTTTTTTGTCCATTTTGACTATAGCGGTTTGTTTTTCTCTATAACCTTTCTTTATGGAAATTATTGTACTTCCTTCTGTGTTCACTTCATAATTTCTTCCAGTATTTCTTCTCTCTTAATTTCCGGGCTAATATCTTTGATTATCACCAGTTCTGTAGTTTTGTTGCTGGCTTTTCGTACATTGCAGCCTTCCATTCCATTTTTAATTTTTTCTATCTCTTTCTCCGTCTCATTACCCTTTGTAATTAGTAACAACTCCCCTTTTTTTGTTTCTCTTACCTCCTTGAACGTAGATCTTTTTATCTGGGTTTTTGCCTGTCTCAGCAAATCTGCATATGTGACACCTTGTTTGCTCACTACTATAGCACCTGTTTCCGTACCTGTTTTTTTTCTCTATTTGTCTCCGCTACCTGTCCCTGTGTTGGCACGCACAGTCTTATTTTTGTGTTAGTTCTTCTTCCTGCTATTTCCATAATTTTTTTGCATCTCTTGCCGTAATTCCCGTTGGTATTGGTATATTTATTTCTTCAATACTTAATGTTTTTGTTTTGATAAGCATTTTTTCGATAGCTATTAGTATCTCCTTATTCCCTGCCGTTTCGATTTTCTGCTTAATTATGTGTACTTTTCCCACATTTTTTCCGCTTAGATTTTTAACTATTTCTATATATGGCGTTTCATCTTCTCCTTCTTCCTCCATTAGTTCAGGGTATTTTATTTTTGCTTGTTGTAAGATACCACGTTCTTTGCCTATTTCATCTTTATTTATTAAAAGTCCTGTATCCATTTCCTTTCCCACTATTCGTTTTTTTTTTCCACGTTTACATATTTATAGTCTGTATCTCTCCATTCTTTATTTATAATATTTTATATATCCTCTTCATTAGCCACTTTTAATATCTCCTCGTCCGAGATGAAATGGTTTTTACGGTTTTCTTCCCTATTATCTCCAGTTTCCATTGTCTGTGTCGACATTTCTATACCTATTTTTGTTTTATTTTCATTCTCCTGTTCTTTTTTTTGGATTTCTTCAAATTCCATTCTCTCCATATTTGTTTCTAGTTGATTCGCCACCTTTTTAATTTCCAGTTTAGTGGTTGTACACTCACTGGTTAAGTTTTTTAACTCTCTAATTAATTTCCCCATTATTTGGATTGTTGTGGGGTTATTTGCTCTCTTCGCCTCGTTGTTACCTCCTGGCGAATCTATTTCTCTCTCTCTTTTTTGATTCGTTTGACCTAATCTTTTTTTTATCCGACGGTGTTCTTTGCAACATCCCGCTTTAAAAAATGCATCCATCTTATTACGTTTTTTGACCCTTGGCCTAGTTTCACTTTTAATTAATATCAAATTGCTGTTTCCGCGTTTATGTTTTATTATGTAACACTAGACGTGTCGCGCGTCACGACACGAATGTGTTTTAAAACACGACCGCACCTTTATTTTTTTTGTGTGTCCAGTTTTACACATTTTTGAACTTTCACAATAAACTTTTCACCTTTCCACTGTTTGTTCTAATACACAGAATTTTTAGTTTTTTAAATAACGTAGATTATTCACCATTATTTAAATCCCCTTTATGCACATTCGCGAGCGCGTCCGTTCTCCGTCGGACATTTACCGCGACTATAACAGCAGGATAGACCATAGATATATAACACTACTGCATAATATATACAAAGACGCAACTATGAAAATCAAACTAGAGGAGGAAACAGAACCAATACCAATTAACAGAGGGGTGAGACAGGGAGACACTATCTCGCCGAAATTATTTATATCAGCTATAGAAGACATATTTAAAAAATTGGACTGGGACAACAGAGGTATTAACATAAATGGACAAAGATTAAGTCACCTCAGATTCGCAGACGATATTGCAATATTTGCTGAAACAAGAGAAGACCTGAAATTAAAGATTGAAGAACTAGAAACAAGATCGGCTAAAGTAGGACTGAAAATGAACACAGGAAAGACCAAAGTGATGACAAACCAAACAGAAGAACTGCAAATTGAGGTAGCAAATTCGGTCTTGGAACAGGTGGAGGAATATATATACTTAGGTCAAAACCTCACACCAAATAAGGACCAGCAGGAGATCGAAATTCAGAGAAGAATAAAACAAGGATGGAAAGCGTTCGGGCGCCTAAGCTTCGTACTGAGGAGTAAAAACATACCGCAACACTTAAAAACCAAAGTGTTTAATGAATGCGTATTACCAGTAATTACTTACGTGGCCCAAACCTGGTCCTTTACTAAAGGCTTACGGCTTACGTAAATTATCAGTAGCACAGAGAGCAATGGAACGAAGAATGCTACACATTACCTTGCGAGACCACAAAAGAAATACGTGGATAAGACAGAGAACAAAGGTGGCTGATCTAGCCGAAACAGTCTTTGGACTGAAGTGGAATTTTGCGGGGCATAATGCACGATACAAAGACCGTCGATGGAATAACATCATCCAGCAATGGAGACCCTGGATTGGCAAAAGACCACGGGGAAGACCGCAAACTAGGTGGGGTGACGATGTGAAAAGTATAGCTGGATTTGCCTGGATAAGAGTAGCACAGGACCGAAAAAGATGGACAGATATGAGGGAGGCCTACATCCGACAATGGATCGAAAAGGGCTAATAGATAGATAGATAGATTCTTTCTATTCTATTCAAAATTTCTTCATCACTGTGGGAATCGAAAATATTCATCTTGACAAAATTGACAGATAAAATGAACTTCTTCTTCTTCTTCTTCTTCTTCTTTACGTGCCTTGTCCTCCACGAACGTTGGCGATCATCAACATTATTTGGGTCTTGTTGACAGCTCTACGAAAAAGAGTTGTAGTGCTGACCCCAAACCACTGTCGTAGGTTTTTCAACCAGGACGTCTTTCTGCGAACTAACTACAACCTAACATTTTACCGAATAGTATTACTAACCTAATATTTTTTTGGTTTTTTCGAACGAGGGTATAAGTCCCCGTATAAACTTATACCTCGGATTGTAATTCTCCGATTTATCAAAAGTTTGTAAAGTTGCCAGCCTCAGACAGACAATAATATTTACTGTTTGTCCTAACCGGAATTTTATTATTAATTGGTGCATCTATTGCACCAGCAACATATACATTATCAGCTATTTCATTCTGTAACACTACGCATTCGTCTACCGTATTAATTAAATAATATCTATAAGTGAGTTGGCTATAATTATAGCATACCAGAGCTGTTGTGGTCTTAGTTTTTATTGCGACATGTTTCGACTATATAAATTGTCATCTTCTGGCTCTGTAACGTTAATATACAGAAAATATAAACATAAGATAAATACAATCGTCAGATGGTACATATTGTAAGTTACAAGTTCAAAAATATAAAATATAAAAATAATGGAAAACAGTATGACTTACATTACTATATTTATTTGTAGACACTTGTGTGTTTGCAACGTAACATATGTGTAGAAGGTTAGGATAGACGGGATGTTATTGTAGTTGGTGCTTAAAAAGATGTTGGTATTTACATGGGATGGCGTTAGTAGTTTAGTTCGGGTGCAGTTTTTAATTTTTATATATGATTAATCAGTTTTTAAGAAAGTGTCATTTAGGCAAATTATATTTGGATTATTTTTTTATTTTGTCTATTTCTAGTGATTCCAGGATGGACATTTTTAGTCCGTTTGGACAGTTATGTAAAAGTTTGAAATTTTGTTTAATGCTGATTTTGTCGTTATTAAAATAGATGTGTTAAGAGAAATTTGAGATTTTATTCTTGTGAAGGTATTTGTTCACTCTATGTTTGAGGGAGTAGATTGCGGTGCAGTCGTTGCAGCTGATTTGGATGGAGTGTTGAATGATGTTAAAGTGGCTTTTTTAAGCTTTTTACTTGTGTGGTTATGGTATGTGAGTTTACAGTGTTGAATGTTGTTATGATCGTTGGCTAAGGTAAGTGATAAATCATTTAGTTGTAATCTATGGGAGTGTTTATGAATGATTTTATTAATAGAAGATATTGGGAATTTATTTATTAGGGCTAATTAATTGTCTAATGATGTTAAATTCATGGTTTCGGATATCGGGAGTAAACGGGATTTTGATGGCTTTATGTATGAGAGAGTGAAAAGAAGAGTACTAATGAGTGTTGCAGTAGTTGGAGTCATAGGGCATTATGATTCCGTGGTTAGTAGGTTTACGATAGATGTTAAATTTAAGATGGTTGTTGATTTTAGTTATGGTAAGATCTATATCGTTTTGAGAACCTTTAAATATGCAAAAAATGTTGTAAAGATTAATTTTAAGTATTTTTTGTATATTTTTTTTAATGCACCATTTTTGACTATAATATAATAATCAATTAATTCAAACTGCTGAACTTCAAATAAAAAACATTTTCTTATAAACATACACATTTATTTAACAAACGGATAAAAATAAAAAAACAAAGCAAAGTTATTAATACGCGCTTTATATAACAAACTTAAGAGAACCATTATGCACAAAAATTCGTTGTATGCGCCGCGCCCTATGGATATGCACAAAGCATTAAATTTTATTACAGATGAAGAAAATATTCATTATTGTCAAAACACAAATAATAAAATAAATAAATAAACTCCCGCTCAATACATTAATCAACAACAAAAAGTAGTATATCTACAATTGAATCAAAGAAATAAAAACAATTTTCCATCGCGGCCAATTCACATTCAACAAAGAGTAAGTAATCAGCAGCAACGACTTTTTAGAAACTTTGAAGTATTTAAACAACCACAACATTAAAATGTTTTTAGACTAAATCGAAACAAAAATTTACCAAACGCAACTCCAATGAGCGCATCAACTAGATAAACTTTTACAAAAACAACGAATTAAATTTTGAAGTACATAAAAATTTTCACTTGGACCCCTAATTAGAATTCATAACATAAAACTCTTCTATAAATAATATCAATACAAGCAAATTGCCTTATATCTTCCAGAACATAACTTAAAAATATTATTTGATTCCGATTCAACGAAATCATTTTGAACAGTCTTTCAAAAATTCGCTTATAAATACAGTGTTTAACTACCAATATCTAAATTGTTTAATAACTTTCAACCAAACAAATTGAAATTTTACAACACTTTTGATGGTCAAATTGGACACGATAATATTAAAAATCTTTAAGCCAGTCTAAACTTTAATAAAGGCCTCTTAATAACTCCATATTCTAAAATAAAATTACTAAATATCACCAGATTAAAAATGACCTTAATTTAATTACAATTAAACCACGCTCAAAACAGGTAATTAAAATTAAAACGTCAATATCAGACGGACAAATAATTATACCTTATCAAAAAATTTATAACTGCAAAATTGCTGAATGCATAAGCATTGCTATGCAAAATGATATTGATACAAATTTATACTCAAGCAAGAAGTAAATACGCAAATTAACAATATACTAAACCAAAACATAATCAGACATAGGCAATTCACCCTGGTCTTCCCCTATTTAGGTAGTCCCCAAAAAGTAGATGCATCCGGAAAACCAAAACGGCGAGTAGTAGTTGACTACAGTAAACTTAACAAAACAACTGTAGACGATCGGTACCCCTTGCCAAACATTACCGATTTACTTGATAAGCAAGCGGGTTGCATCAAATTGAAATAGACGAATCCGATGTTGCAAAAACGGCATTTAATGCCCTTTGGCCTTAAAAATGCTCCTGCTACATTTCAAGAAATAAAAGATAACAATCTTCGCGAAATCCAAAATAAAAAGTGCTGTGTTTATTTGGATGATATCATCATTACAAGAGCACATGGACAGACTAAAAACCGTTTTTTAAAAACTTACTAATAATTGAAATCAGAACGCGCTCAGGGTAGGGTGGTTGCAAATACTTCGGTTTAATTAACGCATTTAGAAAAAATCTATATAATTTGTTTCCAAATCAAATCGCGTGTGACTATTTTATCGGGTTCCAAAATTGATTTAAAAACGCGTTACTAAATTGATCAAAAGTATTAAATTTATTAATAAATAATTTTGACCTAACTAAACATTTAAACATTTTAAACAAAGCGAATGGAATTTTCCATAATAATATTGAACGTATTTTTTCATTGTTGTGAAGAAACAGATACAAACAAATTGGTGATTTTAAATATTAATAAAAATAACAATATTATACAGGAGATACTAGCTGCTGTAGTTCCAGAATAAATGTAAGTGTTGTAACAACTCAATTGTTGTTCATTTAAATTGGCCGCCAAACTTGGTTTGGTAAGAACAATCCCCACCTCAGAGCGGCTTTCCTGCGGGGACGCTTGTAGGAATTGGGTCTGTTAAGCGGGTGACTGAATAGAGAGCGCTTCGGCGGATTTGTACAAAAGTTATAGTAAACCACATGTGTGGGATAGAAAGTGAATAAATTGTAAATGATTTAGAAGGGAGTTTTCTTTATTTGCCCCTATAAAATAAATGAAGTGGCGTCCAAGGAAATAATTCAGATCACATCCCAGACGGGCCATTGAGAACCACCCCCTGAAGAAGCTAGCCGCTGCACGTGGTTTAAGTAATCCCGGCGCGTCGCAGAATTGGCGTACCAACGTGGGCCCGTTTTATTCTGGAAACGGATTACTAACAACTGGGACTGGTAGGAAGATGATGGAAAATTAAATAATTGTCGAAATAAGTGTGGGACACCAGCAGAAACACGTGGAAAATAACTAGCAGAAACACGTGGAAAATAATTCCAGCAACGCAGACGGTAGCAGCAGTAACAGCAGCATACGCAGTAAGCAACAACGCATGCAGCGGAGACAGTAGCAGCCGTAACAGAAGCAGTAAGCAGCAACGCTTGCAGCGCAGATGGTAGCATCCGCAACAGCAGCAAAGCAGTAAGCAGCACGAATGCAGCGCAGAACAAAGCAGCCGCAACAGCAAGCAGCAACTTCAGCAATCTAAACGGTAGCAGTCATAGGAGCAGTACCAGCAGCAGCAGAAGTAGAAACAACGCGGAGTATCACGTGATAAATGGATTACAGGTATCAAACAATTTAAAATATCAAAATCTTCCAAAACGAGATAGGAATATTAAGAACTATTCTTCAGAAATTAATAATTTTTTTTGGTTAATTTTTTTTTAACTTTAAATAATTTTTAGGCAGTTAATAATTAAGTATAAATTAAACTAGAATTATAATGTGCTACAAAGCAGTTGATTTAGTATATAAATGTTAATCACCTATTCTAATTAATTATGTATTATGAATTGGCTTTGCGATTAATTAAGGGTTCTTTCATCATTTAATTACTTTTAATTATAATAAGAATAGCTTAAAATAATAGTAAGTGTAGTAGTATAGTTTAATCAATAACATATATATTTTGTTGGTGGTTAAAGGAATGCGTTTTTTTCCTACATAAAAACAATTTTTTTTGTTTTATCGGCAAATTTATTTATTTGTTTAGCAAAATAGCAATATAATAAATTTAAAATATTTTAGGTATTAATGGTTTTGTATCTAAGTATGGGTTTTTATAATATAGAATTGTAGTGTTATAGGCAATTTTAAATTTGTTAATTGGGATAAAAACCTCGTTTGGTCGGCACATACTATTTAATGCGGGTGTTATCTCCGTTAATTTTATTGAACTTTCATAAATAATTTAGCTTATTTATACGTTGAAAAATGGACGTTAATCGTTTGACAAAAGGCGAACTCTCTTATGAGCTTAAGGTGAGGGGTGAACGTAAATTAGGTTATGTAACATTAAATCAACAGGAATAAACTCGCACCATACCTTAAACAAGAAAATTACCAATCGTATGACGCAATTACGACTGATTATGATTGGAATAAAGAGCTTAGCGTATGTAAACATAAGTTAGATTTATTGGGGGATTTTGTAAATAGTTTTAACGGGGATAGAGACTCTAACACAGCTAAAACTGTGGAAACCAAATTAATTCACCTCACTGGTCGCCTCGCTAGATGTCCAACACCTTTAGAAGGCTGTGAAGAAACGGTAGCAAATTTTCAACGCAGGTTAGTGGAGTTGGAAGAATTAATGGAATTAAAATGCGTGGGTGCAGAGTCTGAACCTCCTACCGCAAATTCGAGCTTAAACGAACCAAACCCAAAACAAATTATATGTCAAACGCGTTTCTTATCCCTTAAGGATTGGCACATAAAATTTTCAGGGCAACCTAATGATAGCCTCAATGCATTCCTGGAAAGCATTGAAGAATTACGCGCGATGTCCCACGTCAACGAGGATGAAATGTTCATCGCCGTTCCGCAGATGTTAACGGGTCGGGCTTTGACTTGGTATCGCGCGTACAAGCACCACTGGTATGATTGGAAGAGTTTTGTAAAAGCCCTCCGGGAAGAGTATCTTTCAGTGGATTTTGAATACAAACTCAAACAGCAAATTAATTCTAGACGTCAATTAGTTAGTGAATCCGTGGGCGAGTACTTTGCATCGATGATGATTTTATACGCACGTCTACTCACTCCTGTCTCAGATGACGAGAAACTTTATGTAATTCGGCGAAATTTGCAACCGTATTTTTTAGACAGAATAAGTTTTGCTGAAATTAATTCTGTTGAACATCTGCGTGAAACATGTAAGAGGATAGAGTATACTAAAACAATCATTGACGAGGTTAACTTATCCAGAAACTCTTCAAGTTCGAATCAACCAACGCCGGCTCGAAATAATTCAAATTTCTCTTTGAAATGTTGGAATTGCAAAGGTGTAGGCCACCGCTTTTCAACATGCTCCAAGACTAAAAATGTGTTCTGCACTGGGTGTGGGACATCGGGTGTCATAAAAAGAGATTGTCAATATTGCAATAAGCGCAAGGGAAACGACTATTCGAGGTCTTGAAGCGCCCTCTAGAACCTCGAGATATAAAACAGGGCGATTTGCCAATACAAATATCTGCGATCTTTGCCAAATTAGCTGGTGATGACCGCCCTTTTGTAAATATTAGTATTTTTAATCAAAGATTTAAAGCCTTGTTAGATAGCGGTTGTTCGCAGAGCTGCGTTAGTAAATTAATATTTAGTCAATTAAATAAATTAGGATTAAAATCTAAATGTTCGTTAGTCCGTAGTGTTAGGATAGCAGACGGTAGTTTGGTGTCAGTAACAGGTACCGTCAGCTTGCCCTTAGTGTGCGAGGATAAATTGTATATAATAAACTGCTTAATTATAGATAAATTAGCTTCGGATATAATTTTAGGGATAGATTTTTGGAAATTAACAGGAATAATACCCGATATTAATAAGAATGTATTCATATTGAATAAAGGGAACATGCAAACATGCTCCATAGAGCAAGCTTCAATACTAACCAGCACAGAAAAGGCTAAGATTGAACGGCTAACGGAATCATATTTTCAAAAGATGGGAGATAGGCTAGGGTGCACTAAGTTGGTAAAGCATCATATTGACGTAGGTGACGCGGTTCCTCTTAAACAACGGTACTACCCGGTGTTGCCTAATATGTTGCGCTTAATAAACTTAGAAGTAGATAAAATGTTAGATGCGGGTGTAATTGAGAATAGCAAGTCGCCTTGGTCGTCGCCAATCGTAATGATCAAGAAAAGATGCGGGGAATATCGATTTTGCATTGACTACCGACGTGTCAATGATGTCACAAAACGCGATGCATACGCGTTACCGCAAGATATCTATCATCTTTGGACATAAAAAGCGCCTACTGGCAAGTTCCCCTGACCGAAGAATCGAAAGAAATCACCGCATTCCCCGTACCCGGCAGAGGGTTATTTCATTTTAAACGCTTACCATTTGGATTGCATAACAGCCCGAGTACCTTCCAACGCCTCATGGATACGGTACTTGGTCCCGAACTTGAACCTTATGTTTCAAGTATCTAGATGACATTGTTATTATATCAGCAGACTTTGAAACCCATTTAAAAGTTTTAGATGAAGTCTTGTCACGACTACTTCGGGCTGGATTAACGTTAAATCGTGAGAAATGTCAGTTTGCAAGGCCAGAATTAAAATATTTGGGTTACGTTATTAACCAAAGTGGACTCCTGGTTGATCCCGAAAAAGTGTCGGCAATACTAAACTTTCCGGTACCCCACTGTCCCCGCGATGTTCGCAGGTTTCTTGGGTTAGCCGGTTGGTACCGTCGATTCATCCCCAATTTTGCAACCAAATCCGCAAACTTGTCGGTCTTAC
This sequence comes from Tachinus rufipes, assembly GCA_963932245.1. Lineage (NCBI taxonomy): Eukaryota > Metazoa > Arthropoda > Insecta > Coleoptera > Staphylinidae > Tachinus > Tachinus rufipes. The sequence goes on along the minus strand of OZ010750.1, from coordinate 38,346,556 downwards.
TGAAAAAGACTGTACGATGGCAATGGAAGGAACCGCAAGTAGAAGCCTTTCGTGACTTGCAGCAATGTTTAGTTGAAGCTCCAGTATTATCGGTCCCCGATTGGGAAAGAACATTCTATCTGAACTGTGATAGTAGCAAGGTCGGCCTTGGCTGCATCCTCACTCAGCGTTACCCCGAAGGTGAAAAGGTAGTCGCTTATGCGAGCCGAGCAACTACGCGGTTTGAGCGAAATTTTGGATCCTCTGAATTAGAATGTCTTGGTGTAATCTTTGGCATTCAAAAATTCAGAGGTTACATAGAAGCTACACATTTTGTGGTAGTGACCGATCACTTTTCATTAAAGTGGCTCTGGGGATTAAAGAATCCTCCAGGACGTCTATGTCGTTGGGCAATAAAACTGCAGCAATACAGTTTTATGGTTGAACATCGGGCTGGGGCAAAACATCAAGCTCCAGATGCACTCTCCCGTGCGTTTAATGACCCAATTAAAGTAGAAACTATAAGTACCACAGCTATTGTTCCATCCGAGTCAGATCGTTGGTTTAAATCTATGTTTGTCCGAATACAGGAAGATCCCAATAAATTTCCTACCTGGCAAATTGATGGTGATCATTTGCGAAAATTTATTAAGACGGGAAATTACCAGGAATCGAATGAACCATGGAAAATCGTAGTTCCACGATCGTGCCGAAAAGCCATACTTTTCGACAATCACAATGTTGAAACTTCCGGACATCTAGGCACTTTTAAGACATATAAACGCATAGCTCAGCAATATTATTGGCCACGAATGCTGGCAGATATAGCAAGATATTGTCGTGGTTGTGAAGTTTGTTCCGCGAATAAAGTAGAACAGTGCAAACCCGGTGGATTGATGGCGTCACATCAACCGCACAGACCTTATCAGACCCTTTCTTTAGATTTAATGGGACCATTTCCCTTATCAATGAAACAAAATCGCTTTATACTAGTGGTGTGCGATTTGTTTACCAAAAATTCATTCTTTTTTCCTCTACGACGCGCTGAAGCTTCACCTATTGCTGACATTGTTTGAAATCAAATATTTTTAAAATACGGAGTCCCAGCTCAGATAATCTCTGATAATGGTCGACAGTTTACAGGTGCCTCCTTCCGAGAACTTTGTGATACGTATAAGGTTCACATTCAGTACACTGCCAACTATCATCCACAGGCAAACCCTACAGAAAGGTACAACCGAGTGCTGAAGACTATGATGGCTTCTTTTATTCAGCAAAATCATCGGTTGTGGGATATTAATTTGCCAAAGTACGAATTTGCGATGAGAACGAGCGTACATGAAGCTACGGGGTTCACCCCGGCATTTTTGACATTTGGACGAGAACTTATGATATCCGGTGACCAATACGTGCCACTTGCAAATCATAAACCCTTTGATCAATATGATCGCAAAGCGTTGGTAGAAAAGTTAGGTGGATTGCCGGTATATTTTGATCACGTGCGCAAAAACTTGAAACGTGCTAGCGAACGAAACGCCAAGTATTATAATTTACGTCGTCGGGTAGTAGAATTTCAATCTGGTAATAAGGTATGGTGTCGAGCACATCCGCAGTCTGATGCAGGAAAATACTTTAGTAGTAATAATAATAATAATAATAATAATTTTTCTTTATTTTCAAAAATGCATTTACAATACATGCATAACGAAAACGGGTCACATATATTTCCACGTTTATAAAAATAATACAATACAATAAAACAATAACATAAAACTTGTACCTATATAATAGATTACAGACATATTAAAATTTATCATAAAATTCAAACAGAGAATATGGTTCTAACTCTATGAGATAGTTTCGCAAGTTGTTTTTAAATTTTTTTATATCACATATTGATTTTATCACAGTTGGAAGATGATTAAAACATTTTATTGCCATGTATTGTGGCGATTTTTCAAATTGAATTAGCCTATGAATTGGATAGTTATAATTATCATGCCTGGTGTTGTATGAATGATTACATACGTAACCTAAAAATTTGTTTTTGTTTTTAAAATTAAACATTAGTAGCTCATACACATAAAGGGCTGTTATTGTTAAAATATTATGTTTGCGAAAACTACCCCTGCATGTTTCATTATATTTTAAATTAAACATGATTCTTATTGCTTTTTTTTGACACACAAATATACGATTTACATAAGAGCTATTTCCATAAATAATAATGCCAAACCTTACCAGTGAATCAAAATTACCAAAATACATCTTTTTCAGTATTTGTGTATTGCCCACTTTTTTTACAGTTCTCAGCATAAAACATACTTTATTTAGTTTTGTGGACAACTCATCTATGTGTTTTAACCATTTCAGTTCATCATCAATATATATGCCTAAAACCTTTGAATGATCAGTAATTGAGATATCTAAGTTATTAAAATTAACATGATCAGGACGATTACCATGACCTGTTTTAAACCATACTGCTTGCGTTTTGTCTAAATTTAAAATTAAGCCATTTTGTTCTAACCAATTTTCAGTACTAGTGTATATAATATTTGCCTTATGGATTAATTCTGTAGTGCTGGTATCTGATATGATAAGATTAGTGTCATCTGCATAATTAGCAATCGTGCCTCCTTCAGTTTGTACGTGGTCCAACAAATCGTTTATATAGATTATAAAGAGCATTGGACCAGCTATACTCCCCTGTGGAACACCTTGACTAATGTTCATTGCTTCTGACAATGATCCGTTAACTTTAACAATTTGTTTCCTATCAGCCAAGTATGACGTAATTAATTTTAATGGCAAACCTCTTATACCATACCTATAAAGCTTTTGAAGTAGACTGCTGTGGTTTATACAGTCAAAAGCCTTTGTGAGATCTATAAATATTGCTAAAGCTTGTTCTTTATTATCAAGAGCATTATTAATATTGTTAACAAGATCAAAAATTGCACTGTTTGTAGATTTTCCCTTCCTAAATCCATGCTGAGAACTGTTAAAAAGATTATTTGCATCAAAGAACTCAGTTATTCTTTGGCATATAATTGTTTCAATGATTTTTGAGAACGAGCTAAGTATGCTGATTGGCCTGTAATTTCCCATTTCGATTTGGTCTCCTTTCTTAAAAACAGGTTTTACAATTGCTAATTTTAAACACTCGGGGAATATGCCCTCACTAAAACTAAGGTTTATTAAGTGAGCAATTGGTTCAACTATTTTTGCTGAAGATTGTTTTAAAATGTTTGAGTTTATTTCATCAAACCCTGCACTAGCACTAGATTTTAGAGAATGGATAACATTAAATACCTCCGTTTCTGAAGTAGGCTTTAGATAAATAGAGTTTTGATTATTTTTTATGTTGTTATGGTTTATGTTTGAAATATTGCCAGGGAGTATATTTCTAATATTGTTTATAAAATATAAATTAAAATCGTTTGCAAGAATTTTAGGGCAGGTTTCAATATTTACCTTTTGATAATTTTTTTTCTTTTTTCCTGTAATGTCTTGAATAATGCTCCAAGAAGTCTTACTAATATTTTGACTTTTATTCAGTTTTTCCATTATATAATTACGATTTGCCTGTTGTAGTAGTTCATTATAAATTATGTTTTGAGAATTATATACCGGTTTAAAGCTTGGCTCACAACAGGATATTACATATAGAGCATCAAGAGCATTTTTGCATTTGAGAATATCATTACTCATATATTTCTTTTTAGGAATTATGTTTTTAGTTTTTGTTAATGGAAATGCCTTATTGAAATGCAATTGAAATGCATTCATAAAACAATTCCAAGCTTCGTTGACATTTACGCTTTGCAATGTGGTTTCCCATTTCTCTTCATTTAGAGAATTAAGAAAATGACTAATATTATTATAATTAAACTTACGTATTAATAAGGGTAACTCTATTATATCATTTTTAATTGCAAACATAATCTTTTGTGCATTGTGATCAGAAACATGGGCTGGAAATACTTCTGTTGTATAGTTCTCTTGCAAGTTAGTTATGATATTATCAATTATCGAACCTCCCCTTTTTGATATTCTTGTAAATTTATTTATTGATAATCCAGCATCAAACGTGTCAAGAATACTCATAAATTCATGTTTGGCATTATTATTCATAGAGACGTCCACATTAAAGTCGCCCGCAATAAAATATGTAGAATTTTCTACAGTAATAACCTGTAATAGTGTGTCTAATCTGTTAAAAAAAACATCTATATCAGATTTAGGCGGCCTATAAAGAGCAACACAAACATATTTCTTATTATTAATTATAAAATCTAATCCTGCACATTCAAATACATTATTTATTGAGAGCATATTAATATCAGTTCTCTCTTTAAATTTAAAATGATTAACAATGCTATTTTTGACATAAAGGGCAACACCCCCATAGCCAGTATCTCTTTTGGTAACATGTTTTGGACGGCAGAAGCTACTAACTAAAGAAAAATTATTTAATTGAAGTACTTTTAAGTGTTCTAATGTCTGCCAGTGTTCAGTAATAGCTATTATACTGCAATCAGAGTGATTTTCTAATATTACCTCAATTTTATATATACAGTTGTTGATAGATCGAACATTGCTGTGGATAATGCTAAAAGGTTCTTTTCCAATTTTATCTTGATTTTGTATGATTTTCTTATTGCGTACAATGTTAGAAATATACGGATCAATTTCAATGTCCAGGTAAGTATTCTGTAATTGCTAGATACCAGAGTAATCAATTTGCTGTTGCTTTAAATATAAGTTCTTCATATAAATGGGACACTTTCGATCCATGGCTGAGTGGTTTATATCTTCATTATTTTTATTGTGTATACAATTAATACATTTTTTAATATCCTTCTGGCAATTAGCTCCAAAATTTACCCAAGGGTTAATAGGAAATAAGGTGGGTTACAATGTATATAAAGTGTTAACTGGTGATGGAAGTAAGGTCTTGGGCGCCTATCATGTTAAGGACCTAAAACCTTATTTTCCTGAGCCCAATATTTAATAGTTTTAGGTTAGGTGAGGTTGATTAGAATAAAGTAGTTTTAGTAAGGTTAGTAAGTTTAATCTAAGTTAGTGTATTGAAAATATATGATAATGTACTAGAATAGTTTTGAATACGGGATGGAATCATTCAATAAATGTTAGATAAGTTTGATTCAGTTAAGCGACAAATATTGTAGTCTAGGGAAGTTAGCGTTTTTAAATTCTATAGATGAATCATTAAGAGTTTTTCTTTTGTTGTAACCAAATTACTCAACATTCTTTTTTTTTTTTTGGTAAGTGGGAGATTTGTAACAACTCAATTGTTGTTAATTTAAATTGGCCGCCAAACTTGGTTTGGTAAGAACAAACCCCACCTCAGAGCGGCTTTCCTGCGGGGACGCTTGTAGGAATTGGGTCTGTTAAGCGGGTGACTGGATAGAGAGCGCTTCGGCGGATTTGTACAAAAGTTATAGTGAACCACATGTGTGGGATAGAAAGTGAATAAATTGTAAATGATTTAGAAGGGAGTTTTCTTTATTTGCCCCTATAAAATAAATGAAGTGGCGTCCAAGGAAATAATTCAGATCCCATCCCAGACGGGCCATTGAGAACCACCCCCTGAAGAAGCTAGCCGCTGCACGTGGCTTAAGTAATCCCGGCGCGTCGCAGTGTGTTTTGATACTTTTAGTTTTTACTTTGAGTTCATTAAACCAGCCATTTTCACGAAACTGCTAGGCGCATTTTAAGTTATTTAATAAAATTAAAAAAAAAAAAAAAATTGCTATACCACTTTATTTTAAAATTAAATAAATTAAAAAAATTTCACAATTATACAATTTTTACTAATACTATAATAAATCTTCAGTTATATTAATAAAACTCATTTAATTAAATTTGATATATTTCTTTTAGTATTTTTTTTATACTGGTGACTTAAACTTTTTCAAAAACTTTAGACACTACTGTTAGTATAAATATTAGTCTATAATTATTCACATCTTCTATGTCACCTTTTTTAAAGAAGTTGTCGGGCTCTTTTAAGAGATTTTGGAAAGACGCCATTCAAAATACTGAGATTAATTAAAATTTGAGTAAATCATATGTTAGGCCAAAGATATCTTTTGATGCAGTCTACAGTTGAACCACATAATATATCTTTAATTTCAATAAAACTATAATCTCTAAACTTAAAATATTGTTGACAATCACTGGTTATATTTATCATAAAACTAACTAGATTATTATTAGCAATTGGAAGAGTTTTTACTGCATTAGAAAAATATAAGTTAAAATGATTAGGATTTATATCACAGATTGGATCACATTGAGTTTTGTTATGACTAGAATTAATGAGCGGCCATAATGCTTTAGGACTATTTTTTTATAAATGATTCATTTGCGGATACTTTTGCTTCTTTAAGAGCAACTTGGTTGTTTTTTTTTGTCTATATACTTTGTAATGACCTTTTAGTTCCGGATGTCTATCGCTTGATAATTTAATTAAAAAACAAGTTTCTCGCATTTCGCGTTTAATGATAAATAACCATTCAAATTTTTTTTTCCCAATTCTGGCTTTAATTATGTCATTGTAGAATTAATTAAAACAATATATGTAGTTAAGGTTTGAATTGTTACTTAAATTGTTTGAATTTGAATTATTAGTATTTAAATTATTATGGGTTTCTAGAATAAGTAAAATATTTTCAGCTGAGTCAGTTAAAGGTGATATATTTAATTGTTCGAATAAATTTTCAAGTGACATTAAAATTATAATTTGCACTGCACTGCATTAATATGATAATTAATTTTTGCATCTGTTTTTTAATAATAATAATTTTTTTTTTTTCGATACTTGGTGGATCGTTAATCCGATAATTAAGTGTTTGATACACAAAACTCTAACTATCCTGCCGACTGCGCAATCGAAACTGTGCTCTGTGGCTCTCGATCTAAGGAAATGCATCCTGGAATGTGGACAGGATATGGAAGGTTATTACAAGGCTTCGGCGGAGGTCAACAAAGAATATATGACCTCAGGCGCATCGCGGCCGATAGTCGAGGTGATGACGCTGCTGCTTTTTGGCGGAGGTTGTTAAGTCATCTTTCAGGTAGTTCTGGTGCGGATAAATGGCTCATCGCGGCTAAATGAGACATCACAGCAGTGTTCCTGGTTGATTTGATGAAAGTAGAGTTTGTTGTTCGTGGCCTTGAAGTTGCGGTAGAACTGGCTGCCAAATTCTTGCGCAGCGGGGTTTTATCAACTATTAGGCCACATCTTTTGCGGTTACGTGGCAGCAACAGCAGTTTGTTGCGCTACCACTTCTTGGAAGATTCGTGTTGGAATTCTCCGCGTCACTTGTAATTGAAAAAGACCATTCGATTCATTGCATCACGTCTCCTCAGGTAACACATGAAATTAAACTATATAGCTTATGGCTTTTATTTACTAAAAATCACCAAAAACACAATTAATTTACCTAATTAAAAATGTTGTTTTACTATAACTAATAATCTACTATACTCAGTAGTGTTTATAGAGAGATGCACACGTATTGACAGATACGCTATAAATAAACTACTTATTTATCCAATAGGGTCTTAGATGTGATGCCCTTGGCTTTTTAAAGACTTTTTTAGTTTTCTTCTCTTAGTCTTTGATTATATGCTTTTAATGAAGTAGAATATATAAGGTTTTCCAATAAGAGGTTTCATTTTGATATAAAAAAAAACGGGTATTTTTAAAGAGAAATCAATAAATGTTTATTTTATTGTAAAGAGGAAGGTATGCCTTTAACATTTAAAAACGATATCAGTCAGTTGGCCGCCACGGTTACGATTGCAGTACCACATTCTTTTCATGAAATTATCTATGACCAATTCGCACATTTGCGGCTGTATATCCTCGATAACTTCACGAATTCCTTCTTTAAGGTCAATTGTGGAGCATTGGCATAGACCTTATCTTTTACGTGGCCCAAAAGAAAAAAGTCTAAAGATGTTAAATCACAAGATCTCAGTGGCCAATTGTGATCACTTCTTCGAGAAATAACACTGTCAGGAAACTTTTCTTGCAAAATTTCGATTGTTTCGTTCCTTGTGTGGCACGTAGCGCCGTCTTGCTGAAAATAAACGTCGTCCACATCAATATCTTTCATTTCCGGCCATAAAAAATTATTAATCATAGCTTGGTAGCGCCATCTATTTATTGTAACAGTTGCACCAGCCTCATTTTCGAAATAGTAGGGTCCAATCACACCGCCAGCCCAAAAATCGCACCAAACAGTGACACGTTGAGGATGCAAAGACAACAAACATTTTTAGATTTTCTGAGCCCCATTTGAAGGACCCATTCAGCGAAGATACGACGTTTATTGTGATCGACCGGCTTGAGTTCTTGTGTTAACTGAACTTTAAAAGCCTTAAGACTTTATGCAAAATACGGTGTAATGTCATTTGTGGAATGTTTAATTCCAAAGATCGACGAGGAATTGACAAACCTGGATTTTCTTCAACACTACGGGCTACATTCTCATGTGTTCTTGAGTGATGCACAGGGTTTCGATTCTTCACATCACAAACTTGCCCTAACTGCTCAAATTTTTCCAACAGGTTTACTATTGCCGGCCGAAAAGGTGCTTTACGACGACGTAAAAGTGCTTTAGTTTTGCAAAGTGTGACTGAAAATTTTTCACCATTTTTGTAGTGAATTTTAAAAACTTCAATGCGTGGTTGAAGCGTGTATCGTTCCATTTTTAATAATGGCATAGTTTTTACTAGTCAAATGTCAAAAGATAATAGCTTCAAAATTGATAGCTGCCCAAATAGCCTGCTATTCAAAATGAAACTTCTTATGGAAAACCCTTAATTATGTCTTTGAGTTATACAAGACTTTTTTCGTTTCGTATTCGCCTTAAAAATATTATCCATAACGCATTGGAATGTGGACGCCTTTTTTAAACCAAACGACATTTTGAACTTAAAATGTCCGTTTTTAGTGTTAAACGCAGTTTTCTGGATATTGCTAGTGATTTTCTCAATCTGATAATACCCGGTCGTTAAGTCTAATATCGTAAAGTACAGGCTTTTGCTTAATTTATTTAGCAATTCTGTAATATTTGGTAATGGGGAGTTGTCATCGATTGATTTTTTGTCTCTATAATCAATAAAAGTTTTTGTTTACTGCTTGTGTCCATTTTTTTGAAAGTATCCATAGTGATGAACTCCACGGAGAAAAACTTCTTGAATTATTTCTTGATCTATTTTTTCTTTAGTTTGGGTTTTATTTTTGTCTATATAACTGTATGACTTGGAAGATTGGTACTATATCGGTTGTTCCAATATAATGTTTGTATTTGGTTAACCTAACCTAAGCTTAAAGAATCTTTTTCATTGACACAAAATTCTTTTTTTGTTTTCTATCAAGGTTATTTATTATATACATTATTTTCATCTATATCAATATTATTTAGTAAAATAACATTAACATTGTTTTCGATACTCTCAATGTTTATTTTGGTCTATTAAACGATATTTTTATTTTCTTGGATTTATTATTGATGTAATTATAAGATTTGTTCTCAGTTTCCTTCTTGTTGATCGTTTACTTGTACTTTAATAATTTGTTCTGTTTTAGGTTCTATAAATATAGTATTTTATTCAAATGCGTTTCAAGTTTGCATTGTTTAATACTTTGAATTATTCTTTTCATTAAATAAACAAACTTATATATTTATTTTAGTTTTTTGTTAAATATATTGAATCGTTGGCTTTACGTCGTGATTTTAATTTAACTTGTCTAATCCACTTATTTTGTATTATATTATTTTGCATTTTTATCAATGCTCTAAACAAATCATATAACAAACGTTTATCATAACATTTTGCTTTAGTAATTAAATTATATAGTTTATCTTTCTTATCATTTATAGGTATTATATTTCTTTTTGAATTAATATCATGCTGGCCACAGTTATTACATCATCAATTATTTGCACGACATTAAATTTTAAATAACATCCCTAAAAAGTTTTGCAAGACACACGACAAATAAATACTACAAACGGAAAAAAGTATATTAAACGACATTAAAATATATTTGACGACGCACAGTGGGGTCCAAATTAAGCTTGTGATTACGAAAAAAATGATTGAAAAATTCTATTAACAAATTGGGTTTGTTTTTAAGGGATGGAAGTAGAAAAGGCTTAATAAAATTCTGAAATTTTGTATTTGTGTAGACTTTGACTTATAATGAAACAAAAACAAAAACTTGATAAAAACCCTACAACATTCCGTTTTTATGAGCTTAGTGCGCTCATTACCTTCTTGATAAGCACCGTTTTTCATGTCCATGTCAAATCCATGTTTTTAGCCAATTAATATATTTCATAACAAATCTAGCTTTTGATCTTCTTACATGCATCCATTCTGACTTGAATTTAGACTTTAAGAGGCATATTTTGGTATTTAGGTCGTTCTTCAGAACACATTGACAATTCTTAAATTTGGTTTGTTTGGAACTACTCAAAAACATTCATAAATTCTTTTTAAGTTATGAACTTATTACTAAAAGTTGTTGAAACCAAGAAAAATAATAATTTGTAAAATTTGCTAAAATAAAAAAAAAAAACAGCCATATAGTTAAGACGACTCCAACCGCTACCTTGTTTTATAGTATTTTCACAAAAACGGCTACTTTTCCGTCATTGCTGTTTCTGCATATTATTAGATTATCAATTTATTTTTTTACCAGTGCATTCAGAAAGGATCAAACAGTGATATGTCGGAGTATTTTAGTCAAATAATAGTTAGAAAATAGCCAAAAAAGTCATCAAATATAAAAATAAATACGTTCTTATGTACTTTTGAATGCATTTTGTTGCTGTTTGCAAATATAATTTGACAAAAAACACTCCGAAATATCATAGTTTAATCCTTTCTAAATGTACTGGTAAAAAATAAAATCGATTATCTAATAATATGTAAAAACAGCATTGACGCCAAAGTTGCCGTTTTTGTTAAAATACTACAAATCAAGGCAGCGGTCGGTATGCTCTTAAGAGGATACCGACCGCACGCGGGCTCAGAAAATTTAAGCAAAAATGGGCAAACTTGCGGACTTATAGCGCCCTTATTTTTTGATAGATTGTTTTAATTTTTTTTTATACTGTGTTATAATGATAGGGCTACTAAACGGCGGTTTGATATTTTTTCTAAAGCAATTATTAAGACGAATAATAATATGCAAATATCGTAAAAATTGTATTTTCTGTCAATATTTTAATTGCATTTTATGACCACTTGCAATTATATATTTGACAAAATTAAACCGCCGTAAAGTAGCTTGTTTCTTTCTGAATATAATGGTAAAAAAAAATATTGAAAAATTATTTCATAAAAAGTATAAAACGGTTCGCAAGATTGTATAGATTTAACAAAAATTAAATCAAATAAATTGAGCTATCCGTTTCGATCAGTCCCCACTATTCTACCGTATTCAACTCTAGTAGACGAAGACGAAAGGATACAGCTAGCGCATTCTATACATTTGCAGATTGAGGTACGGTTCTCGCTCCGCGTTGTATATTATATTATAAAAACAAGTCTCGACAGTCGCCACATATCGTTGGTGAATTTAGATGAATTTTACAGGAGAAACAAATAACTTCACAATTTATTCTCAATTAATATATTATAATGAGATGGCAACTTAGAAATTTCAGCAGGAAGCATTGACAATTGCTGATATTTCCGGCGCAAACTGAAGTAAGACAATAGCGTTTATTGCTTCAAACCTTATAAGATGTTAATGAGGGTAGCAAATAATAATATATAAAATTCCACAAACAGCTTTAACAAGATTATGGGATATTCCCAGAAAACTTAAGATAATAAATATCGCATTACCCAATAATAATAAAATATAATAACATGCAGCTTATAAATAAGCTGGTAAAATTCAAAAACCTAATTAAGTAACGAGAACCAAAAATATAATTCTTCGTGATCGCAGATCGCGACCATCAGTTTGTAAAACTACTTTGCTAAGGCAAGTCTACAATTTGTTTTGAAAAGGCCACGATTTTTAATAACTCGGTTCGTTTATGTGTATTGTAAGTTGTGTTTTTTGTGTAAAATTTAACTTAAAATATTTGTAATTAAACAATGGCGAAGGCAAATAAAAGTAAAAAGAGGTTGTCAAGTAAAAAAAAGTTAGGAACTCATACAAAATTTTTGTATTTGCAAAAAACAAAAAAGTTTGTCAGTTTGTTATTAGAAGAATGTCTTGGTAAGTTGTTTTTATTTCTATCATTTTGAAAATATAAATTAAAAATTCTTGTTTTTAGATCGAGTTTTTATTTCTGAAAATCCTGACACTACTGAACAATGTAGTACTGGAATTAAATCAAGTGGTGATATATTAAACGCACATGTAGATAATCAATGTGATATAAATTTACCTAGCACAAGCTCTGGCATTTATCACCCTCCTCAACCGGCGACAATTTTGCAAGAAGATAAAGTAACTGAGGTAAGTCACTTGAACTGCCAAAAAAATAATTACAATTTTTAAATGAATAACTAAATATTTGCCAAAAACGTTTTATATTATGAACTAAATCTTTATCTTATTAGTAGTCGGTTATTACGTCCTTCAATAGTGTAGTAAATATTCAATTATTCCAGAGGAAACGGCAATAGGTCACGAGCAAGTACTTATATTTATTTTAATAAACACTCATTTTATTTTTTAGCAAACGTTTCGGGATTTTACGTATCCCTTCCTCAGTGCTATAATGACGTCGTATTTGTCTATGTATGTCTACGAATATGATTATCATTTGTGTGGTGTCTTTTCGGGACACCTTGTATAAGTACTTGCCCGTGTCCTATTGCCGTTTCCCCTGGAATAATTGAATATTTACTAAATTTTTATCTATTTATTTTATTATACAATATATTTCATTTTTAGGTTACCCATGAATCTGTTCATCAAAAGCGTCGCAAACATAACTACACACCGATGAAAACTGAAAATAGAAGAATTATTGATGTTTCATATTTCTTCGAACAACTGCAAGATTTAAACACTCATGCACCCCATTTTGGATGCTCTATTAATAATTTAATTATTTATAATGAGGTAAAAGCAGGCCTAAATTCAAAGTTTTTGCTACACTGTAATATGTGCGAGAGTAATTTCTATATAAAAACTTCAAAAGAAGATATTAATTTAGATGCTGTTGCGGGTATAACAAGTACGGGAAGTGGGTTCTATAATAGTGAAGAGTTATTTTCAACTTTGAATATACCGTATATGTCTTCAAAGTTGTATTCAAAGTGCGAAAATACGATAAATGAAGGGTGGGAAAAACAGCACAAAAGTTAATGAAGATAGCTGCAGAAGAAGAAGCTGCAAATGCGATTTCCCAAGGCAATGTTGACAAAGATGGAGTTCCATTAATTACAGTAATCGCAGATGGATGCTGGTCTAAAAGATCATATAGGACAAATTATAGTGCTTTATCGGGAGCAGCTGCAATTGTGGGAAATACATTTGGAAAAGTATTGTTTTTAGCCGTCAAAAATAAATATTGTTCAATATGCAGCCATAATTCTGAACCACCGACCCATACCTGTTACAAAAATTATACTGGTAGCTCTACAGGAATGGAAGCCGAAAGTCTTGCTGAAGGCTTCGCGCAAAGTGAAAACATGTATGGTATAAGATATGCAACCATGATTGCCGATGGTGACAGCAGCACATACCGAAGAATATTGGAGACAAGACCTTATAAATCGCTAACAGTAGAAAAAAATAGAATGTCGCAATCATCTTCTAAGAAACTACTGCAACAAATTAAAAACTATTACGACCGACACTAGATTTCCGATTAAACATAGAAAAATTATATCTAAAAATGTTATAAGATTAAGAACAGCTATAACAAGTGCAATTGCTCACCGCTTTAAAAATATCGATATTCTTGGTGCTCCTTTATTGTTGAAGAAAGACATTGACAATAGTCTGTATCATGTTTTCGGAGAGCACAAAAATTGTGACCAATATTTTTGTAAGAAGGACAGCACGGAAATCAATTATATGTCAGAGTTCAAGAAGTGCCCCGAACTGTTTTGCAGGCTTTCTGATATAGTTTCATATATATCAAACCATAGCAGAAGCTTAATAAAGAATGTCGACAGCAATAGAGTTGAGCAGTTTAATTCAATTATAAATAAGTTTATTGGAGGAAAAAGAATAAACTTTACTCAAAGAAAATCCTACCAAGCAAGATGTCATGGAGCTGTTGTGTCATTCAACTCAAAACGACCTCACTATGAGTTGCATAAAACACTGCATGGAACCAGTCCTAAGAAACTATTAAAACTCCACGAAACCAGAAGAAATTTAAAAATCTCTTATATTAAAAACCGTCGAGAGACTTTAAAATATCAGCGAAAAGTAAACCTAGTTCCAAGACTAAATCATATTCTGGACCAGATGACTTTTATGGAGAGCAATGTTTAAAAACAGATTTAGAAACTGATATATTAGAAGCAGAAAAAAAAGATTTTTAAAAAATTTAGAAAGAACACCTCAAGAAAAAATGGAATTGGAACGTAGTACGATACTTCAATCAGATTGTGGATTCTGGTTAGAAGAAAGAAAAAAACTGCTCACCACTTCAAATTTTTCTTCAGTTTGTACAAGACGACCCAGTACTAGTTGTTCGAAACTGGTAATTAAGCTTTTGTATAAAGCAGCAAGTTTAAATATTGCATCAATTAATCATGGCAAAAAATTTGAAAAAACTGCAATCAACAAGTTAGAAAAACAAGAAGGTATTCAGATAAAACCAAATAGACTTTTTATTGATGACAAGTATCCATTTTTAGGTAAATAACATTATTGCACTTCATTATAATTTAGTAACTTTTTATATATTTTATAGGTGCAACACCAGACGGGCTCGTAGGAACACATCTTATAGTGGAAATTAAATGTCCCTACTCTGCTTATGGCATGGATCCCTATGACGCAATTCGAGCAAACAAAATTAAATTTTGGAATTATGACACTGATAAAAATATCTGTTACGTCAATGAAAAACATTACTGGTTTTACCAAATACAGGGACAATTACATGTCTCTAACAGAAAAGGTTGTATTTTTGCTGTATGGACGGGCAACGAACATTCTATGAAAATAGAATATATAAGAAAAAAAGACGACTTTTGGAGAAATAAAATGGAAGCTAAACTAGTTAATTTCTACAAGGATTGTTTGTTGCCAGAACTAGTAGATCCTCATACTCATACATACGCGAAAACTTCCAATTCGAGAACCCACTTATTGAAGCTCAGAAGATAAAAAATAATAAAAAGTTACCCACAAAAAGAAAATTGTTATAATATAATTACAATAATCTCTGTCATCTATTTGACAAGGTGATTTTGTTTATTATTTTTAATATTTTTAGTTAAATAAAGACAAACAAACTATTTTTATATTTTTATTTATTTTATGTATATATTTTAATGTAATATTGCTTTACTATTTGTTGTCGCTATATATTTTTAAAATAAATGTTTGTGAAAAAATATTTTGACTTATTTTGTTAAAAAATTCCAATGAATAACTATATTTTGGATACCTCATAAATAATAGCAATTTATGGTATAAGAGAATTTTATTCAGGAGAAAATAGTTTAGTCCAAGACGCAAACTAAATATTGAGTTGCCAATATCAGAGTCGATCAAGTTTTGCTATCAATATTTTAACCATTGATTTTAACCATCCTTTTCGGCTAAACTGTAGTTAATTTAACACATATAATGAGAAATAATTTGTATGCTATTGTCTTTGTATAAAAGTTTAATTGCAATTAAAATTGTGATGTACTTTTTTTGTATTGTATAATTTTAATAAAGCATAATAAATTCTAATATAAATATTTTATGAAAAAATAATATATGAATATATCATGTAAAAGCGAATTCCATTAAAAAATAAATAAATCACCTACACCATACTATTCAAAATAGTAAAATAATAATCGAAGAGTTTATTTATTATGATAAAAGATTTGTAATAAATTTGCATTTTTTCAATGTCAGATGTGACTCTCCAGCGACGCAAGGGAGCAATGCTAGTTCGGCAATTGTCGAAATTTCTCGAATCACTCGATTGTAGAAATGTGATCGCGGCAAGCATTGGCTGAAATTTCCCCTTTCTAAGTTTTGTAGTAGGAGGTATCCTTCTAATCGGTGCACTATTTGAGTTCGCTGTTGCGGTCGGTATCCTCTTAACTGTTTAAACTAAAATCGCAAAATTTTAAAATGTACCCTAATTCTACTATGACTATACATTTTAACCATGTAAACAAAAGTGCTCAATCTAGCTCGATACACAATTAAAGTTTACCTATCTCTGCAAACACACTATTTTGCAGAAGGATATACAATGATAACTTCTAAACGTTTTTATTTAAGTGTTACTACTTTTTCACAAAACAAAAAATACTGAAAATATAACACATATCTGAGGTTGACAGCTCCATGACAAAAAAGTTAAATTTAGAGCGACTTAAGAAAAAAAAAAACACGGTCTTCAAAATTCACTCGACAAATTGTTTTGAATACAACTCTAAACGCAATCTTTAAAACTTATTTTTTTCAGCTGCAGCAAAGGCCAAGAAAGGCGTTATCGGTTCTGACACACGTACATTTTTACAGGCCCAAGTGTTGGCTACACTAGGCCATAAAGACAAATATGTTTATTGCAGTTTAAATTTTGAATTGATACCAGCTTTTAGAGTAACTGACCCCACTGTGCGACGTTTAAATACTTTCCACGACAGAAAAGGACAGTACACGGTAAGAATGTGAGAGCCACGACTACATATGAACTGTTCAATAAAACAAATCAACAGCAAACGGTTTTT
The DNA here is from genome assembly GCA_963932245.1 of Tachinus rufipes. Taxonomy (NCBI): domain Eukaryota; kingdom Metazoa; phylum Arthropoda; class Insecta; order Coleoptera; family Staphylinidae; genus Tachinus; species Tachinus rufipes. The sequence goes on along the minus strand of OZ010750.1, from coordinate 38,329,633 downwards.
AGAATGATAACTTCAACAAGACAAAATAAAACAAATTACCTACGTAATAGTTAGAATAATAGTCTAAACTAAAGATTTAGAATACATAACATGTTTTACATTCAGCCCACTTCCGTAGCAGTGAACAGGGAAGTGAGCAAGACGTTACTCGCGCTGTCCATGCCACTGCCTGGTGTTTCTACTCCGTTTTCATTCAGCCCATTTCTATATCAGTGAGCAGGGAAGTGAGCATGAAATACGGCAATGCGAGTATGTAAACACTTACTCGCGCTGACCATGCCACTGCTGCTGCCCGGTGCTCCCCTAGTTGACGGTTTTTCGAGCGGAAGTACAGGCAATGTGTGCTTTGACGCTTGCATGTTCCGACGCCAATTAATTAAAATATTAGATTAGACAAATTAATAAACAAAAGTTTATTTATTAATTTGTTAATATTGGTATTTATTATACAATATTAAGTATTCAAAAAGAATTGTGACGTATTACTAATGCAATATATTTATCAATATATTTATTAATTTAGATTAAATAAATCATTTAGGCCCGATTTCATCATCAATCTTAATGCTTCATTAAAATTTAATGGAATCATTAACAAAAAATTGATTTCATATTGAAAATAATGTAACTGGCAACTAATAGAGGCATAATTTTAATGTGTCATGTTTGTCCCATCAATGACGTTAATGGTGCCATTAAGTGTAAACATAAGTTGTTTTTATTGTTATAATCAGTATTTTCTATAAAAAACGTAAAATTTTGCCAAAAATGCTTAAATTATAATTTATGATTTATAATAATATTATTATTTTTTTTCTAATGTAATTATTATTGAAGTAATATAATAATTAATTAATATTACAATGGTTTTTGTAATTTAAAAAGTTAATAATACATTAATTAGTTTCATGGTGTATTGATAATTGATAAAATTTTGCCGATACACAAATGTTCGTGCGAGACGTAAAATATAAAATTCTGTCGTGGAATATACTTTTTTGTCATGCCATGTATTATTTTGATGTCTATTATTATGTTGTGCGATGTATTATAATGTCGTAGATTGCAGTATTTTGTCGTTACTTAAAATTATATTGTTGTGCAATTTGTGAAAAAGTCTATACGTAAACAATTAATTGCCCGCGGTAGAATGGGAAGTGACTAACTATTACTGTGTTGATTTGCTGTTGTGTATACAACCTTTTTTGACGTGCTATTAATATTTCCCCTAAAATAAATAAAAATATTATTTGTAATATAAAATAAAATTGATAAAATAAAGTACTGTTTTTGCGCTTGACAATAAAATAAAGAATTTTATTATTGTTTATGTTCGCGCGCATCGCACAACGTTCCCGTGATTCTTAAGAATATACCGGAGAACTATGTATTCAGTATTATTATTAACGAAGTCACCGAATAGCTAGTAACAACTCATATTATGTGTACGTACCTCTTAAGTGTATTAAATAAAGGAATATCGAGTACCTAGTGTGGTATTATTAATTATTAATTTAATAAAAAAAACAAAATTAATATTAAAAATCTTGGAAAACATAATTATACAATATTAAATTATATTTATAATTCATACAAATATACAAAGTTTGCTAGGAATTCTATCTAATATTCACTGACAGTTCAGAGATTTAGGGTCCAAACTTTTAATGGTATGCAATAATTGCATTTACACAAGTACATAAATACAAATGTTAAAATAAGTATATAAAATTAATCATTAATACAAACTAATAAAAAACATAATTAATTTTAAAGTAATATACATATCAATTTACATATTAAAAACTATAATTTAAAAATTCATCAATAGAATAAAATGCATTAGTTAGCAACAATGACTTGACAAAACAACTAAAGTCTTTAAGTGACAGCATTCAAATTTCATTCGGTAATTTGTTAAAAAACTTTTCATCTTTTGATTAATTTAAGCGTTTAAACTCTAACATTATGTTTGACGACTGTCGTGTTGGGTATGAATGGATTGAATTATGTGCGGTATATTGCTCCTGATTTGTTTTAATATAAATTAAACATTCTTTTATAAACTCGCATGGTTTTGTTAATATACCCAATGTAGTGAATTCGGTTTTGCAGGGATCTCTAAATTTGAGGTCGCTAATTATCCTTATATAACGGCGTTTCATTTTAAATACTAGTTTTGCCAATGAGGCATGTCTAATTAAAAATACAATATTTAATCAGTGAACTTTAGTTGACGTCATTGCAGCAAGCCTTTGTAGATAAATATATTTTCATATTTTGTTACAAATAAATGTTGAATAACACTCCCAACTGAGTTTTTGATCAATTTGGACACCCAAGAATTTCACAGTTTTATTATTAATAACATTATCTTTCTTTAAAGAATACTTGTAACTTTTGGTCTTACTCAGGTTTATGTCTTCTAGAGTGCAAATGTCATTACTTGATCTAATTGTGGTTGTAGTGAGGTAGGTCGTTGATGTACAATAGGAGTAAAAGAAGCCCAAAAACCGAGCCTTGTGGCATCCCTATTGCAATGATCTCTCTACTTGATGTTTGTTGCACAACTTCAACATATTGTTGCCTGAGATGCAAATATAACTTAAATTAATGTATGCTGTCACTACTAAAATTCTTCGCAATTAATTTTTAAAAAGTGACGTTTTTATTTATTTCATCATTAATTTTTAACTCGTTAAATATAACTCCAAATCCTTAACTCAAAAAATGAAAACAGAATATTGTATGTAGTTCAACATATAAAAAAGTGATGACTAAAATCTTATTGTTTGGATATTGAGTTGTTTGGCGTTTTGTCCTATAAAAACCATTTTTAATTTAAAAACGGCGCTGTACATGTCAATATGTTTCTGGAAAAAAGGTTCACCGATTTTCTGATAGATGTGATAGGATTTAATATTTTTCTATAACAATACTACTAGCGGCACCCCAACAGGACGCGGCGACTAAACCGAGCAATTCTCTAGCGTTAATGGATATAAAATAAAATTTAGCACAGATCTTATTATTTTAATATTCAAAAAATAACAATATTTGCTGTTTTTGTTTTTAACAAGTTTATTGTATCTCGCATTTCAACATATGTAATTTTATTAACTTTAAAGGAAACAGTATAGATACATATACACTGAAATGGATTGTTCTTAGTGGAAAATTCTGTTACTTTTTTTATAAAAAAAATATTATATTTAGCTGCAGTGTACTTGTTTGACGAGTTTATATTAGAAGTAGACTGTGTCTTTATTATGTTCCACATTGCTTTTGCGGGATTTTAGTTATTCATGAAGACAATGATTTGTTTCTTCAAATTATTAGAAGGAAATTGATTATTATAACTAGTTAAAAAATGTAACTTAGATCTTATTTCTTAGAATTTATGATTAAACAAAATTATATCATTTGTTTTTTTATAACTTTACTTTTTTCCAGGAATGCAGTATATACTGCTAACATTAATATTTTAATAAATGACTCAAATTTTTCATTTATTGTTAAGTCTATATATGATATTAATTCAAAATTGGCTTGCTGAATAATATTATAAATTTTTATAAAACTTTCAGAGACAGAGGTCGATAATTTATCCGTTGTACGTTGTTTATTGTGGAAATTAAATTTATTTGCAGGCTTACAGCCATATGATCTGAAAAAATGAAATTAGAATATTTATACTCTATCGACCTAGCAGGCCAAGGGTCCTTCCGAGTTTTGAAATTCTAAATTCTAAGGCCGTCATCTTCTTCAATATAAATGTTTTTTGGACCTTCATTAATTACGGAATTATTGTCATTCTTGTTGATTATATTACTATGAAACGTCAAGTCTACATCCGGAAGTGTTCTCCATTCTGGGCCAAAGTGTTTCTTTAGGAAAGCATCTACATATTTTAGCTCGGCCTGCTTAACTGTATAGTGGCTGCGAGCTCATAGCTGCAAAGTTTCCCTTTTTTTTTAGCACAGACTTATAAACGCTTTTATAATTTACTTCACCCTTTACAATGACAGTTTTTCCTCGTGGTAGTTGTTTCTTTTTAATACAAATACGTTTTGCGGTGGGAAATTGGAAATGCCATTGACCAGGTGATTTTATGTTCGCTTTAAGCCCCTTTCCAATCAAAAACTGTAAAATCTTTTTCCAGATCCAGAACAATTACGTATGCAGAAAATATTTCTCTGTATTAATTTGGCTAAATAATAACTTTTTTTATAATATTTTCTCTATTCTTCCAAAAACTCTGTCAGAATGACCCACTATGGGAAAAATGACGTGTATTGCTTTCACTAAAGGGTTAGTTAAATATAACCAATGCATAAGCATTCCCATCAATGTGATATTCTTATTTTGCCCGGGGCATTCGTCGCAGAAAAGTTTTATACACGTAACGTTTGCAACATTCAGAGTGGAGAGTTTATTACTTACCATTGATGATATTTCATTAGATTCTTTTCCAGACAAGTTTTCAGTCCATGTATAGGATGTAATTTTATCTCTTGTTTGTTTCGTTCCAGAATGACTTTCGCATATTGCAAAGTGATACAAATACCAGGTTTTTTTGGCAATCAAAGCTTAACTTAACTGTGCTTTATTTCTTAAGCAAATCATAAAAGGCTTTTGTCTTAAGTTTATGAACTTTCAGTTTGCATAATAGCTCTGCCTTTGGTTCAGCATTGGTTGCAGCCGTTATTAAGCTCTTAAGTTTAATGCATTCAGAACATGCGTCCGTTGCTTGGCTCTGGAAACTTATATTAAAATCTGTAGTGAATATCTGTCTAAAATAATCATACTTTACTAGTAAGTTAGTATTTTCATTACAATAGGTTCTCCAAAGCAGTTTTATACTGCAATCACATGGCATATATTGACGTTCAGACTTTTCTCTAGTGTAGTGTGATTCCACAAACTTTAACTTTTAATACATTGTGTTACACTCTGCTTTTTTTCTAGATATTTTCTACTTTGCCTATCACCACCTCTACTTACTTTGGGTGCATTGCCATAAGCCAAAAAATGTTTACAAACATTTTGCACTCTAAACCTTGAAATGCCCAGAATTGACAAAACAGATTTACTGCAAATCGATCTCATTCCGTTTTTTGTTTTCATAAAATAAAATACAAAAATGATATTATTCCGTGACCCATTTATTGGGCGGCGTCTTTTGGGAATGTTCTGCGAAGTATTCTTTAAAATAAAAATATTATGAAGTTTTCGAATTTCTTTTTAGATTTCATATAAATATATAGCCGAAACGTCGAGTCCAACTCAAAAAGAAAACGCTTGATAATCCGAAAATAAATTTAAATAAAAAAAATATATATATATATATATATATATATATATATATATATATAAGTTAATGTACGAGTTACTGCGAGTTTCTTTTTAAAAATGGTTATTTATTTTAGTATAAAGAATTATAAACTTATTTCTATAATACGGTTACAATGGTTACAGGTCTGAATATACTTAATAACTAACTTATAAATGTTTATCACGCGTATTTATATTCGGTGATTCAGCAACGCTGCAGTCTATCGCACAGGTGTCCGGCGATGTGGGTGTCCGGCGAACAACACTTCCACGAACTGATAAGTCTGCTTCAACTCAGCATAATTCCGCACGATAACTCCTCCCACGTTAGAATGAAGCTTTTCCTGGAAGCTGAACTTGACCGTCCCGGGAATCTTTGAGCGTCTCTAGTTGAAGGTCTACGATAGAACCCATTTTTAATCGTTGCCTTCTTTTGATGCACTTTTTCAACATGTAGCAGCAAAAAATTATAAGCCCAAAATATAAAATAATAGTCCAAACACTTGGAGTGTGAGGTATGATCGGGGTTTCTTCTATGGGCACCATTCGATTCACAGATATGTCTTTTAAATTTAGATTCTTCATTTCTATTTTCATTCCTGGAATTTAAGATTTTTCGAAAGTAATCTGATGATAATTACTGATTACTGGTCGACCATAGGTTTTTTCTTGAAAAATCAGTTTTTGTTTGTTGAAGTAGATTTCACAAACTTTTTCTTTGATTTAATATATTCCTTTTAATGGGAAGACACCAAGAAATTGATTTATTTCTGGAATGATTTCCATGTGGCTCTTCATTATTTTATTTTAACACATGTGCACTTGGTCGTAGTTCTATTCAACAGGGTTTCTTTTTCGCATGGGGAAACTTGATTTAGTTGCAGATGCCGGGGGCATTGATAAATTGTACCTTTAGCACAAATGTCATTCATAGGCTTCAACAAATTTCCGGCTTTTAGGAAATACTTAGTATTTGGTATAATTGCAACAATTCTAACTCGTGTTTTGTAGGAATTGGATGTAGGTAGTAAAGATCAAAGTTTTGCTCAAAATCAATAGGGATAGAGAAAAAATAATTTATTCTGGATTCTTCAATTTTACAATTAACTCTTATGGCTGATTCAAAGTCAAGAATATTTTCTATTTTTAGTTCGAACGGAAATTGTAATTTATAATGAGATGAGATTCTTTTTAGTTCTGAGTATAATTCTTCCGGTTTGATTATACAAGGGTCATCGGCATCCAGTGTACCTATCAATAATTTAGATATTGTTGCTAAACCGTTAATAAGACCACGTTTATTTCTGGGTTTTAAAACGTGTAATTTTATATTGGATATTTTACCATTTATATTTTTTGCAAGTAATTTACTATTCTAGTTTTCAAGTTCCTTAATAATTTTTGTATCGTTACTTTTTTCTAATCCTAAATTTAGTGTTTCATACTGATTGTTTAAATTTCTATACTCTTCGAATATTGGGTTCAAATAATAAAAATGCACAAAAGTTTGTTCAGTACGTTGCAATTTTGCAGGACCTAAATTGATTGGAAGTATTCCTAAGTTTTAGGTGATATTTCTTATTTCTGATCCTTCTCCGAGGTGGAGAACCCTGAAAACATTTTAAATTTGTAAGTTTGTTTTCTCGGTCTTTTAATGTTCTGCAGGTGTATTTTTTCCGCAGTATTTGGTTTGATTTCAGCAGTTTTTTGTTTAATAGTTTTAATACTTTCAACATTGTTTTTATTTTTAGTTTTATTTTGTTTTTGCCGATTTTTGACAAATACCTTACGAAGTATAGTTGGAATACTTTCTCGATTTTGATTAGCTTTTTCAATGTAATTTTTTTTAGTCTGTTGTAGATTGTTATTGATCTGTTTATACAATATTTTTATTTTATCCCTGTGTTCATGGACATAATTGTTAACCATTTTTTTATCTATTTCCATATCAAATAGTGTTTCGACATCTAGGTATCCTGTCATAATTTCGTAAGGTTTTAATTTAGTTATGAAGTGAATTGAGTTGTTGTATGCTAGTAAGGCATAATTTACTTTACTTTAGATAGATTCGTTTTTTATAAATTTCTTGATTATTGAATAACCTAATGTGTTCTATTAGAGTGCTCTGAAGAATTTGGCAATTAGACTCAGGATGTTGAAAACTAATAAAGTGAATTTTTACTTTGTGAGTTTCTAACAATTCCTTAATTACACTATTTTTGAATTCAGAACCATTGTCTGAAATTATTTGTTCAGGAATACAATGGTGTGTGAAATATTTTATTAGATTGTTTGCTACTTCTATTCCTTGAGATGAATTCAATTTGTATGCTTGCGCGTATTTAGAGAAAGAGTCAATAATAGTTAGGAACTTATAGTATTTTCTAATGTAATACTATCAATATGCAATATTTGGAAAGGTCTTATTGCCGTAGGAGTTATATTGAATTTTAATGTCATTGGTTGTCTGTCATATTTTGTGAGTTGACATATTTCACATGAATTTAGAAAAGTTTGAATGCTTCTCTTTTGGATTGGCCAAAAATATACTTGTTTTATTCTGTTTTCAGTTTCATCTAGGCCTCTATGATTAGTTTTGCCTTCATGGAAGTTTTGAATAGTTTGAATGATTTCATCTTCGTCACTGATATCTACTAATTTTTTAGTACATTTGATCATATTGATCTCAGAATTTTTAAAATAAGTCTGTAAAACATTACAAACCTTTTCATATATTGGGTCCTCAAAATAAACATAGTATTTAACTTTCAGCACAACATATTGTTTTACAAATTTGATTACGTCATTATCAAAGTTATTTTTTGAAAACTGAACTAAGATTCTTTGTTTGGTTTCATATAATTTAATTATGGTAGGATCTACTGCATCAAAATTAACTTCAGAAATAATTATTTGATTTTTGCCATAGTTTACTGGGCATTCAATAATTGGAATATTCAATATTGGATTTTCTTGATTAGAGTGGTTAGTTTCATCATCATTTATTTTGTCAGGGTTTGTAATATCCGCTTCGACAATTAAGGAATCTGTTTCATCATTTTTTCCTTTATTTGCGTTTTCTAATGACTTATTAAATTCTTCTATATAATCAAGTATTACTGAGGTTGTTTGTTTTGGTGTATCTGGTTCATTTAGAATATTCATCTCTATTTTATTATTTACATGAATAATTATTTAGGTATTTTTGAAGACATATTTTAATATTTTGTTCACATATTCATAGTTTAATTTGTCCAATCCACAACCTATTTTTGTTAAAGCGAGCTTATTTATTTTGTTTTGGATACAAAAGCTTCTTAAATTTACCAGGGTTTGGAATAGATCTTTATGTGTTGGTTTTTCGAAACATTTTTCTTTACTTACTAAATATAGAATAAACCTATCGTTATCTTTCAAGTATTCGATGGAGTATAAATTTAAGTGTTGAGATTTTAAATTATCCACTTGACCGAATTTTTCCCTAAAATGTTTCGCAGTACCTTTATTCATTTTCAAATTGAATTCATTAGGCGCATTAAATAAATTATCATTTAGGTCGATAACATTTTTATTTGAAATATTATTATTTATCTTATAGTTTTGGTAATCTTCATAGATTAAGCTGAGTTTTTTATCAGGGATTATTCTGCTTAAAGCATCGGCATTTTTGTTGGTTTTACCACTTTTATACACTATTTCATAATCGAACTTGTCTAATTTCAACCTTCATCTCAGGAGTTTGGAATTAGGTCCCTTGACAGAAAATAACCATTGTAATGGTTTGTGGTCTGTCACAATTTTAAATCTACGGCCATATAGGTAAGGCCTAAAATATTTGGTAGCCCAAATTATAGCCAATAATTCCTTTTCGATAGTGGAATAATTGGTTTCTGAAGTATTTAGAGTACGACTTGCGTACGCTATGGGTAGGTCTGATCCTATGTTGCCTTGTGACAAGATACCTCCTAATGCATAGTTACTTGCATCAGTGGTGAGAATGAAAGATTTTGTAAAGTCTGGGTATTGTAGAATTGGTTCGTTCATGAGCAAATTTTTTGATAGATTAAAACACTTTATATATTCTACATCTGCACAATTTATTGTTGCGTTTTTTTTTTAAACAATTTGTTAAGGGTTTAGTCAATTTGGAAAAGTCCTTTATGAACTTACGATAGTATTCCAAAAGGCCTAAAAATCCTTTGATTTGCGTAGTGGTTTTTGGCAACGGGTAATTTTGGATGGCTCGGATTTTGTCCGGGTTTGGTTTAATGTCTTCAGGTGTCACTACGTGACTTAAATAAGAAACTTCGTGTTTTAAAAATTCGCATTTCTCTACCTGAATTTTGAAGTTACTTTGTCTAAGTCTTTCAAAGACATCTCTTAGATTGATCATGTGTTCTTGTAGGCTACTACTAAAAACAACTATATCATCTAGGTAAACTCGACAATTTTGTAAACCCTTTGAAACATTATTCATCGCTCTTTGGAACGTTGCCGGTGCGTTTTTTAAACCGAAGGGCATTCGTTCGAATTCATAATGCCCGTCGTCGGTGTTAAACGCGGTTTTTTCTATGTCACCTTCGAACATCTCGATTTGGTAAAAACCCGACGCTAAGTCGAGCGTTGTAAAATACAAACTTCTACCCAACTTATCTAAGAGTTCTGTAATATTAGGAATCGGGTGCCGGTTATCAATGGTTTTTTTGTTTAATTTCCTGTAGTCTATGACGATGCGCCACTTACGATTTCCTTAAGCATCTAATTTTTTTGGCACCATCCAAATTGGTGAGGACCATGGTGAATTTGAAGGACGTATTATATTATCGTCTAACATTTTTTGTATTTGTCTCTTAACTTCTAACCTATGAACTTCGGGATACCTGTAAGTTTTTGTGTAAACCGGAAATTCATTTTTTGTTCTTATGTGATGCTTAACTTCATTACTGAAAGTTAACTTTCTATTTTTGTTATGAAAAATGTCTGAATAAGCTTTAATTAAATTAGTTATCTTATATTTTTCCTCTGAATTCATATGACTTGTTTCGATGTTAGAAAAGTCTAGATTCAGATTTTCATTGTGCAGATTATTAGAATTTGGGAAAGGACAATAATCATTATCATCTAGGTTTTCTACTATGATTGGTTTAATAACCTTAAAATTTCTTTCCATATCTGAATTATTTCTTATTACACATAAAGCTTCATAATTTTTTACCGTAGTTACACATTCAGGAATTTCTAAATGTGTTAATTTAGTTTCATGGATGATTATATCATCATCACTAACATTCTTAACTTTTATTTTTATTATTTGTTCACATTCTGCTCCGATTTGAACAGAACTAATAAAATTATTATTAACATTATTAATTACGTTATGGAAAAAGATTTTTGTTTCACTATTAGGAGTAATTAACATATTTTTATTGAAATCAAGACTCGCATTGAATGCTTTTAGGTTATCCATACCTAATAAGTAATAACAAATCAAAGCTACTATGAAAATTAAATAAATGAAATTTTAATAAACAATTCTGTTTCATATTAAACAATTTAGTACAGGGAATTTTGGTGCTATAATTTTCATACGATCTTCTGTGTACCGTTGCGATTTGAAAACAATCATTTTTTATCTCATTTTTATAAAATTTATGAGCTATTTCAGGTATTACAAACGATTTTGTACTTCCTGTATCTTTTAATATTTTTAAATTATTATCTATGTAATATATATGGTAAACGTGCATTTGCATCGTTTATTCTAAGGTGCATCAGTGTAAATTCATTACCGAGGCTTCGTTGTTTATTACTTCTAAAGAATGGTTTACAACTTTTTGTTGTTCGTCTTCCTCTTTGGGAAATTTGTGGTTCGGAAATATTGTGCAATTCATGATTAGGTAACGCAGGCTTACATTTCTGGTATTGATAGTTTTTAGGTTGCGTGGTATTTCTTGTAGAAATACTCATGGGGGTGGGTTTAGTTAGAGCCACATTTTGATTAGGTCTAAATGCATTATTAGCATTTGTATTTCTATTAAAGTTATTATTTGGAAATTGAAAATTGTTGGTTCTATTATAAAATTGATTATTATTATATGGGAAATTAGCCAATTGTAATTGAGGCCCTTTAAAATTATTATTATTATACTGTTGCTTTTTATTATTTGAGAAATTCTGTTGATTAAAACCTTGCAATTTATTTTTTAAATCAAATTGAAAGTCATTAGTAAGCATATTCAATGCTGTGTTTAAATCAGCTGTATTTTTCGTTTTCATGAGTGAACCTACTGGTTCCTTTAAATCTTTAAGTAAAGCTCTTAAAGCATACTTCCTAAAATATGCTGATAAAACAACTGATTTATTTGCTGGGAAATGAGTAGTTACATAAGCAATTTGTAAGAGCTGTCTGACACGAGACTGATTTTAATACAAGTGTCAGTACAATAATTTCGCGCGCTAATTTTTCAAATATTTAGCAAGCTTTTAAGCAAGAAATTAAAACAAGTTCTAATTTCTTGAATGAAATCTTACTAAATAATTGACACATATATCCGTCAATGTATATATATGTCGATAAGATCACTGGATTATAAAATTAAATTTTTAAATAATTGGCGCGCAAAATTATTGTACTGACACTTGTATTAAAATCAGTCTCGTGTCAAACGGCTCTAAGTTTAACAAATGCTGGATTTTGTTATAAAACTCAAACACAGTTTTGTTTGATTGTTTAAATTCGGTAATTTCTATACCTAAACAAAAACAGTCCCGCTTATCCTGATATGCATTCAGTAGAGCGGTTTTTAATTCACCCCAGTTCTTAATAATACAACTAGAGATACTCTTAGCGGCATCATCTTTAATTTTCGCGAGGATGCTGGACATCAAATATTCATTTTGAAAGTCTGCAAGGTTCGCGGTATTATAAAACTTAGTGACTAGTTTCTCGCATATTTCAATAAATCTATTTAGCAATTCGGCATCTCCGGTAAACTCCGGGATCATGATTAAATATTCCTTTTTAAGAACTGCCATTTTATTTAAATTATTTAAGTTGAAATTATTAAATTGATCTATTAAAGTATCAGTTAATGAATTTAAATTAGGGTTGTTGGTAATAATTTCAGGGGAGTTAGAATTAGTTTCAGATGGGTTTATTAATTCAGCCTTTTTATATGACATTCAACTTACAGTACAATTATCAATATTCTTTCCATGGAATGTTGCTGGTAATCCAAATTCCTGGGATGGGTTTGTTAATGCTGTCCTGTTGCTCGGCTTGATTGAAGATTTCTTTGTAACAATTTGAACTTGTTTACAAAACTTATATTCTTTAAGTTTTGTGCACTATTTTTTTTTTCTTTAAAACACCAACAAATCGTTGAAACGAACCGGATATTTATTTTCTCTAAACTATCCGTCTGGCGTATCCTACCGACTGCGCCAGTTAATGTACGAGTTACTGCGAGTTTCTTTTTAAAAATGGTTATTTATTTTATTATAAAGAATTATAAACTTATTTCTATAATACGGTTACAATGGTTACAGGTCTGAATATACTTAATAACTAACTCATAAATGTTTATCACGCGTATTTATATTCGGTGATTCTGCAACGCTGCAGTCTATCGCACAGGTGTCCGGCGATGTGGGTGTTCGGCAAACAACACTTCCACGAAGTGATAAGTCTGCTGCAACTCAGCATAATTCCGCACGATAACTTATATAAACCACCGTAGAACTTTTTTTTTTATATTTATGGTTTAAACTTTATTTTTGATTTTTATTTTAAATAAAAATATTGTTTAAAATTATACAAGCCTGTTTCTAATTCCTCACACACATAGTTCAGGTTCAGATTTAGTATATATAATTTCAACTTCTTCTTGATTTGCTAACTCTGCAATAATTGCATTAACATTTGAATCAACTGAAATAAAAACATAGAAGATTACAAGCATTTCAGAATAGTCATATATAAGCTGCTTACCATGATAATATGATGCACTTGAATCATATATATTTTCTAGCGGCTTAAATTGACCTTTCAGTGCAGCTAAAAATTTTTCTTCAGCTGGCTGAAGTATTGCGGAATAGCAAGGTCCAGCACCACACCACCATCAGTCTTATTTAATTCAATCTACATAACAGTTTTATTTAAAAATAATTTTATTTCTACACTCACTATAAGTTACTTTTTTGTTTGCGTTTTTTTTAATGTTATGTTTTATATTTTTGTATAAATTTTTGAGCTGTTAAGGAAGCCTTGGACTCTTGGACATTTATTAAATTATATTCTAATGTAACCTTTTTCCAAGCTTCTTGCTTCTGTTTATTTGTTACATCATCTGTGATTTTATTTTCAATTATATTTTTATACTTCAATGAAATATCTAACAAACAATCCTTCTTCTTCATTGAAATGTTTTCCTTTTTGGTCAATTCTAATCGGTTCCATAATTTTATATGATAAACTGTTATTATATGTTAAATGATTTAGTTTGACAATTAGATTTGAAATGAATGTGTCAATTGCTTCTGCTAACACCGCGTATATATCGTAGAACATCGGGATCGCGTCGGCCAAACAATCGGTTTAAACCGACCGTTTTGACCGTCGGATTGGTGCAACTCAGCAAAAAATATTATTGAATATGATAAATGGGGTAACCTAACAAACACAAAATAAATTAAATTAAAGAACAATTTTTAATTTAATTCAATTAATTTGCAATCAAGGCATTTCTAACAGTTGATAAACATATATGCGACTTATTTGAAAATATATATAAAAAATTTTTTTTTTGATAAACGATTAATAACTTAAAAATTAAACACCATAAATTAAATGAAAAAAAGTTATATCCGATAAATGATTCATACTGCAATCAACCCAGTTTTGTCATGTATATGCATAATAACATAAATGGCATCTGTTAGTGTTTTAGTGTTCTGTGAGGTATTTTCGAGTACTTATTGAAAATATAATAAATATTTAAAAAAATTATATACACATACATGGCGTAGGCATTGTATTCGTAAAAATGCTGTACATCCTAGTCTTATTTTGCTCCATTTCTATACTGGTATTCCTTTTTTTGCCATGCGACTCCGCCAAACTTTTTTAGCATCTGCGGGTTTTGCACCAACTTTGGCACGTTATTCTTATCAACTTATGTTTGTGTAGTGTTGATTTTAGTTAATTATTGTTTATAGCTTCAATATTACCGTTATCGTCTTTAAGTATAAGATCTTTTTAATATTAACCGTAGTATAAATCACAAATAAAAATTGAATATATTCCTACAAAACGTTCTTTATTTTTTCCGTTTGTTTCGTCCTTTAAATTTATCAGGTGCATTCCTAAAGTATTATATTAAAGCTGTCCTGATATTTTAGGTAGTAGTATATTTTGTGCAAGGGTAGTGCTAATATTAACGCCAATTATGAAACGAGCTCACGAGCAAGCATTTTAAAGTGACATGTTGTTGATTCTAGTAGATCTTGCACTGTAGTGACGTTTATAATTTCCATACTGGTATTTCTTTTTTGCCATGAGACTCCGCCAAACTTTTTTAGCATCTGCGAGTTTTGCACTAACTTTGACACGTTATTGTTATCAACTTATGTTTGTGTAGTGTTGATTTTAGTTAATTATTGTTTATAGCTTCTATATCACCGTTATCGACTTTCACGTTCATGCTCTTAAAATAAATAGAATATGTGTATATTTAAAATAATCTATACTTTTCAAACATTTTAATACACAAATCAAAATTATAAGATTTCTAAAATATCATAAATAAACTTAAAGTGAAATATAAAAAAATCATTCATAAACATTTAAAATAAGTATAAGACTTTTTTAATAATAACTATAGTATAAATCACAAAAAAAAGTTGAATATATTCCTACAAAACATTATTTATTTATTCCGTTTGTTCCGTCCTTTAAATTTATCAGGTGCATTCCTAAAGTATTATTTGAAAACTGTCTTGGGTTGTAGTATCTTTTGTACAAGGGTTGTGCCAATATTAACGCCAATTATGAAACGAGCTCACGAGCAAGCAATTTCCACTGACATGTTGTTGATTCTATTGACTCTTGCGATCAAACTTGCACTGTTGTCACGTTTATAATTGGTGTCAATAAAATTGGAGGAATTTCACTTGCTTGTTTGTTACACACCGCTCAAAGTGAAATTAATTATTATTATATTTAAAGAGCAATATCCAAATAGTTTTGGAGGCAACGGTGAACCCAAAGTTTTTATGACTGATGATTCTAACGCAGAGCGCATTGCTTTAAAAACAATATATCTTCAAGCTTCTTTGCTTTTATGTACGTTTCACGTATGTCAAGCTGCCTGGTGATGGCTTTGGGATACAAAGAATATATTGAAGAAAACAGAAAGAAAAACGCTTATGTTAGAACTCCGTCGGATTTTGTATGCTCAAACATTAAAAAAATGTGAAGAGTGTTTTTTATTTTTTTGTAGCAAATATATATATATTCAAATTTTGCTCAATATATTAAATGTTTGTGGAAAAGAAGAGCTGAGTGGTGCCACTGTTATAAGTAATTGGTTTTTACCGGCAGGCGCCTACACTTTCTCTTACTTCCTTGATAATAGAATTAGGTAATTATTAACGTATAAGTAATTGAAGACCAAGGTTTTTGATTCTTGTGATACACATAAAGTAAAAACATATATATCCAATAAATAATTCACACTGCAATTGATCCAGTTTTGTATGATGTATAGACGTTTGATGTTATTGCCATACTGTATATGCATAACAAAATAAATGGCATTTGTTAGTGTTTTAGGTACTTTAGAGTACTTATTGAAAAGATAATAAAAATTAAAAAAAAATATATACACATACATAGTGTAGGCAATGTATTCGTAAAAATGCTGTATATCCTAATGTTATTTTGCTCTATTTCCATACTGGTATTTCTTTTTTTGCCATGAGACTCTGCCAAACTTTTATAGCATCTGCGAGTTTTGCACCAACTTTGGCACGTTATTGTTATCAACTTGTGTTTATGTAGTGTTGATTTCACTTAATTATTGTTTATTACTTCTACATCACCGTTACCGTCTTTCACATTCATGTTCTTAAGATAAACTGAATAAACATCTTAATACATACATCAAAATTATAAAATTACTAGAACATCATAAATAAGCATAAAGTAAAATATCAAAAATACATTAATAAACATTTAAAATAAAAACAAGATTTTTTTAATAATAACCGTAATAAATCACAAAAAAGTTGTATATGTTCCTACAAAACATGATTTATTTTTTTGTTTGTTCCGTCCTTTAAATTTATGAGGTGCATTCCTAAAGTATCATTTTAAAGTTGTCTCAATATCTTGGGTAGTAATATCTTTTGTGCAAAAGTTGTGTCTAACTAAAACTAATTATTTAGTTAGTTAAGATTCAAAATCATGTTTTTTATTATGATTTGTTTACAGTTTGTTTTGGATTTGATAATTGCTATTTTTTGGAGTTTGGGTGTAAGTCTAGTGTGTCGTTACTTTCATAATCAGCAGTATCCAAATATTGACTAAATTTGGATTAATCAATTGTTGCATTTTTAAAAAGCATTTTGATTTATTTCCATTTGTAGATTTTATATCATCCAAATAATCTTGGTTATATTACCTAAATTTGTTTTAAAGATCGTTGCATCATCTTTTATTTCTAATTGTCTCAGTTTATTAAAACATTTTTTTAAAAATTCTAAGAAAAAAATGTGCTAGCACTACATATTGCATCACTTTGACGGTGAGAAGAACAATCAATATGTCTTTCAAAGTCCAATCAAATTCTGGAAGACGTAGATTGCAAGTTGTGGCATTTATTAGAACAATAAACCGGATTGCAATTGCCTGGAGTCTAGTTTTGAGGGTTATCTCCGTAAATGGTAATTTTTTTCTTAGAAAAAATAACAACTTTACCTTTAGCTCAAAGACAAAACAGAACGTTACTTCTAGTGCATGTAAAACCCTAAAGATCAAACACGAGCTCTTGCAGTTTTACTATATTATTGTCTCCATAATAAAATAAATAAAATAATTAAGTAACACATAAACACACAGTTATAGAAATAAATTAACCCGTAACAATTAAAACATCAAAGTTGTAAAAAGATTCTGGTGTTTAGACGTAGACAAGGTAAAACGTAATTTTTTTAAACTAATATCACAGATGACATCGGAATTGTAAAACACTTCGATGCCAGAACTATAAAATAAATCAAATTTAAAACATATATCACAGATGTCATCAGAGTTATAGAAGGCTTTGATGTCAAAACTATAAAATAAATAAAACATAAAACTGATATCACAGATAACATCGGAGTTGTAAAGTACTCCGAGCCAGAACCATAAAATAAAGATAACTTAAAACAGATGACAGCAAATAAAAACATTATTTAATGCCCAAATATTAAAATAGAAAAAAAAACAATATAAGTACACACATGACACTGCAGTTGTAAAAAACTGCAGTGCCGATACAAAACAACTCTTAATAATAGACATTTTCCAACCAGGTTTCCTTCTTTTTCTACTTTTGTAGCTGCCACTGTTGACAACAAAAAGTTCTAATACCAAACTGGATCTGTCGTCATTGTTGCTACAAATGGTATCCTGCGTATCCAATTTATCTGCTTTGGCGTATTTGCCAAAACAACTTTGTCATGTCGGTTTTACTTGAGTGTAAGTGAGGAATGTTTTTCCCGAAGCCAAATCTCTTAATGATCGGTATTGGCGGTCTCTTTGCTGCAGGAGGATGACTGTGCCCGCTTATTGCAGCAACAAGATGTGGTCAAAGTTTATTAATTAGGTTATTTACGTCCAGGCTTTTGGATGCAGTCGCGACTTTTGCGTATGACATTCCGGTTATTAGTGTTGAGACTGTTACTAACTAGCGTGCTTCAAAATAACTCCTCTTTGTATTTTTGACTGTTACAACAGGATCTTGCTAAGTGTTCTGATGCACTTAACTGGCAGTCGACATTTGCTACTTCCATGCAGATGATTAAGGATAGGTAGCCAAAAATAGCTTTGGGTACATTTGGTTTTGCTTCTGCTCATTAACTCAACCGGCATGGGTGGCCCGGCCAGGAGTTTAAACTCCCGCGGTATGGCTCAAGCAGAAAGTACTCAGCCCCCCTCACCACGACAAGGTAGTACTTACGAGGGGGATTAAATTAAATTTTAAGATTTATATTGTTGCTTGATAACAATATAAACTGTCATGTCAACAAATCTTGTTTGCTAATAATATGAATTCTTACTTTAATTGTCTTGATGTGATAAGCGTTTATAATGCCAACAATAAATTATCAACCGTAAAAAATATTTGTTTAACAAAGTATTCCCACGTCTAATCGTCAAATTTTGTTATATTTAGAGATAATAATTAATGTAAATGCATATGTTGGACAAACGACAGTTATTTAGAACAAGTTGATTGGCATAAACCAATCTACAGCATTGAAGTGAATTTGGTTTAGGTCACTACTGACTCAATACATGAATTTGTACAAACCGATTTTGTGACCTCTGCAAATAACACATTAGCCTGACCAAGGTGTTAAAATATTTTTTAGAATGTCTACTTCTATATAAATTATTATTATAGATATTTTTTAGGTGTTTTATAGTATCACAAATCTCGTTGTATGATGCTTTTTTAAAGTTCGGATCAACTCTTCTTTTTTATGTTTTTTTTCTGGAGTATTTGTCTATGTCTATCTGATAATAAATTTGGTTCTGCTTTAATTATATTATAAATCAAATTAATTTATTGTCACATCAATCACGACTGAAAAGACGACGCACGTTTCCGTCGTTTTCTTCTTTTTGTATTTTTGCTTTAATATTTTTTCGGTGGTTTTCTAACAGAATTTTCTTTTTTCATCTATTTGTAGTTATTTTTTTGGAGTATGTCTATCTGATAATACAGTTGGTCCTACTTTAGCTCAAAACTGCCTTGGTTCCAAACCTAATTTAGATGCTTGTACTGCAGCAATTCTACCATCTATTCCTCTCTACCAATGTTTTTAGTTGCTGTCATCCACTTTTTCATGCAGCACGTAGCCTGATTCTCAAGTTGATTTGTAAGATGGGCTGGTAAAGAGAGCTCAATATAATTTTCAGTTTTATTTGTTTTGTTTTTCTGTGGTTCTGTATCTTTTGTGTTTTTCCAATATTGTCTTCAAACGTAGTAAAAATGTTGGACCAAATAAGATGTGGTGGCAATTATGGACTAACTATATAATCTTTAAAATATAATAATGTAATATTATTTTATTAATTTTGTTAACTCATTCACTGAGTATACAACATGTCAAGTTAAAATAAAAATGAAAATATATATTAGACTGGTTCTTACTTTTTTGTGGTACTTTTTTTGTTTGCACCTTCAGAAAGTGATCTTTATGCAACCAAAGTAAGCCCAACGGACGCAGTCGCAAGCTTTTTGGTCGTCTTAGACATGTTTGTGCAAGGAGAGAGACACGACACAAATTTCTCATTATTTGTGATGCAGCCAAACTAATTAAATTAGATTTATTATTTATAGAATTTTTATTAAAAAAATTTATAATAGTATAATAATCTCCTTTGGCAGACCCATCGGCGATAGGTAATAAACCCAACAAATCATCGTACACATTTAAATTGTCAACATATCTAATAATAAAATGACTCAAGATGGAACCAATATTACTAATAAAAAGTCTCATTCTTCTTCATCACATCTTAATATTGCCAAGACACATTCAAACAAAACAAATGTTTTAATTGTTGCGGATGAAAATGGAAGAAATGTTAGAGAGTTGCTTTCTGATTATTTACCGAAAAACCAAATCAACATCAACGCAATATTGAAACCAAATGCAACGTTTGAAGATGTTACTTCAAGTTTCTGTGCAGATGCCAAACATTATAACAAAAACGACTACATTATTATTTTTGCCGGAAAAAATAATATTTTAAAAAGGCAAGCTTATCAATAACGCGGTAATAACAAAACTGATAAACAATATAAAACACACTAATGTGATATTTGTTGGTTGTCCTTATTTTACAAACCGTTTAGTGCTTAATAAATTTACATTTGAAATAAATCAGCAAATAAACAACACAATTAAAGATAATGAAACCGATAATATTACATATATATCCTCTAATTCAATATTATTAAGCATATTTAAAAACAAGTTTAATGAATTAAATCAAGCTGGATTACGGGCAATATTCTACAGAGTATGTAATATGATTTGTGAATTTATATCATTAGCTAGGCATAAGAAAATTAATACACATTCTGCACAAAACAACATGCAAGTTCCTTTAGAACTGCATAATAATACAACGGAAACCAATGAGGAACTAGAGTTGAATAAAACATTTTATGAAATGGCAACAACTAGCAGTTTTTTTAGAAAAAAACGGCAGTAGTAATAAGAAATTCGTAGTTAGCCATCAAAATATGAGTAGTTTAACCAACAAAATAGAACAAATGGAAATATTTTTGGATACTTATAGTAGCGACATTTTTTGCATATCTGAACATTGGTTTACTGAAACAAACAATATAACAAATATCAGTATAGCAGGATATTATATATCAAATCATTTTTCAAGAAAACTTTATATACATGGCGGAGTTGCAATATTAGTAAAGAATAATCTACGATCAACTGCTCTTGAACAATATAATAATTTGTCAATAGAAAAGCACTACGAATGCACAGCATTTAAAATAAACATAGAAAACACAGTTATAACTATATTAACTATTTACAGAATTCCAACTGGTGACTATAATATATTCCTGAAGCAGTTTGAAGAATCTTTAAAACTGTTATGTAATGAAAAATCAATTAATATAATATGTGGCGATTTCAACGGTAACTTTTTAGAGCAATCAACAATGAAAACAAAATTAACAGATCTCTTATCATCTTATAATTTAGAACCTAAAATATACCAACCAACACGTCGACAAAATTGTCTAGATAATATATGTGTAACTAAAAATACGTTAAACGTTAAGGCTTATGTATTACAAAACGGATTTTCAGACCACAATGTGCAGTCTATAGAATGGAAAATTAATAATTATTCCAAAAATACAGTAATCAACTACAGACAGTTACATAATATTAATAATATTGACAAATTTGTACAGCTACTTGGCTATCACAATTGGAATGAGATATTAGATTCAAATATCCTATCAGAAAAATGTACTCTGTTTTTTACTAATATTTACTTATCTTTTGAAGCAGCCTTTCCAACTAAAAAAAAGAATTGAGTTAACAATTTCAAACAAAACCAGTGGATTACGCGAGGGATTAGGACATCTTCACAAAAACTTAAAGAATTGCACCTGTTATGTTCACATGGCAATGAACATGACAAACTTTTATATAATCGGTATAAATCTATCTATAAAAAAACAATTATATTAGCTAAAAAAATGTATTTAAACAAACGATTGATCAACTCTGACAATATGAACCGTACTGCGTGGCAAATTATTAATAGTACTGCAAAACCTCAACAGAACTATGGAATTAATAGTTTAAATATAAATGATAAAATTGAAACAAACTTATCAGATATTACAAACCATCTTAACACTTATTTTAATACCATTACAGACTCATTAATAGAAGGTGATATAACTGCTGATGTTACGCATATTGAACTTAATAGAAATTCTATATACCTTCAACCTGCGTCCGAACAAGAAGTAGTACAAGCCGTACACAAATTAAAAAACACAAACTCTTCGGGTTCTGATGGAATTAGTAGCAAACTTTTAAAAATGTCCATAAATCAATTTAAGATGCCATTTACATCTATCATAAACGACTCTTTAAATCAAGGTATTTTTCCGGATAACCTCAAAAACGCAAAAATAATTCCATTACTTAAAAAAGGAAATAATCAAACTAAAGAAAACTACCGCCCTATATCTATTTTAAGCACATTTGCAAAAGTTCTTGAAACAATTATGGCAGATAGATTAATCAGTTTTTTTAATCAACACAAAGACGCAATATGGTTTTAGAAAAAACAGGTCAACCACAGATGCTATTTTAAAATACTTGGAATATATTTACGCTGGGTTAGATGAAGGAAAGCAGTGTTTGGGCATATTTTTAGATCTTACTAAAGCCTTTGATCTAGTAGACCATAATATATTGTTAGACAAATTATATAGATACGGTATAAGAGGCACTGCTCTAAATTGGATTAAAAACTATTTAGAAGGACGAACACATTATGTGCAAATACAAGATATTAAATCTACAAATTTAAAATTAAAAAGGGGGATACCGCAAGGCTCGGTTTTAGGGCCTCTTTTGTTCATCATTTATGTTAATGACATAGATTTACAAGGAAAAGGTGTTTTGTTTGCAGACGATACATCGCTGTTTGTTGCATCAAATAGTCTAGACAATGTCCTGTTAGAATCCAATGAAACAACTAAAAATTTAAATACATGGTATAAAGCAAATAACTTGTACGTGAACTCGAACAAATCAACAGTTATCAAATTTTGTGCCAACAATGTAGAAAACAACAGCTCGGTTTTAATAAAGTGGAAGAATGTATCTATAGAACAAACAATTCATACAACATTTTTAGGAGTTATAATTGATCAACGTTGCAATTGGTATGAACATATAAACTATGTATCAAAAATATTGGAACCTTTATGTTATGTAGCTTTAAAACTTAGGCAAATTGTAGATTTTAAGTTACTTAAGTTATTTTATTATGCTCACTTTGAAGCATGCATATCTTACTGTATTGTTGCATGGGGCAAGTCAAGTAAAATAAGTCGTGTTTTTAAATTACAAAAACGTATGCTACGAATCATGTTACGCAAATCAACAGATGAACATTGTAGACCGTTATTTCAGAAAGAAAGAATACTAACAGTGTATTGTTTATATATTTATAGAACATTATTATATGTAAAAAATAACTTATCTGCGTTTAAAAGGGTCAACTGTAACAGAACGGTTTATAATACCAGGCATGGACATTCACTGTTGAGTATTCCAAATCATAATCTGCAATTGTATGAAAAGAGTCCAAATTATATGGGCATCAAGTTATACAACAAATTGCCAATTTGTATAAAACTACTAAACCAGAAAGATTTTAAACGTGTAGTAAAAGAAATACTTGTATCTAAAGCTTATTATAATATAGATGAATATTTTAATGACAACTGTTTTAAATTGTAAACATTTATGTTGTATATGTGTATATTTCTAAATTGTAATTAATATTTTAATCTTGTGTATTTATATGTATGTATGTATATTATGAACTTGTCCTATATCATTGCAATATGATCTTTGGACCAATAAAGTATTATTATTATTATTATTATTATTATTCCTAAATGTTTGATAAATGAATGTTGATTCATCTACTAAAATTAAAAATTCACATTTCTTAATTCTTTCTACTAAATTATCAAATAAAAATTGACCAATTACATTTTTAATTATCAAACTACATTTTGTTCTTTTAATGGAAATTGCTTTTGCAGCTTTTAAGTATTTAGAAACTTCTTTAAGATGGTCTGCTGCGTTGAACGCTATATTGTGTACGGCTATAAAAGATGCATCCGAATCTCCAGCTCCTTAATCTTACTTTGTTTTGATTTTGCTTCAGAAACTGGTTGCTGCATTGTAACAACATTAGCAAACTTGTTGTGTTTTGTTGTTTTTTTATGCTTTTTGATAGCTGCCAGACCGCCTAACAAATTGATGGCACAGCATTTGCAATAGAAATGCAAATTATTTAATTTACTGCTACTAATCGACGAGAATGATTTTTCCCACAAAGGATTATATTTATGTTTATAATTGGATTTAGCAGTTTTAGTGATTATTCGTGGCGGCGGCGTATTATTGTTGTAATCAGATTTAGATGAATCCATTTTCTACAAATTAATTATAGATTAATTAAATAATAAAATATTACAGCCGTTTTATATCCTTGTACCCTTTCCTCATAGATAGAATTGTGATATCTTTGTTGCCTACTATACCACCGATTTCTTTAATCAGTTCTTCTCTGTTTGTCTCCGGGCTTACACCCTTGATCAAAACTAGTACTCCTGTGGGGTCATTATTTGCTCTTCTTACATTAAAACCCTCCATTCTGTCTCTTATTTTTTTCTGTTTCTTATTCCGTCTCTGACCCTTTTGTTATTATTAACAGCTCTCCTTTTCTAGTTTCTCTTATCTCTTTAAAGATCGTTCCTTTTATCTGGATTTTTGCCTGTCATCTTCATTTGTGTACGCGTTCCAGCTATCTCTAAAATTTTCTTTGCTTTCCTTGGTGCCATTCCTGTCGTTATGGGTATTATGTGTATTTTTCCAAATTTTTTTTTCTTTTGTTACGTATTTAAAATCTATTTCTCTCTATTCTTTATTAATTATTAATTGCAGATTTTCATTTGTAGCAATTTCTATCATCTCCTTTTTATTTAAAAAAATATTTCTTTGTATTTCCTCATAATCTTTCGTCTGTGTTGACATTTCAATACCTGCTTTACTTCTAGAGTTATTCAATTCTTCTTTTTGCGTTTCTTCAAACTCTAGTCTCTCTAAGACTGCCACTAGTTTGTTGGCATTTTTTTAAATTTCCAGCTTTGTAGTTAGACATGCATGTGTTCGATCTTTTAACTCTCTAATCAAAACTCCCATTGTCATTAACGTTGTTGAGGCGATTGTTCTCTTAGCCTCATTATTTCCTCCTTGGGAATCAATTTCTCTTTCCCTTTTGGTACTGTTACTCTCCTCCTCCTCTTTGGTTTGTTTCAATATGTTTTGATTATCCTTATTTATAGGCGAATGCTCTATTTTTTCCGTTTTTTATTATAATTAAAAAACGCTACGCAGCGTTTCTTAATATTCGCGCACGACCCACTTACGCAAATCACTTTATCACTCCATGGCAAATTTAAATGTCTCGGTCACTGCCCTGATGCGCTAAAACAGCACGTGTCGCAATTTTTCGATACGGGTGTATTCCTAATATGACCGCACACTTTTAGTTCCACTTAATAAATTACACTACATTTCCACCCTTTTCACTATCAAGCACTAATTGTTACTTATTAGATTGCACTACTGTCTTATTTATTTTATTAATGAAGTTTTTTAAATTAATTATTAAAATTACTCACTAAGCTAACATAGCTACAATATCGCTGCGGTAACACGTCCGTTTTCCGTCGAACCCGAGTCGCAACTGTATTGCTCTACGTTTGATGATGACGATATAACTTCGTAATTTTGTCCTAGAATATCATTTCCGAGGCAAAATTTATATTGTAGCGCTTTTGGGTAATTGTGTAAACCTGTTTAAGAGAATTTATACTTATTATAATTCCTTTTTGAAATGGCAATTTTGATGTTGAGACAATTGTTCTTAAACTATTAATTAGTTTATACATTTCATCTAAAATTTGATTTCGGTCTTCTAAAGCTAGACCATATGCTTTCATCCTACTCCTAGTACCGTTGTGGAATTTTGGTATTGAAAACATCAAACTAATTGTTAGTTATTTTGAAAAATTCGAACATTCTATCCAATTCATATCATTTTTATACAATCTTAAAGTACCCATTCGTGAAATCGCACGCGAAATTGTGTGGAAAAATAACTTTGTTGCCACTTTGTTCTTGAACTGTTAAAAATTGCATATTGATTTTATGTGCAATGATTAAATCTGATGTTCTTCAATTTTTTAACTCATCTAGGGATGGTCACTGCGTCACTGAGGTTACTTAAGAGTAGTGTCCTGGACTATCAATTGTCCTGGTTTAAGTTTTAACTAAACAAAAACTTTCTCATAAAAATTTTAAGAAATTAAAAAAGAAATCACAATAATAGAAGTCAAAGCAATCATGAATGAAACTATTTAAATGACATGTTTAGAAATAGTAGATTTCAAGGTTTTATCTTTATTCGTGTATATGGATGATACTCTAATTATACTTCCATCACAAAAAATAAATGAAATCCATAACATTTTTAATAATTACCATCCTTTGAATTTATAATAATAATAATAGTATATCATTTTTAGACCTGACAGTGACAATATAAAATAACCAAATCTCAATTGATTTATTTACTAAAACGGGCAAAGGCATTAGTTTAACCACATTTAACATAATTTTTGTGTATACTAAGTTGCCTATTATAGAGGCCATACTATTCGTGTCTGGCTGTATATATGAGTTGACTCGCCACCCAAAGCACAGTCAACCAAGGTGGTTGCCGCCATCTGAAACAGAAATCTTGATTTGTTAGATTTATTAATGGAGGTTTTATTTGAACTTACCAGCTTGAAAAACTATCATGGCACGCTGTCTTTAATTCTTTGTTTTTTCTCGACCCTGCAACAATACATAGTTTAATATATTAATTATCGGTTAATCATCTATTGAATTTAATAATGAAGAATGAATTGTGTGAGTTTTATTTAATGATTAAAATGAATACATACCTTTTTTTTATTATTTTAAGACTCTCGGTCCCGAGCAGGCTCTTGCGGTGTGGTTCTTGGTTCATTACCTAAAAATAAACTTATTTAATTATTGTATACATTTGGGTGCGTTGATTACAGTAGTGATTGTTGACTGGACAGTGGGATTAAGTGCTATTTAATTTTTATTTACCTGGAAGTCCTCCTGGTTTTGGCACTGCTGATCTGGTCGAATAATGTACAGCATACATGTATATACCCGTGCCTAAGAAAGAGACTAGAGCATTGGGAGCAATATCAATTATCAATTATACCTCAATACGTGTTGTGTTAATTTTTAGTAAACCGTACGATTAATGTAATTTACCATTTCATGTTTTTTGTAATTATGTTGATATGAGGCACTAGTTAAAGACACTTGCACTGATTTTATTATAATAACATACTATGTTACTTGATTGTAATGTTGTGACCTAACCAAACTGTCACTGTTTGTTTATATTTTGTTTTGGTTGTTAAATGTCAACCGACTGGTTTATATATTATATATATTTCTTTAATTATGCCTATTAGAGCCATATTAGTGTTAGTCCTAAGTAATGTGTTGTATTAAAAATCTACAGGATGTAAGGTCGTTACCTTGGTCTGTTGGCGGCAATATTAATTGAGATTCCATTTACTCCCGGTATGAGACGCCTATGTTTATTATGCAAAACCTATTTTTTCATATAAACCTTATTAAATTTCAGATTCGTCTGATGTATCAGAATCTAGAATTTATGAAAGTAAAAGTGATTTTGATAATGTCAGTATAGAAAAGGAATCATCGGCATCAAATTAAAAAATACATGGAAGAAGATTGATTGATATTGAGCATTTTTGGAACTCTTATCAAACTATTAAATTTACACAGAGAAAAAATGGGAAGCCTAAGTAAATAATATGATATTGAAAAATGAAGTTATGAACGGATTGTGCTCAAAATTATCTTTTACTAGTAATTTTTGCAATTATACCACCCATATTAAAACCGATGGAAATTCAACGGACGTTAATCATACGGTTCTTATTATAATCAAGAACACTGGTGCATGACATTTACAACTTAAACAATTATGTGCCTCTTTAAATATGCCATCAATGTCAAATTTTAAATATAAAGCAGTTCATGATATTATTTCTAATGCGTGACAAGAAAATGTTATTGAATCAATGATTTTATCTGCAACATAGCCGTAAAGAGTGCCGTATTAAAAATGAATATTTACTTATCAAAGGTGTTTGTGATGGTTCTTGGGCAAAGCGCTCATGTAGGTCAGGAGCCTATAATTCATCTTCAGGGTGTGTTGCTATTGTTGGCGCAGAAACTAAAAAAGTGTTGATTCTTGGAATACAAAATAAGTTATGTTCTATATGTAAGCATGCGGAATTAAATAGAAATGAACCAAAAGAACATAAATGCTACAAAAATTACACACCATCATTCTCTAGCATGGAAGCAGATATACTTTCTAAAGGATTTGCAAAAAACGTTTTATGCACGGTTTAATTTTCGACACATTAATTGCTGTAACAGTAGCACCTACAAATGATCAAAAAGTAGAATGCAGAAACCATTTTTGCGTAATTATATTAATAAACTAAGAGACCTTGCAAAGAACACGGCAGCTGGACCTTTAATATTAGGAAAAAAAAATGTTTAAAACTTATTAGGATTTCGAGGAGCTATCACCAAAGCAATTTCATTTAGTAAACATGAGGAATACGACGAAAAACAAAAAGCTGAGCTACTTAAAGCAGACATTAAAAATAGTTGCCATTACATTTTTTGAGAATATTCTAAATGTAACGACTTGCAATACTTTTGCAAAGAAAAGTATACAGATGAACTATATGACTACATATTTACTTAATGCTACTAACTATTTAGCTAATAATGCAGAGAGTTTGATATAGATGTATTTAGTAATGCTGTTGAACAGTTTAATTATGTTATTGCAAATTTGTTTGTGGCAAAAGAATAAATTTTACAAAGAGTAGATCGTAGATCGTATGAAAGCCGTTGTTTTGCAGCAGTTGTAGCATATAACACTAAAACAAGTATGTGCCACGCTCGTAAAAAAATAAACAGATATAAAAGTCCTGGAAAGTATGACCTAAGAAATATAGAGAGAACAAATAAAACTAACCTTTTACAAAAACAGGCACGCATGCAACCCAAAAATTTATTTATTAATGAAAATACGCAACCGGGTAAAGATTAGGAGCCGAACTGCAACACACCGAATATTAGCCTTGACGAAATGGACAAAATGAATTTTTAAACAATTTGCAGACCGATAGACATAAAATTAAGAACATAGAACAACAAACAAAACATCAAAATAAGTGTCTGGAGTGTTTATTCATAGAAGAAATAGACTAATATCCTTGCATTTTGGAGAAATTTGTAATAAAAGAAGTTACACAAATTGTAAAAATTTTGTTAAAAATTTCACAAAACCAAAAATACGCTTCAACCGCAATACAACATGGTAATAAATACGAGGCGTTGGCAGCAAGTCGATTGTTTATAGATAGGAATTTAGCGAATTTATAAAGAAAATATAGTAGAAGTAAAATGTCTGTATAATAAATAAGGTTAATTAAATTTTGGAAAAAAATGGCAATATTAATATTAATCGTAAGTGGTACTACCAAATATAAGGACAGCTGCACATTTCTAAAAGAAATGTATGCTACTTTGCTGTATGGACATTTAAAAAATGGAAGAAATCCAGAGGAATGATTTATTTTGAAACAAAAAATAAAAAATAAGTTACTACTTTTTTTATGGATTGTTTATTAACAGAAATTCTAGATAGCAAAACAGAAAGAAGTATGGAGATAAAGAATCCAGATTATATAATAAAAACACAAATGCACCGAAATACGAAACAAGAAACATAAATATATAAATGGTTATCAATCCATCGTCCTTTAATTATAATTTAATACAAAACAAAGTTTTTAAAATGATGCAAAAATCAAAATATTTTTCAAATATTTTAGTTTGTATTCCGATGTGACCTATACTAAAAAAATAACAATAATAGAGAGGTTCGTCTGCACCTCCATTTGATATGTTACATAAACTTTTTTTTTTGGAATTTTGTCCAATATTTAATACAACTAAAAATGGTTTATTTGATTTTATAATCAATAAGTTGAGTGAATTTCAACCTGAAATAAATATTCATCATTTTTAAATTATCATGGTTTTATATGTTGTAATAAATTATAGTTGGTTTTAATAATAAATAAATAATACTCTAGTATGCTTTGTGGTGTTATGATTTTCTTAGTGCAACATGTTTTGACAATGAGCAATTGTCATCTTCAGGCTCTGCAAGGTAATACACAGAACATATAAATAAACATAAACATAAGATACAGTTGAAGTGGTACATATAAGTTAGAAGTTAAAATTATTGTAAAGAAATATAAAATTATAATGAAAAAGAAAACAGAATGACTTACATTAATACATTATTTATAGACACTTGTGGCGCTGCAGCGTAACGTATGTAAAGAAGGTTATGTTAGGCGGGATATTATTGTAGTTGCTGCTTAGTTATTGATATTTACGTGGGATGGCGTCAATAGTATTGTTGGGTAGTTAATATTTATATTTATGATTATCAGTTTTTAAGAAAATGTAGATGTGTTGAAAGTTGTTGTGAAATTAAGTTGATTTAGACAGATTATATTTGGGTTATTTTTTATTTTGTCTATTTCTAGAGATTCCTGAATGGACATTTTTAGTCCTTTTTGTACAGTTGTGTAAAAGTTTTAAATTTTGTGTAATGCTGATTTTATGATTATTAAAATGGATGTGTTTGGAAAAGTTTGAGATTTTATTCTTGTGCAAGTGTTCGTTCACTCTGTGTTTGAGAGCTCGTCCGGTTTAGCCTATGTAGGTTGCGGGTCAGTTGTTGCAGCTGATTTTATAAACTCCTGATTTTTCAAATAATAAATATTTTTATTAATTTATTTATTGTTACACAACTAGTTTCATTATTGCAATAACATTTTCAAGTGTAATTATATATTATAAATTAAATATTTGATTGATGAGTTATAAACAAATAAATTTTGTTTTTTTGCATTCCCTGATATCCGGTTTTTTTATGAAACTATAAGATGAAACAGCTTCAGTATAAGAAGTGGTTGTATGTTTTAGCATGTTTCTAAACTTTTGAAAGAGTGAATAATAAGTTATTCAACTTTAATGGTACTTCGTTTATGTGTCAAAATCATTTATCTTGTCGGGACAAAAATGCCAACTGAACTCAACATTTATTAAAATAGTTACATTTATTGATAATTGTAATAT
The DNA here is from genome assembly GCA_963932245.1 of Tachinus rufipes. Taxonomy (NCBI): domain Eukaryota; kingdom Metazoa; phylum Arthropoda; class Insecta; order Coleoptera; family Staphylinidae; genus Tachinus; species Tachinus rufipes. The sequence goes on along the minus strand of OZ010750.1, from coordinate 38,298,355 downwards.
AAATTTTTTTTTTTAAATTTATTTATAACAAATTTGTATGGTATATTTTTTTATATTAATTTTATATTTTAAATAAAATTGGTAAAATATAATATTAATACCATTATTATTGTTGTAAAACTCATAACCCCCGTTAGGTTATGTACGGTATTACGTCTCATTTTTCTAATTTAAATTCTTGATCTGCCTCTATGTATACAAATTACATTTACACTTATTCATAATTTTATAGCTTTCATTGTTTACATAGATTTTACCTTTTTTATCATGCAAATTTATCTACTAAAGGTTATATTTATGGTATAATTAATACAGGTAAAAATAATTATATTTACATATATAATTAATTTTACGATATACATATATCCAGCATGTATAACTAGATAGTATAACTAATTATATTTACTAAAATGACAGCCAGTTGTTTACAAAGTAACCATTTTTACTGCACATGTGCGTGCGACGGAGAAAAAGGTTAGGAGCTACAGTCTACTCCAGTTGTTATTGCTTCAGTGCGCTCCATTCGTACCGATCCGGTCCATCACGCCTTCTTGTATTATCTTGCACATAGTTATTAATATATTCTGTGCAATTAAGAAATATTTAATTTTTCTTTAGCATAGGACTAACTAATAGTAATGCACAAATTCCTATATTTATATCAATAAAAAGTATACTAAATTACCAATCACCTAATTAACACATCCCTAAGGTATACTCTAATACCAGTGTGTTTTTAACTGCTCCTTACTAATGTAATGTGCCCCATATACAGCTTAACTGGCCAATGTAAGCTTGACAATCTTTTGCAGTTATTGTGCAACCCCCTCAACGGCTGTTACGTATAAGCCCTCAATGCCATGTTCGTTGTTTACATACAACCCCAAGGCCTCATGCCAGTGTATGAATAACTATTTATTTTTGCTTTGACTTCTGCTCGAAAAACCGCCAAATAGGGAAGTACCGGGCAGCGGCAGTGGCATAGTAGTCAGCTCGAGTAAGAGTTTACATACTCGCATTGCCCTATTTCATGCTCACTTCTATATAAATGAAACGGAGTAGAAACACCGGGCAGTGGCATGGTCAGCGCGAGTAAGTTTTTACATACTCGCATTGCCCTATTTCATGCTCACTTCCCTGCTCATTGCCATAGAAGTGGGCTGAACGTAAACGGAGTAGAAACACCGGACAGTGGCATGGGCAGCGCGAGTAACGTGTTTACATACTCACGTGGCCCTATTTCATCTCACTTCCCTTCTTACTGCCACGGAAGTGAGCTGAATGTAAATGGGGTATAACAGCCTAGTACAACCCCAACTCTGGCAGCGTACCTGGTATGCTATGCTACAACTGTCTTGGGTCAATGACACCAATACTAATGTACTTTGTTTTAACACCTTTAAGACCCTCTTTGGCCTACGTGCGAATAACAGTTGTGAAGACCCACTTGATCTATGTGTAAATAACCCACAGGTTCTCAGACATTACCTGTACTTAATTAACATCATATACAGTATATTAATTATTATAAATTAGAGGTTGGCGTTTTAAATTTTGTTAAAGCCTGGCCCGGCCCAAAATCAAAGCCCAAAGCCCGGCCCGACCCAACCCGGCCCGGCCCAAAGCCCAGCTCGGTACAAGTAGACCCAGCCCGGTCAGGCCCAAAGCCCAGCCCGGTACAACTCGGCCCGGCCCGGCCCAAAACCTAATCCCGTTTTAAACGTGATCTTGTTTGTTGTTAGCAACAATTGTCCAAACTCCAGTTATTTTACCTGGCTTTAAATAAATTGTTTTTTAGTTACATTTTTATGTACTGTATGAAATCTAAATGTGAAAATTATGGAGTATCAATTATTAATAACAAAACATAAAAACAATTAACTATTAAAAAAATTAATAACGTTCACATATTTATAATTGGCTGGGCCAAAATTGCGAACCTCTATTATAAATAATGCTAACAAATACTACTGTTAACACCCGTCCGTGTAAACGTTGTCAGTAAAATGCTTCTAAATCCAAAATTAAATATAAAAACATTGTTAGAATCTTTACAAAACTTGCAGAAGTATATGAAAGAGCTTAAAACAGATAAAAAAACTTCATTAAATAAAGCAAGACATATACCCGTTTTTATTGGTGCGGATACTTCATTTCCTAATATTGGAGTTAAAAGAATTAAAAAAAAAAGAAATCCTATGTTTGGTTATGAAAGTCAAGACAAAAATACTGAAGATTCTGAAAGAAAACTAAAGTTTATATTTACTTTACAATACTTGTCCGTCAACTATTACTTCATTACAGAAAATTTTTCAATTACTATACAGACAAATTTTTAAAATTTCATACGTATGTTCTAATTTAAAAGAAAATATGGCTGATGAGTTAATAAATCAGTATTCTAATATTCAACAAAAATTAACAGATTACAATAAAATATATTGACATAAATGCCATAGAATTGTGTGAAGAGTTACGGACTTTAGAGATTCATATAGTTAGCAACATGGAAGCAAGAAACGTGCTTGAAAATTACATGAAAATAATTTATCATTAACATTTTATTAATCTGTCAATACTTATACGTATATTTTTAACACTTCTTGTATCAGTAGCTAGTGATTCTCTTGATCCAAACGAAATATATAAAAAGTTTGCGTTTCAAAAAGCAAGGAAAATATAATAAGTCAGACATTTTTTTGGCCGAACCACATCATTACCTATTAATGGGTTATTGTCGGGTGATCAAATTATTACTAATCCCCTTGACATCTCATATTCTAGACGATGTTTATTTTGACGCTTCCAGCGATGATAACTACGATGAAAATTTTCGAGATATCAAAATTAACATGGAGAAAAACTTTCTGTCATTTGTCTCTGATGAAGATGAATTATATAACGCACCGTTTAATGTTTGGGAATTTGACTCGGCATTATCTGAAGCGCACAATACTGCTCCAGGAGTCGATTCGATACACAATGCTATGCTTGCAGGGTACTTGCTCTAAGTCGTGGAAACTTGCTATCATAGTACCAGTACTTAAATTTGCTAAAGATAAAAAGTTTTCGACTAACTATAGACCTATATCCTTGACTAGCTGCTTATGTAAGTTACTAGAAAGAATGATCAATAAGCGTCTTACTTGGTTATTAGATTCAAGAGGTTTAATTGCTGACATACAATGTGGTTCAAGGCATCATCGTTGTACGACTAACCACTTTGTTCGGTTGGATAAAATGACAGGTTGGATACAGCAATTAAAAATGCTTTTGTACAAAATCAGTATCTTGTCGCTTTTACAATATTCTACGAACGCTTCATTCGTGGAGTATTCGCGGAAGCATGGAATTGTTTATACAAAGCTTTATAACTTTCCGTTCATTTAAGTGAAAAGTCATGGGGAGCGGGAAAACAATGCTACTTTTGCATAGCATTTTGGTGCGTTCAAAACTAGATTATGGTTCTAAAATATATGCTTCCGCAGCTCCATCCACATTACGTATTGTTGATCCTGTTCACCATATAAAAATTCGTTTAGCAACTGGCGCATTTTGCACTAGCCCTATTGCTAGTGTTTTGTGAGAGGCAGCTGAAGCATAACACTGTCTTCGGCGTAAAATCTTGACTGTTAGGTTAGGTTAGCGTTGCAAGGCGTTATCGATATTAAAAAACAAACCCGTAGAAAAGATGGTGTACAACATTTATGATCTAAACATTCGATTCCGAACGGCTCCCAGATGAAGTCAAGGTGGCATATGTTACTCGTCTGGTTCGTCCGTTTATTTCTAACCCAATGAGGTTTTCCAATGCCAACGTTTTGAACACACTGCAGTTAGGTGTCCAGGTGTTGCAACATGTGCACAATGCAGTAAGAAGACACATGACCTCAATCCACGCAACAGTTCACCTTTATGTGTGAATTGTGGTGGTAAGCATTCTGTTTATTTCCGAGATTGTCCAAAAATGAAAGAGGAAAGGAAGATATCCGAAATCAGAGTAACAGACAAACTCTCTTACTTCAATGCTTAAAAGAAGTATAGAGCAATTACGGCTCCTACCTTTTAGGTTCAGTTGTTGAAACGTCTATTGTTTAACAACGAATTACTGCTATTGCAGAAACTTCTTTAAATAAAGACAAGGACTCTAATGTGAATGGTCAAAAACCGTTTGCGGGCCCTTCAAGCTTAAAACCAAAACTGACTACGGTCCAATCTGGACCAAGGTCAGAACGTGTGAAATTTCAAGCAAAACCACTCAAGATGCGGGCTTATTTAAAGCCTAAACTATCTAAGGTATTGGCTCGTATCGGGCTAAAACCAATTAAGGTGGCGACTTTCATGTCAAAGCATAAACAAGCTAAAACTCAGTCTGATTTAAAGCCTGCAAAGGCCCACAGACCCTAATGTTGACATGTCGTTAGAGTCGATGGATGTGGAAGTTCTTTCCACGCCATCTACTCTGACAGATGAAATGATGCCAATTAGTGGGAGTTTTACTCCCCAGATGATAATTCAGAAGTTAAACATAAAAACGCTAATAAACAAAGAGTCAAAATTACGTTCGCAATGTAACTATAAAAATAGTTTCAACCATTATTCAATGGAACTACAACGGATATAATTCTCAGCCGAAAATTTACCTATCTGCGTTTCCTTACAGGAAACAAATGTTAAGGTTGAAAGTTCTGTTAATCTTCGTGGTAATACTATTTATAGAAAAGATCGTGCAAATGTTGATAGTACTCAGGGTGGAACGGCTTTATTGGTTTGTCATACGGTTTTCAGTAAAGAATTCCATGTCAAGACTGCATTAGAAGAAGTAGCCGTTCAACTACTTCTCCTTTTCTCACTGACTATTTGCTCAATTTATATTCCGCCAAATGTCAGTTTGGACATTCGTTTAATTGATCAATTACTTGAACAACTTCCGTCCTCATTCCTGCTAATGGGCGATTTTAATGCTCATAACACAATGTGGGGCTGAAGTCGAACTGTTATGCGAGGTCGTAACTTGGCCTTTTTTTTCAGAAAAGGATTTAGTTATCTTAAATAAAGGTAACAATACTTACTTTTTCGTAGCCAATACATCATTCTTGGCTATTGACCTTACCATTTGTTCTCCAAGTATCGCAGCATTGCTGGATTGGGATATCTTTATGATAGTGACCACTTTCCAGTATTCCGTTATCTTCTGGAAAACTTTGCAGAAAGCCCGTTCCTTGCTGGAATTTTGAGAACCTATTACTTTATTTGAAGTACAAAGCTGTTTCTCAAAGAACATGCAAAAAAGCTAAAAGATCATGATCAGAATATGTTACATCTATTAATTCGAGAACCCCCGTTGGGAAGGTGTTAGGAAAAGTCAGAAAAATTTCTGGCCAAACCGCATTATTACCTATTAGTGGGTTATTGTCGGGTGATCAAATTATTACCAATCACCTTGATATTTCGAATATTCTGGCCGATGTTAATTTGACGCTTCCAGCGATGATAATACTGCTCCAGGTGTCGATTCGATACACAATGCTATGCCGGATATGGTTAGCAAGCAGGGTATTGCCCTGAGTCGTAGAAACTTGCTATAATAGTACCAGTACTTAAATCTGGTAAAGATAAAAAGCCTCCGACTAACTATAGACCTATCTCCCTAACTAGGTGCTTATGTAAGTTACTAGAAAGAATGATCAATAAACGTTTTACTTGGTTATTAAATTCAAGAAGTTTAATTGCTGACATACAATGTGGTTCAAGGCGTCATCACTCTAAGATTGACCACCTTGTTTGGTTGGATAAAACAATTAAAAATGCTTTTGTACAGAATCAACATCTTGTCGCTGTATTCTTTGACATTGCTAAAGCATATGACATGACGTAGAAGTACAATGTTCTATAACGCTTCATTCGTGGGGTATTCACGGAAGCACGGCATTGTTTATACAAAGCTTTTTAACTTCCCGTTCATTTAAGGTACGTGTAGGTGACAGCATCTCAGGCGTACGTCAGCAACAGAATGGTATTCCTCATGGGTTCATTTTAACCTTGACAATATTTATGATAGCAATTAACGGCATAAGTCAGTTCATCAAGCATCCGGTAAGCGGATGTAAGTATGTTGATGACTTAGCTATCTATTGTGAATCGAGAAACATGCTAACATTGGAACGTCAACTTCAGTGAACATTAAATCACATTTTGAACTGGGCTAATAAGAATGGATTAACTTTTTCTACTAATAAAACGTTGCTTATCCTTTTTTGTAGAAAGCGAACCCTACAGGTGACCCTTTATTATATTTTGGGGGAGAATCAATTCCTGTACAGGAATGTGTTGGATTGCTCGGTGTCACATTTGACCGTGTGTTGACTTGGAGTCTTCAATTAATAAATCTGAGATCAAGATGTGTTCCGGCACTAAATTTGCTCAGGTCGTTGAGTGGAAAGCCATGGGGAGCAAACCGGAATACAATGCTGCTTTTGCATCGCGCTTTGGTGCGTTCAAAACTAAATTATTGTTCCATAATCTATGCTTCCACAGCTTCATCCACATTACATATTGTTGATCCTGCTCAGCATACAGGAATTCGTCTAACAACTGGTGCATTCCGCACTAGCCCTATTACTAGTGTTGTGTGAGGCAGCTGAACTATCACTCTGTCTTGACTGTTAGGTACGCCGCGAAATTAAATGCTAAACGTTATACGCATCCGACGTTTTCTGTCGTGTACAATATTGGTCTCAACAAACTATACAATCAGGATACGGTCTCTAAAACCGGTTTCTGTAAGAATTTGCAGTATTTATCGGGAACTGGATTTCCAACTCCCTGATGTATATCAACTGTCTTATTGTTGCGACCCTCCTTGGACTTTTCAACGTTTAAGGTAAATACTGCATTATCGAGAATGAGCAAAGCTTCAAATTTACCAGTTGAATATCGAACTGAGTTTGCAAAAATTAAAGCATGGCACGTAAATGCCACTTGGATTTATACCGATGGCTCAAAAAGTAACGACGGTGTGGGTTGTGCTTTTCTGGTACATGAGCTGCAGTTTACATTTGGCTTTGCCAAGTGTTAGCAGCGTTTATACTGCAGAACTGTATACTATCTATTAGGTTTTTCTCTACATCCAACTAAGCGCTAGATCAAATTATGCTATATGTACAGACTCGTTGAGTGCATTAAACGTCATAGATGATCAATACCCTCATCATTACTTGCTGAGGCAAATTCATTCAATTTTGCTTCAGGTGTCTCAGATAAATGTCACTGTTTACTTTTTCTGGGTTCCCAGTCACGTAGGTATCAGTGGCAACAAAAAAGCTGATGCGCTTGCCAAGTTGGCAATAATTAGCGCTAAATATGTTTCATTTAAAGTTTGTGTTAGGGATGTTTGTAATTTTCTACATCAAAAGCTGTTGTCTAGCTGGAAAACTGAGTGGTTTGCTATTCAAGACAACAAACTGCTATGTACCAAAAGCGTTACTACACCGTGGAGTTTGTCATGCAGGCCGAAACGTGGCTTTGCATCGGTCGCTGTCGATGGACCGACAAACATTTGTTAGCATCTGAGGTGCCCCAGTTTGTGATATTTGTAACGTCCCATTAACTGTTTGTCATTTCTTATTGGATTGTCGGCAGTTTTTGGAACAAAGAATTTCGTCTGAATTATCACCCAGTTTGTCGATTATCTTGGGCTATTAAATTGCTGACGTCGATCGTTTGCTCGAATTTGATCGACGGAACAGACTGGGTATATGGATATGATTATTTAATAATTATGATTAATGTTTGTGTATCGTAAAATCCAACAATGTTTAGGACCCTTTACACCCTAGACACTGTTGGAATTATAATATTGTTTAATAGTTTGTGAAAGTTTATTTTATCTTTGTTATTTATTTATTTATTTATTTATATTTATTTTTTAATATGCCTTTTTAAGGCATATTATTTTACATTTTTTTATAGTTAGAAAAAAGAATCGGCATTAATAGTCTTTTTAGGTTGATATGCCATAAATCTAAACTAATCGCACTATTTTTGTGTTTTATTATAAAAAATTATAATGGAGTTCAAACATGTACCATCCTCAACAATTCAATAATCATTAAAGAGATCATAAAGCTAACTTTTGTGAAAATCCTGTCATTGCGCGTAATTCATTTAGGTCTTTTGTATGTGTGTATAAACAACTTACTTGTGAAAAAATTTTAATTGTTTAATTTACATATTTATGTTTTATCAAACATAGTTAATAACTAATGTTATTATCAGCGTAATGCCTTTTTAATATCATCCCAACTAGATATATATAAAAAAAGTATTGACAACATCACCTGTTATTTAAGTTCTAATTGATTTTAACAAGACATTATGAAAGTCATTTACATCTTGTGCATCGTATAAAGTATGTATACAAAAATAATTCAATTTCTTTAGGAGTCCAATTGGAAATATTGATATATTTATAAATAAATTAAATGATGTATTGAAAACATAAATATAAAAAATTAAACATGCTGTGTTTTTGTAATTCTTTTTATTTTAACCTCAACGATAACACAATAAACTTTAAAACAGATTTATGTAAAAAAAAATCTAAATTTATAATTATTTTTCTTTATTTAAATAGTTAATATTAAATTCTGTTGTTAAATACAAGTGCTATATTAGGTGTGTACGTATATTATTATTTGTATTACTTGCTAATAATAATATTTTTAATTATTTATTATTAATTATTTTAAATTAATTAATAAATGTATGATATTGTTTTATGTTTGCAATAGCATGAACGTTAATATATTTAAAACTTACTTTAAAAAATTTCAAAAATAAATTATTGATTTATTGTTACATATGTAACTTAAATATAAAAATAACATAAAAATTATAGATACTTTACAATACAAACGTGTAATATTAATCATAATGATAATTACCTTCAATAAGAGATTATCAATAAAAAAATTATTAAAATAATAAACAAAAACAAATTACTTTAATATTCATACATTTTTTGTCCGATTTCATAAAATTTATTTATTTCACCAATATATTATGGCAAAAAATATTTTCTTTCACTCTATATTCGAAAATATTGATGTACTTTACACTGAACTGAATTTATTCATTCTTAGTCTACATTACATGGTTTGCGAGTTTCAAAGTTATCATCTATCTTTGTATTTTAGTTGACATCGGAGTCGATATACAAATAATAATTTTCCAATTTATTTATATTAAATTATTCGGCCAACAGTATTAATAATTTGTTAAACATATTAAATTTATATGTTTAACAAATTGTTATTAAATATCCGCAAATTTTGGTTCTCGTAAAAAATAATTAATATAATACTTAATAATTTTTCAGTAAAAATAAAACACCGAATAATTTATTTTTCAAGAAATCTGTAAATCTGTAAATTTTGCCAGTTGCTGACTTGACTGACTATTTACATAATAAAATGATTTTTTTCACATTACTAGTTTTGACTGTTAGTCTTGAATGAAATTAGAAAGTGATTAAAAATAAAGAACGGTTGAGCAAAATAAATCTTTTAATTGTTATATATTACATTCTATGATTTTGTAAAGCAACCGAAGACTTTTTTAATTTCAAAATATAATACTTAGAAATTATCTAAAATATTACAACATTTAAATTTTAACGAGTGAAACCACACTTGCTGAAACTATCACATTCAAGACGTTATTAAATTAAGTTGTTTAGTTGTTCTTTTCATTCTTTTCTGTTTTTCGCTATTCTCTTTGCATTTTGTCTTCAAAGGTCGTCCTCTTTTTTTCGGTTTTGTTATCCTTGCATTACATAATTGCTTTGTTTGTCTATTGTTTGGCATACTACAAGTAAATATTTATTTATAATAGAAAATTATATTGAGTAATTGACCTCTACAGCAATTTATGGAATTATTTGATATTTTCACGATTGGAGAATCTTTTAATGGCATTAAATAAAACTTCTGTCAAATAAACCTATTTTTTGGACCATAAGTATGTTTTGTAAAAACATACTTAGGTTAATAATTTAGACTTAATTGAATTTCTGATACTTTTATTTGGTTTTTCTTTTTTTAATGTTAATCAGATATAAATGAAATTTTACCTTTTATTCTTAAAATATTTGCAAATTAATTAGCTTCCATTTTGACTAAAATATTAGTCTTATCATTATCAAATTAAACATTCTCAAATTGTTGGAAAACTGCAAATGTTTAACCTATACCTACAAAAGGAGACAAGTCTGATTTTTTAAATTATAGACCAATTGAATTATTGTCCAATCTGTCAAAAAAATTTGAAAAGTATATTAATTTCCACATTGTCAAATTCTTACAACAAAATATTCACTGACAGTTCAGAGATGTAGAACCGAAACTTTTAAGAGAGATTTCTTTAACCGTATTATTGACAAATGGAATAAACTTCCAAATTCAGTATTTCCCGAGACTTATAAGCCAATGTTCACAGACTGCTTAAATCTAGTCTTCAATCTGATAGTTTTATTCGTTGAAATTCAAAGATATTTTTATGTTGTTGTGGCATATTATATAATTCTTAAATATCACATTTTGAAATTAAAAGAAAACAAAAAATTAGAAATCAACGGGTCTTTAAAATTACAAATTTACTTTTTTATGACATGAGTAGAAGCATCTTTTTTGACAAATAATTTAAAACTTAATCAGAAAAACATAAAACTATCAAACGGCATATAGGTTAGATACAAAAGCCACTCCACATTGTGCATAGACAAGAAATAACCACGTTTTCAACTTTCCGTTCACGTGGTGCACATTGAATGTAGAGACTAATAATTTTTTTTTACAATGTATTGATGTTGCGGTACGAACGTTTCTTGTGGGTTCTTTTATACTCCATTTAATTCGATTTTTCCGTAATTTTTTTTTTCTTTGCCTTTTTATTATATTAGTATGTAGATTAAATAGTTCCTTGATCCAATTTTTAAAAAAATAAAATAAATTTATTTGTTGAAAAACATTTTTATTTATTTTTATGTAGAATGCCACCGGTTTCGACCAAAGGTCATCTTCAGGCTTAAATATTATTTTAACATTAACAGAGTTACATAAATCAAATTAATCTAGGTAAAAGAAAGAAACAAGACAGTACATCAAGAATCAATAACTAGGGTTATTTTGTACATGAACAATTATAAAATTAATAATAGGAATAAGATTATTTAGTAGACTGACTAAATCAAATGGAAACAATAAATGAGATTAGAGTTTAACATACCTTTTGTGTTTTGAATAAAAGTAAGATGTTTTACATCTTACGAAAACGTCCCGTGTCACAAATACACCCACCATGGTGTGCACCAGGCGTCGTAACCGTTCTTGACACATCATCGGACAATCACGTTAAAGGATGATTCAATAATTCATGGATTTTAGACTTGCATCGGTGATGTTGATGGAGAACTGTTATAAAGCATGTGCGTGAAGCGCCATGTTGTATGTAGAAGGTAGGCAACTTCGCTTACATTTAAATATTAATAGATGAGTATGTTTATGTACGAATGTCATGTAAAGCAAAACATATTAAATGACTTACACAAAAATAATAATAAGACAAATAAAAAGGGGGAAACATTTAAGGGAGACAAACACGAAAAATTATAAGTTGGAAATTAAATAATACAATAAATGTATATCCAGCGCAACAAGTTAAGACATACTTTTTTCTTAAAAAGAAATTAATAAATATAATTTTAAAGTAAATGGCTCAATTGTCAATATTAGAAATTATATCCAAAATGGAATTATAAAAAGATTTATTATTAAAATCTATTTTGATATTTAATAAATTGATAGAAGGATCCCGACTGAGTTTTAATATTTCAAAATTTTCCTTTTCTAAAAGCATATGGTTATTACTGATGAGATGAAGGAGCTTAATGTTCTTGTCTGGGAAAAAGTTATGGTCCGTACTCAATACATGTTGGGCAAAATGGGATCAATTAGGTTTATTAAGCCTAATACAAGCAAAATGTTCTCTAAACCGTTGGGTAAACTTCCTAGATGTTTGGCCTATATAGGTTGAATTACAATCATCAAATCTTTATTATTCTTGATACCGTTTAAAAATGGAGAAGATTTAAACGATATTTTTATGTTAAACTTTGAAAAAGTTCTTACAAAACCCATACATAGGTTATTGAGGTATGTTAAGGAAAAGTAGATAGGTTTGTCTATTAATGTAGAATGTGAAGAAAGAGGTAACGGGATTAAGTTGTTATGTTTAAATCTATGATGTTTTTTGGTTAAAAGTTTGAAAATTAATGATTTGGAGTAACCATTATTTAAAGCTAAATTTACTATATATTGAAGCTCTATGAGAAAATAAGTTAAATTGAGTGGTATAGTAAACAACCTATGTATAAGAGAATGAAAAGTAGATAACTTCTGGGAGAAAGAATGGTTAGAATTAGCATGAATTATGGTGTCTGTACTGGTGGATTTATGATAAATAGAGAAAAATAATTTACCTGTTGGACTACTAGTATGAATAAAAAGGTCTAAGAAAGGTTTACCTTCAGTGGATGCTGTTTCCATAGTGAACTTAATGTTAGGATCCAGTAAACACAGTTACGTTTAAAATACGTTTATTTTTGGTATTACACCTAAGTGTAATATTTGTTTATTCGTTAAGTATATTATACGGAAAAATGTCCGGCGACTAAACGGATATATCTCGTATATTTAGTGTGTAATATACGTACCGGTTATATGTATTTTAAACGTGTAATTTACACGTATTATCAACGTAAAAATGCGTTAATATATAATAAAAATATTTGTATATTTTTTAATTATAGTACACGTGTATTATAGGTTAAACTTTATCCGGCGAGAAGACATGTGTATGTTTGGATGCCTATACGAGGTAACGGACTCACATTGGGAAGAATTGGGTCACCCATCCAAGTCGTGACCGGAGCCGACGTTGCTTAACTTTTGTTAACGCTGGTAAACGTACATGCCCACTCTGCCGTACTGCCTACTCTCTTGTATATATAATAATGTAAAGTATGTATATCATTCTAACATAAAATACAAAGTATTCCATATAAATAAATAAAACATTATATTATTTAACATAGGTATTTAAGAAAATAACAATTAAATTGAAAATCCATTTTGCTTTTTCAACCAGTCTTTTGGTGACATCTGAAAAATATACTGTGTATATTTCCACAGCCTCATATGAGACACATATGGTAATCTTTATTTCAAATAATTTGAATAGTTTGCTATTTGTATTTATAATACTATATATAACAACCAAAAATAAATAAAATAATGAATCATGCATCTCAACATACACTTTGCAAACTATATTCTCGAGTTCGGGTAGCCTCGGACGTACAAACATTGAAGACAAAATTGATCGGCAAACTAAACTCAGAAATAATAAACGTTAAATATACGTAGATATATTATGCAGGATATTTATACGAGTATTCTTATGGTTAATATACGTATATTAATCAACAGTGGAAATAAAAGAAAAAATTAACGTATAATATACAAATATACATATCTTACGTGTACAAGAAATGTATATTATACGAATACACATATACCATATACGCTTTTTACACCATATATACGTGTAATAAACTTATATTATCTAAACCTGTGTTTACTGGGGATGTAGTGTGTTGATAAAACAGTTCAGTTCTGATAGGTTGTCCGTATTGCCTTCTAAAATAATATGGATATCATCCACATAACGCTTCCAAAAAATTATCTTATTGATGAGGTGGAATGAAGAAGATAAAATCAAACTCTCAAGATGATCCATAAAGATTTCTGCCATCAGAGGACCTAAAGGAGACCCCATGGCTAAACCATCTGGTTGAACATAATAAGGATTATTAAAAGTGAAAAAATTTTGTTTGAGAGCAATCTCGAGTAAGCTTGAAATTCATTTCAGGCTTACTCGAGTTTTAAGATCAGAAATTTCTGAGTTTATTAGAAGGTTTTTGGTTAAATCTATAGTATATTGTAAAGGGACAGAAGTAAAAAGATTTGAAACATCAAAAGAAGCTATAATAAAATTACTCTTAAACTTGGTTGGTTCAAGAAAACGTGTTAGATCAAAGGAATTCTTAACTCCATAATGACTAGAAAATTGGGTTACATTTTTAATGGTAGAGTTAAGCCAACTCGCTATTTTACAAGTATGTGAGCCTGAGAAGGAAACAACTGTTTTCATAGGTAAGGTGGAACTATTGATATCAAAGGCAAAGGTGTCAATTTTATGTATTTTTGGTAGGCAATAGAGTCTGGGGAGAGTAGGGTTGGGTACAGTTAATTTATTATTTTTTGTAAAAATTAGTTTTAAGGCCAATTTTTAAAAATTGTTTTTCAGTCAAAGTGTTGGTCAGATAAGTTCAACAAATTGTTGTGAAATTTAAAATAAGATTTTGGAAAATCGTGATGAAAAATGTTTCTGAAATTGTATAGTACTGGAGAAAAATGAAAGTACTGATCTACTGTACGTTCATCTAGATTAATCGGGTGGGAAGTAACTAGGTTTAAAGCGCTAGGAGACACATGTATGGAATCTGTAACCGATGATCTATTAACCCTATGAGCATACATGTGTGAAGAAGAATCAGTGTAAATTTGTGTATTTCTATTATTAAACTGATGGAAAGAATAATTGTAACTGGTATTAGATATTAATTGACATTTAGATAGTTTGTCCAGCTTTCTGGAAAGAGTCAACTTGGTATTAGTTCCAATGTCAAATACCTGAGCCCGTACTTTCATGTCGAATACGGACCACAACCAATCACCATACGATTCCATAAGAAACATGAATGTAAAGTAAATCATTATTTAAAGAGTCAAGTTTAGAATGAACAAGCCTAATTTTATAATTGAGCCACTTACTTTTTGCATTGATGACCAAACGTTGGGTAAAGTTAGAGTTGTTATTGCATTTAAAATTGATGAATTGTGGAAAAATCTTCCTTCGTCGACAGGTGATCAAAAACCAGATCCTCAATGAAGTCTTAATTCTTTTAATGAGTAGGTTGTAATATCTTTTTATTATATGTTTTTCTTGTTCTTTTTGTTCATTTTGATCTTCTTGTTCTTTTGGAATTGAATTTTTTTTTCAGTTGATGTATTACTTACTATAACACCCTTATTTTCTTCAACGTCACTATTATCGCTGTCTATTTCATTATACCATTGAAGTAATACGTTTTCAGCTCCTGGATCTAACAAACGCACTGCTATCGTTGTTCAATGTATAAGAAATTGTTTATAAATGACTAAAATACAATATTTACCCAATGAGGGGAAATTACTCTTCTCTACTCTTAGAATCAGTCGTTTGAGAAGTGATTAAGTCACGGCGGATTAACGATTATGCAATTTTGGAAATTTAACATATTATTAAATGTCCACCTGCATAGGATTAGCCCTTTGTTAGTTACAAAACTAGCCTAAAACCACATGAAATAAACATTACAATATTAAAAAAAATATTGATTTTATAACGTTAACTGCGTCACGGAGTATGCGAGATTCCTTATTGGCTATAACTCAAAAATTACAAAAGATACAACAAAATCACTTGAGCATGCATTAAAACACTGTTATTTAGGAAGGTACTGAAATCCGCCAGAGTCCAGTAGACTCCTTGCCTGTGGTTAAGTTTAATTGCGGCATGGATTTTTTATTAGCTATTAGGTATAAAATACTGAGAATTTCTAAACGGAGGCCAAACAATAAAATTTAAAAAAAACCTGCAAGTACATTTGTTAATAATTATTTTGCTTTTGCTTTAGTTGTATTCTTCCATCTTCAGTTAAAATATTATTTAAATTTTATTAGCGCTTCTTGAAGATGTCAATTTTTGCTAATTAATCTAGTAAAACTTTTACTTCTATATGCTATTACCTAAAACACTGCGATAGTTATTTGTACATGTTCTACCGTATACATATTTTTTTAAATAAATTTCTAAATATTTATTGTATCATTAACGATTCGAATTGGTCGATCCTAAAGTTTGGAGGTGACGAATAGTTGGTAACGTCAGACGACAGATGTTTATGTTTATTTATGCTTAGCATATACTTTTTTTTAATGTTTTTTTATCTAACATTATTAACAAGTACATTATTATAACACAGTTTTTTACATTTTCAGAGTTAAAGATTAATTTATCATTTTTGATCTATTTTCATCTTTCATTTTCAGATTGGCTATTAGTACTCTTCTTTCATATCATGTTTTGGTGAAGTAATCAGTGTTGATACTTTAAGCCCAGAATTATCATTTGCAAATGTATTTTGCCTACTTTTTCTTACTTTTTTTAATTCTTAACATTGATAGTCTACATTCATAGAATAAATCTGAATGAACATTTTTTATAAATTATTTAATTATAATTGGAACGATGTTGCTGACCTGGTCATTCATTCATCATTATATAAATGAAATATTTACCATAGTTTTTTGACCAAGTGTAAAACGATTTTTTTTTCATTGCAATATTGATTAGTTATGTATTTAGTAAATTTATAGGTCTTTTGTAAAAAAATTAGGTGTGGCTATTCCAGTTTATGTGTCAGATAATTGATATTAAAAAGTTGTTAAGAACAACTATACAGTATAGGTTTCTGAAATTTTTATCATTTAAAATAGATGGTACGTATCCAGACAGATCCTACGACTATTATAGCCTGCTAATTAAACATAATTTCTCATCACTATCTGAGCGTAGAGAAAACTGCAGCGCTTTATTTGCCTATAAATTGGTTAATAACTTAATTGATTCTCCAGATTTATTATCCTGTTTTCGTTTTAATGTTGCTCGTTTGTCGTCTCGTTATACGGACACCTTCTTTATATCTACTTCTAATACAAACATATTACTTAAGTAACCGGTCATGCACATGAGTCGAAATGCTAACAAATTATTTCATGATGTTTTTACAAGTGTTTAGTGATTGTGTACTGTTTTTGATTTTGTTATTGTAACTGGTATACGACCATAATTTGTTTTTTGTTGTTTATTTTAATGTATTTTTGATTATATTGTTTAATTTCTTTGTATTTCTAATAGTTCAGTTATATTACACTGTTTTGTATGTATATATAAATTTACTTATTTTTTTTTAATTTAAATTTTATGTATGAATTTAAATATTTTGTTATTTTTTAGTTATGCTACTTTAGTTTATTTTATGTTATCTTGTATTGGTTCTTCCGTTGGGTAATAAAGATTATTATTATTATTTTTATTATTATAGACGTTTCTAAAGCTTTTCAACGTCAACGTCACGATACCGTATGTTGAAATGATTCCATTGGCCTTGGTAAGTTTGCATAATGACTTGCTTTGTGGTCCTCTAATATAAGAGGGAGGAAACACATATATCAGCTCTGGTGTCTTTCAAAAATGATGTTTTTGTAGTGTCGTCAATGATGTAAACATGGCAAGATGTGCAGGTACAGTCTGTCGTTATTAATTAAAAGGCGGCGTTTTAATTCCCGGCAGTTGAAAAATTATTGAGAATCATAGTTCCGGATCTGAGGGAAACGCGGTTTTTGAAATTCTTAATCAGTTGGTTTTCTTCATATCCCACTTTACTTGTTCTGCTGTTATTGAGGATGTTGTTGATCACGTCGGGGCTACCACGTTGATTGTTTTTGTGTCACCAAGTAAAGAAACAAAGTGTTATTCAATGAATATTTATTATAACTTGATGTACAGTACTCTAAGTCGTAGACATAAGTGACTTTTAAACGAAAAGCTAATCTTATATATACAAGGCGCACCTATGTTTACTACAAAAACCTAATTAAGAATACATTATTTTCTTGTTGGGAAAACCCGATTCCTGTACCCTTAACGTCGTCAAATGTTTTATTACAGTCGGATTCGGAATCTTTAATCCAACTAAAACTTTTACTACTGTTCACATTTACTAATTAATTTCATAATTTTTACCTTATTAAATATCCACTTCACATTATGTTCTAAAAATGGGTATTTTAAGTATTACTACACATTATAGTATAGTAAATATTTAACTTAAATATTTTATAGTTTGGAGTTTGGAGCACAAACTATATTGAGTTTTTATTAGTTCTTTCCACAATCTGGTTTTACCTGCTTCAATCACTCGTTCTTATTTTTTAATTTTTAAAATTGCTGAAAAATGCAGGAAAGCGCTGTCGGTGTTTTGCTTCGGGAATCACTAAAATGGTAGTCAATTTAAAAATATATAAATAATAAGACAAATGACTTTGACTCCATTTTAATTAACGTATTTTAGTCAACCTGATTAATATAACAGACTCCAAATTATTGCAGGCTAACATTTTTTTATCTATGGTGCGCCTTCCTGCTAACCGCCTCCTGGTTATATAACCATTTAGTTATACCTTCTTGTTACAAGTAGCTTTATGATGAATGGTGCAAAATGATATTTTCTTCTAGTGAACTGAAAGAGCTGCCTCTAAACAGTTTCTGTTTCTAGAAAAAGAAATTTTTGTTTCCTTCTATTTATTTTACAAATATATAATATTGTATTCCTTTTCTATTATCTTCTACCCTTTTGTAATTTTTTGTTCGGGTTTGGGAACCTTACAACTGTTTTCTTTTATGAAAGATAAAAAATGTTATGTAATATAATGGTACTTTAATTTTATATAGAACATGTATGCTTGAATGTCTTCTGGATTACATGTTTGCATGTAAAAGTTGCTGTCGCCATATTGTGGTTTTGTAATTGAGCAAAGAATGTGATGGGGCGCCACTTTTGACTAATTTTAGATTACAATTGCGATTGGATGATAAAATAATTTAATGTACTATTATTTTACTTTGTATTTTTTTTATAGAACTAGTATGATTAAATGTCTTTTAGATTACATGTTTATATGTACATTATGAAGACAACAACAACAACGCCGCTTGCGTTTTGTTGTTGTTTTGAGACTAAACATAAGTTGTGATGAGGCGCTACTTTGAAACCAGTTCCACGTCAGAATTAACTTTAGGGTTAGGTTAAAAAGCGGTTTGGTTTAAAATCGATGTAGTCGGCATACTTTTTCTTGACTACATCAATAGTATTTCCATACTCTTAAAAAAGAAGGGCTATATTATAGATGTAGTAGCTTTGTTCCTTTGTCCTCCTTTCACAATCCTCTCTAATATTGGTATAGGTTCCAGGGCATGTCAATTATACATGTAAATTATATTTCCTCTCTAATATTTCTAATAATGGTATAGGTTTCTGGGCAGATCAATTGTACATGTAAATTATATATCCTCTCTAGTATTTCTAATAATGGTATCTAATCCTCTCTAAATTTAATTGTAGACGTACAAAGAAGCCTACAATAATTAAAATAAAATTTATTTATGGCAATAAGATAGGCAACAAAAAAAGATAAGAAAAATACCGATTTTCTATCGGCTTCCTAATTCCCAGTTTAATAACGGTTGTTATTAATTAATAACGTTTCACTGAACAGTTGAACATACTAAAAGGATGTTTGAAAGATACCATTAATAATTAATTAATGGAATAATAAAACACACCATGTGGTGACGAATCTAGTTAAAGTACCGATATTGTAACTTCCAAAACCAAAACGACTCCTAACACAAATCATCATATGTCGTCCGGAAGCACAAACACAATTATTCCTAGCGTACGATATAAATGCACTTTGATGCAAGCGGATTCAAAACACACACACGTAAAAATAGCTAATATTCAAAATTTCTCCAAGAGCTATCTCTTGAATATATTAATAACAAATATTCAATTTGTTGTTATTGTATATAAAGTTGCCTAACTTAATTCGCCGAGTTAAAACTAAATGAAAATTGGACCGTAACACATCCAACTCAAAAATTATTTTAATATTTTTTCTTTGAATTCTGTTATGCTGATTTTTTGTTGGTAAATTTTATTATATAATATGTAGGAGCTTATGATAGTAGTACCTAACAATAACTTTACATCAAGTTTTCTGCACTCAACTCCTCTGCGAAGTGATGCGATCTAAGTTTTTATCTGATTTGACAAACTAATAAAAGATTTGCAATTGTTATACAATTATTTGTGGTTTTTTATTTCAACTTTTTTATGAAGAAATGTTTTTATCTCAGCTGTGTACTAATACTTAGAACTAGCATATCCCTCTTGTCTTTCCATTTCATAATGACTCCAGAATTACTAATTCTGTTAATAATTTCTCCTTTTTTCAGTTTTGTATCAATAAGTACAGGAAGTTTATAAATGAATGGGATTATGTAATCTTTAAATATGCCGCCTCTTTAAAATTGTCCACTATACTATTTGTTTTGACAGTTCAACTTTGATAGCTATCAACCAAGGAAGGTTATAAAAATGTATACAAATAGACTAGAGCGGCACAAACGTACATTCGATGGTTACTAAGATAACATTTAAATAAACTAAAATTTTGAATATAAGTAACGAAATTATTTAAAGAATTCTACGCTTGGCAACGCCGCATTTGTACCCGTAGTTCAAATGACTCGGCCGGCCCGGTAGAAAGTATGCACCACCTGTCACAAATACCGCCTATGTTCACGGTGTAAATGATGGTGTTGATGAAATTAATAAAATTAGGAAAACTATTAATTAGAGGTAAGTAATAAAATAAACTATACATAATGAAATGTGATCAAATTAATTGCGTTGATTCCTAAACCTTTACTTGCATGATTAAAAATAATAACAAGTAATTATTTTAGGTTGACAGATAACAGAAAATAACAAAATAATTAAAGAAAAGAGACAAGGAAACAAATATAGTAGAAAACGAAATAGGAATGTAACAGGAATAGGGATCACAGTTAATCCACCAAAAGGAAAATCAAGCATAAAAATTGTAAGTGAATTAGCCATTAAATTACATAGACCCCGCTCATCCGAAATTATTAATACTTCTTCTACTCTCTCTCTTTCTCTTTCTTTACCCGATACAATTACTCTACATATTAATTGTAAATAGAAAATAAACATAAATTACAAGTTTAATAATACATTATTGTTTATATGCAACTCGTCATCCCTGTTATTAATGAATGTTGGCAACCCAATAAACTTTCAGCATTAGGAATGCCTATAGTGTTTTAAAAGATAAGTATAAACGTATTATTATAAATAAGAAATGATAGTATTTAATGTTTTAGGTCTTCCAACATTTCTGACCGTAACATGAAGTTCTAATTTAAGACTAAACTAAACTTGGTTTTACAATCTGTTTTATAGTAATAAAATGCTTAGTGAGCTGTTTATTACAACAATGACGATTGATTGCAGAGTTGCAGAGTTATCAAATCGGAGATTGAGTTTTTGCCGACGGATGTTATATAATATATATTCATAAATGTGAACTTCCACGTTCACTTAAGTTTACTTTCGACGTATTTAAATCAATCTGAGATTTGTTACATTCATCAGTTTTCTTTTTACAAATTTTTGCAACACTGTTACTAATGTTAAGCTTTTTAAGTAAAAAACACGTTAGTACTAAAATTAAAATAATTGTTATTATAATATATAAAGAAATGTCGTGGTTGCCAATTGTCACTAATTTTAGATTGAGAGTTGAAAACTGCTTAATAGTTGCAGTGTTATGAACCTCACTTAAACAAATTAAATAAAGGTGCCACCTTGATTTGGTTGAGAGGTTGAATCAAACTTATATTATCAAGTTTTAATGAACAATTATTCCTAGGTAAAATTAAAGGAACAAAAACCATCATTTGACTGAGTGAACAATTACTTTGAATAAATAGCTTATTCTTTGGTACAATAATTATTTCCTAGTTGGTATCACAATATCATTAATTAATTTTGTGTTGGCAAAAGTACAATTGGTAAATTTATCATTATTTAAAAGTTCTTGAATACATGGTGTTACAGGTTGTATATTTTTTGATTACAAAAATATAAACTTTCTAATTTTAAACACTGTTTTTGAGTGATTTGTTTGCCCTGATAAGAAAAAGGAGGGATTATCCAAAAGTGTTTTGTTCAACATTGGAATTGATAACAAATTGTAGTATGTTTATTGTTCTGAGAATGTTGGAAATGAAATAATAAAAATTATTAAATTTTTTTTAATTTGGATATCACAGATTATTAGTTGATAGATTTCATACAAATTAAGAGGAAGTTCAATGCCCATATTTTTAATGAGATCTTGTTGAGTTGCAACGTTCAAAATCGTAGGATGTAACATGTGCAGTCTTGAAAAATTTACCGCTGTAATCAGCTGTTCTATGAAGTTTTCTATTTCAATAAATTCGTATTGTAAATTGATTAATTTTAACATTATTTGCACTTCAGAAGAATCAGATTTTTTCTAATTACTGAATAATTTTAGCTTGATATTGAATAATATTGTTAATTTTTTGATCGTACGTTACATTTTTCTAAACATACTCTATAATTTCCTTTTTATTTCAAATCATCGCCAATAAATTATCTGAGAGAGTATATAAATGTTTTGTTTTTTCACAAATAATTGAAAAATTAAAATTTTTCATTAACAGTTTTAAGGGTAAGTTTCTAATAGCAATTTGAAATTTTGAAAGTTGATTTATGATGTCAGAAAGAATGATGTAATAGAAATAATGAACATTTTCTAAAGTTATATAAGCTTTACCAAAGTATACTGGTAATAGAGGGTTGTTGATTGGTTCAGTGTGGAGTTGAAGATGTACCAGGGTTAGGACCAGCAATCATCAGCAGGAGGATAATCAGTTTCATTATCTAGAACAATTTTTTTTCTTACTTTAAGTTGTTGTTCATGGTATTTTTTATAATCAGAAAATTTATTTTCTTGTTTAGTCACATTTATTGGTTGATACTGAGGTTTTGTTTTTTTTGTGGTAGGTTTTTTAATATAGGTAGTTTTTTTGTTAACCGGAATTGGTACACATTCTTCGTTAGGAATGGTATTTTTAAAACAATTTTCTTTTCTTCATCTATTGATTTTAATTCTGACAATCTTGATATTATGTCACTTTCATATTCATAAGTGAATACAATAGGTTTTTGTTTTACACAGGAATTGTTTGTGTTATTATAACAAATTAAAATTTTAAGAATTATTTCTTTTGTTTTTAAATTTAGATTTTTTGCTTTGAGAATTCGGATGTTTTCTAGTAAAGTAGAGTGAAATCTCTCAATAAGGTCTCGTAGCAATGTTAAACTGCCAATTAATGTTTAATTCGTTACTAAAATCTTGAATAAATTCGTTTTTAAATTCTGAACCATTGTTGCTTGTAATAGATTTAGGTATATTATGTTGAGCAAAAAGGTTTAGTAAGTTATGTTTAATGTCAACCGGGTTTTTACTTTCCATTGTCATGGCTTGTCCATAAAGTGAAAATGAATCAATTATTGTAAGATAAATACAGGATTGTGAAGTAATGGAGGTCAGGAAATTGGATTTCTTTCATATTTTACTTCCAAACAAATTCTACACTCATTAATAAATTTGTTTAAATGTTTTCGAATATTAGGCCAGTAATATCGCTTTTGAATTTCTTTTAGATTTTCTAGAATGCCCTTGTTATTTGAACTTTTTTGATACTTTCTTAATATTTCCTTCTGATAGAGAGGGTTGGTTACATTAATTAATTTTTCTTTGCAAATAACAAAATCTATTGGTTATTTTTAAATTTGTTTGTGCAAAGGCTGTAAAAAGATTTTGAAGGAAATAAGTTGATAGCTTTATCTGAAATAAACAGTTCTAAAAGTTTTTCAGAATTTGAGTGAATTGTAGTTTTTCCAGGTTGATTGAATTCTTCACTAACTGATAGAATACTTGAATTTATTGTAGCTGCGTTTGGTTTTGTTTCATTTAACGTTTTATTTATGTGGCATTCTTGATTTTTAATTCAGCTTAGAGCTTGATTATTTTTACCTTTGATATATTCAATTTCATAATCGAATTCTTCAAGCGCCATCGAACAAGTTTTAATTGTGGATCTTTTAAATTAAATAGCCATGATAAAGGTTTATGGTCGGTTTTTAATAAGAACAATTTCCATATAGGTAAGGTCGGAACATTTTGCAGGACCAAACAATGCCTAATAACTTTTTTTCAATCGTTAAATAATTAATTTCTGATTGATTTAAGGTACGAGATATAAAACCAATTGGTAAATCGTGTCCTTTGTCATTTGTCTGACTTACAACTGCTCCTATAGCGAATAGGGATGCATCAATAGAAAGAATTAATTTTTTTGTAAGGTTGGATACCGGAGTATTGGCTTATTAGTAAGGATTTCTTTAATTTTACTGACGGCTTGAATAAGTTTTTTTGTATGTTCAATTTTTGATTCTTTCTTTAATCGATTTGAAAGGAGTTTTGTAATTTTGACAAAATTTTGTATAAATTTTCTATAGTATCCCGCTAAACCGAGAAAGGATTTAATGTCTTTTGTTGTTTTTGGAAGTGGAAAATTTTGGATAGCTTGAATTTTATTTGGGTTAGCCTCAATAATACCTTTAGTTGTGTCGAAAATTAGTTACTTTTGCCCAGCTTATCTAATAAGTCCGTTATGTTTGGGAGAGGATGTCGGTCGTCAATTGTTTTACTATTTAACTTTCTGTAGTCAATTACCGTACGCCATTTAGGCATGCCAAAGATGTCTGTTTTTTTGGGGACTATCCAAAAATGATTCACGTATAATTTTTGAATCTAAAAAGTCATTAATTTGTTGCCTTACTTATTCCTTGTGTTTAAAAGGAAATCAATAAGTTTTAGCACGAACAGAACTTTCGTCTGAAGTTCTAATTTTGTATTGAATGTCGTCCGTAAAATTTAACGGTCCATCTGGGTTAAATAAAGCGTTTCTATTTTTGAATAATTGTTTTTCTTCTAAATTTAAATGACTAATTCTTAATTTTGTCAGGTAAACTTTGAAATTATTTTTATTGTGAAATTGAATTTCTTCAGTTGTTATATATTCGTTCAAACTTTTTACTTTTTTATTCATTAGTTCATATGGATTAATTTTTACTTAAAATGGTTCAATAGTAGGGTTTGTTAATTGAATTTCAATAATATTATTTTTACAAAGGTTACAATTTCATCAATATTACATAATCCAGATAGTTTGCCTTGATTAACTAAATAATTACCGTCAGGCAATTTAGTAGGTATTTTAAATGTTTTTGTGGTATTTGCTGGAATAATTGTTTCAAAAATAATGTTTTTATTAATTGGGTTATATTTTAAAAGTGGAATTTGATAACATTGATTATATAAAATCATGCTTTAGGGTCTAATATAAGTTGTAAACGTTTTATCGAGGTATATCCTAAAATTCCGTCAAAATATGATATGAAAATTATGAAGTAAACAAGAAATATTTTCTAATACCGAAATCATATAGTAATTGAATATTAGTTTGTTTATTAAGGGATGTTGATTTATTAAAGAATACAACGTTAGTTTTACAATTAAATATTTTATCGGGAAAGTAATTTTGAGCTATAGAAGGTTTTATTATATTGATCGTAGTTCCTGTGTCAATAAGAATGTTTGCATTAAGTGAAGAAATATAAACATAAGGAAGTTCGGTACTTTTGTTATCTATGTTATAGGTTTGAAGAATGTACTTTCTTGAAAATTTATATCAGTTTCATTTTCGTCATTCTCATTACCATTTTTGAAATTCGAACAATCATTTTGTTCTTCAAAATTTTGATTGGTTTCAAAAATATCATGATAATAATCTTTCGCATTAAAATTTTGTGACGTTCCAGTTTCAATCCATTAATTAAAAACAATTAATATATTAAAATATATGGTGAAGCGTTTACTTATCTTTGAAGGCAAGTAACTTGTTGTTCGTTCTGATTGAGTGGATGTCATCCTCAGGTGGTTGCTGGAGCGGTTTCTAAACAGATGGATACAAAAGATTAGATTCAGTAATTAAAACTTACTCCCTTATATAATTCTCGGGTTGGATGTTAATTGGTTTGTTTTGGGTTATGTTCATTCAGGTTATTATGAATATTATTCTTTAATTTATACTCTCCAGTTCATTATTTCCTATCTTATTTCCCATCATACTATTTGTTTTGTCGATATCCAATTTCATTCCTTCTTTGTTTTATTTATGTTGGTCCTAACCTTAAAGCAACAATTTTATAAACATGTGGTTGTTATGAATATTGAATTGACAGTCTTGTGCATAATATTTTGATTTTTTTTTTACCTAATTTTACTTTATCCTGTACCGTTCATTAGCACTTTAATTTAATTAATTTCACTGTTTATCACTTCACTTTATGCTGCGGCTTCTCAAAGCTCGCAACTATAGGCGACAGCAGTTTTTATGCTTCGGTTTGTTTTTCGAGCACGGACAATCGCCGATCAGCTGTGATTAATTTATTTGAAAGAACTTTGTAGGGTTGTTATTACATCCAATTTAGTGAGTGAATAAAACGCACCAATATTTTTATATAATAATATGGAAAACTACATCAATAAGTTTTAAATCAAATAAGATATTTCAAGTAATTTTTGTAAATTAAATGTTATAGTCTAAATTATTTTTTTAAATTTATTGATATGACTTATATTAATAAAAACTAAACCAGAAATGTGTAGCGCCCGATTGTAAACCGAACATGGAACGGAGAGTGCTGCTCAGTGTGGAACTTATGCTATAAGTATGCAATTTCAATAGTGGTATCAGATTATTGGTATTCTTAATGGTATAGTGGTTTCTAATGGCGGGGCTACACCAAAACAAAAAATCCGGGTGGCACACTATGTTTTAGAAGTACACTGATGCAGGTTAAATATTATTGCTAACACAAATATGAATATTTTTTACACGTTAAAATTCTATAACTTGAGATTCCAAGCTGCCGTTTAAACAATGTATAAGCAGTGTACCCCCTCAGTATCTCCGTCTTTGTCACACCATAACGTTTGTCTATCACACAGCGCCGTACGCAAGAAGGTGAAAAAAGAGCCGCGCGATACTGCGACAAGAACAGAACTAAGATTGTCTCTAGTTATAGAACTTTTTGTTAAAATTGGACTCAATATAAGCTATACCCGGTTCATACAACTACATAAAGCCAGTCGGGGGTTTCAACATTTGAAGCGAGTTTTTGAGCCAGGCTGCCCAGCCCGCGCAAATGAAATTCCGTGCGGCCAAACGTGGATAATTTAGAACAACCTGCGGCCATAGCATGTTATTATAAAATTAACAACATTTATAAAACAATTTCTAGTTAAATTAAAATATCACAAGATAAATATATTATGTGCAATATACATACTTATTTAAATTAAATAAGTTATCAAAATTAATAATAAATAAGTAGTAGTAAACAGAAACGAAATAAACGCAACGAAACAACACGCATGCAATCTCAAGCTGCCTGCACGCCCGAACCTTAAAAGCATACCGACCGCTACCTTGATTTGTAGTATTTTATCAAAAACGGCAACTCTGGCTGCTTCTACAAATAATTTGATAATCGATTTATTTTTTTACCAGCACATTAAGAAAGGATTAAACTATGAAATGTCGAAGTCTTTTAGTCAAATAATAGTTAGGAAATAGCCGAAAAAACTTGTCAAATATAGAAATAAATGCGTTTTTCTGTATTTTTAAATGCATTTTGTTGCTATTTGCAAATATAATTTCACAAAAAAGACTTTGACATATCATAGTTTAATCCTTTCTTAATATACTGGCAAAAAAATAAATCGATTATCAAATTATTTGTAGAAGCTGCAATGAAGCCAAAGTTGCCGTTTTTGTTAAAATACTACAAATCAAGGTAGCGGTCGGTATGGTCTTAAGTGGGTGATCGACGTACGAGACTATACCGCGGTTTTATAGAAGGTTAATTTTACTCTCGGCTCGTTAGTGCTGATCGACTAGCGAGTGAAACAGTCGTATCGTAGTCGAATTGAGGTTAACATGTCTTGTTTGGAATCTGAAGCTTTGTGTTATCTTGGTATTATAGCAAACTATTAAATTAAGAAAAAAAAAGCAAAAACGCCCGAGAGTTTCGGTTAAAAATTGGATTGAGAAAAGGCAAGCGTTATCGCATATACATTTAATTCGATAATTGTCAGCAGAACCACTAGATTACAAAAATGACTGTCTTTAGTAACACCTATGATACAAAAGCAAAACACTACAATGCGAGAAGCTATTTCTCCTCATGAACGTTTGACTGCTTCAATGAGATACCTGGTAGAAGGTAAAACCTAAACCATTCTGCAGTATTCTACTTTAATATCTAGGCAAACTTTGTGAAGAATTATTCCAGAGACATGCAGAGCGAGCTATTTACGGTGCATTAAAAACCAATACATGAAGGTAAGATATATATATTCATTTGTACTAATGTATTTGAGTTTTCTGTTTGAAACTGTTGATTATCTGTGTCTGCCAGAACTTGAAATTGTTGTTGAATTGTGACTGTGGTCGTAGAAGTGGATGATCTGATATTTAATGGAGCAGGAGGAGGCGTATAAAATTGTCGATTATCTGTGTCTGTCAGTACTTGTAGTTGTGGTTGAATTGTGACTGTGTACGTAGAAGTGGATAATCTGATATTTAATGGAGCAGGAGGAGGCTTACAAAATTGTCGATTATCTATGTCTGTCGGTACTTGAAATTGTGGTTGAGTTGTGACTGCGGACGTAGAAGTGGATAATCTGGTATTTAATGGAGCAGGAGCTGGCGTAAAAATTTGTTGACTAGTCAAATTATTATAAGTTCTGTAATATAAATTTCCAGATCCAACGTTAATTTCTGAATTTATGGAGAGCCGTTCTATTTCTCTATAAAAAATTACATCGTTGATTAGTTTCTCAGTAACAATTTTCTGTCCTTAATTTACTAGCAACGTTTTTCTCAAAAATATCGAAGTGATCATCTTTTTGACTGAGTCGTTCAGTAACCAAACGAAACATCTGATTTGAAGTGAAGATGGAGTTTCAGACGGCAGTTCAGGCGATGAATTAACCGATGATGTGATTAGACTGGATATCTGCAGTTAAACAAAGACTATAAATTCTATACCTATTATTTTGATCCAGTTTCCTGATAACGTACAAGAAATGAAAATCATAGCAGAGCAATTTAACAGCAAGTGGCAGTTCCCTAATTGCTTTGGCGCAGTAGATGGCAAACACGTCAAAATAACTCCACCTCCTGGAGCTGGATCCCATTTTTTTTTACTACAAAAGCTTTCATAGCATTGTTCTTATGGCAATTGTTAACGCTGACTACCAATTTATATATGTTGATGTAGGCACAAACGGCCGCATGACTGATGGAGGTGTTTTAAAAAAGACAGAATTTTTTAAGCGTTTAGATGAAGATACTTTAAATATACCATCACTAGAAAAACCAACACAGGATTCAAATCCCTTACTAGTTGTGTACATTGGTGATGAAGCTTTTGCCTTAAGACCAGATATTTTGAAACCATATCCACAGCAAGAATTGAGTAACCATGACAAGAGAATCTTTAACTATCGAAAATGCGTTTGGGATTTTGGCCGCAAGACTCCAAATATATTGCTCTGCTATCAATTTCAAATCAATTGAAGACATAAATTTTGTGTTATTAGCTTGTTGTACTTTTTACAATTATTTAAAAAGCAAATCCAGACAAGATTATATCTCACCAGGTGACTTGTGCAATTCAAGAAGGTCTGAGGACGAATGGTATTTTGGCGCCCTTACAAGCCACTGGAAACCAAGGCAATAATGCAAAAAAAGTTAGGGAAGCTTTTGTGAAATAATGCAATACAACTGGGAGTGAGCCATGGCAGGATAGAATGATAAATACATAATTAAAATACTCACGTTGTCCAAAGAATCTTGTGTAGATAATTGACTACGATTTTCATTGTTGTGACTTTCAAGGGTTGACATTGATGCTGTAGCTGTTGAAAATAATTGTTAAAATTAAACTATTTTTCAAAAAAAATAAATAATGACTAAAATTATTAGACCGCACTTTCTGGTTTTCTAATTACTAACTATCAATGCTGTCGATATTGTTACTATTTTCAAGGTCAACTATCGATATCGGTATAGTTTCAATATCGATACTTATGCAACACTAATAAAATATAAATGGATAGGTAGGTATTAATACTTACTTTCAACCGGATCGTTGAGAAATTGTAGCTCCTGATAATACCATAACTTTGGCTGAAACAAATCTTCAACTCCGGAGCCGGTTCCCACGCTTGCAATAACTTTGTTTTGTTCTTTCCGGTGGGAAGCTCGCAAAGACTAATTTTTTTTTAACACCGGTTACATCCGATATCGGTTCATATTTTTTGCAAACTCCACGAGTTTCTTATACGCTGCAAGCCGATTTTCCTTGTTTTTATACTCGCTTAATTTAGTTTGCCATAAACAGGGACACTCTCGGAAGCCATTTATGAATTCTATTATGAAGTCGTGACTGTGAATTCGCAGATCCATTATTAAAAATGTGACGTAAAGCGCGTCCGTCCTCTAGTGCTGTCGCCGATAACTGGCCACTTAGCTCGCCGGCCGTGATCGACGAGCCGAGTAAAAAATAAAGCAAACATGACTATCAGGGCTTTTACACAACGTCGGAACATGCCGCCGGGCCTTTTATGTTTACGAGGTCAAGTTCCGCGAAACGTGCCTTGTGTCGGCCTTAATTCCAGAGAGGGCGTCGGGCGGTAAGCCAGGTAAGCGCCGCTAGGTCGCGTCTGGAAAGTGGCTCAGTTGGGTGAAGCGCCTAACACGAATCTCGGTGCATAAACTGTCGTACATGATTAGTGTCCATGTAACTATAATTACATTTCATACAAGAGTGTGGGTGAACCAGATACAAGGTTTTGTCAGTATCTACAGTTTGGTAATATAAATTATTTAATTAATTTACAGGTATATATATATATATATATATATATATATATATATATATAGATTTGTTAAACCGCCTGTACAGACCCAATTTGCTATAAACTACCGACGTTCCCAGACCCAATCCGACGTTCTCAGGCCCGGCTTTGGGTCTGACTTTTCGTTATTTTTCGGCATTATATAGCAGTACACAAAACAACACCAAAATTATTTTGGGACTGAAAACGTATATCAAATATGTCAACACATACAAGTTTAGTTCATTAAATATGGCAGAGGAGGGCGCGCTTGTCGTATTTGTATAAGCACTGCAAGACGTTATCAGACCAGCCATGCCATACCGACGTTTTCAAACCAAACATTGGCAACGTTGTAATAAGCTATAATATACCTCGCAGATGACTTGGCTTTGTACCCGGCCAGAGTTTTGGACACGCAACAAAACTTAAAAAACAAACACTGGACGGGACACCTGTGATTGTACAGAACATATTGTTTTTTTTTTAATAGTGTTGGTTTTTGCGTTTTTTATTATAGGTCATAGCCGCTTTTAATTTTCTTTTTATGCAATAACTATTCGTTTGGATAGAAATTTAAATAAAACAATTACTGTGATTTTTTAATTTTTTATTATGAATTAGCGGTCAACTCTATTCCGTTAGATGTCTATTACTTATAATATAATTTTAAAATAAGAATTTGTTTTATCTATATGTTTAATAGAAACTGTTATTAATAGTTATTATATATTTTAATAATATTATACTTGGTTTTGAGCCGCCCGAGTTGGGATTTGAGCCGGGCCCGGATTTTAAGCCTGACATTGGGCTGAGTTTTGGGTCGGATCGGGACTCTTATAAAATTAACAACACTGATGCTTTTTATATTATTATATGCAATCTACATACTTTAAATTTATTATTTCTTTATCCCAACGCGGCTATAGCATTCCGAGTGACAAGAAAGCAAGGCTATTGTTTGTTTTTTGTACCGTGCATAATATTTTTTAGTCAATTTAATCGTTGCTAATATGCTACATTTCTTTAATAGAACACATGTGCTGCATTGGTGCCTAAATATCCGATCAAACAAGAAACATCTGTGATGTATAGAAAATATTGTTCCTGTTTCAAATGTTCTGGCTTTTGCATTTTTTATTTTGTCATAACTACTTTTAATTTTTTTTAAGCGATAACTGTTCCTTAGATGTTTATTATTTAAATCTTTATTACAGGTGATTTTAATGTATTATTTAACCAAAAAAATAATATTACCGTACAGCTGCAATCATTATTTCATTCGTTTGGATTGTATTCAAAACTAAATGAAAGTACAAGAAAAAATAATACTCTAGATAATATATTTACCAACATAAGCAAAGCAGAATACAATATTAAAACCATTAATTTAGGTTTTTCAGATCATTTAGCAATTAGTTTTGCATCAACTTTTGTCACAGTTAAAAAAAAACTAATAAACGCATTAATTACAGACCTATTACAGACGAAAGACTGTTAATATTGTACAACATAATGGATACTGTAGACTGGAGTTTTGTTGCCAATCGCAATTTAACTATAGAATCAAAATTTGACGTATTTATAAATACTATTGCATGTGCTATGCTTAAGGCTATTTCAGAGAAAACTAAAATATTAAATAAATTGAACATAGTAAATTGGTTCTCATATGATCTATTCCAAATGAGACAAAAAATTCAAGCTCTAAATAACTAAAATAAGCATGTTCATTCTGATCTTATAACTACTCAATTAAAACTACTCAGAAAAGACTATCAAGTTGCAATACGGTTAGCCAAAAAAATAAACATGATGACTTTATTTATAAATCAAATAATCCTCAAAGGGCTATGTGGCAGGTAAACAAATCGCAAAGCAGTAGCCATAGCATTAACAATAATAAATCTTTCACACCGGATCAGTTTAATAATTATTTTGTTGACATAGCTCCGACTGTTTCTAATAACTTGTCTGCAAGTGCTACCAGTTTTATAAGTAACGAGAGCAAATCACCGCAACTTTCAAATCAATTTAATTTTAGAGAAGTTATCTTTATTCTAATTGCATGGATTGCTACAAAATTAATAGCAAAACAATAAAATCAATTTTAAATATTATTTTGAATCCCCTAACAAAACTTATTAATGAATCAATTATGTCAAATCAATTTTCAAGTGTTTTAAAACAGACAAAAGTTATTTCAGTATTCAAAAAGGTGAAATTGTCTGTACTAACTAACTAACGCAACATTTGGAAGTAAATAATATTTTATGTGAAAATTAATATGGTTTTCGCCGTCATAAACCTACAGTATTTGCAATAAAACATTTAGTTGATGAAATTTTAAATGGATTTGAGGTTAATAGTCATACTTATGCTCTGTTTTGCAATTTGATAAAGGCTTTCGATTGTGTATCACAATATATTTTAATTAACAAACTAAAACATAACAACGTTAGTAAATAGTATTCATCTTATGTCATCATATTTGAGTGACCGTTTGCAGTATGTAACAGTGAACTCTATAAATTCAGAAACGCAAAATGTAAGCATGGATGTTCCACAAGGTTTTGTTTTAAGGCCAATTTCATTCTTAATCTATATTAATGAATTGCCATATTGTGACACCCAAGCCCATTTTACACTATTTGTAGATGATACCACCATTGTAAGATCTAATAAAGATATAGTTGAATTAAAAGTAGATGTGTGTAATACACGATCAATTGTAAATGATTGGTTATTATCAAACAAGTTAAATCTTAACGACTGTAAGACTGAGCATCTAATTTTGTCACTAAGAGAAATTAACACCAACACTGAAGTAGTTAAGTTATATAGGATTAACGCTAGATTATAGACTAACTTGGATAGCTCATACCACCTATGTAAGCTATAAAATTTCTAAGTATATTTATCTATTGAGAAAATTTAAAAGTATTACTTCACAAAAACTAGTGCTCACAATTTATTCAGTCATAAAATACGGAGTATTAAACTGGGGTCATGCACCTATCTTAGCAAATGTTTTTTTAAGATACAGAAAAGAGCAATCAAAATTATAAATAGTCTAGGATACAGATATGATTGTAAGCTCAGTTTTATTGCGTTGAGTATTTTAACGGTACCTTGTGTTTACATTTACGAATGTCACTGTATATTAAGAATAATATTAACCAATATACCACACAGAGTTCTTTGCATGATTATGCCACAAGGCAAAACAATCATTTAAGGTTTGACTTTAAACGTTTGCTTAAAAGTAGAGACGGATTCAATTAGTATGCGATCAAATTTTACAACAAGCTACCTCCATATACCAAAACTTTAGAGTTTAATAAGTTTAAAATGTCTATCAAACATATGCTGAAAGGTAATGCCTTCTATACCTTTACTGATTTATAATATAAAAAAAAAAACATGAGTTCAAGTTTAAAAGTTGTATTTGACAAATTGCAACATGTTTTACTATACAGTGTCAGCATTAGGCAGCAGATAAATAAAAAAGCTCAAAAACTAATAAGTTAAAACGTTTAAAACGTTTTTAAAGATTTATAAAAAAGATTAGTCAATAAATTATTAAATATTAATTAACGGCAATTTATTTAAATCTGTCTGATCTGACAATAAAATGTTTTTTATTTTTGTTTTTTATTTATTACATTTATATAATTTTTTTAAATTTTATCAATGTTTGACTGTATTAAATAAAATAACATATATTATGTAAATGTTTTAATAGTTTGCATAATTTTTTTGGTTTGTTGAATGAAAAAACTTTAACAAGAGAATAAATAAACATAAAACTGAAATAAACTTGCATATACATTTCAAAATTTCTTAAATTTGTCTATAAGTTGTTTAGGCTTTTATTACGTTTACGGCACGTATTTATCACATGCAATAGACACATAAAAATTAGACATACACAAAGAATATGTGCTACATACCTGTCTAGGCCACAAAACATGGCAACGCTGCTGGGTCTAAAACCGTCGGTTCTACTGTCTGGGACTAACAGAGATTGCCAGACATCAACGTTTTGTTTTCTTAATAATTGTTTACCCCTCTTTTACTGCTTACTAAAGCAAGTTTCTCTACGCACCCTCCCCTGCTCTGGTTTGTTTAAAATAGTATTGCCCGTATACAAATTTAAATTTTATTTATAATAAGTTTAGCATAAACTATTCAAAGATAAAATTTAAATTTTTATACTGTAATAGAGCAAATTGAGTTGTGCCAATATTGCCGATAGTGATCGTTATACAGGGTGTTAGGTAAACACGTGGCAAAAATTTAAGCGGTTATTCCTTGGCCTATTCTAATGATGATTCCCGAAAAACCCCTTTGTTTCAAAGATACAAGATGAACAAAATTGTCCAATGACTTACATTCAAAGTATTGGCAATATTTCGCGTAGAACTACTTAGATCTTCCTCTATCATGTCCAGCACATTATGTTTCAGTTGTACCGTTCTTATTGTCATTGATCTTCCTGGCCCTCTATTTCGTTTCAATGTGCTTGTTTCACGAAGACGTCGATGAATGTTTTCGAAGATTTTTCTGTCGGGGACATTACGGCTAGGAAACCGTTCAACGTACAATCGTCTCGTTTGTAATGAATTGCCATCAGCAAGTCTGTGACGCTTCCTCGGTTGTGACTCGATGAAGTCGCTACTGTGGCCAGGTAGGGTTTACCGATTTGGCTAACTGGTGGGATCTGGAATGCTCGGGCGCCACCACACGAACGTGTGGACATAAACAAGCAAGTAATGAAAACAAATTATTTATTTATTAAAAAAGAAAAATAATTAAAGGTTCTCCACCCACAAAGAACTTACACGAATTATGGTTTTCCAATTAATGTACACTTTTTAATTTTAAGGTAATACTTTATTTATTATTAAAACAACATTAATTATTTAAAATGACAATTTAGGTCATAACCCGATGAAGATCTAGTTTTTAACTGTCTAATTCTAATACGTGCTTCTACATTTATATAAATCAATTTGCTGAGCTAAGCAGCAGGTGGCTGGTGTTGTTCCATTTCTCGGTAGACGCTTTCTTATCAGGAAGAGTCTGGTTTCGCTGGCGCGACCGTAATTCCTCCATCGCTAGTCTGAAGAATCTTCTCAAGGTTTTTCAGCGATAAATTTGGTCGGGACAGGAAGTGATGAACCCGTTTCCTCTTCTTGATTATCATGTAGACCGCCGGCATTATTAAGATGACCAAAATAATGATGATTGTCCAATTGATAACAGTTACAGCAGGATGTAAGTGTAGCGGCTGTATTGGTTTCAGATCGATATCCTCGGGTAGTTTTATGACTTCTAGACTCGCATGGTGGGTTGGTATCAAGGGATGCAAAAAGACGTTAGGAACATGAATGTTAATGGTTTCATTAACATTGTACAATTTGCCATTAATTAGCAAAGGACATTTGTTGGTAAAAATGGCGGTGTTGCAATCTGGATGTATTTCCTCTTTGGTACAGTAGTTGATAACTTCCAAGTGATTAGAACTTGCAAGAACAGTGTTGTCTTGAAGTTGGTAACTAATGTTGTCTTGAAATCTGGCAGTCAAACATTGTAGAGGTTTGGCTAAGGTACATCGGGATTGAATCTGCTTTTCACAAATATATTTTTCGGGTTGATGTTGTATGCATTCTTTGAACCATAACTCATTTGACCAATATGTTGCAGGTGGTATTATCATTAGTTTATCAGCATTGGGGATAGGCAATATTTTGAACAAAGGAAATGATTTTTGGTTTAAAATGGGAATTTTAAGCATTACGATCATTCTTTTATGAGTGGAAATGATAATTGATTTACTGTATTGCAATAACTTATAAGGATGTTCTTCTGAAACGACAAGCTGCTTTAGATTGTAATATTTTACTAATTCTTTTTCAATGTTAATTATCTCTGATAGTGAAATCAATTCAATATTAGTTAATTCCATTCTTGCAAAGCTAATGGTACGAATAAGAATGAATTTATATTTTCAATATTTTGCATAGCATATTGAATCTGAAAGAAAGCTTCAAGATTTGCTTCTGTTTTATCAAATGCGGTTGAAAGAACTTCAAAATTATTGTTAAAGTTAGTAATAAATGTTTTAAAACGTTCTTGGGTTTGATTTGCAATAGAAATCAAGTGATTCGTTTTGAAAACTAAATCATTAGTGGTATCTGATATAAGATGAATATTTTGATTAATTAATTGCCGATCATTTTCGTCCATATTTCCTGTTACAAATTTTATTGCAGAGCCTAGAAAATTAGCTAGACCTCGTTTCGAACGTTGCGACATTAATTTATGAAGATTTTGAATAGTTTCATTAACCAAATGATTGTATATAGAATGATAATCATTTCTTTTTAAGTGAACGTTATTCAAGGTATTTTCTATAAGGTGTAAATCGATGGTAAGTATTATTCGATGATAATGATCAAGTTCCTGTTGGTTACCAATTGCATCCTGAAAGTACCCGTTATTTGGATAACATTTGAACTGCAGTGCGATGGTTATTCTGCAACAAACAGAATTTTGTTTACTTTTGTTTTCTTATGCGTTTTATTGATTTTATATTACAAGTGGTAGTTCGATTTTTTGACGACTTACCAGTAACCTTGTCACCTTCCTGCTTAGAAATTTCTATTTTTTTGAAAGGAGGGTGATCTTTAGTACGAGCCGTTAATCTTGCGTATGCAACAGGGTTTGAGGTGGATGGTTGTTCAGAATCTATTAACTGAGGTGTTTTGTCAGTACGACATTTATTTGCGTTTTGCAAAATGTGCTCTGCACGTTGTTTAGATTTGTTGTAGACATGATCTATAAAAGGAAGTATCTCGTTTTTTCGGTTTTGATTGTATTGTTCATACAACGTTAAGTTGTTATCAAAGTTTATCTCATGAGCATACGGACCATATATCAATGAAAATGGTGAAAATCCAGTGCTCGAATAAATTGACTGATTATATATAGTTACAATAGATGTCATAAGTTCAGGAATAGATTCTTTTGGATTAGTTTCTTTCATTATCCGTAATTTCTCTATTATTGTTGAATTTAGTCTTTCAACAGGAGAATTGGAGTTTGGGTTTCTTGCAGTTGTAAAATGCAATTGTATTTTATGAAGTTTGCAAAACTCGTTAAGTACGTTATTTGAGAATTCAGTGCCTTGGTCGCAGACCAGGGTCTGTGGGTAATTATGATGTGAAAAGTAATGCCTTAGTTTGGAAAGAATCTCAATTGCGATTTTTGAAGAAAGATGATAACATTGGGCATATTTGGTAAATGGATCAATAATAGTAAGAAAACTGTGCTTACATACAGAATATACGTCCATATGAAGGGTTTTGAATGGCTGTGTTGGCAACATAGGACCTTGAAATGGAATTTTATAAGGATTCCTATCATATTTGTTTGTGAGACATAGTTCACATTTATTGATTTAATTCGTTATTGAATCTTTTAAATTGGGCCAGTAGTACTTTAGTTTAAGTTGAGCATATGTTTCGTTAATACCATTATGATTAGATGTATGATAATCTTCTAAAATCTTTTGTTGATTATCTTCGTCAATAACATCTTCTAACTTATCTTTACATAAGATTAGTTTTAGTGATATAGTAAAGAGAGTATTGAGAATTTTTTCAAGTATTGGGCGTACTTTCTTAGGTTGGTACAAATAAATATGGTACGTTTTATTAGGATAAATAGTTTCTTTTAGTTGAGATTTCAACTGAATTTCTAAATCTGGTTCTTGTATGCAAATAGTATGAATAATTTTGTTTTTGAATCTTTTAACAACAGAATGGGCTTGTATTGTAGAAACATTTATAAAAAGCTGTTGGTTGAATTTGTTAATAAGTTCATCTGAAATGGGAAGTTCAGCAGAAGTATTATCGACTTGTGAATGAACAGTACTTTTACCTGTTTCTGGAATTTCTAAATTTTGAGTTTGTTCGGAATCCTGAACGTTGTCTATAAGATCTTGACAATCGTCAAGGTTGAAATCATCGGTTTCATCTACTTGCGGCATCAAAGAGTCACTATCTTCAGTGTTGTTAATTTCAATGCGAGATAGTGCATCAGCAACAACATTTTCTTTGCCTTTTTTGTACTGAATTGTATAATCAAACTCGTCGAGTTTTATTTTCCAACGGATTAAACGTGAATTTGGTGTCTTTAGTTTAGAAAGCCAAACTAGCGGATTGTGATCTGTTTCAATAGTGAAATGTTTACCAAACAAGTATGGTCGAAAATATTTTGTAGAAGCAATTATGGCTAAGAGTTCCTTCTCGATAGTGGAGTAATTGCGTTCGGCGGAGTTAAGGACTCTTGAATAATATGCTACTGGTCTATTTTCTTGGGTAAGGACAGAACCAACAGCAATATCTGAAGCATCTGTGGTTAGACAAAAAGGCTTGTTAAAGTCAGGGTATTGTAGTATGGGAGAGTGGGTCATTAGAAGCTTACAATTTTCAAACGCTTCAATGTACTTAGGATCCTTTATATCAATTTTTTCGTTTTTTCTTGTTAGTTTAGAAATTGGGTAAGTAATTTTTGAAAAAGAAGGGATAAATCTTCTGTAGTAGCCTATCAGTCCTAAGAAAGATTTAATCTCTTTAACCGTCTTTGGAATGGGATACTTTTGGATCGCCGATATCTTTCTAGGATTTGGTTTAAGACCATTATTAGTGACGACATGGCCTAAGAATTCTACCTTCTTTGTTAGAAATTCCGACTTTTCGGGTTGAATTTTCAACTTTGCTTTACGTAGACATTCAAAAATTAATTTGACATCATTTATATGTTCTTGAAGGCTTTTAGAAAATATGATTACGTCGTCCATGTATACAAAACAACGTTTGTAGAGATGTTCGCGAAGGATTTCGTCCATCATTCGTTGGAATGTAGATGGAGCATTTTTTAGGCCAAATGGCATACGAACGTACTCGTAATGACCATTATTAACGGAAAAAGCTGTTTTTTGAATGGAATCTTTATGCATGGGGATTTGGTGAAATCCTTGTGCTAAGACAAGTAAAATAAGTACATCTACCTAGATTGTCAAGAATCTCGTCAATTCTGGGCAATGGGTATTTGTCCTCAATTGATTTAGTATTTAAATTACGGTAATCAATTACCATGCGGTACTTCCGTTCACCGGAAGCATCTAATTTTTTCGGTACAATCCACACTGGAGAAGAGTATGGAGATATAGAAGGTCTAATAATTTCGTTATCAAGTAACTTTTGGATTTGTCTGGAAATTTCCTTTTGCATAGCAGGTGAATGTCTAAATGTTCGAGTATAAGTAGGAATATCTGAAGTAGTTGCAATATTATGAGTGACTGATGTTGTAGCCGTTAAAGTTTGAGATTCATTATAAAAAATTTCAGTATAGGATTTGCAAAGTTTAATGATGGCTCCTTTTTCTTGCAAATTAAGGTGTTCTAACCTTAGTTGTGGTATGTCCATAGGTGTTTTGTTAATGGGAGTATGGTCAAAGTTATAAAGTTCAAGAGGAGTTACTGAAAGAGGTTTATAAAAAACAATATTATTAGTATGGGGAATTTCTACAAAACCATTGGTTGCAGTATGTATGGATTCAGGAACTACAACTTCATAATTATTTATAATTGCTGGTAATAATACATCTCCTTGAGGAACAGAAACTGGAATTTTGGTTACACTTTGTTTGAAATATTTAAATTTTATTGGTATATTATTGATGATTAATGTATTAGTTTTATAGTCAATATTTCCATTTAATGATTTTAAATCAGAAGATGAAATCAAAGCGTCATATTGCGAGTGCCAATCAATCACTCTAAATCGAAATTTAAAAGGAATATCAAATGACTGCAGAATTGGGAAACATAAATTTCTATCATCAGCATAGGTCCTAGTTAGTGACCGAATTGTGAATTTTTCTCTAAAAAAATATTGATTAGAAAACATTGAAGCGGCTTTAGGGGTAATCACTGAATCAGTGGCACCAGTATCAATTAATATTTTAATATTTAAATCCGGGATTATAAAATATGGTAACTTGGGAAGATTCATCAAGTTATTTAAGTCTACGTGACAGGTTTGTGGAGGCTTGTGTCCTGAAAATTTTGATCGTATTCACAATCGCTATTTTCATAATTTTGTTCTAATGATTGATTGTTTTGTTCATCATATTCACCTTGAAACATGCTTGCCTGAGCATAATATAGATCTGGTTGTTGATAATCAGATGAATAGTCATCTGTATCTTGATAATTATAAAATGTGTTATAATTAGAATTACCTTGTTCAATATTATGATGGTTAAATGGGCCATTCGATCTTTTAGATTGAATAGTTTGTGTTGACATGGGTGTAGGTTGAGAGAAATGTTGAGGTCTCTGTTGTTGATTATTAAAATTGGCAAAATTTTGTTTATTTTGAAAATTTTGTTTATTTTGAAAATTTTGTCTTTGAGGGTTAAATAAATTTCCGTTTCGATTTTGATTCTGATTAAAAGGAATGAATTTATGATTAAATCCTTGAGTCATCTTATTAACATTTTGTTGTTGAAAGTTTTGTTTATTTAAATTTGATTGATTGTTATTTAAATTTAAATTTTTTCGATGTGCCATCAAATTGTCATAATCGGAACATTTTTTTAAACAATCCTCCAGTGTATTTGGGGAACTATTGCAAAGAAGATCTCTATAAGGTTGCAAAGTGCCTGTTTTAAATGTTATTAAAGTTTTTTCGGTATATAGACATGTTTGAGCGTTTATTAATTCAAATTTTCCTTCATTTTTTATACGAACAAATTGAAGGAGTTCATTTAATTTTATGTTTAAACGTATGTAATAATCATTATACGTTTCGCTCGGCTTCTGGATACAAGTACAAAGCAATCGTTCAAGTGTATTTTCCGAACGTGTTTCGCCGAATTTACTAATTAAATGTGTTTTTATATTAAGCCAAGTATCAAATGTATCAGGAATAAATTGATCAAGATTGTTGGATATAATAAAATCCTTTGGTAAACCACGAAGTTTATTAAGTATATATAAATTAAATAAATGCAACTGTGCATTATTACACATTGCGAACGTCGTCGGAAAGAGTTGTGTAATTTTATTAACGGATGTAATAAAATCCGTAAGATTACCTTTATCATGACTGTATTCAGGAATGGTTTGGCAGAATAATTTAAGTTCTTCATTACTAATCGCAGTCATGTTTAATTTAATATTAATAGGATTGTTGCTTAAATTTGATGTGGATGCAGAAGAATCTTGAATTCTAATATTTTTTATTGATTTAATTAAATGATCAATTTCAAGATCAAATAAATTACCAATATATATTACTTCTTGTTCTTTATCAAAACTAACTGACATCAAAAAATCATACACTTGAGCAGAGATAATAAAATTATAATTTTTTAATTATTATATTTTTATAAAATCAAATCCAAATTTGTCTTATTCAGATTACATAATAATGAATTGAATTAATCAATTGCGTCACAAAGATACAGAATCAAATTGTAAATCGTTATACTTATATTAAGGATATGTTGAAGGGATTACTGGACTTACTGGATAATGCTGAATATTATTCCGGTAACTTTCATCGCTTCCTTGGCAATCAGAACGTACTCCGTGTCGGTGGATTTATTCTCGATGAATGCGGTCCAACGCCCTTTCGGATCTGGCTTGCTGATGGAATCTTCTCGAATTATGTCCTTGTGTCCTTTTGATTCTTCGTAAATTGTAAAAACAATCCGTTTCATTTATTGAACCGTCGAAGAATCCTGT
The DNA here is from genome assembly GCA_963932245.1 of Tachinus rufipes. Taxonomy (NCBI): domain Eukaryota; kingdom Metazoa; phylum Arthropoda; class Insecta; order Coleoptera; family Staphylinidae; genus Tachinus; species Tachinus rufipes. The sequence goes on along the minus strand of OZ010750.1, from coordinate 38,255,527 downwards.
TCGCAGCGCCAATTATGGTTTTCCAATTAATGTACACTTTTTAATTTTAAGGTAATACTTTATTTATTATTAAAACAACATTAATTATTTAAAATGACAATTTAGGTCATAACCCGATGAAGATCTAGTTTTTAACTGTCTAATTCTAATACGTGCTTCTACATTTATATAAATCAATTTGCTGAGCTAAGCAGCAGGTGGCTGGTGTTGTTCCATTTCTCGGTAGACGCTTTCTTATCAGGAAGAGTCTGGTTTCGCTGGCGCGACCGTAATTCACGAAACACTAACACGCAAGGAGATCTTTACAGGTGACTCAGGCAGGTTGGGAGAGAACTGGATGGAACCGGGGCCGTTCGGCAAGGACTGTGTCCAGCGCCGCCACGTGCTTGCTTTGGGAGGTTAGAATGGAGAAGGAAAATAGGCGGGTATGACCGGTTTTTAGGTCGAACAACGGGAACTGGACGCAACAGGAAAATTATTCGGGTTCTGGAAATAGATAAACTTAGTAACACATTTATTTTACGCTGACACGTTACATTTATTGCCAGACCTCAAACGTTGCATAATTGCCGAGTAATTAATTAGATTAATTATTCGGAAATGTAAGCAACTTTATTTTGAGGTTTGTGGGGACAACTTCAAATTTACAGTTATTTATAGATAATCAGCACGCGGACACGGATAACCCTCAGGAAGACGGCACAACCGGTCCCGCATGTGTGTGAACTGACGAGAAAGCGGCACTACACAACAGAAAACTTAGTTTGGGTCTAGGTCAACCGGCACTTAGGGTCCACCTGACGCTGGACGGGTCCGCTGCGTCGGATTTGCCGAATCCCGAACGGGCAAATCCCTTGCTGAGGTGGGAGCCTAGCAAACCTAACCGGCAGCGCGGGGATCGTTTGGTCATCAACCAATATTGTATTTAAAATGCCGTACCCGCCCAGAGGGCTCTACCGACACTGTCCCCGTGGACAGGAATTGGGATACGCCCACATCAGCGCGCCATGCAAGCATAGCTACTAGTATTGACTTCAGGTTGCAAGACCGTTCATCCTCACTGGTTGGAGCAAGTTTCTATCCATACACTCCCAGAAAGCGGTCTGGTACCCGAGTTGTTGGTACGCAGCTGACCCGCCAAAGCAAGCACGCGGATGCAACCCCAACGTAGTCAGGGATGACGCCGTGCACCTACCTCTCACCAGCATGCAGCCTAACCATTGCCACCACGAGTCCAACCTCAATGACCGGGCCAGGTTTCATTGTCGGGGCTCTTCGATCCCCGTAGTACCAATTGAGGACTGGTGAGCTCCCAGTACAAAGTTCTTGCAAACCTCTACCCCAGGGTCTCTTCCTACTCTCACACTCGCACACTTGCACACAGCTCATACATGCAGACACACAACTTCATTTCTCTTCCTCCCTTTCAATGTCTCTCACCGCACACTCGCACACAGCTCATACATACAGACACACAGCTGCATTTCTCTTCCTCCCTTTCAATGTCTTTCACCGCACACTCGCACACAGCTCATACATACAGACACACAGCTGCATTCTTCTCTCTCACTTTCAATGCCTTGTGGCGTAATTTCTCACTTCTTAGGAGAGGATGGGGGAGTTAGGGTGATATAGTCAACCGAGAGAGTGCTTGCCGGCTCAGTGAAGACGGGCGGGTATAATTGTGAGCGCCACGAGCTTGTTACTAACGTGGACTCTCGGTGATACCGGTCTCCGTGGGAAAAGCTCGAACCCACTTATTCCTATAAATCCCCTCCCCAAGAGAACAAAAATGTAAATTAAATGAAAGTCACACACTCTATATTTAAAAATTAAAAAAAAAACATTAAACATTGAACATATATACAGTAAGTTTGGGTTGGATCATACGCCCAAGGTACGATAAGTAGCGAATAACCGAACATGCAAGTTTATCTTTGAAAATGGCCTTTTGACCCGCGAATGATCGTGCGACAAAAACGATGAAACGCGTAGCGCTACGAGCAACCCCGATTTCCGATAATATACTCTTAAATATCAAACTTAAGCAAGCAACGAAGCCCCTTGCACGAGGTTTACAGTGCACATCAGTACCATCTTTACAAAGAGAAATATTTTAAACTTTATATATAAGTATGTAAACATGTCATGTGACGCATGGCAAGTTTTGTGTGAAGCACAACATAAATTTTAATAGAGTAAAGAAAACATGTAATTTGGTATATCAAGCCAAGTCAAGGCTTGCGATGATTCTCAGCTCCAGGTCGTCCTCCTTGGGATCCGAACTCCCAAATATATTTCATCCAAAATTATGACTGATCCAACGGAATATCTCGGTATATGGCTAGAATGTCCAATATTCGAGCCCTCAGAGCCAAAACCCCATCTTGATGACACCAACGTACATATTAGTCTCAATGACCAAAGTAAACAAATAAACTTAAAGGAAAGAAAGAAAACTTAAAACCACACGTGCAATTACTACACAACAGTCACACTTAATTAATATCAAAGAGGTGGATTTATTACCTGAGATTGGGTAGGAGCAAGTCGATAGCCTCCATACGGTTATGTATATATACATATGTTCCAAGTTGAGCTTTGTCGGACGCCCATATAATATTTGCCACGAGGTGTGGGTGGTGAAAAATCCGCACAGCGGTAGGATTAATTTTCCACTCCAATAATTAGCGGGTGCGTTCCATATAGCACTTCACATGTCATATATTCACTGGTTCATACCATAAAATGGCCACAAGCCGTGAGGTTACACCCTCCTGTTGGTATTTAATAACCAGCAAACACACCACCACATTTCGAGCACGGGATGTGAAAGAACCTCCATGTTAAAGTTTCACATGAACACCCTGAACCAATAATCAGTGTTGCCAACCGTGCCAAATGTAAACAACATGGTGGGTGACAGTGCCAGAAACATTAGAATTAATTAAAATTTAAGTAAGTACCATCATAATAATATCTGAATTATTACTGGAAATCTTAGAAATCACCATTTGTAAGTTCCCAGTACTCAATCAATCCATCCTGTACTCTCCCAATCTACATAACCTCTAACCAATAACAAACAAAACATTCAATCGTAAAATCCCTTAAAATATTCCCCCCATTCTCTACATAGCAATAAAGCCATTCCCCACGTAAGATCTAACATTTATCTAACATTTATCCATAAAATTAACTCAAAAACTAGTTTTAATCTTACTCTGAGAGAAAATAACCCTACTCGTAACCGCCAATACTAACATAATTCCACCTATATCGTTGTAAAAATCATACCATTATAGTCCCACATATATATTAATAATTTCTTATTCCAGAATACACCACAAGAGAAGGCCCACAGAGGCAGAAATAGCCGAAATAATTAGTCGGGATCAACTCACATGGTAAGTGTCAACCATTCTCTTAAATCTTAACAATTACTAACAAAAGTTAATTAGGACATATAACATCTAACATTTAACACCCCCACACTGATTTAATTAGTGTGTGTACAATTATAAATATTCATAATACAATCCTCAATGTCCGGCTACCGGATTAATCATAGTGTATGTTGTTTTGCCTATGTTACATCCCCAATAACTTCCAACAATTACCTCGGTTGCCTATCTTAAATTATAATATATACTTTATTTGTTTTAGGAAACCAGCCGGCAGCTTCTACGGCGAAAACGTGATGCTACAGCCTCTCACCGCGTTTTTTCCTTCTGAGGAATACCGACTTACCGTATTTGCTAAACTCTTTGAAACAGTCTTTTGTTATTATTAAGTTACTGCACTGCCCGAGCACACTTTCGCGGTTTTACACTATGAGGCTGTCCGGTCTTTTTTCTGTATAGTTGGCACACTCATGCAGCACAGCGTATCCAGTCTTCGATTTGCCAACAACTGCAGAGACTTGACTCAGATGCACCTCGTTTTGTCAATAAATCATTTAAACTACCATGCCTGTCAACAGGAAGCACGCTTGGAGGAAGGGGTCAAACCACGGGTTGTTGGCCACCCACTTGACCTCGGGTATGTAGGCAAATGTCGTTCTCCTAGTGCTAGCTTCATCCCATTCTTGTTGCCATTTTGCCAATCACAATTTCATGCATCATTCCTTGGTGGGGCTTTCCTCTACATGTTCGCTATATGCCTTCCATGACATGTCACTAACCCTTATGTGGTACAACCCGGCTCTGTATAGAGCTTCGTGCCTCCAGGGAAGTCTTCTATGAGAACCTCCATGGCGTACGTCGATACTGTCCTGCAGACTCGTAGGCAACGATAAAGCGCCAGTCTCTCTGTCGAGTCCAGGACCCTTCGTCCGTAGCCAAATCTTGCTGCTTCTTTCCATACACAGGCACCCTACATGACCGCAGCCGTAAGCCAGCCATCATATATGATGCATATGGCTTTTTTCCTTAAGCCTCATTCCTTTTGTAGGACTTTCTTAAGTCCGAGCATGGCTCTTCCGATTTTCCCTCTCAAGTGTTGCAGGTAGCTTCGGAAGGAGAGCCTTTCACCTACTAAGATTCCCAGGTATATCTTGCAGATATGGTATCGGGATTCCGTCCAGGTTCACAATCGAGCGTCTGTCCAACTTACCTTTCAGGAGCATTATCGCCGATTTGGAAGTTGATATCGCAACTCCGACTTTCACTCCCCAATCTTTTATGGTCTTGGCATAGCTGGTGGCCATTGCTTCCAGTTGCCTTCTACTGTTGGCCTCTACTAGTACAAGTAGATCATCGGCATATGCCACGTATCGGGTTTCTTCTGCTTCCAGAACGTCAAGTAGCACATCCATCATCATGTTACACATTGTTGGGCAACATATCAATCCTTGTAAGCAACCTCGGGTTATTTTGGCATCGAGCTGTTCACGTTTAAAATTGATAAATAGCCCTAGAACGTATTTGCTCTTTGTGTTTTTACATCAAAGCTTGACTTCTGCCCGAGCACCCTCGACGTCTTTTCTCTATGAGACGTGAGGCGTCACCTGTGCGGGGGTATCTGCAGTCGGGATCAACAGGGTTCCCTCACTTAATTGGCCGGAGACTGAAGGTGCTCGGGCGCCACCACACCGGAGTGTAGACACAAAGTAAATAATACACGTGTTAACACAAGAAAACATTTATTCTCGTAGAAAATTAAAAAGAACCCCCCCAAAAAAAAGATACAAAAAATATAGTTAACAAATATCGAAAGAAAGATGGATCGGGAAACGTCGGTAGGAACTTGGGACTGGATCGGGAATCTGGAGGTGGCTTGCCTTCCGGCTGCCGCACACTCTGGCTTAAGGAGAAAGGAAAAAAAAAGGAATTTCAATGGGGCTTGGGAGATTGTCGGCTCGACTTACGGTTATATCTGTGTATTCGGATCTGATCTGGTAATTTCTTCGAACGGATTTCGGATCTCACACTGGAGTCAATATAAATTTTATGAGGACTGGACGGCGGTATTTAAAGGGAAAGAAAAGAGAGGGGATAAACTTGGAAAAATCTGGTTGAAGGGGGAAGAGCGGGAACAGGGTAGCCAACATAAATGGGGGGTGCATAGGGGGTGGCCTATACACCCCAAACTAATTAATTAAAACTAATTTAACAATACATAAACAATCCTACAAAATCTTAAAACCCAATTCCCCTTAATTACTAATATATATACAAAAGAAACAAACGTCCGCCGGGTTCGGACGGTTGCATACAGTAACTAGTGATTTACCTATTAATAGCAAATCACTAATTACTGCACACAGAAGCTCCTGGTTACTTCTTACTTCCGGCGGAGGTTTGTCTCACCCATGGCGAACCCCATATGGGACGCCTATGGGGCCCAGCACACGAGCAACAGCTGATGTGCAACATCAGCTGTGCGGCAAGTTATGTTCGGTAAAAAAAATAAGGGTGCCGTGAGTGTACAGTGTGTGCAGTGCAATAAGGGCAGTGTCAAACTATGGATTACAACACTCGCAGGTGAGTAATAAAGCCCTATTGATTACATGGGATTGCACGTGGTTTGATAGGTTAGATCCGCGGGCATCCTCAAACATTGGGGCGGCAAGCCGACAAACACGTAGGTTTGTTCCGTCATCAATTAAACATCATGTCGCGGACATGAAAAGTGTCGGTAGCCGGCTAATTAAATGTTTAATTAATGGCAGCAAGGTAGGCCACCCTGAACACAGCTAGTTGCAACCAGGGTTGCCTTGCATACGTGTTATACTTCACGCGGTTTGTTATGCGTGCGTTCGACAAGAATGTCTATGAATAACGCTGCATAACAAGCGCGCGTTCGTGATACTATCCGACATAAACAGACGAACGGTTGGGCATTATTTTAATAAATAATAACGGGGTTCGTTACACTTGAATACCCCGGTTGGAAATCGAATTGAAATTTATTGGGTTTCCACTGTTCAACTTCCTCTGGCCTGCTTACCATTAGCCGCTTCAGGACTTTACCCATGGTTGGGATGAGGCATATGGATCGGTAAGCTCAACTTTAAGATTATTACAAGTTTGTCTTTTTTTCCACTCTGTTGGGAATTGGGCTTCCCTTAGGCAAGAGTTCATAATGTTCGTAACAAAGATCGATTCTACTTTTATCGCAGCTCTGATAATTCTAGTTGTTAAGACATCCTATCCTGGTGCCTTGCCCACCTTAGTCGACGGATAGCTGTCATATTTTCGTTCGTCCGGATGCTGTCTAGCGGCGGCCGCTTTTTTTTCCTCTTCAAATTTTGTAGATGCAACCCCACGGGTTTTGGTTGCCAATATTGCGAACCATCTCCTGCCACTGCTTCTCCACAGTTATCCGTAGAAGAGCTTTGTATTCTAGTTTTAGCCTGCGGTGTGTTTCTACGCTTAATGAGCCGATGATGCTGCGGCGCCTATCCGCTTGTGCATTTCTCCTAGCTTTTCTGTATTCACGCCTTGCTTGTTGTAGCTCAGGGGACCACCATCTTAGCCTGCTAGGTGTTCTTTTGGCTTTCCTAAGACAGCTCTCATTGGCTCTTTGAAGGGCTCCTTTCAATATTGCAACCATGTTTATATGATGCTTATATTGATTCAGTAATTCGCAGAAAAATAGAACGGGTGCAAAAACCTTGCCTTAGGTTTATATTTGGTATAAGAAAAAGAGAAAAAATATCACATAAACTTAAAGACTCCAAATGGCTTAATATGAAACAGCGACAAACGCTGCACAAATCATGTTTTTATAAAAACACAATTGTCTCTAAAAAGCCGGCTTACCTCTATAATAAAATAACATTTAGATCTGATGTGCATACTATTAATATAAGGTTTAAAGACACTCTTTTCCCAGCCAAACACTGTTTGAGCCACTTTTAAAAATGTTTTTCGTATGATATATGTAAAACTTTAAATAGTAAACCATTTGATATACAATCAGTAAAACCCTATAAGTTTAGAGATGCTTTGTTTAACTGGCTATTCAAAAAAGATGATTAAATGTGCAATGGAACGTGTATAATAAAAAGTACATTGTTTGTAATATATATTATACATTTTTTTGTTATATATTTTCTTTTTTTTTTTTTTCGTTATGTTATGTTATGTTATGTTATGTTTATATGTAAGTGTGTAAAGATGTATAAGGATGAATGTTTGAAAATGTATACGATTTAAACAATTTTTTGTTTTAGTATATAGTTTAATTATAATTTTTGTTTTAGTATACAGTTTAAGGGTAGAATGGCAGAACAGCGAGGTACAAATGTGCCTAACTGAATTTTCTCCTATTTGCCACCAAGAACATATGTAAATTAATCTATTTTTACTTTAATTATGTAAATATGTTTTGTTGATGTGGTGTAACGCTTCCTTGTCGCTGATGACCGGAAGCGGCTGAGTAGCGATCAGTCGTGATCGACAGGGCTCGATATTGGCCTAGGAGGTCTCGGGCGCCACCACCTATTGCAAGGTGGACGGGTGCTTATGAATAAAACAATACAATGTCAGGAGGAAATAAATTTATATTCAGTAAGTAAACAAAACAACAGAAATCAACTCAAATAAAATGGGTAAATAAGCCTAAGTACTAAGATAACCAGTGTCCTGTCAGGGTCGGGCCACTGGTTAACATTTAACTAAACTAACACTATGTACAGAATCAACCAGTGTCCTGTCAGGATCGGGCCACTGGTTAATATTAATTACACTATTACTATTTACAAAAATCAGCCAGTGTCCTGTCAGGGTCGGGCCACTGGTTAATATTAACTAAAACTACTACTATTTACAAAATCAACCGGTGTCCTGTCAGGATCGGGACACTGGTTAACATTAACTAAAACTAACATTTACTAGACTTACGGCTCTTACTTCTCAGGACATGTAATGGTGAGAATAGTCGCACTATGACCTTTCTCGCTCTTACTTATCCGATTCTTCGGGTCGACTGGTTGCTTGGCTGAGTGCAAGCTTCACTTACTGTACCTGGCCAGGCCACGCGTATTTATACCCGCACCCGAGGAGTGGGGATGGCCCGCCAGGCTTGCCAACACATAGTTGCTAAACATAAAAATAACTAACTTAATAATTAACCTCTAATTACACTAATTACAGGAAAATAAAACTAATTAATAATGATTATAAATAAAATTGTGCATTGCATAACAATCCGGACTCTTATTCGAGGGTCGGACATAGACTCGCCAGATGGCAATAGCCCCGAAATCGGCACAACAGCTGATTATCGCGCGAGACCTGTTTACACTTGTCTCAACGGCACGCGTAATAAAAATAATGTTTTTGTGCCCGGGAATACATCGAGAGAGTGTGTGGATGTAAATGTGTCCGGTGAAAACAGTAAGTAGCATTTTTAAATGAGCACGTGGCGAGAGGTTATGTCCGCCCCCCTTGGGTTAATTAGGCGTTTGCGGACATAATGTCCTTAATAATTATTTCTCCTGGTATTACCCCGACCATGAATATCTAATTTGTTTTGCCCTAACATTAATTAATAAAATCCTTATTTTAATTAACACAAATACAGGGTGGGCAAAACAAATTAATTTGACAATTGATATACGGAGGGGTCGAAATTCGGGAAAAATACCAGGATTAATTTAGGAAGTAGTTTTTATGCACAAAACGGACCCTAGGTCCGTTATAGTGGTAAATAACTGATTTATTACTATTATTATTATTATTATTATTATTATTATTATTATGTCCTCAGCACTAGCATCGTTGCTTATTTCCGCCTGGTCTAGCTCAAAGCTGAGAGCATCTTCATACCTTGCAGTACGTGCGCCTTTGTTGTGCCATATCGTTTCACTCCCGTGCCTGGGCTCAGCTGTGCTGTGGACAGTGATACATATTGCATTATGATCACTGATCGACAGTTCTGGTCTCACTTCCCACCTCGCCTGATAAGGCCACGCACTGTTTGTCAAAAATATGTCAATGTCACAGCTGCCCATGGGGCCACTGAAGTTTTTTCTTATGATGAGCTCTTCAAAGGTTAACCCCCGTATTTCATTGTCTCTACCACGACCCGAGATTTTGGAGCACCACATTTCCGAAACGCGTTGGCGTCGGCACCAATAATAAAAAGGACACCCGCAGAGTAAGACACAACTGCTTCAATGTAGCTTATGTATGGATCTAGGGCCTCCCCAAAGGTACAATAAACAGAATACACAAACAAGTCCATGATAGGCCCTCTGCCTTGCAGAACGGACACGACGGTTCAGTTTCTGTGCGCAAACTGCCGCAAGGTTCCTGCATATTTTGCCCACCTTGTAGTCCCGCAACTAGTGCGTCAAGCTCATACACCCGTAGCATCGCGGTATTTCCACAAACTCCCTGGCACGCATGGAGTTCCACCCTATAAAGACGCGACCCGCCTTGTCGATCTTTTTGACTGCTTCTGTGGGGAGTTCTACTACTACGTTCCTTCTGTTGCTGTCCTTTCCGTTGCGGTTTAAGATCTGTTGTTTTCGCGCCTTTTTTGAACGCATTTTTAGAGAGGACACCTTCTAGGTTTTTGCTAAAGAGATCGGTAATCAGCCTATCCTCGGTCACGATAGACTTGATGTTGTATATTACCACTTTCGGGTTGGGTACCGCCGGTAGCTCAAGCTTGTACCCAAAGTCCGCAAACTTAGTACAGCTTTGCAGTTTGCATCGTTCCGCCTCCCTCGGTGTAACAATGACCAGTCCATTTTTGCTAGGTCTAAGGTTTTTAACCCTAACCTGCACCCACGGCTCAATTTTTTAAAGTATTTTCTCACGTGTGGTCTCACTTGTCTCTTTTGCATCATTAGACTTAACCACGAGCGCAAAAGTCTTGAGCGGGAAGCTGGTACGGAAATCTGGCGGGCCGCTTTCTGGGTTCTCACCTCATCGTTGTTTGGTCTGCGGGGCTTCCCTTTTTTTTGCATCTTTGTCGCCGTACGTTAGGATCCCTTCCAGCAAACCAGAAAGCTTTTCGTTCCGACACATTAGCCTGTTTGTATGGTTTGGCATTTAGCAAACCTGCTTAGGATAAATCCCGTTGCACCTTGTTGGAGCCTTTGAAGACGTATTGGCGGAGCTCCTCGCCAATAGCAGCAAGCTCACTCTGCTCATCAATGTCGTCGCAGTTGTCGGCTCTCATTCTTTTCGCATTATGCGCAGGTGTATCGGAACTCCGTCCACTTGTCTGCGAGTTTTGTCTCATAAAAAGCAGCGAGGATGGCGGGGTCATGTTTTTCACACTACACATCGAGTTTGATCTTACTATATTATCATATGGCCCAGGCGGAAAGTTATTAAGTTTTTCCACATTAGCTTCTGCAGTGATCTTTTGCCGTTCTAACTTTTCATTCTCTTTTGTCTTCTTTATGGAGTCGGAGGTTTCTATCTGGTTTTGCGAGTTCGTCACAACATATATTGAGTCTGCTGATGGGGGAGTTCTTGGTAGCTGCTTTGCAGGCGTAAAAGATGCTCCATTGTCTGCCGGCTGTTCATCAATCATGCTCTGAACCGATTTTTCCATACTAGCAAAAAAAATGATCTAAGATTACAATATGCCACGTGTTACACAAAAACCACAGTTCACCACCAAACAAGCTGAAATTTTTAAAGGACGTCAAGGAAACGGCCCCGAGTATCTACAAAAAATTACAACACAATCACTTCACTATAACAGATCCGCACTCCAGTCTTAGCCGACCCGACGTAGTCGTGATACTACGCGGTTCACGGGCACTTTCACTTATTGTCTCCAATATATGATAAACACACCACTCTTCTACACCACTGATACAATTACTATGTAAAACAGGCCACAATATCCCATTAAAAAACACGTATTAATAGGAGCCGATGTGTACGTGTCCGAAGTAGATAGGGACATAGGGACAGATAGGGACCGATCGTTCGGTCAGGTGCGAAGGATGATTCGGAGCACCGGCGTATATAGGGGCACGCTTAGTTAGAGATAATCCTTGGCGGTGAGTATGACGGTGGTGGCCGGACGACCCACGTCACGGTCTGTACTGGCCAGGCGGACAGTTTCTGATTGCCTGCAGTAGTGACAGTTGGTGGAACGGATGCTGGAACCGCTGCTACTGGAGGCGTGGCCGGCTATATTGGTGGTGTAGTCATAGCAAAAAGTTCCAAGTCAGACTGCGAGAGGCGTGGCGGCGTTTGCGGCAGGGAACGGGCCGGAGCGTAACTGGTGGGGCTCTGATTCACAAAACTGTCCATAAGAAAGGTGATGGATGTTACTAAAAGCAGGTAAAACATTACACGGGCACAGGTTTTGAACAGGTATTAAAAACGCGGTCACAAAACGAAAGAGGGCATCACGACTCTTCTACGGCTCATGGTCTTTCGACCGTCGGCCTTTTTGATGCGGAAACGGACTCGGGACAACACTCCACCACTGGGAGCCAGTTTGGCGGCAGATCCTTGGGCGGCGGAGGAGAGGTGGTATGTTTTCCTCATGACCCGATTTCCCTTCCGGATTACCCAATGTCTTCAGCGGAGGTTGTAATAATGTTATTGTTGTTCCCTCGCAGCCGTCAGGTTGATGCGGACAAGCTTCAATATTTCACTAAGCTTCTGGAAGCGGGCGGTAGCAGACAGACGGCCGGCTCTCGGGGTGGCTGGCACATCATTGCGGAGTTCTGGAGTGATACTGGGAAACACCGGAGTTTGGCCATAATTTAGGAACGCCAGTGAGAACCCGGTGGCATGTTTCTCGCTGTTGATGGCGAACATCAATTCGGGTAAGTACTGATCTTATTTCCGATGATTGTTCTTAGTACTGTGATATCACTGACCTGTTTGTTTGCTCCACAGGGTTTGCCTGCGGCGTGTATGGAGGGATCTCAGCCCACTGGATGCCAAAATCTTCCAGGAATAACCGGAATTCCCGGTTATTGAACTGGCTGACGAAAATCTTCTTGGACAGGATCCGTTGTATGGGTAGACCGGTGACAGACCGTAACGGATGATATTTTACCCACTTTGAGAAACGGTCCTGCATCACGAGGAGGAAGGTATTTCCTTTCGAGGAGCTGGATACAGGACCGATCAGGTCGAGGCTCAGGGTTTCCTAAGGACCATGAACCTTCGATCCGGTCATCTTTTCGGGCGTCTTCTTTTACTAGAGGGGCTTGAATTTCTGGCACGTTTCACATCGTCGTACATACTGCTTAATATCTCGCTGCATGCTGATGGATTTGGCGATGCCCAGGTGTTCGGCGGTCGGATGGATGTGGTTTTCGCAGAGCACCATGGCTCGGATCTAGGGCGATACGTTGTCGGTGTCGAGGTACGCGTCGGCATTCCACCGGTGCTTAAATAGTTTCCCCTCGCGTATTGCAAAGTCTTGGAACGTTTCTGGTTGGTTCTGGACGGCTTCTACGAGGCGGTTGTACCAGGGGTCGGCGTCGGGATCGGCGACCTGCAATACTTTTTTGCAAAACACAAAAAGCAGTATATTTGAACGCACCGATGATTTGAAATCGTATAACTTTAAAAAAGCCAATTTCTTTGAATTATATTCTAATATATCAAAACACAACTGGAACGAATTATATAAACTAAAATCAGCTGATGAAGCTTGCAACTTTTTTTATGCAACATTGTACTCCTATTTAATTAAATATGTTCCAAAGAAATCAAAACCACACAACAACAGATGCTTCCATGGTTTACCGCCATAATTATTAAATTGAACATACATAAAGAAAGACTCAGAAATACATTCAGACAGTCTGCAACGCATCATAACAAAAAACAATTTGCAGATGCTAAAAACTTGTTAAAATCAAAAATTAGATCTGCTCGTTTTGCATTTTTGAGAACTTCTGAAAACACAATAAACGTAGATCCTAAACAATTTTGGACATTTGTAAATAAAAAAAAAGGTACTACCCGATTACCTGGGGTAATAAACTTAGCATCAAATATCTTCAACACACCAGAAGACAAATAACTTTGCTAACTATTTTGGAAGTACTTACCATCAACCCGATACAGCATTTGGAAATCATTTAGATACACCTACAGCAAAAAAAATATTATGGGAGATTTTTGCATATCTATCGATCTTACTGCTCGTCATCTAAAGAAACTTGCATCCAGAAACACTATGGGATTAGATATTACTTTAGAGTTCTTTATTAAAGATGTTGGTAGTGTTATTGTTGAACCACTTACCTACATATATAACTTAATTTTATATACACAAAAAGTCAAAATTACACCGGTATTAAAAAAAGGCACAAAATCTGACATAAGCAATTATAGACCCATCGCAATCTTAAGTTGTTTCTCAAAAATATTTGAATGCATTTTAACTGAAATCATCTACAACTGCATCTATTCAGAAATCACACTCCACCAACTTGAATTCATGATGAAACGATCTACTATGACAAATCTACTTAACATCACTCAATTTATTTCTTCAAATATGGATAATAATGTTTAATCTGATGTAATATATACGGACCTATCAAAAGCATTCGATCGCATTCCACATAAGCTCTTAATTGAATGTCTCCGTAAATACGATATATGTGATAATATAATCTCAGTTATACAATCATACTTATGTGACAGAAAACAATATGTTGTGTGTAAAAATACTAAGTCACTTAGATATTTAGCTTCCAGCGGGGTCCCTCAAGGATCTAATTTAGGACCTCTTCTTTTTATTTTGTTTATAAATAATATGTGTCATATGTTAGATTGCAAATTCCTTATTTATGCTGATAATTATTTAAAACTATTCAAAATGTTACTGATTGCGTTAACTTGCAGACTAATTTAGATAAATTTGCCGAGTGGTGTCATTATAATGGACTTGAACTTAATTACTCAAAATGTCAAATTGTATCATATACTCGAAAACTTCACCCAATTAAGTTTGACTATATGCTTCATGATCATATAATAAAACGCGATACTCAGTATCGTGATTTAGGTGTTATTTTTGATTCTCACCTTACATTTAATGATTCAAATCGATGTTAACATTAACAACTTTGTATCGATCATACATTTTAAGAAAATTGGACTACTGTTCTGTAATATGGTCACCTGTGCATGTTAAATATCTAAACATAATGGAAGGAGTCCAAAAACGATTTTTAAAATATTTATTTTATTGAAAACATGGAAAAATGCTACATTTGAAAACATTACATAAAATTATTCATTCCGAGTATGATAATTCAGAGTTTTTAGGTAATATTTATTTTCATGTACCACAAGTAGCATTACGGAATCCTAAAACGTTTGCCTATAAGACACCCAGAACAACGCACCATTGAAATTGTCCCTTGAACATTATGTACAAGCATTATCACGAAGTGCAGTATAACTGTGATATATTTAATAACAATTTATCACAATTTTTAAAATGTTACTGCGAATGTATATGAATAATTTTACTTTACCTATTTAGTTTCTTTTCTCTTTTATTTTTTTTAATTTGTTTTAGTATTATCTTCTTTGATGCAATGCTTTATGTATTTATAATATTTGTATGTAATTAATTATTTTATTTCTACTGTTAAGTGTATTTTACTATTTTTATGTATTTGTGATGTTTCTCTGCCTAGGCCTGTTGGGAAATAAATATATTATTATTATTATTATTATTATTATTATTATTAATACTTTGTCCGGGGTAGCTTCCTCGACGGGTTGTCGGGACAGGGCGTCTGCGACTTAATTTAGGACTCCTTTCCGGTACTCTATATCAAAGTCAAACTGCTGTAGCAGTATGGCCCAGTGGGCAATGCGTACGGTGGGAGTTTTTAAAAGTGGATTCACCGCAGAGATTGATGGTCAGAGATGACCGTAAACCGGTATCCTATTAGGTAGGCCCGCATTTTTTGGATAGCCCATACTATAGCCAAGCACTCCTTCTCGGTCACGGAATAAATTCTTTCGGCGGCGTTCAGGGTTCTGCTTGCGTTGGTTTATGACCTGGTCATGGCCTCGGGTTCGCTGCAGAAGTGCGGCACCGATGCCGTGAGCGGAGGCCGTTTGCAGGAAGAACGGGTGTGCAGAGTCTGTGCTGACGAGCATCGGGGCTCGCATCAACAGTTGTTTCAAGACGTTGAAGTGTTTCTCTTGGACATCTGACCAGGCCCGTCGCTCTTGTTTCTTTAGGAGGGCAATCAATGGAGCTGTGGTTTCAGAGTACGCTGGGATAAAACGACGATACCATGAGGCTATCCCCAGAAATCGGCGGAGCTGTTTGATGTTCTGGGGAGCCTTAAACTCGAGAATTGCGCTGATCTTGTCGGGGTCGGTGTGTACGCCGTATTGGTTGACGATGTGGCTCAGGTACCGCAGTTTGGTCTTTGCGAACTTGCGTTTGTCGAGGTTCAACCAAAGACCGGCAGCTTGCAGGCGGCGTAGCACTTCACTGAGGTCTACCAGATGTTCCTCTTTTGTTCTGCCCAGGACGATGATGTCATCCAAGTACGCTAACGCCTTGGGCTCCATTTCTGGACCAATCACGGTATCCAGGAACCGTTCGAAGGTTGCTGGAGCTGAGTGTAGCCCGAATAACGGTGAACTGCTACAGGCCCTTACCAGGCACAGTAAAGGCCGTTATTGGTTTACTGGCGGTGGTTAGCGGGACTTGCCAGTATCCATTTTTTTAAATCTATGGTGGAGAAAAACTTTGAGTTGCGTACTTGGTCCAAGATGCCGTTGATAAATGGAATGGGGTAAGCGCCCTTGATGGTTACTGCATTGATCTCCCGGAAGTTGATGCAAAACCGCGGTTTTCCATCCTTTTTGCAGACTACCACCACAGGCGAATTCCAGGGGCTGTTAGAGGGTTCTATCACTCCCTCTTCCAACATTCTATCCACCTCGGAGTTTACGATCTTTTGCAGTCTCGGGTTCTGCGGGCGGTGGCCTTGTTTGATTGGGGCGTCCAGATTCCAGTTTCTCGCTGGCCTCTCATTATTACATGTTCGGTTTCAGGTGCCCATCAGGCCGCAGTATGAGAAAAACTGTACGGCTGGCTTGCGACACGTGAAACGATCGTGGACTTCGCTGCCACAGTTCCAGCAGCATGTTGTACTCCTGTGATTCTGCTGGCAATTGTCAGGTTTTGGGGCTGGCTGCCAGGCGGAGACGAGCTGAGCACTGGTGTACGAGGGTGATAGAGCCCGGTCGTCGTGGCAGATTTGCTTCTTGCTACTTCCTGCTGCAGGTGCTCGTACACAAAGGCTATCTCGATGATTTCAGTTACTGTCGAGAAGTCGTGGGGCCGAATGTAGGTGCGGTAGGCGGGCTGCAGATTGTCATAAATACGGGTCAGGACCTGGTGTTGGGACGTGTCATGACGGCGGATAAGGGTTTGGATGCTGACCACATATATCTTGACATCTTCATTACTATTTTGCTTCTTATTTCAGATCTTGTCCTCCAGGTTTTGAACGAGTCGGGCTGGCATAAAGAACGCTCGGAATTCATTCAAGAATTCTCTTCCGCTGTTCCTATTGCTCTGGTTGTTTTGGTACCAGGCGAGGGTTTCTCCCTTGAAGAGTTCCAGTTGGAGACGGTATAGGCCCGCATTAGCTTCACCTTGCCCTATCATAGGTCACATTCCACTTTCTTACCATGGTGCACAGGGTAGCTTCCGGGCTGGTGAAGCTCCTGTCTGGGCAAGCTCGTGTTTGATTTCTTATCGGGCTGGATGCGTGCAGGACTGGTGGTCCTGGCGTCTGATGGCTGACTGGAGTCATGGTTTCGTATAGGCAGGTCGCAGATTGTGCGTTCGGGCGATGCGGGTCTATCTCCTGACAAAAAAAATCGTAGAGTCGGAGGCGGCACGCGTCGAGCGAGCCTTTGGTCAGGAGTTTAAATAGCCGGAGATGGTCCTTGATGGTGGGTTTTGGGGCGTCGCTGATCCAATCAAATCGGTCGTCCAATTCGTTGACCAGACTGGCGGTTGAAAAATGCCAGGTTGTGGTTTGGTTTGTTTCATGGCCTTTTTTTGGCCCTTGCTCATGATTACGGTTTTCTGGGTTTTTGAAACCTGGCTTAGCGTACTACAACTTACGTTTTCTATTTTCAGGTCGGTTTTTTGGACCTGAACCCTGCTCGGGCGCCAAATTTGTGACACTTCCTCGCGTGTGGCTCGAAGAAGTCGCTAATGTGGCCACGTAGTCGTCAGTGTGACTACAGCGTTCACCAATTTGTCTAACTGGCGGGATCTGGAATGCTCGGGCGCCACCACACGAACGTGTGGACATAAACAAGCAAGTAATGAAAACAAATGATTTATTTATTAAAAAAGAAAAATAATGAATGGTTTTCCACCCACAAAAATTAAACATTTGCAGCTGGTAGAAGGAAAGTTACTAAAACGAATAGTCACAACAAAAAAAAACAATTCAACTTTTTATTTTTTATTAATTTTTATATATAAAGAATAATTGCTTGTTTCTTTCTTTACATAGTTTTTTGTGTTGTTTCATAAATGTTTCAACTTCCTTTTCTTATGTGCTCTTTTATGATTTATTTGATCTTTAAAATGATTTGGCTTATTACTTGCGACACCTGCAATTATATAATTAAATTATTTTTATAATTTATACTAATAATACAACTTGAGTTTGAAGAAGAAGAGTCATAGTTATATTTGCTTGCTTTTGTATTATCATCTATACTTGCTTCATTAATACGGCAAGAATTAGTTGAATTGTTGTTGTTCGAATCTAAAAGCACCCGTTTCACAACGTCTACATCTGGCAAGTAATAGTTTTGAAACCTTAGCAGTTTGATAAACATCCTGCGGCAATCTAAATGTAAACAGAAATTAATTTAGCATAAAGTTACACCTACCATATCAATTATATAAATATTAATTATAAATAATGTGAACGATTTAATTTAAGAGTTTATTGTTGCCTATAAAATGCTTCATGAGTCTTTTTGGTATGGCCCATAAAAGCAGCAAACTGCTCCATTTTATTTTCAGTTATGTTTATTACTTGTAGTACTGTGTTACGATCCATTTTTTTGTTACACCTAATGTAAATAAAAAAAAATTAGTGTATAGCGTAAATTGCTACTTTATACTTATCTTTACAACTGTGGTATGCTTCATGATGTTCGGGAGGTATATTTGGTTGCCGACCCATTTGCTATTTATAACAATTCCCTGAAACACAAATATTATTATGATTAGTATTTAGAATGTAAATTTTAATGCATTTATTATATTGAATTTGGTCATGTTGGGGAGAGAGAGGGAGAGCAGTGGGATAATAATTTAATAATGCTTAAATCGGCAATGAATTGGTTGAGAGGTACTTACGGTTTGCGATTGTTGTTTTCAGTTGGACGTTTTCCTTATTTGATCGGTTCCCATCATTTACTTCCTATCCTTTAATTCGCTTGAATTATTATTATTATTATTTATCCATTCCATTCCATTTAGTTTCCATAATCCATAATTAATTCCTTTTGGTTAACCTAAAGATGAGATGTCAATTAATTAAATTTTTACTACATTAAATTTGCTATTGGGTGTTGACAGTTACACTTAATAGTTAGTCATTTATAATTAATTTATTATTAAATAATTATTATTATTTACTTTTGTTGTTGTTACTCTTAATTTCTATTAATTACTCACTTGTTGTCACTTGTCACCTTAGGCCATTCGGGTTACTGGAACTATTTTTACAAGTATTTATATGGCTCTATTTGAACTACCACTATACCACCGCAAACATCGCTTCATTTACTTTTGAACTATTCGATCGTTTTCCATAATTTAAATTCAAATTTGTAGTCAGAAGTTATTGTAGTAAATCTTAGTTAATTGTTTCTTTATATTTTTCATTTTGTCCTTTAATTCTTCATCTTCCATATTTTTCATTAATTTTCATTTTACTTGGTTGGAAGCAGTACATGCGCACTGAATATTTTTCTTCAGGAGACCTTACCGGAGCCTGAAAAGGTCCTTTTTCATCGGTGAGCAGCAGTAAGCAAGTCGCTCCTTTTAGCGGATATAAGTTGTGTCACAAATAACTATCGTTTAAACGGATTTATAAAAGTGCATAACATTCACCCATATTTTATATCAGATTGGAAAATTATATTAATTTTGTGCATGTACGCTTCCAGGTAAGTCCATTTATTTTTCTTTTCATTTATCCTTTTTTCATTCGCTTTTTTCATTTTATTTTCAGGTCTATCCTAGACCTTAGTTGTACTTTGCAGCATGTTACCAACGGTACATGTATTTTGTTACTTTAACCAATGAGATACATTTCATTTGTGATAAAAGTATTTGATCGATATCCCGGCCGTTTATGAAAGTACCCGGAAAACGTACCATACCCCGAATCAATTTTGATTTGCCCACGCCGCTTACGACTTTGATCGTGGTCAACCCGGCGACCACGTGTTTAGTAATTTGTAATTGTTTTATTAGTATTAAGTTTGATTATTATCTTTGTAATTTAAATACATCCCTATGGGATACAGCATTACTTTTTTTGTGTGTGTGTTTGCGAATGCGTGAGTGCTCTTTATTTTTATGATAATTGTTATCAAGTTAATTTGACTTTATTTGTGTACTGTTACAACAGTAATTTCTTGCATTATTATATGATTTATTTAGCAATTTATATAGAGTTTTCCTTCGACCATTTCCTCCATTTTCCTTTTATATTTTTTTTAGTGGCTTTATTGCTTTCCCATTTGTTGGAGGAAGACAGGTCCAAAATAAAAAAGCAATTGGCGCCCTAGGTATTTCGCAGCAATTTTCTTCAACCATACCGGTGAGTGCATTTATTGATTTATTATTTATTTTTTTCATACTGTCTTTGATCTGTCTCACCAACGGACTAAGTATATTAATATTTGTGTAGTACCCTCCCTTCTGCTCTACTATTTTGTTGAGTGAATTAATTGTCATTCATTTAAATAAAAATGTCTAAATTAGAGCCTGATAGATTAAACCGGGATGAGCTGGAGTACGAACTTGCGGTTCGTAGTGTAAAAGCCGAAGGTGACGTTAAGCAGTTAGTAAAATGTTTGAGGGGAACGCTTAAATTGGAAAAAGACGGTAAAACTTTTCAAAATGGCTGGGAAGGCGAAGCGAGTTTAGATATTTCAGAGTGTGATCGTAAATTTGATGAGATAAGTTTGTGGTTAGATGAGAGTGTGATCGGAAAAAGCGTTGTTAGAAAAATTGAAAGCAAAATTACACACGTGTTAGGGCGGTTGGAAAGATGTTCGACTACTGACGAAGACCTGTTAAAAGAAAAAGATGTTTTGTTGACCAAAGTGATGCTTGTTATGGACACCTACAAGAGCGTTTGGAAGACCAAACAAATTCAGACAACGTTCCAGTGGAAATGGCGATTGCACAATCGTTCATTCAGCAACAGGGAAGTACATCCACGCCGTTGCGAAATAACACAGTCCTTGGTTCTAACACTGGAACACCCAATCAGACTGGTAATCTAACCATAACTCATGCTCACTATAAATCTTTTAAAAAATTAGATATTTCTTATTTGGGAGAAAAGTCGGAAAGTTTAAACTGGTTTTTGCTAAAAGTTGATGAATTAAGCGAATCGCAAAATTTAGGCAAGGATGTTTTATTTAAATGCGCTGTAGAGTTGTTTGAAGGGCAAGTTTTGGTATGGTATAGGGCTAACAAAACGGCATTTTATGATTGGGAGTCTTTATGTGAAGGTTTGCAATGCGAGTTTCTGCCGCAAGATTACAACGAACGCCTATACGAACAGATTAAGTCCCGGACTCAGGGTAATGGGGAGTCGATTGGAATATTTGTTGCGTATATGAATAATCTCTTTCAGAGAATGACTTGTCGGCTCACCAAAGAAGTTCGGTTGCGATTTATACGTAAAAATGTACACCCTATTTATCAGAATAGGCTCGCGTTAGAAGACATAACCTCTGAAGAACAGCTCATAACGTTATGTCGTAAAATAGAGGCATTTCGTAGTTGTGTAGAAGACTATGCTCCTCATACACGCGGTATTAGTAGACTGCAGGTGGAACCTGATTTATCTTATTGCGGCAAATCGGGAAAGGTTATAAGTGATACTTATGTTAAAAATGCAAATAGGTTTAAAGATGAATATTGGGATAGACCTGGTGCAAGACATGCACAAGAGGTACCAGTGAGAAATGAAAGTGCTCGTGTTAGGAGCGGAACTAGAGAGAGGCCGGTAGTTAGTAGTACGTCCGGGACATTAAGGGAAAATGCTTATAAAGCAAGAGAAGTGACATGTTTTAAGTGTCAAAAACCGGGACATTATGCACGAGAGTGTAACAATAGTAAAGAAGTTAAGTGTTATGGTTGTGGCCAGGAGGGCTATATTAAGCCAAATTGCCCTAAATGTAAGGGAAACGGCAGAAGGAGTCAATAAGTGGGCTGGAACTGTCTCCTTCACCAAAAGCAACAACCATAAAATCAGAAAAAAAACTGATTTTAGATTTTATCTTAAGCCAATCAGGCACAAATGAATGTCCGTATGTAAATGTAAAGTTATTTTGACAGCATCCAGGGAGTGGATTTGGGTTGTACGGGGGAAATTACGCATAAAATATTTACAAAAAGTCCACCTATAAAGACACGATTTTACCCGGTGAGCCCTTTCATGCAGAAGCTGATCGACGAGGAGGTAGCTCGACCTTAGACCTAGGTTTGATAGAGCGAAGCACAAGTGGTTGGAGCTCACCAATACTGATGATCCCAAAGAAAGATAGCTTTTACCATTTCTGTGTAGATTTTCGTAAATTGAATGCTGTGTCCGAACCCTGTGCGTTTCCACTTCCATTCATCAACTCAATCCTGACCAAACTGGGTAACTCTCGTTACTTGACCAGTTTGGATATAAAAAGTGCCGCATTTACGATTTCGGGGAGAGGATTATTCCATTTCCGCCGTATGCCTTTTGGGCTTAGTGGTGCTCCCGGTACCTTTCAGTCACTTGTGAATAAAATTTTTGGTACCGAATTGGAACCACATTTTTTTACTTACCTGGATGACGTAATTATAACCACCCCCGATTTTCCAACCCACATACAAATTTTAAAAGAAGAGTTTGTTAGATTACAAAATGCTCATTTTGTAGAGACGAGCTTAAATAATAATAATAATAATCTTGTCTTTATTTCTGATATGTTACATATAGAAAATGGCGAAGTTCAATTAACCTTCAATTTTCACAATAATTTAATTTCTAAACTTGGACTGCATTAATTTCTACATCTTTTTGTCACATTCCTTATTCCATACAAAATATAGTCTGGTATTATTATATACATTACATACTTTCAATTACTTTAATTTAAAATAGCTAAAATGTCATCAATCTCTGACGTTTACTTAATATCTAGGTTACATTGTAAATAGGTATGGGTTAAATGTTGACCCTGATAAAGTTCGAGCGATTGTGGATATGCCAGAACCAAAATGTGTTCGCGATATTAAGAGAATTGTAGGAATGACGTCTTGGTACAGGAAGTTCATCCCTAACTTCTCTGCGATGATTGTACCAATGACGTCATTGCTAAGAAAGAATGTGAAGTTTTTATGGTCAAATGAATGTTCGGCGGCGTTAAAGCGCGTAAAGGAAGCGCTAGTAAGCCCACCAGTTTTAGCATGTCCTAATTTCGAGTTACCATTAACTTTACAATGTGATGCGAGCTCCTATGGGTTAGGTGCTGTGCTGACCCAAACTGTTAACAATGAAGAAAAGGTTTTTTGCTATCTCTCTCGAAATTTAACAAAGCAGGAATTAAACTATCACGTGACCGAGAAGGAGTGCTTATGCGTTTTTTGGAGTGTGGAAAAGCTAAGATGCTATTTTGAGGGGTCAAAGTTTACAGTCATAACAGACTATTATAGTATGTTGTGGCTGGACAACTTAAAAGATCCACAGGGCAGACTGGGGCGATGGGCATTGCGGATGCAACAGTTTAACTTTCAAGTTGTGCAGATTGTGTAGTTCAAGATAAAAACGAATTATTTTTGGTGGTAATATAAACATTAGTATTTTAATAAACTCTAAAGAAAAATCAAGTCTTATAGACATTATTACATCATTCGGACTCCATCAACTATTAATGAACCAACTCGATTTCATTACAATGGAACTGAATCGTGTTGAGATAACTTTTTCGTAAATTTTGAGAACTTTTTATCAGCTGGCTGTTTAAATTCAAATCTATCAGATCATCTAGCGCAATATATTACTTTTCAACATGAGAAATTAATTAATAATAATAATGAAATTATATACAAAAGAATGTTAAATACAGAAAATATAAATCATTTTTGTAAGTCATTACGACAGGAATTATGGATTAAAGTGTTATCTAATAACAATGTCAACAAGTCTTTTGATACTTTTATTAATATTTTTCTTTATATTATAAATATTCCATTAGTTAGAATATCACCTAGAAAATTTAACTCTCCCTGGATAACTCGGGAGCTATTAGATTGTAAAGAATATGTTGCTAATTTACATGAACTTTCTAAGAAGTATAATGTCTATAAAACTGCATATGCTAATGCAAATATTGTATACAAAAACGCTCAAAATAATTCAAAAAAACTGTATTATGACAAATTAATCGAAAACTCTAGCAACAAATCCAAAACCATGTGGCAAATTATTAACAATTTAAAAAACAATAATAATAATAAACATAACATATGCATTAAAGATTCATCTAATGAGGAGTTGAATCAACAAGAAGCAGCTTTTTGGTTTAATGATTTTTTTACTAATATGTCGCAAGAATTGACAAGATCTTTGTCATCTGAAATTGATTATGACTATCTCAATAAGAACTTAAAATTTAATGAATCTTCAATTTTTGTACCACCAGTCTCTAACTGTGAAACTAACGACATTAGTCGAGTATTATCTAATAGTAGATGTCTGGACAGAGATGATCTGTCATCTGTTTTAATAAAACAATGCATATCATTTATAATCAAACCGTTGACATATCTCTGCAATTTATTGTTAGAAAACGGTGTTTTTCCAATTAGTTTAAAAAAATCAATTGTTCTTCCTTTATTTAAAAATTGTGGCCGTAGCTGCATGAATAAATATAGGCCTATAAACATTCTACCAATTTTTTCAAAGTTTTTTGATCACGTTTATAATAAACGCCTTATAATTTTTTTCACCTGTCATCACCTATTTACCAGTAGTCAACATGATTTTCGCAAGTCAAAAGATACAATCACGGCATTAGATTCAATGATAAATAACGTTTTATTAGCAATCGATCAACAACAATTGCCTATGGTTTTTTTTATTGATCTATCCAAAGCCTTCGACTGCGTCAACCATGTTATACTACTAGAAAAACTATATAGGTATGATGTCAGAGGTGTTGCTTATTCATGGATTGAATCATATTTATCGCAAAGAAGCCAAATAGTTAAACTTGGCAAAACAATTTCAAATGAAAAAATGTTGAATTGCGGTGTACCACAGGGATCAATTCTGGGACCAATTGTATACATTGTTTATGCAAATGATATGCCAAACTGTCTTAGTTCCCAACAATTAGAATTAATTTCATACGCGGATGACACTAACATTGTTTTCAACAATAAAAATTTAAATGGTTCAGTAGATTCAGCCAAAATTATTTACAAAGAGTTAGCCGAATGGATTCAAAAAAATAAATTATTTATGAACTCTGAAAAAACATCTTGCATTCTTTTTAAAACAGTTAGGTCCGGTGCTACAACGCCAGAAAACATTACTTGAGATGGTTCAATTATAAATTTCTCTAAATGTGAAAATATTTTGGGAGTGTCAGTTGATTAATTTCTACTATGGGATAAACACGTAGATTCATCATCTGAAAAAATATCTTTAGTAAATTTTGCACTTAAAATATTATTGCAACAATGTAGCATGTGCGTTTTAAAGACATTGTACTTTGCAAGTTTTCATACCTATATTAGATACAGTGTAGTATATTGGGGTAATTCTAGGAGTTACTTGACTGACAGAATATTTATTATACAAAAAGGGCAATAAGAATTATGGGTAAACTAAAACTAAGGGAATCCTGTCGTAATACTTTTAAAGAACTTAAAATACTCTCACTTGTTAGAGTCTACGTATACGAAGTAGCTACTTTTGTTCATAAAAATTTAGATAAATTTGAAACAAATAGATCATACCATAACTTTTATACAAGATATCAAAACAATTTATGCAATACTTCACACAATCTTAGTTTATATAAATCAGGATTGCGCTATAATGGATGTGTAATTTATAATCACAGTTTAAAACTAAATAGAAAAATGTTTTAATTGAGAACACTGTCTACAGTTTGCCCGAGTTTTTTTTGTTGCCATTAATCTAATCTTATCACTTTTTTTTATATTTTTTAAAATGTTTGTACTGTTTTTATATACATATATATGTTTTAAATGTTTGTCCTATTTTAACTTTATTTTAACTTTATGTTATTTTTTATGTACCATTATATGTTCTTCATGTATATATGATTATTTATAAAAATAAAACTTATCTATCTATCTATCTATCTATCTATGATATAGGTGATATGATTATACCAATTTAGATTCTCATCAAAAATGATTCCGAGACATTTACTAGCTATTGCGGTTTTAATGTTAAAGTTGTTGAATACTACTTTATTTGGAGTAAACAATTTTGAATGACTGGTTTTAAAAATAGTGCATGTGGTTTTTTTAGCATTTAATATCAAACCTTCTGATGTAATATGATTCATATCTGATCCATATAATAATAAGGTGGTATCATCAGCATAATGTATAGTGTTATGGTGACTATTAAAAAGTGTATCAGCAAGAAATTATTTTATCGGTCATTACTTTCTCAAATATTTTTTAAAATGAATTTAATATACTAATAGGCCTGTAATTTTCTGGAGAGTTTACATCTTCTTTTTTGTGAATAACTGCATGTTTAAGTTGCAGAGGAAAGATGCCGTGTTTCAATGATATATTTATAATACAGCTACTTATGCATTCCTTAATTAAAGATAATGGAATTTCATCAATACCGGTAGTGTTTTTATTTCTTAGGCTATTTGTTATTTTTATAATTTCCATTTCAGTGACCTCTTCAATATTAATTGAATGTTCTGTGATGGGTATTGTACATAAGTATTTCTGTGGCGCAAGACGTAACTTTAAGTTTGATGCAATTGTTACAAAATAATTATTAAACTCATTTGATAACTGGTTTAATTTTTTTTGTTTATAGCATATTAAATCGTTAGTTTTTTTTATTTTGATTGCTAGTATTTTTAACAATACTCCACATTGTTTTTGTTTTATTGTCCGAATTTTCAATCATACTTCCTTATTTGTCTCGTTTTGCATTAATGAACGCATCATTATAGTTTTTTTTTGCTTCTCTGTATAGATTTATATTATATACTATCAACATTTGATAATGTTTATAAAATATCCAGGTTTTACTATTGTTTATTGTTTTTGTGAGAAAGCAATGGTTAAAAATATTTTTAAAAAATGATAAAAATTTATTCCACATATCGTTGACCTTATGCTCTGTACTATCAGATACTGATAGCCAGTTTTCAGTCGAAAGTGATTGTATGAAATTTGTTTTATTTACAGGACTGTAAATTCGTTTTTTTTTTTAATGTTTACTGTTTTTAAAGCTTGCTTAAATGCAATTGTTTGGGCTGTATGATCCGAAATAGCAATATAAAATACTTTGACATTTAAATCAGCAATGTTTGATATTATCTTGTCAATGCAAGTCGCTGAAGTGGGAGTTATCCTTGTTAGCTTATCAATTAATGGCCTTACGTTATAAGACGCTAAGACTCTTATAAATTGATTTGTTGTATCAGTTTCTTTTAAAATGTCTATATTAAAATCCCCTGTAATAATAAACTCGATGTTTTGTTCAAATAAATGGCCTAAGATATTATCAAGTTTTTCCATAAATGATAAATATTTATTACTGTAATAGTTTTTCAATTATTTATACATATATCTGCTGCAAAACATTCAATAATATTACTTACCGACATATTGTTTATATCATTCCGACTTTTAGTAATATAATTAGATTTGCAGTAAATAGCACTACGACTGTTGTAATATATTAATTATATTTATATAGTCAATATATAATACATAGAAATGGCAACAGGGTTGCATATAGTAAATAAGTATGTATTAAATAAATAGAATAGTTTTTTGTTTAGTTATTTATTCTTAGTTTTTGTACAAACATTTTATTGTATAGATCCGAATATTAAACCAGTCTCGGTTAAGTTAACATCGTCTTTACCCTAAATAAACTCCTTAAACATCCGTCTAATTAAATAGTTAATGTCTTTAGCAAAGATATTACAGTGGCGACGAGGATAGAAACTAATGAAATTTAGTTATATTTTTGTAAATTTCTTTAAAATTAAATACGGAAATTTAAAACACGTGCGCGCGTAAAAATGGCTTCCAAAGACGTGGTAGGACATTTACGCGAATTCGACATGCAGTTAAGTGAGTGGTCGATATTCAAGCCCAGGCTTGAGAATTATTTCATAGCAAATGAAATAACGGACAACGCACGAAAAAGGGCAATTTTGTTGAATATCCTCAGCGAGGAAACTTACAAATTAATGCACAGTTTGTGTCTGCCGGCGTGCCCGGAAAGCAAAACCTACCAGGAATTAGTTGAAATACTATCAAAGCATTTTGCACCGAGGGATAGTGTTTTTGCGACACGCTATAAATTTTACCATGCAAGAAAAAACGCTCAGGAGTCTCCAAAAGAATGGTCTGCAAGAATAAGAAGTTTAGCTGCATTTTGCAATTTCTCTGCACAGGAACTACCGATGGTGCTGCGGGATCAATTTATAATGGGATACGATAACTCCAGGGTGCAAGAAAGATTTTTTGAAGAAAAGATCACAGCAACGTTGTCGGATATGGTGGATTTGGCGGAAACGAAAATGGCAGTCATGGATTCATCGGTCGAGGTAAAAAAAGAATTTCATCATCTGGACAAATATGGCGGAAAGAAGTCATCGAGGGATAGGACATCAGGATTAACCAGCAAGAAAAACAGTGAACAGAAAAAAAAGTGCATAGTGTGCGGAAAAGTGAATCATGATATGGAAAACTGTTTTTTCAAAAATTCTTCATGCCACATATGTCATAAAAAAGGTCACATTTCATCTATATGTCCAAGTAAGGTAAAACATTTTAATAATAAAAATAACGATAAATTTAATAAAAATAAAAATCCTTGCAATTATTTATCTTCTCCGGATTTTTTATTTTGTATTGACAATAAAAATAACCCACCTTTTTATCTCGAAGTAGAAATAAATGAAAATAAAATAAAATTCCAACTTGATACGGGAGCGAGTATTTCTGCCATTCCTGAAGATTTATATTTAAAATATTTTTCAAAATTAAAATTAAAAAATACAAATAAAATATTATCTTTATATAATGGATTAGAAATTAAACCAATAGGTACATGCAATTTAAATATTTTATATAAACATTCAGCGCAAGAATTAGAAATTTATGTTATAAGAAACGGAGCAATAGCAATTTTAGGCCGTGATTTTATAAATAAATTCAAATTAAATATTATTAATGAATTTAACTATTCAGAAATTGAAAATAATGACATAAAGGCTATTACCAATAAATATAAAAAATTATTTACTGCTGAATTAGGGACATTTAATAAAGGTGTAATTTCTATAACATTGAAATCAAATTATAAACCAAAATTTTTCAAACCTAGGCCTTTACCTTATTTAATGCGAGAAAAGGTTGAAGTAGAATTAAAAAGATTAGAGCAACTGGGAGTAATTACACCAGTTGACTACAGTGAATGGGGAACACCCATTGTTCCAATTATTAAAAAAGACGGATCAGTAAGACTTTGTGGTGATTTCAAGGTAACATTAAATCAATCAATTGAAATTGATAAATATCCGCTACCAAAAATTGAAGATTTGCTGACTAAATTAAACAACTGTAGTATATTTTCTAAATTAGATCTGGCTCGAGCTTACCAACAAATATGTTTGGAAGAAAAGTCTAAAATTTTAACAACTATTTCCACACATAAGGGACTATTTAAATATAATAGGTTACCGTTTGGTGTAGCTTGCGCGCCAGCAAAGTTTCAAAAAATTATTGAAACGTTATTACAGGGCATTGATGGGTGTATCGTTTTTCTAGACGATATTTTAATAAGTGGTGAAAATACAAAGCAGCATTTGTCAAGAATAAATGAAGTATTAACTCGTTTAGAAAATGCAGGATTAAAATTAGCTATTGACAAATGTGAGTTTTTTTCAAAAGAAATAAGATATTTAGGTCACATAATTGATGCAGAAGGTATTCGAACTTCTCCAGATAAGGTCAAAGCAATTAATAATGTACCTATACCTCAAAACTTTACTCAATTAAAATCGTTCTTGGGTATGGTAAATTATTATTGCAAATTTATACCCAAAATATCAGAAACTTTGCATCCTCTTTATAATTTATTAAAAAAAGATATTTTGTGGAATTGGAATGAGAGTTGTGATGCTTCTTTTAATAAAATTAAACAATTGCTAATGTCAAATAATATATTAGTACATTTTCAACCAGAATTACCTATTCGACTGACAACTGATGCTAGTAATTATGGTATAGCAGCGGTTATCACACATATTATGGCTGATAACAGAGAGCGACCAATAGCATATGCCTCTAGGACGTTGAATTCTGCGGAACAACGCTACTCGCAAATTGAAAAAGAAGCGCTAAGCATAGTTTATGGTTTAAACAAATTTTATCAATATTTATATGGGCAACAGTTTGTGATTGTTACAGATCATAAACCGTTAGTCACAATATTTGGTCCTCATAAAGGAATTCCTCAATATTCGGCAAACAGACTAAAAAGATGGGCAATAATATTAAGCGGATTTAATTATTCCATTGAATACATTAAATCAGAAAACAATTTGGCAGATAGTTTGTCAAGATTGCCTCTTCCATATGATAACAACGATGAAAACAATATTTCAGAGGTTGATTACATCAATTATTTTTCAGAAAATGGTAATATACCAATTGATTTTGCTAAGATCCAAGAAGAATCAAAAAAAGATAAGATTTTAAAAATTATATTTAAATTTAGTAAAATAGGTTGGCCTAACCATACTAAATGTAAATTATTACTTCCCTACATACCTTATAAAAATGAGATAACAATAGCAGAAGGTTGTTTAATGTGGAATAATCGATTAGTTATTCCACTAGTTTTAAGAAGTAAATTATTAAATGAATTGCATTCTTCACATTTTGGAATATGCAAAATGAAAAGTTTAGCAAGATCCCATTATTGGTGGCCTGGCATTTCACAAGACATCGAACAATTAGTTAAAAGATGTTCTACCTGCATGATGTATTCCAAAAGTCCAAACAAAATTGAACTAAACACATGGAAATGGCCTTCATTTCCTTGGTCACGAATACATATAGACTATATGGGACCATTTATGGGTAAAAACTTTTTAGTGGTAGTTGATGCGTATAGCAAATGGTTGGAAGTAATTCCAACAAATTTAATTACAGCAAAAACTACAATTGATATTTTAAGATCATTATTTTCTAGATTTGGTTTATGTGAAACAATTATTTCAGATAATGCACCAGCTTTTGTTGGCAGTGAATTTCAAACTTTTTTAAATAGTAACGGCATAAAACACATAACGTCCGCTCCTTATAACCCAGCTTCTAATGGCGCAGCTGAAAACGCTGTAAAAACAGTTAAAACTGCTATAAAGAAACTGATGATTGACAAGAAAATTACCTTGGAAAATATAAATTTAGTAATAAATAATTTTCTGTTTGATTACCGCGTGACACCTCATACAACAACAGGTGAATCACCTTCTTATTTGATGTTCAATCGGAATGTTTTAACTAGATTTAATTTTAAACATCCTGAACATTTTAAGAAGGGGAAAGACATTGAGTGTGTTAGAGATCATGTGGCTAAAAAACAGGGAAATCAGACTAAGTACTTCGGAGATGACAGAAATATTAGTTTTACAGTTGGAGATAATGTTTATTATAGAGATATATTAAATAAAAAATTCCTACCTGGCAAAATAATTGGACAAATAGGTAAATGTAACTATTTAATAAGAAACAAAGAGGGAAAAGAATTTAAAAGGCACACTAATCAATTATTAAAAGATATTTCATATAGAAATGATATTCCTATTCAGGATACTTCAAATACAGACCTTTTAAATGCTTCTTCATCTAAACCTTACAATTTAAGGCCTCGTAAATAATTGTTTATTATTATTATTATTATTATTTCAGTATTAATGTTTATTTTTAAAGAAGGAGGTGTAATATATTAATTATATTTATATAGTCAATATATAATACATAGAAATGGCAACAGGGTTGCATATAGTAAATAAGTATGTATTAAATAAATAGAATAGTTTTTTGTTTAGTTATTTATTCTTAGTTTTTGTACAAACATTTTATTGTATAGATCCGAATATTAAACCAGTCTCGGTTAAGTTAACATCGTCTTTACCCTAAATAAACTCCTTAAACATCCGTCTAATTAAATAGTTAATGTCTTTAGCAAAGATATTACAACTGTGCTCTCCTAATGCTTTACAAAAACAAGATGTTAATTTAAAGTTTGATAATTTATAAGCTTTTAATTTTTCTTCACTTTTCCAATGTTCGTACATAGTGAGTATATTACAATTTCTATATTCTAACAGGTGCTTCAATTGAGCTACACTATTTCCAATGGAACGTACGTTCTGATGTACAAGTGATATTTTTGTACTGACCGTTTCGGTCGGCCGAATAAAAAACGGTTTATTATAACTCCTAACGACCAGATGGTGGGGTCTTGTATATTTTCTAATTGCTCCATAGGTAAAAAGATTTTGAATGAAGAATATAGTTTTGGATACTTAGAGACAATTTTTTCACAGATGTAGTTATTTCTTCAGTTGAGGTTCCATGAATAGTTGGCAATGGGTTTTGTTTTAGTTTATCATATTTTTGATATAATACTTTGATATAATCATTTGAATTCTGATTATCTTCTTTGGTTGGTAGTTGAATTTGATTGCTTTTAGTATTGAGATTTATTTTAGATCCACTATCCACTATCATCAATCAGAATTTTCCGATTGTTTATTTTTTTTGTATTTGTCGCGTAATCTTGTTTGCGAGATTTCTGGAGACTTCTTTGTGTTTTCCACAACGTTTGCATATGTGTTTAGTTGGTCCTCTACATTAACTTTGGATTTGATTTTACTTACGTCATCCTCGATTTGAGTGACATGTTTTAATATGGCTAAAAATTCTAACCTCTCATCCACCTTGTTGCAGCATTTGTCGCAGAACCAACAAATATTAACACTTTTGGTGATTATTTTATATGCAGCATTTTTTAATTGCGCACATTGATGTAACCACTTATTACGTAGATTACACTTTACGGATTTTTTTATTACTTTAAAATTAGTTTCACAGATTTTACATACGTAGTTATCGTCCGCCATTGGAAACATACTTTTTTTATTAATATTATGATTTGTCTGTTACACATACATAAATAATATGTTTTTAGATTAGATTTATAACAAAAGTGTTATAAACTAAATTAAAAAAAATAAATCTTATTAAAAACGATTTAAAAATGCAATACAAAACATAAGCAACTAAAACATATTTTTTATTGGAAAGAACTGAAACGACAAGATTGCCATTCAAATGTAAATAATTATATTATGTACTATTATTAAAAACCTAAAAAATAAAATAAATTAGAATTACTTTTTGCTTATTTGTAAGGGTTTGCATACCTGTATTGTTCTGGTAATTAGTAAGCGGTTTAATCAAGTAGATTATTAGATATTCTCTATCTGAACCATTTTAACTATTTACAGCATTAAACAATTTTTAAGAGTACATATTTACACGATTAAGTACAATACCTAAAAAACTTAATAAAAAATAATAACTATATTTTTTATTTGATTGGATGCGGTATAATTGAAACCTCCTTAATTAGTCAAAGTCATAATAAAGTACATCAGTAATAACATGCATAGAACACCAACTACAATGCCTGGCAAACTCTATACAAACATTAATAAAATAATATATTTATTCTTTATTCAACAGTTTTAAATTGGGGTTTTAATAAAGTTTTGTTGGAAAGTTAGTATAGTTATAAAATGTAAAATGAAAGGCAATAAAATTAATAAAACTTCTCTAAAATTGAGCAGAAAAATAATCATTTAATTAATCCAACTTTATAACATGTATAATAAATGTAGTGGATATTGTATCCGCGTAGCAGGCGTAAGTTCCTCGCTTCTATACTGATTTTTTTTAAGTTGTTTTTGCCCAGCATCGAAACAGGGATCTTGCGCTTGTTGGACGAATCTGATACCCACTACACCACAAAGAAAGTAATTAAAATTGAGTTAAAACTGGATATTATAATGGAAATCTTATATTCAAAAAGAAATACAATAAAAAGAACAAATGAAAACGTTTATGGTTAATTTGATCTGATTATTGACTGTTTTCTGTCGCACCAACATCCATTGATCAAAACCCTCCGTTGTTTAGCACCTAAAAATCAACTGATTTGAACCGACCAGTTTTGGTTATTTGAATTACGGTGTGTTTCTACCTCAAAATAGTAAATTTGTTTATTTGTGGTAATGGATTCATTAAGTTTGAATTCATCTTTTTCACAGGGTTTAGATGATATTAATAAACTTTTTCTTTGTTTTTTTTTTGTATTTCTTTTTATGTATAACATTTTCGATATAATCTCTAGTTTTAACTCAATTTTAAACAGTTGTTTTGAGGTGTAGTGTATAACAGACCCGCCTAACAAGCGGAAAGTCCCTGGTTTGATCCCAGAGGCTTTTTTTAAATATTTATATAATTTTCTTCTTTTCAATTATGGGTACTAATTTTATGTATTGGAAGTTAAGTTATATTTTTATTTATAAGATATTTGATACTTTGATATGCTTATTTGTAAACAAGCAATATTTTATAAATAAAAATTTAACTTAATTTCCAATTTTTGCTAATATTAATTAAATTTGCTTTTTAAGCCTTATACACTTTTATATGTTATACACATTTCAGTTTTAACTTAATATTTACATATATTTGAGATTTAAATATTGTAATGTATTTGTTTTAATCAGATTTATATGTGAGTAGGGGGAAAATAGCGGCGGAAGTGCTAACCGCATATGGGATTTAACATGTACATCCGCCGGATGTATTTTCGTGTGTTTAGAGCAACTGCGCATGCTTTGTATTTTCCCCCACCAGCACTTTCTATATACAGGATGATCGGTAAGGGCGGTAAATTCAAATTTTGCATACTGAGTGTTCGAATGTATTTTCCAAGATGGCCGCTCGGTTGTAGAGGCGGCAACAATTTCGGGTTGTCCACTAGATGGAGCGTTGTTCAAGATGGCGTCTTGTCGGTTTGTCAAGTTGTCCACTAGATGGTCTAGAGTATGCAACTCAAGTTACAGTGTAAGTTGTGTTGCACTAGTCAGAGAGTATATGCAACTCAACTTACACTGTATGCTTGGTAGCATCGTATTTTTTAGTGAGTCTTGCCTGCTAGGATTTGAACACCGGTCGGCTGGTTGAGAGCCCGACGCGCTACCCATTGCGCCAAACAGTGTTACTGATAAGGAATGGAAAAAGTGCTATAATAATGGGACCTCAATGTGGACTTGTAAAAAAAAAATAGAAAAATGATGTGATGACGTCAGTCTTAAGCACTTGCAATTTATGATATAACTGAAAATATGCGATTATAACCCTTAATATATCGAATTACTTTTAATAATATTAATACAAGTATGAAATTATATAGACGGGTATAGGGATGACGTCATCACAACACTTGTAAATAATTCCAGGCGCGGCGATAAGAACAACTATCACTATACAAACTAAAAAATATTCACTTATAATCCTTAAAATATTTTCATTATTAATAACAATATAGGTCTATATAAAAAAATGTGCATGGTCTTTGATAAAAAAATATTTATGACTACTATAATATATAATAATAAATAAAACAATGTAAGGCAATGAGAGATCTTTATCAGCGGGGATGGTTGTTGGAAACAACCAATTTTTCTGCAATCTGCGCATAATTATCTCTTACCGTTCTTCCAAAAAACGCATTACGCTTCATCTGCGCAACGGTCAGAAGGGCATTAGAGTGTCACACCTAAGCGATAACGTGAACGAGTTTACGTCATCGACGCGAGACGGAGCTCGTAATCTCCATGTTTGCGGTTACTACTACTGATAAGAACTTACTACTATTAAATAAAATCACAATCCTAAAAAAAATTGTTATGATGAGTAATAATAATAAATAAAAAACTATTTTCAATTATTACATCAAAATATATATTAAAATTAACTGATAAATATTCTATTATGAATATATTTTATTACCTATAAAAATAATTATAACGTGTGCCTATTTTTCATAACAGAACAATGTTAAATTGTAAAAATGTATGATAAATGCACACATTTGCATAAGAATACTTGTAAATCGAGACACAAACTAGAAGATATTTGCAAATTATTTCTAAATTTTCAATCAACCAATCATATTGATTGTTATAACAACCAATCAGATTAAAAGTTATTAAGACAAATATTATTGTTTAAATAAATCAATTAGTATTAGCAAACATGTGTGACGATATTGACGTGCCGTGTATATCAATTGAAGACAGCAACAGCGGTTGTAGTAGTGATATCGCCGGTGACTTTCTAGAGAATATGTTGAAAGAACACGAAACCGAAATAAGCAGTGAAGATAGATTAATTAACGAAGTCTATTATCCACTGAACAATCAAGTTAAAGTGTCTGTTGGTTTGAGCTCCGTACGAGGATTTTACCAGTGTATGCGTCTGAGTTCACCGAAAAAAGTATATCTTTCATTCAGCCTGAATGGAATACTTTGATGCAGTACAAAAACGTCATGGAGAAGACTGTTTTACGGCCGGAACGCAAGTGTACATGTAGTTACCAACAGAAGAGACCTCGTTTATTCGATGACGAAGACTTCAAACCCAGGATTAATGTGTTCGATACTTGCTATATTGACCTGACAAAGTGCCGAAAATCAAAGATTGTGAGCATCGGTTGGCGGGGTGCGGTCATAATGCTAAATAAAAGTGCGTTGGATCAATTGTGGCGTGTAATTGATATGATCGAATATCGTTTGCAACGCTTGAATAATATGCAATTTTTTGAATATTACAACAACTGTCTATTGGAATTCAATAGATTACAAGCCGACACAGATGATGCATTCATTAACATCTTACCTACGGTAAATAACTGCTATAATGAAAATATCGAATGCATGCGGGAAATTATATTGTATAACCGCAAGAAATTGATGCACGATTTACAAACAATACGGTGATTAAGTGGAGACAATGAATTTAAAAGTCAGTTATACACTGATAATGGTGATGTCAAGAACGTCCCCCATTAAACGACTCCATTTAAGAAATCGCCAACAACTAAACTATCGATTGGAAAGTCTACTGCAGCAAATTATAATTGTTAAAAAAATTATTTGTGATTATGAATTGCAAAAGCAACTGTGTGTAAAACTCGACGGGATGCAGCTCAGATGAAATTAGCGAAGTCGAAATAAAATTATTTGAAAATATAAATAAAGCCATTGAATTGTATGATGAATACAAGTTAACTGGTGGATATGTAAAATATCTACCTGAAAAATATTTGCGATCGTTATATGGACTAAATTTGGAAAGATTGTGGGACTTACTGCCTGAAAAATGTAAGAGTGATTTATATTTCCAAATAAGAGTCATAAGCATTACAACCTTCCAACCGATGAGGACCACATAGACGGACCACCTCCACCCATAAAAAACTGTTTTAGATGCATTGCAGAAAAGTGTATCTGCAAAAAGTGTCAAGATTACCGATCAACTAGAGAAAGTGCCAAAAGTATCGAAAAATGAATAACACCGTATTCATACTATTATCAACTTTGCTTAATGGAACTTTTTTCATCACCAAACCCAAAGATGCCAGACAATGCTACATAACCGCCAGCAATAAAGGAATCAATGATAGTTGGCCTTCGGAATGGAAAATAATGTACCTCGATAATAACACTAACCCAAGAACATTTAAAATAAACACCAGCATAATTCCGGGAGTGTCAAACGTGATGAATACAACTTTTATGTTCCTCGATAAAAAACGCAGTGTAATAAATATTTCAAATCAATTAATAATGGGCAATGTTGTAAATAATGATAAAAATGTAATTTTGATTTTAGAAATGATACTGATGCTTACCAATGTTATTATATTTTCTTATGTGCTATATAAATTATATAAAAGGTATGTTTACAAAAACTAAATAAAAAACAATATTATAATAAACAGCATTTTATTTCATTATTTCTTACATGCATTTTACAGGTTATAATTGAATTACATCATAAAGGTAAGTCATTCCAAATTTGTTAGCTTTATCAGAAGTGATTTGAGTTGTTGTAGAATCCCAAGCGTTGGACAATTAATCGAAAATAACGATAGATCTTTCTGATTTGCTCTCACTATCGAAGATGTAAATTCGTTATATTCATAATACATATTTTCACTGAAGAAATATAGCAGTCCATTTCTGTATCGGAATGCACCATTAATGTCCCTGGGTAATCCTATGAAATCTTGTGTATATCCAAGCATATTTATTTTTTGATAATAACTGCATTCATCCACTTCAACGTAAACGCTATTATTGTAGAACACATATGTTTGCCCACTGTACGTATTTACAGCTGCAGTCACAACCCCACCAACATGTAAATTTGATTGTACAATTGAATTATGAAATTTTAACGATGGGAAATCAAAAACATGTATATACATATCATCGAATAGTGCTATCTGTTCATTGGGGCGTTGGTAAATTGCATTTATTTTTTTAAACGTTGATGGTAGAAAGTGTAACCAATTGGTTATTAACTGCGGTTTTCCGTATGAATTTATATTTAATCCTTTCACCCAAACCCACTCGTTATTTAGTATATTTTTCCGAGGACTATTAGAAATGCATCGATGTCCTTTGATACTTTACACAAATCGGGGTAAATAACAGGTGGGTCAACCGTTCTAGAATTGATTGTAGAATTTACAGTTGATATATTTGCCACAGTTGTAGACTCTATTGTGGAATTTATCGCAGGAATAGTTGTAGGCTTTGTCGTCGTCGACATCGTCGCCTCCGTCTCCATCATCGTTGTCGTCGACGTAACCTTTACACCATACAATTCTTGAATTGCATTGATGTCATCTTCAGTTAAATTTGGATAAGCGTAGTAGTATGCATACATCAATGAATGTTGATCGCTTGAGTGCTGAATTGCTAAGACGTGTCCGATTTCATGAAGTAATACAGAAAAAATACTTATTTTGTTATTGGGAGGTGATTTTGTCAAAGTCCACCAATCTTCATCTGCATCAAGATGAATTTCTGACAAACTTCCGGTGCCGTGAGGTAGATAGGCATGCCCCAAAGTATTCCCAGGACCGTCAAAGGAATTGCAAGTGTAGTTACGCTTTATCCATGTATTTGCTATTCTTTGAAATGAAATTAAAATATCATACTTTAAAGGATCATGAATGAAATTTAGATTAGTATAACTTGACCATAAATCAAAAGCCTCTTTGGCTGATTTTTTCATTAAATAATTCCCTTTATAAAAATGCCATTTTAAAGTTTTGTTTGGCCATTTTTTGGAATGAATTACATAATTTTCCAAATGATCTGGATTTCCGCATCTTGGAGTTTGCATTAAATTTAACGTAGCATTATTGAATGTTCCATCTGCAGGTAGACCATAAGTTTCTTGAAACAATATTATAGCATCTCTGGAATCGGTTAGCGATGTGTCACTAGCATTTAAATATCCATAGAATTCTAGATACTTATTACCATCGAACGATGAGTCAGTTGAGGTTGATATAATAAATGATATAAGGAGTGTGAAGATCATCATTGTATAGAGGTCTTATTAAAACTAAAGTATAATTGTAAAATTATTATTATTTATGCAATTATAATACATTTTGTTTATTAATCCAACTATTATGCGATTTATCCATGCCAAGCCATTTTACGAATACTTGATTTCCCTTTTTTCGCAATATTTTTTCCACTAAATATATCTTAGGATTTGATGTTTTCTGCAATTCCTCAGCGTAAAAAGCTCCTTGTATAGGATCCCCTCTTTCATCTTCCAATAAATACGTTACAGGGTTGGTAATTTTAATTTTAACAATTTTAAATAATTCAGTTGTCCAATTGGGTGTGTATCCTTTTGCAAAAAGAGCTTTTTGTTTACTTAATCGAACCATATCACTAACTCGGAAATTCCCTTTACCTGCAATTTTAATGTGCGAGTGGACAGTTTTCAATAACAGCCTCCTTATCACCGCCCGGAATTACATCAGCTGGGTGCATTCCGATCGTACGATGACGCTGTTTGTTGTATTCTAACGTAACCTTGTTTAAAATATCATACCAGCTGTAGCGCTCACGCAAACTGAATTGTGTATAAAGTTTATCTTTTAGCGTGCGAATTAGACGCTCGACAATGGCAGCTTTCATTATTGTATATGTCGAATAATGATTAATATTATATTTTTTCATTAATGTAGAAAATTGCTTGTTATAAAATTCATTTTTTTTTAACTGATTCTATTTTGTGATTCGTAGTAGTTTTATACTCCTGCAAATCTGCGGATAACTTAATTAACCGATCCAAAGAATCCATTTTTACATGTGTAATTTTGGATTCTACCATACCGGGGACACTGTTGATAATCCCATTTACTTTTTCATGTACATTCTTTATTAAATTTTCAACATATCTCTTCTCTTCAACATGCAAATTGTCGACATATTTCTTGTTGGCGGCATCGCTCTCATTAACCGGTAATTCCAAATATTTTATTCTTTTATTTTCAAGGTTGAAATGTCCATCAACATCACGTTTAAAACCATTGCCCGGTGGTCCTCTCACTCCCACTCATTTATTTATTTTATTTTGTAACGAATGGCGTCCGAACTTATCGATGCTCATCTTGTAAATGAAATCAATGTAGAACGTTATACTAATAAATAACATCTTCTTCGCGTAATTCCTCTTCGATTGACGCAATCTCATTATCGTGCGAATTATTCCCCGCATTCCTCGATGCGTGCAATAAACACAATCTATCCACAAGTTCGCTTAAATTGTTCCAATACTTGTATTGCGTAGGGACACGTTTTACTCGCAACTTTGAATCAAATCCTCTTCCTTGAGTGGAATTTGAATCGGAATCCAACAAAGGTTTAATAATCTTTGTATACTTTTTAGATTTTGAACTCTGTATCTGATTATTTGGATCAAAATTTCGGTATATTGCATGTGACTTTAATAATATTTTTTTATAATGCTGTAAATCATCGTTTGTATAACTTGCAGGATCTTTCATAAAAAGCAATTCGTATAAACCCGTTGTTCCATCGTATGTAGAGTCACCAATTTTAAAATCTTTTTTATTGACCAGTTTAACTTCATGATTTCCAATCATCCATTTATGTGAGTGTAAATTAATTTTTATACCTGTGGTCTCATCTAAACTGTGATGAGCACCAAATCTCTTTGCAATGTACTCTCGAGGCTTTTCATGGAACGAATCCAAAAACTTTTTAATTTTCATGGTCCGTTCGCTGTGCGGTGTTAAAGATTTACAAAGTGTCTCTTCGCTTTGATGCGTTACCTCTTCGCTTTGATGCGCTACCTCTTTGCTTCGATGCGGTACCTCTTCGCTTCGATGCGCTACCTTTTCGCTTCGATGCGGTACC
Organism: Tachinus rufipes; assembly: GCA_963932245.1. Lineage (NCBI taxonomy): Eukaryota > Metazoa > Arthropoda > Insecta > Coleoptera > Staphylinidae > Tachinus > Tachinus rufipes. The sequence goes on along the minus strand of OZ010750.1, from coordinate 38,213,954 downwards.
TCTTCGCTTCGATGCGCTCTTCATCATCCTCATCGTTCAAATTACGTTTTGTAAAACCAGTCCATTTTGTCATCCGCTTCCTTTTTCGCGGCCGCACCGCCTTGACCGTATATTTAGTGTGTTTGGGTGTAACTTCTATCAACGGTTCGGTTTTATAATTTTGATTCGCATCATTATTATCAATATCATTCTTGAAATTTACTTTTGTACGTTTGAGAGAAATTATTTCCTTCAACGGTTCCAATAAAGGTTTATATGCTTTGTTCAAAAATTCGTCATTTTCCGATCGGTTTATTTTCATGGCAAAAAGCTTTTTTCTTATAGCCTTTTTAATGTTGATCAGACGATGTTTTATCGCACGGTCCGACATGTTTATTTGCCTGCGTAAATTTGATTGATGAAATCAATTGTCAATCATTATATTGCGATCGAAACCTTTGCGGTATCTTCCCTTATTCGGATCACAATCTTTATTTATTACTATGAATCCGTATTTATCTGCCCAACACAGTCTACAGATTTCTTTTTTAATCCGTTTTCACTGAACAATAAACTTAACATCGCGTTTGATTTTCCGCAATTGGACGGTCCACAAATGAGAGCTCGTATTGAATTTGGTAATAATTCACCGTGACGTCTCTCCGTCGTCAAACCCATTCCCGACACGTACTCATCCATGTTCACGATCGGCAGCGACTTTTTCTGCTTGACCACTTTCATTGTAATGGCATAAAATGGGGTTTGGACCTGTGTTATAAATAGAAGCGCTTCATAGTGTATCTTTTAAATGCATTTGTATCACGGTGCAGGTATTATCAATTCTTTTATAAATAAGTTACCGGTTGAATTACATTTACCGGGGTATCAGTTCTGTGGGCCGGGTACAAAATTAAAGAAGCGTTTGCAAAGAGGCGATCCTTGCATAAACAAGTTAGACGCCGCATGTAAACTACACGACATTGCATATTCACAAAACAAAAAATTGAGTGATAGACACGTTGCGGATAAACAGTTAGCGGAAGTCGCTTGGCAAAGAGTCAAATCCTCAGCATCGTTGGGTGAAAAAGCGAGCGCTTTTGCTGTGACGACAGCAATGAAAGTGAAAAGATGATTAGGTATGGGCATGTCATCAAGAAAAAAACAAAGTGGCAAGAAAAAAGTTACGTTGCAAAGCGTAATTGTGATGAAGGCAAAAAATGCGTTAAAACAGTTTAAAAATAAAATTAAACATAAGAATGGTATATCTGAAGGATCACACATAGCCCTTAATGCGGCAAAACTTGCCGTGCGCAAAGTTGGTGGAAGGAAAAAAATTAAACACCTCGTATAATTCCAGTGCCTAAAGTCGGTGGCACCCTACCATTGATTCCTATTTTTGCGGGTCTTAGTGCATTGGGGGCACTTGCGGGTGGTGCATCTGGTATTGCCAAAGCGGTGAACGACGCTTCGGACGCTCGTCGGAAATTTGGTGAATCACAACGACACAATAAGATGATGGAAGCCATTGCAATCGGCGGAAAAGCAGGAAAAGGACTCTATCTTAAACCGCACAAAAAAGGCTTGGGGCTATATTTGCAGAAGCCAAAAAACTACTAACGCTACCTCGAAGAGCGCTAACCGATAGGGATCTAGAGGTGTTTGCGATAAAAGCAAAAGTACCATATTTTAGAGCTGTTTTTATGCGCGATGTCATGCCGATTAAACCCCATAAAAACGAATCCGGTATTGTTAATCTAGATTGTTCGAGAGGAAACGGTACGCATTGGGTCGCATACAAAAAACGCGGAAATGACGTAAAATACTTTGACAGTTTCGGTGACCTCCCACCGCCCAAGTATATATAATATATATATATAATATAATTTATTTCATTAGACAAGTGTACAGTACAAATACAATACATATAAACAAATATATACATATATATATATAAATACAACAATATGTGTGAAACAAGTCAAAGGTAGAAAATACAAAATTAATAATCAAAAAATTCATTTAAGGAATATGGTTCAATATTAAGTATATACAAAAATGTTTTCCAAATAAATAGTTTTTTGTGAACAAAAAGTAAATTTTTAATATCCTGAGGAAGCTTCTTAAAAAATTTAAGACAACTGTATTCACAGTTTGTTTCCGTTAGTGTTAATCGATGTCTTGGATATTCAAAGTAACCCTCTTTTCTTGTGTTATAAGAGTTGGCAATTTTATATTTATTAAATGTATTTGGTGAGTTGGCTAAGTATGCAATACATTTATAAATGTATAACCCAAAAATTGTTAAAAGACTGTTAGCTTTAAATAGATTGCGACATGAATCTAAATATTTCATTTTAAAAATAATTCTAATAGCTCTTTTTTGAATTTTAAATAAATCTTGCAAATCCGATGTACCTCCCCATATAATTATACCAAAGTGCAAGCGAGAATACACATTAGCATAATAGACAGAAACTAGAGATTTTGTGTTTAAACATTTAGACAAAGTTCTTAGGGCATAGCAAATGTTGCTAATTTTTTTACAAAGGTATAATATGTGTTGGTTCCATTTTAAATTCTCATCTATATAGACACCTACAAACTTTGTGCTTTGTATTACATTTAATGAGAGGTTGCCCAACTGTAATGTTTGTGGGCATGTAATACTAGATCTACTAGTTCTGAATAAAATACAAGAACTTTTAAAATATTTTCAAGGTAGCGAAATTACTTACAAACACGATAGATATCAAAATTTTAATACGTATAACTGCGGGCATTTGTGTTTGAAATTTTTGTTATAAATACAATGACAAACTAGGGAATTGCACGCAGTCATGTCTTATACGTTTACTCTGCAGAGTCACAGCAGCATACTCTCCGTAAACTATTATCCTCCCACCGAGTTAGACCCTAACAAAAATTATTATTTGGGCCTGATCGGGTTGCAAACGTACAACACTATTCCAAATATAGAGAAGGGGTGTAACAAATTTTATTACGAGCATAACGGTAGCAAAGTAATCGACGTACTTACCGGTTCGTATGAAATCACTGACATTGAATCTTACTTGGAATCTGTTTTGAAATCGAGATCGAAAGAATTGGAAGAGTTAATTGTCTTAAAACCAAATAATAATACTTAACGTATGTGAAGTTTTGTGCAAATACAACATTGATTTTTCACCGCTCGATAGTATCGGTAGCTTACTCGGATTTTCAAAGAAAAAATTGAGTGCAAATAAATTGCATTTGTCCGATTTACCTGTTAAAATTATAAAAGTGACAAGCATCAGACTCGAGTGTAACATAGTGTCGGGTGCTTTTTACGGTGATAAACTATCGCACACGCTTTTCGAATTTTCACCTTCCGTCGATCCGGGTTTTGCCATTAACATAGAACCTCGAAATATATTATATTTACCGGTTAACGTACGCAACATCAACAACATTACAATCAAAATTATCGATCAAGACGGAGCATCCGTAAATTTTAGAGGTGAAAACATTTTAGCAAGACTCGAATTAAAAACGGAGTAACGTTATGCCAATTCAATTTAATTCTAATCCAAATATTAATAAATGGGGGCAACCATTCGAAACATCACTCCTCAATCAGGACAACTATAATGGTAGTTTACCTGCACATCAATATTCATTTTTTCTTACACCTACAACAGAAAGTGAATTGTACAATGTCATTGCAAATTTTAAAAATAAATTGTCAAGCGGAATTGATGAAGTGCCAATCACAATCATAAAGAGAGCCAAAGATTGTATAATTGCTCCAATTTGTCATTTAATAAATGCGTCATTTGAGCAGGGTGTACTTCCATTAAAACTTAAAATCGCTATAGTAAAACCAGTATATAAAAAGGGAGACCCAATGAATCTTAATAACTACAGGCCAATTAGTTTGTTGCCGTCTTTCTCTAAGATATTCGAAAGTGTAATGGCATCTAGACTAACTGCTTTTTTTAGCAAAAATAACTTGTTTAGTCAATACCAACATGGCTTTATAAAAGGTAAAACTATAAATACTGCTATATTTGAATATACAAATCTAATAACAGAATATATTGAAAGTGGTCAAATGGCTTCTGGTATATTTTTTGACCTGTCGAAAGCATTCGACTGCATTAATCACAATATTTTGTTATTAAAATTAGAAAACTATGGTGTAAGAGGAATAGCTCTAGAGTGGTTTAAATCATATTTAACCAACCGAACACAAATAGTTCAATTGCAAACAGAATCAAAAATTGAATACTCAGAAATTTTAAATTCTACAATTGGTGTACCACAGGGCAGTGTTCTAGGGGGATAAATGGTAACGTACATTTTAAAATTGTTAATTATGCTGATGACACAAACTTACTTATTGGAGGAACTAATTTTATGGAATTAGTATCGAATGGATCTTGTGCAATAAATTTAGTTTTTAATTGGTTTGCTACAAATAGACTGGTTTTAAATGAAAGTAAAACTCAGTGCATATTATTTAAAATCAACAACTCACTAAGTACTCCATCTGAAATAATATTATCTAGAAAAAAAATTAATTTTACTGTGTCTACTAAATTACTGGGAATAATTATAAACGACAAATTGAAATGGATCCAACATGTAGAATATGTTTGCAGTAAACTCAGCAGCATCTGCTATATGCTTTTAATTTTAAAAAATAATTGTGATATTAATACAACTAAAATGGTATACTTCTCAAACTTTGTGTCAATTATGCGATTTGGTATAATATGCTGGGGTAGCTGCACCGAATTAAGTCGAGTACTGAATTTGCAAAAACGCGCGTTAAGAAACATGCTCGGCATGAGTGCCAGAGAATCATGCAGAAAATTATTTCAACAACATAATTTTTTAACAGTTGTTGCAATATACATTGAAGAATGCTTGCTGTTTCTTTGGAAACACCCTTATTATTTTGACAATCATATTTTTAATCACAACTACAGTACTCGGCATAAGCAAAATTATATGTTTCCCAGGCATAATTTATCATTTTTTGAAAAAAGTGCCAAATATATGTGTCTTAAATTTTATAATAAGCTTCCGTCTGCCATAAAAAACATCTCTAACTACAAATTGTATAAAAGAGAAATTCGTAAATTATTATGTACCATTGAGCCATATTCTGTGGGGAAATATCTTTTGCACAAAGTATAGTTCATATGTATTGTATATACTAGGTTTAGACACTGTTTTATATTTGTTGTACGCTTTATGTATTTGCAGCTTTGTATAAAATAAAGAATGTTAAATTAAAAAAAAAAAAATTAAAATTAAATTAAAATTAAAATTCTTCAAAGGACTAACAAGTCACGACCTACAGAGACTCTCTTCATTGGGCTACAGACTAAGAAAAAAAGAAAACAATGGATAAATTAGACATTTTTGATAAATTCAGTGTGGACGAGAGCATTGTGAAAGAGGAATTTCACAGTTATCAGCCGAGAACACAAACCTTTAACAATAACGATGAAATTCGCATTTTAATACAACAGCAGGATATTTGCACTTTGCCGTGCAACAGTTATTTGTACATCGCTGGTACAACGGAAAATCCCGTCGATGCTAATTTTAAATGGGAGACAAATGGATTTGCATTCTTATTTGAAGAAATTTGTTACGAAATTAACGGAGTTGTAATCGATCAAAATCGAGGCGTTGGAATCACGTCCACAATGAAGGGATACATCTCCTATGATAAGGAAGAGCTAAGAAGTTTGGAAATGAACGGGTGGAGCGAAACGTTTGACGCGGGAGTTAAAACATACTTTGATACAAACCAAAAGTTTTATGCAATTTTGACCTTGAAATGTCTTCTGGGATTCGCCGAGGATTACAAGAAGGTGATGGTGAATGTGAAACAGGAGTTGATCATAAAGCGTGCCACCACGGATTTAAATTGTTACACGGGCACCAAAGACTGCAAGATTCGCATAGATAAAATTGAATGGCGCATACAACATGTTCAGCCGTGCGATGAAGCAAAATTACGAATATTGACCGGCATACAATCCGATCCCCCCATTTTAATGCCATATAGGACATGGCGTTTATTTGAGTATCCTCTCAGAAAAACCGATAAGGATACTTGGTTAGTTAAAACTTCTACCCATCTGGAAAAACCTCGATACGTAATTGTAGGTTTTCAACAGAATAAAGTAGGAAAAATAGATAAAAATGCAAGTCATTTTGATCATTGCTTTATGAGAAATTTGAATGTCTATTTAAATTCGGAGTGTTATCCCTATGATAAGTTAAATCAAGATGTGACAAATGGTGAATACACAACTTGTCGATTCAACCGACCCATATTGAGCTACGCAGAATTTAAAAATCGAATGTTATACGTATTCGATGTATCAAGACAAAACGAAAGTGTAAAATCGTCAACGATCGATTTGAAAATTGAAATGGAGGGACACCAGGCTTTCCCAGACAACACAAGAGCATATTGTCTCATACTGTTCGACCAAGTTGCCGAATACAGACCGCTTTCTGGAAAAGTGAGAAAACTTGTTTAATGGAAAAAGAGTAGTACAAACCAAAAGTTTTTAACATAGCAGTAGTGAATCCTGAACATAGAAAATTGCATCAAAATACCCATCAATTGAGCTTTTAATTTTAGTCGAGTACAGGTCGTTGATGTGTACACTTCACTCAATCCGTGACTTAAGAGTCTTGCTTGATTCCAAACTGTCATTTAATCTTCATTTAGATTTTGTTATTAATAAAGCTAACAAGATGCTCGGCTTTCTTAAAAGAGCTACTGCTGATTTTAGTAGCATGCGGGCTCTTCTTATCTTGTACAATTCTCTGGTGAGATCACATCTAGAGTATTGTAGCGTAATATGGTCCCCATCCTACCAAACTTCTATTGACAGATTGGAGTCAGTTCAAAATAAATTTTACAAACTAGTATCATATAAACTCGGTCTTACTGGTGTGTATTTATCACCTCAAAATATCGGAATTTATTTGGGATTGTCTGCGTTGGAAAAACGAAGAAATGAAATGGACATGAAATTTTTGTTCAAAGTTCTGAGCGGGCTAATCTGCTGTCAGCAGATCCTGAATATGATAGATATTCATGTTCCCCAACGTGCGGTTAGGAATTGCCCTTTTTTGCATATGTCCTTTAGTAGGACTAACTATGGTCGGCACAGCTCACTGTCTCGTATTGCACGACACGCTAACTATGTATCAAATGACGTTGACTTTGTTGGTATTTCATACGAGAAAATCATTGCGAACTTAAAGAGATTATCGTAACACCTTAGCCAATGTGTAGGAATGTATGTATGTATTTATTCGTTTGTTTGTCATACTTGTAATCACAGTTTGTAAACAATTTTTATGTAACTTAACATGTAAATGCAGATGCGTTAAGAAATTATTATTATTATATAACATGATGATTATATTGGCCATCGATATGCAAGGATTTGTAATTGCAAATCAGTTTATGCCGAAGGAAATACGTATTGCAACAAATTACAAAAATATTCACACTTACTTGATGAAACCGACAATCGACTACTCGTTTTTAACTTCGAAGGAAAAATCCAAGCCAGATGGTTGGAAAATAATTACCACTCAATTCCATATTCCGGAGGAATTGTTGATATGGCCGAGATTGATAACATCTTTTACGGATTTACTCAGAATTTATCCGATGTGACGTGCGTGGTCAAGGGTGCTCAAAAAGAAGATTTTTTAAAAAGACATTTTCCGAATTTTACCATATTAAACCTTGAAGGTGAAATTAATTCACCAAAATTTGAAAAATGTACTCATTTCTGTGCAAATCACACGGATGAGTTTGCTAATTGTTCATTTCAGAATGTTAAAAAAATTTGTATGATAATAATTACAGTAAATAGTTTTTTGTAAAAATTATTTTCAGTAATTATATTTTATAATATGAGCATAATAATCATAAATTTATAAATATTTATTCGGTGTTCTTGAAAATGTTAAATTAATGTATAAATATTTAATTTGTAATTTAAATGTATGTGATTTATTTAAAACAAAATAAATGTATTAATTTTATTATGTTTTTTAATTGAATCCTACCCGTCAACTCATAATTGTTTTACTAGGTATTATGTCTCGTCCTTCAAACAAAAATAAAAGGTAGGTACAAATGAAATATTTTTATTCTATTCAATACTGATTAAATTAACTTAATCCGAGAAAATTAGTATAAAAAGTGTGGTTAGATTTTCTACAGCAGAACCTGAAGTTTTTTTCACAAATTGCCAGAGTAGCGATTTATAGTGAACGGAAATTTTACACCCAAAGAACTATGTGTAACAACTGACGGAAAAAAATTTCATACATACCTGTTCAAACAGGAAACCGAGTTCAGGAAATTGAAACACGGTGAAAAGAACCAAATTCGATGGATGGAGATTCATCATCACGGTCTTCGCTATAGCAGCGGATACATATTGACACGCGAAATTTTAACTATTTTAAAATATTTACTCAAAGGTGTCACGTGCGTATTTGTCAAGGGACACCAGAAAAAGTCGTTTTTAGATGATATTCAAATTGATTTGCATGTTGTTAATTTAGAGGATGAATATGTTGAAGAGGTTAAATTTGTAAAGACCAATCATAATTGTTTTAATCATGTAAAAAGTTTTTTTTTTTTGTGCAATCGAAAATGTAAGATTATTAAGTGAATATTTGTTTTAAAAATTGTAATTATAGTTTATTTAGATGTAATATTAATAATAATAAATGTGTTGTTAAAATGTAAATGTGTGTGACTTATTTTACTAGAAAATAAATGTATTATTAATATTATGTTGTTTTAATTTAACCTAAAATAAATAAGAAAATAAATTTCAAATGTGTTAACTATATATAAAGGTAAGAATTCATATTAATAATAAATTTAAAACGATAAAGTTTATTCAAAATTAAGTAAATATTAAATTTTCACATACTATACATATTAATCGCTAAGAAACTTGTTATCACACCACAACTTCCGTAGCAGAAAAGAAATAAATCATTTATATGCTAAATGGGAAACAATATTGTAATAACGTTCAATAGTATTTCAATAGCCGGTTAGTAAAAGTGTGCTATTTACCTCGATAAACATGTCATCGACAACACAGAAAAATCGAATTATATTGATTGATTTCTGATTTAATTGCTCAAGAATTCATTGAAGAAAGTTTGTGTGGTGTAGCGCTTGCAGCATCCATAATATTTTGTGTAGAATCCGGTAAATTTGGATTCAAACCTGAAATCCGATGTGGATCCTTACATCACATGAATCGTCTCAACCGTGTGCCAGTGCATCTGTGGGCTGAAGTGGATGGTGAAATTTTTGATATAGCAAAAAGTATAATGATGAAATTAATGCCTGTGTCCGATTTTAACATATTGGAATATGTATATAACTCTGACGTAGAGATTTTGCATAAAGAACACGTTATGATATACAAGCATTATGAACATTTCCAACGAACTCATTCTGCAGAGGCTTATTTTCAAGAATCACCTAATCATTTGAAACGTATAAGATCTAAAATTACTGAAAAAATAAACAAGATTTTTAACAAATCAAATAGGAAAACTGAAGATGTATTATTAAGAAAATTGATAAACATAATTAGTGATGAATTTATTAATGCTGGAATTTATGCTGCATGCTTAGTCAGTGCTTTTATGTTTTACGATACCGCTAAACAACTAGGAATTGATGTAAATATTAAGTGTGGCACAGTTAGTTATTCCTGTATAACCGCTCCTATTCATTTTTGGGGTTCGTTTGCTGGCAAGATTTATGACACGATGCCTAATATCGTTAAAGCCAAGGCGGAGATGGATGTCGACATCAATGGTTTTACATATCTGGAAGGTGAGCAGAGGATAACTTCGGACGATGATAAGCTGATGATGACTTTCTATGAAGATTTCACAAAGTCCAAGTCAACAGCAAAGTATTTTGAAATTGCTCCTCAAAATTTAATAGACGTTTGCGTCGCGGTTAACAAGCGTGTTAATAAATTAATTGACAATATAAAATTATAATTTAAAATGTATAAGTTACCATACTTTTTAAAATATGTATGTTGACTAAACTTACATAATTATGTATGCTTTTGCTTATGTTATTAGTTTGTAAGTATAATTTTAAAATATATGTATATGTGTTGTAAATGTTTTGCATATCTTTTTAAAATATATGTATTTTACTCAAATATGGACCATTTAGTAGCGCTTTATTACATGCATTAGTGTTTTTCAAAATTGAAACGTTTTGTAGTGTAACGGTAAGTAAATCGATAATAATATTAATTCATGGCTTTTATTCTATTCAACATTTGCATTCATTTAAATTACATAGATATAAATTTCAATAAAATGATATATCTACTGTTAAGAATACCGGATGTTATTGTGATAATATGTGGACTGTTCAAATAAAGTTGCAGAAAAATGTTCAATGTTTTAAAATTTTGATTAATAATATTACGTTATAAGATTATTAAAAATAGGCACACGTTATAATTATTTTTATAGGTAATAAAATATATTCATAATAGAATATTTATCAGTTAATTTTAATATATATTTTGATGTAATAATTTAAAATAGTTTTTTATTTATTATTATTACTCATCATAACAATTTTTTTTTAGGATTGTGATTTTATTTAATAGTAGTAAGTTCTTATCAGTAGTAGTAACCGCAAACATGGAGATTACGCGCTCCGTCTCGCGTCGATGACGTAAACTCGTTCACGTTATCGCTTAGGTGTGACACTCTAATGCCCTTCTGACCGTTGCGCAGATGAAGCGAAATGCGTTTTTTGGAAGAACGGTAAGAGATAATTATGGGCAGATTGCAGAAAAATTGGTTGTTTCCAACAACCATCCCCGCTCATAAAGATCTCTCATTGCATTACATTGTTTTATTTATTATTATATATTATAGTAGTCATAAATATTTTTTTATCAAAGATCATGCACATTTTTTTTTTATATAGACCTATATTGTTATTAATAATGAAAATATTTTAAAGATCATAAGTGAATATTTTTTAGTTTGTATAGTGATAGTTGTTCTTATCGCCGCGCCTGGAATTATTTACAAGTGTTGTGATGACGTCATCCCTATACCCGTCTATATAATTCCATACTTGTATTAATATTATTAAAAGTAATTCGATATATTAAGGGTTATAATCGCATATTTTCAGTTATATCATAAATTGCAAGTGCTTATGACTGACGTCATCACATCATTTTTCTATTTTTTTTACGTCCACATTGAGGTCCCATTATCGGGCTCTCAACCAGCCGACCGGTGTTCAAATCCTAGCAGGCAAGACTCACTAAAAAATACGATGCTACCAAGCATACAGTGTAAGTTGAGTTGCATATACTCTCTGACAAGTGCAACACAACTTACACTGTAACTTGGGTTGCATACTCTAGATCATCTAGTGGACAACTTGACAAACCGACAAGACGCCATCTTGAACAACGCTCCATCTAGTGGACAACTCGACAAGACGCCATCTTGACATCCCGCCAAGACTTCTTCCCGCCAAGTGCTCGCCATCTAGTCGACAACTTGACAACCAACACCCAACATGGCAGCGATATTGGAAATTGCCTCCTCTACAACCGAGCCGTCATCTTGGAAAATACATTCAAACATTCAGTATGCAAAATTTGAATTTACCGCCCTTACCGATCATCCTGTATATAGAAAGTGCTGGTGGGGGGAAATACGGAACATGCGCAGTTGCTCTAAACACACAAAAATACATCCGGCGGATGTACATGTTAAATCCCATATGCGGTTAGCACTTAGGTAAAACATAATATAAATAAAACAAAATAAGTTTAGAATATTTTTTAATTAGATTTTTTATTACAATTGTTATTCCTACTCGTATAATTGAGCGGCGGTGCGCCCCAAGAACATCTCGGGGTACATATCTATTAATTCTTTACATGATTTAAAACATGGCAATTTTATTTCTTTTAAATATTTTTCAAATACTTCTTTTATTTTATTTTTTATTCGACATCACTCTATCGCTTTTTTGTAAAGGTTTTTTTTTGTGGAGTAGATGACATATCTCTTTGTTTTGACAAAATTGATATTTTTTTAGATTTCTAGAAGTTGGCGTTTCTGCTGTTTTAAATACTTCAGTTTTATCTACAAAAATTTTGTTATAAAAATATATTTAAATATTTATTATACATACCAGGATTTAATGCATTGTCTTGCGTGCAGTCAAAATGGTTATTAGTTAGAATCAGATCATTTGGCGGGTTTCTACTTGATTTTTTTATTACTGCATCTTCTAGTTCTTGTTCTTCTTGTTCTTCTTGTTCTTTTTGTTCTTCTTGTTCTTTTTGTTCTTTTTGTTCTTTTTGTTCTTCTTGTTCTTCTTGTTCTTTTTGTTCTTCTTGTTTTCCTTGTTCTTCTTGTTCTTCTTGTTCTTTTTGTTTTTCTTGTTTATCTTGTTCTTCTTGTTCTTCCTGTTCGTCTTGTTCTTCTTGTTCTTCTTGTTCTTCTTGTTCTTCTTGTTCTTCTTGTTCTTCTTGTTCTTCTTGTTCTTCTTGTTCTTCTTGTTCTTCTTGTTCTTCTTGTTCTTCTTGTTCTTCTTGTTCTTCTTGTTCTTCTTGTTCTTCTTGTTCTTCTTGTTCTTCTTGTTCTTCTTGTTCTTCATGTTCTTCTTGTTCTTCTTGTTCTTCTTGTTCTTCTTGTTCTTCTTGTTCTTCTTGTTCTTCTTGTTCTTCTTGTTCTTCTTGTTCTTCTTGTTCTTCTTGTTCTTCTTGTTCTTCTTGTTCTTCTTGTTCTTCTTGTTCTTCTTGTTCTTCTTGTTCTTCTTGTTCTTCTTGTTCTTCTTGTTCTTCTTGTTCTTCTTGTTCTTCTTGTTCTTCTTGTTCTTCTTGTTCTTCTTGTTCTTCTTGTTCTTCTTGTTCTTCTTGTTCTTCTTGTTCTTTTTTTTTGTCTTTTTGTTCTTGTTCGTCTTGTTCTTCTTTTACGCGTTTCTCTTCAACTTGAAATTTATTTTCTCCAATTATTTGCAATTCATCTATTGTTTTACCTTTAAAATTTTGACAGTTTGTTTATTTGTAAAACTAATTCTGGTTTCCTGTAAAACGCTTTATAGATTGCTACATTTACTCTTGGATTTCGTTGCCATTTCAGTTTAATAGTTGAGATAATGTAGCCACTTGCTCACGTAAGTAAGTTCCTCGTAACGTTGTAGGATCTGATGCTCCAAACTGCCCTGATAATTCTCTTATAACATTTGCTGCCATTATGTATGGGTTTAAATAACGTTTTTTTTTAACCCCAGCGTCCAATCTATATTTAATTATAGTATTTAAATACACTATGTACTTAGTAAACAGTAAAATAGGAACTCTTCATCCTCGTTTACCGCGCACTTCCATTCTTTCCAAATTTACTTCAAGAATACATTCTAGCCTACTTAATCCTGGCCATCGTGTTTTATTTATTTATTTTTTGATGTTTTTCAAATTGTTCAACTGTTACAGCAGACATTTCACCTACTCTTTGTCTATTTATGGATAACAACGACATCATTGTTGAATTACATAAGTTTATCCAATTATTATAAGAAAATTCCGTATTTAAGTGTGAATAGGATTCTTGTGCCATTTTTCCAAGGTATTTCTAGAATTTTCTAATATCATCCACATGTGCGGTTCAAATTCTTTTTTATAAACCATTAAAAATAGTGGAGTTATTTGCGATAATTTATGTTTGTAGTATCCAATCCATTTTTAATATATTCAATTTGCAATATTACCACGGCGTCAATCAAGGTTGCTCGGAAATGAGATGCCAATGAAGCAAATTTAAATGTCATTGTGGTTTCATCTAACTTACATAAAGTTATTATTGCTTTTTTGATTGTGTTGTAATGTTTTGGTTGTAAACATTATTCTAAATTTTTTATAGACGCATCGCATTTTTTTATTTCTAATAAAAGCCTCTCAGTTTCTGTCTTGCAGCGGCTTTTCGTGCTGGTAATTTGGCATATTTGACGAACAAATATTTTCTTACCAAACAAATTACTGTGTCTGTTTTTATCACAGATGCTACTTTATCATCTCTTAAATCGTTAACCAGATTATTAAAAAGGTTATCTTAAAATTATTTCCAATTACCATCATTTTTTTTGAGAAAGTGAAGCAATTCTACTGCAAGGTTGCACTCTATCACTTTTTTTCATGTTTTGGGCAAGGAAAATATAATTTATTTCCTTGAGTTTTTCTTATTTGCGGGCCAATTTTGTTTGTTTAAATTATATTCGAACATTCCGTTGCATCAAAGTTCTCCTAGTTCTTTTTTTGTTCGGACGAATTCTTTGGCTTTTCTAACAAAACTTTAACTTCTTTTTCAGTTTTGTGTTTTTAGAATGTGCTTTCCAATACACGCAAATAGTTTTTTACAAAAAATATAAATTTTCGTACTTTCTAGGGGCAATACAACGGTTTAACAAAAAAATAAATTTGCATTGTTTATCATCAAATTTGAATAAACCATTTGAACTATAAACGCCTAAAAAATATTTTGTTAGTGTTTATCAAATGTAATACATACTAATGATACTTACAAATAATGCAAAGAATTTATTGGGTTTGGTAAAACCAATGCATGATAGCTTCCATTGCCAACGTCGTTCATGTTATCTTTAATTATTCCAGAATGTAATAATCCTCTATTTAACAATGTCATTTGTCCGCAGCATTACTATTATCCAACAGCAAAACAAATTTGTAAACACCAAAAATATAAGTATATTTGTATTCATTTTGACTTACCTCTAATGTAATTAGAAGATTCATGTCCATGTAATGTTCGAAAAACTGTTGTTTAATAAAGCAGTAACTGGAACGAAATTTTGTTCTAATATTGGCTGCAAATTTTTGTCTTCGTCCAATATTTCATCTGATTTAGATAATACTTCTGAAATAAAATATAATATGTATGTACGTATTATATACACAATTTAACAATTCAATTTAGAAAAATAATATTCTAGAAAGTTTACTTGAGTTGTTATTATGTTTGTTATAGGACAAATCATCACTTGATGACGTAATTATCATCCGGTTCGTTCTCATTCGATAATATAGACAATACGTCTAAAACAAATAAACCAATAAGTAAAACTATAACAGACATAACTGTATTTTTAGCATAAAATAATGTATTGATTAAAATAAACTTAATATATTATGCTCACCTTCATCTGCGTGTTTTATTTCTGTTGAATGTTTTGGCCAACACAAATTCTCAATTATAACGACAAGTTGATGATCTATAACATAATTTTAATTATTAATAAATATATTATTTCTATGACTTTAATATGATCTTGCCATCTCTTGGTAATAAATTTGATTTAGATTTTTGAAGAAATTCCTCAATATTTTCCGATTTTGACAGAACAGCTGAAACGTAAGAAAGTACATTATACATAATAGTTATGAAATCAAAGAAAATGTTTTATTACCTTCTACTTTATTACTTCCAGAGGATACCCTATTGGTGCACTTTTAGGACCAGCTTCAGGATTAATTAAAGGAACTGCAACTTTAGTTTTTAGTTGCTTGAGCTTAAAAAAACATTTCATCATTTTTCAAAAAAAATATATTGTAACTAATTTATTAATATGATTAGTAATAGTAAAATTAGAGTAATATTTTAACAAAATTGTAATAATAAGCTCAATTAAGCTTACATAGAATGCAAATAAAAGTTTTTATGATTTTATTTCACTAAAATCCTGCTCTTTAACTAAATTGCACATATTAAAATAAAATAAATTTAAATAAAAAAATACTTACGTCCACATAATAGAACATGAGTTGGGTAAGTTCCCATATGTTTATATAGGACGCATCTGACGCTGTTGACGGTGTAAAGTGGGCTGAATGTAATTAATGGGGTATAAAAACTAGTGGTGGGTTGCACAAACATCAGTAGATCCAAATCGTCCTTTATTTAATTTTTATTAAATTAGTTCGATACCGGGCAAAAACAACTTTTTTTTTAATATAGTTCTTAATTTTTATTTGTTTTAATTTTAAGTGATTATCAATCATTGGCCTCTAATTTAATTAATTTAAAAATTAATAATAAACAAACAAAAGTGATAATAGATATTATGTACTTTAATTCAATTAAAACGGAATGCGCATTGAAGATTTGATTAACTAAGAAAATCAATAATAAACATTGTATATTTATCGCATATTTGAAATTTAGTTATTTATGACAACTAAAAGTATTATTAACACACAAAGTTTATAAATTTGATTATAAAAATAATACAATATAAGATTACTGGCAATCAGTATATATATATGTAAGGAAAGTATCCTCTATACTTAATTGAATTTAGCGTACAAGTTCGCCTTGGAACAATATAATTATAAATGTCACTCAGTAAGTCAAAATATGCACATGCAATATTAAAAATTGTAAGCAAGAAAGAACGAGTCAATAACAACATTGAATGTTGTTTTCTTTATTAATTACAGGTAGGATTAATAATATAATTAGTTAATGTTAATATATTATAAATGTTGTATACAATAATAGAGACTGTATTAACTACAGAAACAATTCATGTGTTATTACTGACTCATCTTATAAAACAACATTCTTGTTGGAAATGCATGATGAATAAGCTGCAATTTACATTTAAGATGCTTATCAACTCAGAGCGATTCAAAAACAACTGTGATGTATTTAACGTCCATTGGCACACCGGACGGCCGAACTTATTCAGTCCCGCCCGAATATATGAGTACACAAAATCATACAACACTTATGGAAACAACAGCACATGCAAAGGTAAAGAAATCATTAACTAAAAAAGGCCAAACAAGAAAAGTTTGGATTAATCTAACTGAAGATTTAAGAACAATTTATTTGGATGACGGAAAAAATTTACAATTTGACGACATATATTTAGAAGAAGAAATTAACATTCAAGAAAATAAAAACTTTAACATTTCAGATCAATCATTAATACAATTATTAGAAAAATTACTTAGAAAAAACCAAGAAAAATCTGAAGAAAAAAATATTGGTAAAATAGCTAAAGAATTTACAATTGAAAAATTTTATGGGAAAAATTCAAATGTAAATCAGTGGATAACTAGTTTCGAAAAAGAATGTGAACGATTTAATATAACTACAAACGAGAAAAAACTATAATTTTAAAATCATTTTTGGAAAAAGGGGCATCAGATTGGTATAGCTGCACTCTTTTGAAATTAACTGTTCAAGGAACATGGAAAGATTGGAAGAAAAACTTTGTTGATACATTTGCAAATAATGGTTGGTCGCCAATAAGATATGCACTGCAATTTAGATATCAGACAGGTTCTATATTAGAATACGCAATAAAAAAAGAAAAACTCTTACTAGAAGTGAGAAAATCTGTTGATGAGCGTAAATTAATAGATTTAATTGCAATTGGCTTACCAATTTTCGTAGCTGATAGAATTGATAGAGAAAAATTAGGAAAAACTGAAGACTTACTCAACGAAATAAGTAAATTAGAACATCTAATGCACAAGAAAAATAATGAAACAAAAAAATATAATAAAAATTATAACAACAAAATAAAAACAGAGAATACACCATGCGAAATTTGTAAACAAAATGGTAAAGGTTCATGCTTCCATCCTGAAACTGAATGCTGGTTTAAAGATAAAGACGATAAGTTAAAATATGTCAATAACTTAGCATTGAGAGTAGACCTAAATGACGAGGATCCAAAAAACTAATTACTCCACCATTGGTTAAACTTAGGATAACATTAAACGACACAAGACGTTACAGTTATTTATGACTCAGGCTCAAATGTTTCACTTATCAATTCAAAACTAATACACATAAATAAAAAAATTAATAAACATCAAAAAGTTAACCTAATGGTGTAAATAAAACAGAAGGATTTATAAAAATAAGAGCAAAAATATTGAATATAGAAGAATACATAAATGCATTCATTATTGATGATATACATTTTGAATATGATTTTCTAATAGGATTAGATTGTATAAAAAGATTCAAGTTAATACAAAATGAAAAACCTGAGATAGAACAAAAAAATCTGATACTATACGAAAACAAGAATATGAAATAAACTTTAATGAACACGTGGACTTAAGTAATTTTGAAATCTTAACAAACCACTTAAGTCAAGATAAAGAAGTTATAATAAACAATCTCAAAGAAATACAAAAGTAAAAGTAAAAGATTACGAAGCCAGAATAAATCTCATTGTGGATAAATACTGTAGCAAAAAACCTTATCGATGCACGATCGAAGATAAAAAAGAAATATAGGAACAAATTTAAGAGTTACTCAAAAGAAATATAATAGAAGAATCATACAGTCCTTTTGCTGCTCCAGTTACATTAGCATATAAAAGAGAAGAAAACAAAAGATCAAGATTATGCATGGATTTTAGGGACTTAAATAAAATAATAGTGCCGCAATCACAACCATTCCCACTAATTGAAGATTTAGTAATAAAAACAAGAAATTGCAAATATTTCTCAAAACTAGATATAAACTCAGCATTTTAGTCTATCCCATTAAGAATCGAAGACAAAAGAAAAACGGGATTTGTAACCCAAAAGGGGCATTTTCAATGTACCTGTTTACCATTTGAACTAAAGACGGCACCTGCTATCTTCCAAAGAATATTAAGTAATATAATTAGAAAATATAAATGATCAGAATTCAAAGTAAATTACATTGACGACATATTAGTTTTTTCGAAATCTTTTGACGAACATATAAATCACCTATCACAACTACTAGAAACAATAATGAAAGAAAGATTAGATTCAGTACAATATTTGGGCCATATTATAAAACAGATCTCGGTATCACCAATAAAAGATCATTTAGTTTCAATAAAAAACTTCCCAGTGTCAAAGAATCAGAAAAAAAATTTTTAGGAAAAATTAATTTTTATAATGAATATGTACCAAAAATGTTACTAATATTAGAACCTATGCACAATTTACTAAGAAAAGGGCAAACATTCATTTGGTCTGAAGCTTTTGAATATACGAAAAATAAAATCACGATGATTTTCACAGCAGTTAATGCACCATTCTTCAATGGGTTAAACGAAAGGCTCAACCAAACATTAGTTAATAAAATCAGAACTGTAGCGCACAAATGTGTAGATAAATATAATTATACTGAACAGTCACTAAGTTCAGTCCAAAATATGAATTAAGGAGAAAAAGAGATAATAATGTTCTAGAAAATGATAGGATAACTGCCTTCGAAAACAATATTAAGTATCATAATTATAATAAGAAGTTAGATGATAAAAACAGGATAGATTATGACTGCAATGTCGGAGACTTAGTATATGTTGAAAACGGGAATCGATTAAACCGAAAAAAAAAATAGATAAATTAAGAATTGGTCCTTATAATATCTTAATAAAAATATCAAACTCTATGTATGAAATTGACACGGGACATAAAAAATTAGAATTTAACCTGTTTCACATTTCTAAGCTCATTCCAGCTTTAAATATAATAACCAACAACATTACTAGGAACACTTAGGTTAACCTACCCCAAATTTGCAGGGAAAAAAATTTTACCTAAATTTTTTTATCTAAAGGGGGGAGATGTAAGGAAAGTATCCTCTATACATATTCAGATGGCGCTAGTAGAGTAGAGTAGACATGTGCTAAGTTGTTCCCACAAAGTGATTTATAAACTAATAAAACAATTATTAATATATATTAAAAAGCTATATATATATATATATATATATATATATATATATATAGATAATCAGTGCTTGTAATTATTTGTGCATCATAATGGGCCCTAAACCTGAACCAAAGCGAAGTGACCGATTAAATTCACAAAATGAAGATACATCGGTAGCTAATATTGTGAAAACTACTTTAAAGGAACTCATAGAAGGTGATTCTGAGTTCATAAATAAGTTATGTGAAAAGGCAGGAAGTATTATGGACAAGAAGTTTAATGAAATGTTTAAAAAACAGTCAGAGGAAATTCTTCAGTTAAATAAACGTTTAAAAAAACTGGAATCAAATATAGATGTCATGGAACAATATTCAAGGCTAAATAACTTAAAATTATATGGGTTGCCGGAAAATGCTGGTGAGGATTTAATTGCAGTTGTTTTAAATATATTTAACAATAAATTAAAAGAGAACGCCAATAAAGATATGATTAATAATGCATATCGAATTGGAGTTAAAAAAATTGGCAAACAAATTCCTCGGCCAGTAATAATTAAATTCAACAACATCAATGAGCGACATCGTGTATTTAACAACAAAAGTTCTCTCAAAGGCAGCGCATTATTTATTGCAGAAGACTTAACAAAATATAGAGCAGATCTCTATAAAGAAATTGCTGAAATACACGGGAAGAAAATGGTTTGGACCTCCGCTGGAAATATATATCTATCAATAAACAAGAAAAAAATTAAAATTACAAACAGAGACGAATTTGAAGAAGTGAAGTTAGAATACAATACTTGATTATTTTTATATCCTTTTTATTAATAATTTTAGTTAAATGGTATAATTTGGGTTTATATTTTTTCTTTTTATTTTTTATTTGATTTCGTGGGGACAAATAGTCCATGTTGTTTGATTTACTAGTTATCTACTATTATAATATACACTTTACACCGTTTTTATTAGTTTTAAGTCTTTAAAATTCATTATACAATTATTTACTTTAAAACTGATATATTATTTTCTTTTTTTCTTTCTTGCTCTTATACAGCTAAATTACTATATAAGTTATGAACACCGTTAAAATTGCTCATCTAAACGTTGCTTCCCTGCTTAAATACTTTATACAGGTAAAGGAGTTAATACTAAATAAAAACTTTGATATATTTGCAATCAGTGAAACCAGGCTATTACCTTATATAAATAATGAACTATATAATATACCAAGTTATTCATTGCTGCGAAAAGACAGATATGGAAGAGGTGGTGGGGTTGCCATCTACATAAAAAACACAATTTCATTCAAAATAACTATTACAGAGGATACTATAGAACAATTGTGGCTTTCTTTATTAATTAATAAAGCTAATATTAGCTTTGGTGTATGTTATAAACCGCCAATTGCTAACTGTAATTACTTTATAGAAGAACTAGAAAACACGTTATCAGACATTGTACCTACTTGCGATATAATTATTCTTCTGGGCGACTTCAACATCAATATGCTAAAACCTAATAACAATGTAACAAAATTGTTAGACATGGCAGAAGGATTTAGTTTAAAACAAATAATAGATAAACCAACTAGAATTACAGAGACTTCAACCACTCTTATTGACTTAATATTTGTAAGCAATACAGATCTAGTAACTATGGGAAACGTGGAAAGTATCAATAATATTGCAGATCACGATTTGGTAAGTTGTTCGCTGTTATTAAATAGAAAGCAGTCACACATATTTCATACATTTAGATCTTATAACAACTTTGACTTTAATGAATTTACTAGTGATTTGCTCAGTATGCCCCTCTATCAAATGTTTAATATGTTAAATATAAATGATAAAGCTAATTTTTTAACTGCAAACTTGCAAATACTTGCAGATAAGCACATGCCTTTAGTGCGATGTCGTATCACTAAACCACCAGCTCCATGGCTGACTAATAATATACGGGAAATGCAATTGCAACGAGACAGAGCTTACACAAAATTTAAAAACTCTCGGCTCCAAACTCATTGGGCCTTCTATAAAGAGATGAGAAACTTAGTTAATACTGCAATACAAAGAGAAAAGAAAGCATACATAACACATACAGTACAAAATACTACTAAATCACTCTGGAAAGTGTTAAAGCAGTCAAATATACTCACTAATAGAAACATCACTATACCATATCATCTCAATAATGTCAATGCAATTAATCAAAGTTTCATTCAATCCGTTTCTAGGCCAAATGATAACATTTGTGAACTGCTTAATTATTACAATGAAAATAAACTTTATAATAACAAATTTTCTTTTTCACTTATAGATAATTTGGATATTTGTGATATTATCAAATCAATTAGCTCTAATGCAGAAGGATCTGATGGTATTAATATAAATCTTATTAAACAATGCTGCCCTTATATCATACCATTTATTACACATTTGGTAAATTCATGTTTGCTAGAGGGAATATTTCCATCTGTTTGGAAGCACTCTATCATTATTCCATTGCCAAAAGTGACTAATCCCACTAACTATAAAGAACTTCGCCCTATAAGTCTGCTACCTGTTCTTTCTAAAATAATTGAAAAGGTTATTGACCGGCAATTGCGTAAATATCTGGATGAATATAATTTACTACTATCTACACAGTCAGGATTCCGTCGTAACCACAGCTGTGAAACTGCCTTAACAACTATAATTGATGATATTGTAACAAATACTGATAATAATAAACTAACACTGTTAGTATTAATAGATTATTCAATGGCATTTGATACTCTTAATTATGAACTGATGATTGCGATTTTAAGATACATTGGATTAGATATCACATCTTGCAATTTTTTTTATAGTTATTTGTCTAGTCGCACACAAACTGTAAAACTTGATGAACATCTTTCAGATCCTTTACCATTATCATCTGGTGTTAGACAGGGAACAATCTTAGGCCCACTTTTATATACTATATATACTAGCAATCTAAAAAACTCTTTAACACATTCACAAAGTCACTTCTATGCGGATGACACGCAATTATACTGTACATTTTCAATTCAAGATAGTAAAACAGCATGTGAAAACTTTAACTCTGATCTTAACTCACTGATAGATTACTCAACAAAACACTATTTAAAAATAAATCCTAAGAAAACCGAATTAATGCTTTTTGGACCTAAACATTTACAAACAAAATTTTTTGAACTTAATTTGCCAATTCAAATCATGGGTGAAGTATTACAATATAAAGAATATGCAAAAAATTTAGGTCTAATAATAGATGTAAATCTTAAGTTTAAACAACACATTAATAAGTGCGTACAAAAAGCATATAGCTCATTAAAAAAGTTATATACAAGTAGACACTATCTGACTAAGAAAATAAGATCTCAGCTCTGCGAATCTCTAGTACTTTCTCATTTCAATTACTGCGATAGCGTTTATGGTCCATTTCTAAACAAAACTGAAGCATATAAAATTCAAAAAGTTCAAAACGCTTGTCTGCGATTAGTCTTTGGACTGAGAAGGTACTGCAGAATCTCTCATAAACTAGTAGAATTAAGTTGGCTAAATATGAAAGCGCGAAGAAAACTACATGCAGCCTGTCTGTTTCATAAGATTATAAGTACTTTAAAACCAATTTACCTGTATAACAAGATTAGCTTTAGAACAGACGTTCATAATTTAAATATTAGATTTAAGGGTACCATTACTCCTCCTAAGCATAAATGCGAAAAATTTAAAAGTTGCTATAAATATCAAATATCTCTTATATATAATGAAGTAAGTAACGATCTAAAAAAAATGTCTATACATAAGTTTAAAGTGTGTTATAAGAAAAAAATGTTGAATGGACTTATATAGTACAAGGCTCTGTAATGTGCTAGATGTATAATGTGTTAATTAAGTTAAACGATGTAAAGTGTATAAATGAAACGTAAAGTGTGTAAAATTAAAAACAATGTTTAAATACAAGGTATAAGTGGAAGAGCAGCATCAATCTAAGGAAAGATTCTGAACTTCACCTTGAGGTTTTCCTTAATTTTGTTATTAATTTAATTTATTTATATTACAATGTATTTGTTTATTGGGGAAAATAAAGACAATTTATTATTATTATTATTATTATTACTTAATTAAATTTAGCGTACAAGTTAGCCTTGGAATAATATAATTATAAATGTCACTCAGTAAGTCAAACTATGCACATGCAAAATTTAAAAATTTGAAGCAAGACAGAACGAGTGAATAACAACATTGAATGTTGTTTCTTTATTAATTACAGGTAGGATTAATAATATAATTAGTTAATGTTAATATATTATAAATGTTGTATAAAATAATAAAGACTTTATTAATTACAGAAACCATTCATGTGTTATTCCTGACTCATCTTATAAATAATTGATAATAAGGATCTAACTTAGGTTCATTACTGTTTTTACTTTTTATTACCGATCTGTCAAATATTTTAACTTGTAAACATTTACTTTTTGCTGACGATCGATTTTTTTTCCGCAATTAATTCTGTTGAAGATTTTGATAATCTTATATACAATATTAGTTTAGTAAATAATTGGTGTAATACTAATCGCTTCTTTCTTAATGTAAGTAAATGCAAACTTGTAACATACAAGAAACTTAATTCAGTTGCTGCCCAATATTTATCGCATGGAGTGGCTATTGCGCGTATTAAACTAACTACAGACTTAGGCATTATATTTGATACTAAACTAACTTTTTCTGATTATTTAATGTCAGTAATATCTAGAGCGCATAAACTCGTAGGCTTTATTTTGCGCAACACTAAAGAATTTAACAACATTGAAGCAATAATTGTGTTATACTACACCCTTGTCAGGAGTGTTCTTGAGTATGGCTCAGTGATATGGAACCCAATTAACAGCTGCGATATTAATTCTCTTGAAGCGGTTCTACGGAATTTTTTTAAGTATATGTGGTATAAATCTTTTAACTATTATTCGCCTCCGATGTAGTTCCACTGGCTTGCATCTACTTCTTAAATTTTATGGCATGTGTATTCCCGGATTAAAGCTTTTTTGACTTGAGAGGGAATTGTAGCCGATGGTAAATTAACTGCATAAGCTTTAATAATGAGTACGCTCAATAAGCAGATAAATATAGCTTAACTAAACGCACATTTTTTGAAGCGAGGATCAAGCAGCGTAGTTTGTAAACAAATTTTATTTTTCTCCACAAATTTTAAACGTTTTTTAATTTCTTCCTTCAAGCAAAACAAAAGTGAATGCACTTCATTTAAAGGATTGTCTGATGTAAATTTAATTAAATGCGATTTTTATGCTTTTACTAGTTATAATAATTGATAATATTTTTTTAATTGTTGGTCATATTCCTTTGATTTTTTCATGGATGTAGATTTATTTCTACTGATCTTCTGTGCACAATAATTACATTTTAATGAATTATTTAATAAATTTGTAAACTAATACCACACACTTATTTGTTTACTTGCTTTATTTACTTTGTTAGACATAGTACTTAAGAAATTGAAACTCGTTGAATGTTTAACTGCAACTGGTACTGCCTGTTACAATAGTTTGGAAGCAGGGAGACATGCTATTTTTGCAGGCTAGTGGCATTAAAAAACAATCATTGTAAACATATAAAATTCCTATTTCGTAAAATAATAAAATATTGCATTATTGACCCTTACTTTATAGCTTGAGAACATAACAATCGGCTAGGTTCCCACTGCTGCACGCAACGGAGGCATTGTGGAAAACAACAAACATAAAATCATACTAGCATCAACAATTAAAAAAAAAGGATATATTATGGATGATTTTTTGGACGTAAGAAACACTGTAATTATAAAACAATTTATATTGCGTGATTTAGTAACAATTAATATATTTGTGATAATTTTTTAACAAAAAACTAAGACTTACCTAGTCATTATTAGTTATGTGTTGATTAATTATTAGTAATTTCCTAACTTCTATATTTTATTATATCTAACGGAAGATATGTTTATGCGCAACTCCTGCTTACAGTGACGCCAAACATTTTATTATTTTAAGGAACATTTCAAAAACGGCTAATTGTAGATCTACATATATAACCTTATATCATTGTAATTGTTGAAAAAATCTTTTTCTAAAAATACAGGAAATTCTATAAAAAAAACCTTCGATAATATCATTAAAAACGCATTAAAAATTAAAATACATCACTATATAGATTAAGAAATCTACAAAAACATTTTATTAAAGTAATTTTTGAAATTAATTAAAAATGCAGTCAAAAATTAGATGGCTGTGTTTAGAGAAAGTTAACTTATTATCTAAACTATCTAAAACACCTACATTTTTGTATTTCATTTAAACGAGTTAATTGACACCCGTTAAGCTCAATATTATAAAATAATTCCGTTAAAAGTCAGGTAATAATTTAGTATTTTTAATATTTGATATGTAACGTTCTTCACATTTAATTACGGGATTTTTTATTTTGGTAAAAAACAAAACAACTATCGGGACGTGAACGTTTCGATAGTCAACATCCTTATATTTTTTCTTTGGTACTACAAAATTGTTTTTGTCAACTTACCCCTTACTCTGTTAGACTTTTTATTTAAACTTTCACCTTGCTGAGATTGTATCATATAATCTAAGATTGCAGTACCAATAACTAATAATTCTAATTTAAGGGTCCCTCAGTTAACATAGGTAAAATGCCCCCATCACGAATATTCAAATTACCTTATAAATTACTTCTTTGGCAAAAAAACAACACGATAAGTAAGATTTAAAAAAATGTACACCCTCCCCCTTTCCCTAAAAGATTTTCTTTTCCTCCGCACTTATTGAATAAAAAATTCTAAAAAAATTATGAAAGTAGGGTTTTGGGTGGTCTTCAATTTTTTTTCAGCCACTTGAACCCTGTATAGTCCCCCTAAAAAAATTCCAGAAGGGTTTAAATTGATTATAACTACCTTGGATTATTTTCATCAATTTTCACGATTTATCGTATTTTTTAACAGATAAAAGTAAACATAAAATCTTCAAAAAGCATCTTCACAAGATCAAAGAGCAGTCTAGTTGGTCTTAAAATGTTTTTGACAAGCTGTACTTGCGGTTCATCACTAGGCGCAGCTTTCAATTTTGTTACGTTTTTTTTTTTTTATCTTTTTACAAAATATTTTTATTTATATTTCTAATTGGAAATAATGTAATAAAATGAAAATACTTAATTCTAATAGGTTTACAATTGTTCTAATCGAGTTTTTTCTGATTTGATATAAATTCATGTAAACAATTTCTTATTAAACAATAAAAACTAGTCACGTGCAGCAGATGACAAAAATCAATTCAAATTGACTTATTTTATATAATTTACGTTTAGTAACTGAAAAATTAATTCAAAGGAAATTAAATAATCTGCAACAAAACGTTTATTCAGTCTGAGTCACAATCATCGTCAATTACTGTTCAAATATTTGTTAAAACTTCAGCAATTCTAATAATTTTTGCAATGTATCTACAGCACGACAGATGGTATATTAGGCTTGCGACATGAGAACAGCAGCCGACTATTTGCAAAGCCATTACCAATAATAATAATCGCAGCAATATGCCTCGATAGCTTCAAGACTTACTTACTTTATCGTACTGTTTCAAAACAGATACAACCAAAATAATAGTATACATATACATATACAAAATAAAATAATTAAAAAAGAAAATTTATTAATCTATTACAATCTAATACAAATAAAATTAAAAAACCGAAGAAAATTAATAAAATAATTAGTATTAAAACAAAACAAAAAAACCAGGAGTTCTCTGTAGTTCTCTGTTTTTTTTAATTTTTAATTGAATACATAAAATGTCAAAAACTAGAAATGCAAAAAATACTAACAAAAAAGAAAAAAGATAAAAGCGATAAGATATTGCTTGTGCGAGCTGATAAGAGCCGGTATATTTCGAGATCTAGTAAAATCAATATGGGAATATCCGGAAGATCTGATGACGTCAGTGCCAATGTTGTGTTTTCAAATAGAACAGATTTTGTATTCCAATTCTCTTTAAATACTTTTTTGCCTAAACTTCAAGATTAGTTAGTGTCATCCTGTCGACGATAGTTTGTATTTTGTTGTTTCTAACATTGAGGCGTTTACCGAATTGATTCGATTCTGCACCATATACCAGCACTTTCCAGCATGCTATTACAAAACCAATTGTAAATTAAACGATATTTTTTTATCTTAAATTCCGTGAATTGATTCCACAACCCATCGCAATTTCGTAACAAATTGTGAATGATTAGATTCTACCGTTGTTAATTGTTTCTTCTTTCCTTTTAATGATGGCGTCAGAACAACAAAACCCTTATTTTTTAAATATCCTACTGCATCACAAAATTCCCTATCTAGAATAAATACATCTCCGGGTATTAAAATTTTGCTTATCCCAATTACAAACGTTCTTACAATTTGCCTAGTTAAATTGTACTTCATTACAGGCCAATAAGTTTGTGCTCCAATGTTGTCTAAGTAATAATAAAATAAAACACTGTCTACGTTATTTTATTTTTATTTTATTTTTATTTTATTTTATTATTATTATGGATTACCACGTAGTAAAGGTCTCAACCATCCTTTATATTGTCTAAGTAACTTTGTTTTTTTTTCTAATTTTATTAATAAACCGTTAACAATAAAAAAAACACAAATTAATTGGTAGGTTTGACAATTGTCAAATAATGTTTAGATGAGTTGTTACAGTATATGAAGATACTAGCGTTTTGTCAGGTGTTTCAATATTAAAATGGCTTTCTATAGGATAATCATGTATTTGCAGCCATGAGGGCCCTTGCCACCATAATAGTTTATACACATTGGTTTCTTCTAGAAATAAACTTAGAGAGATTAAATCCGCTGATTTAAAGTGATGATTGATTTAGTCAGCTTTTATTTTCTTATCTAAGCAGATTGGGTAGATTTATAATAAATGCTGTAGTCTTGTTATATGTGTAGTTTATTTACTGCTTGATGGCTAGTATTAATATTAACTGAACAAAATTTAACAGTTCAGTTTAGTTCTTAGTTTAAAAAGCATTGCTTTGATAAAAAAAAATTTCATCGTTTTTACAAGTAGAGAGAAGGGTGATGCCGAAGTAAGTGATTTAATTGACTGGGAAAATTGTTTCTTTCCAAAGTGAGATTCGTGAGTGAGAGTTGTTATGTCGCATATAATAACGAGGGTGGTGTAATAAGACGAATTGAGTTTTAGAGGGGTTAGCGGTTAGTTTCATTTCTGGAGCCAACGTTGTAAAGAGTTGAGGTAGGTTTAAAGGTGTTTACATGCAAGATCGGTAGAGTGATAGCAAACCCAAGCCGCGTTGTCATTCGCATACTGCTGAAGCTTTGTCACAGGGATTTTGGGTTGGGGAATATCCATAACATATATATTGAAGAGGGCGTGAGAGAGTACTGAACATTGAGGCACCCCTGCAAACGGCGAAAAGGTTGGGCTCCACCATACGACAGAATGGAATTAATAGATATGTACATAAATATGAAATTAAACATTTATTCTGTTAACAAAAAAATAAATCAAATATATCCTAATTACATGAAAGACATAACAGCATATATACAGTCTTTGGTGGTTACACTCTAGTTACACATCCACGATGACACCACCAAATTGCAAACGCAAGGAATGTACTATTGATCAAATCAACGTCCATGTGATCCTATGAAACGGTCTAACGATGACACCACCAAATTACAAATGCAACGAACCCGCTATTGACCATGTCAACGGTTCACTCTGGGCAACGTTCAGGTGATCCTTGAAACGGTCTACGAGTTAATCCGAATCAATTACAAATTTGATATTTTTACTTTGTGCATCATTTTTGACAAACTTACATTTACTGGAAATTTATAAGTAACATAATCACCCCGATAAAATAACTATGCTCTGTCTGGCTATGTTCTAACATGTAAAATATTAATACATGCTGTACTGGGATATTGAGGTCCACCCGGCGCCTAAAACGACCAAGTGTGCTGTAAACAGCTGATTTGCACAACAAGGTGCAATCCAGACGCCAGGAAGCGCCGAATACAGTGGTTGTTGTGTGCCACAAGAATATATGAGTCAACTATATCTGTTTGTACCGGAAGTTTGTAACGCAATATTTCAGACCTTGAAAGAAAGGTTTTAAAAATAAGTATTTTACACCAACATAGAGATTGTATTAATGTTTTTGGTTTTAGACCCCTACCATAAAAGAGGAAAGGGAACAAATATCGGAAGGTTTTAAAAATGTATTTCAATTTCCATGTTGTCTTGGAGCTATAGATGGACGGGATATTAAATTTAGGGCACCAATGTCTGCGGGTTCTTTTAATTAGAATTATAAACGGAATATTCAATCGTTTTATTAGTGGATGCTTATCGCAGATTTTTGTATGTTAACGTAGAAGTAAAATGGTCGTGTAAATGATGGTGCTGTTTTTAGAGATTCCGGGTTATCAAAAGCACTCGCAAAAAATCGCTAGGTATTCCGGTACCTCACCTACTGGAAGGTTGCAGAAATCCCGTGCCCTATGTAATTGTTGCGGATGATGCGTTTCCACTTACTAATCGTATTATGAAACCATATCCGCAATGAAATCTAGTATACAAAAAGAGAATTTTTAATTATCGATTATCTAGGGTACGGCAAATTGTTGAAAATGTCTTCGGTATCTTAGCTAATCGTTTACGAGTACTTTAAAACCCAATAAACTTAAATCCAGAGAAAGTGGAAATAATAACATTGGCCTGTATTGTACTGCACAACTAGTTGACAAAGGATTATGTTGGTGAATCTAATTCAACAGAAAACGTAAAAACTTTGCATCAACCTGAACTGATTAAGAGTGATACAACTTAAATACTTAAAAACAAAATATGTAGAAAAAAATAGATAACATGGGTAACAACTCGACAAGGGCAAAAAATGTAAAATTTGAGTATTTTTAAGAAATAGACGACATTTTTGCTTATCATCTGAATGTTGAACCAGTTGCAATAGCCTCTTCGAGCAGAGGATTCCTAAACTTGCAAGGAGTACGGAACAAAATCTGGAAACCAGAACACAAAAAAGAAAAGTTTCGGACGACTTAAACAAAGAAATTGAAAAGATAAAAGAAGAGGGCCGGAACAAGCGACATAAAGTCTCTTTCTGCTTTTTCTTCATTCCTGTTTTACATCATTACCATCTTCATTGTTGACCCGTTGAGCACCTTTATTTATATACATATATGTATGTCCAAATCATGATCTGCATGTAATATACATACATATATATTATGAAGAGTGCATCCTATTCATATCAAGATACCGTAATCGACGAAACCTTCTAAATAATAAAGCAAAAGATCGTTCGATCACTTGCCTTGTTTTTGCATGAATAGTATTAATTTTTGTTTGTTTCTTTGTGAGATTATCTTGGTCTATATAAGGCGATATGCACCAAATTAGGACTTTATCACTAAGTATATGTTCATCAGGTTGGACATAATTTTGAGGATGATTTGTTATTTTATTATAAATATCAGAGTTTCTAAAAATTCTTATGTCCAAAACTGAACTGGGGTATCCGGTAAAACAAGCATTAAATTTTAAATTTGATGAACATATAGCTTGTAATGTTATTGCATGAAAACATTATCTATTAATATACACCTCTGGATTTTCACGAGGCGCTTTAAATGGTATGTATGTACCATCAACGGCACCAATTACACCAGTTAATCCGGCTATTCGTTGAAAATTTTCTTTTGATACATGCCTTTCTTCTTGATTCGGATAGATTATTTCTGGTGCAATTTCATTTACGGCACTTATAACACAAAAAAAGCATGTAAATAATGAAGATTTTCTTAAATCAATCCGGCATCCAACAGATCTAAAATAATAAAGTCACCTAATAAGCTGTTGGTCCCATCAAAGTCCTTTAAACAAGTTGTAGACTTACTGTGGCGATGTAAAATAACCATAAAAAACACAATAATTGAAAAAAAAACATAATAATTATTAAACAATAAATTAATAATAAATATAATTTGAAATATTATAGCTGCATACGATACAAACCTATAGCTGTCCGGTGTTCCTAACAACCATAATGCTGGCATCAGTTGTTTGTCAACTGGAATTCTTAGTATACCAATTGACCCTTCATCTCTTTTAAATAGAGGACTCAATCTTAATATTAACAGTTCAAACTGCATTTTATTGACACGAAAATGTTGCTGGAACTTTTTATTTGTGCACTATTGCCATAAAGTTTAATTTTAATAATTCTACTTCATCATCACTTAAGCGAAATTGAGCTAGTCGAGTCAAAAAAATGATCCATTATAACAGTACTTATTTATGTGAATCAGTTTTAACAATGAGGTTATGTTATGACACTTATGACAGATGATAGAATGTTATCCGAGCCGTTCTTTTTTAAAGAAGAAAAGACGTACTTCTGACGTCTACTACACTCTCTAAATTGGAACGCACCCCAGCATATGAAGCCTGTCTACTGTTATTTTGCGCGATTGCCCGTTCTATTTATAATTCTCTTAGTTGGTATAAAACTTTTTATATACTTTATTTCAACTTTAGTTATTGCTTACATTTGCGACGACAGTCATTATGATTAACATGTTTATTATTAAATTCTTTTTATTTGAGTAAATCAATTTATAAAGTGTTCTTGGATATTTTATATTTTTGGTTCGACACCGAGTAACACATGCGCGGTTATTTGAATATTATTTGTTGATACCGAGGAAATAAAACCACCAATCACGGAAGATTTCGTCTTCTTTTTACGTTTGAGATCGCATACGAAATAGTACACGTCATTGCCTTTGACATAATCCATGGTAGCACGAAATTCCGCATGCGATGTTGGGTGCATGCGGATGCCAGTTACAAACGGTGAGCGTAACGAATTTATTTTATGGTTCTAACATAAAAAATACAACTAATTTAAAATTAATATGCTGAGGTTTGGTGAGTTTATATCTGTTACAATTGCCGATTCAGCGTGTGAAAATAATGTGTTATTGTTCGCGACACTGCTGCGTAAGCTGCAGGTGCTGTCGCACCACTTGGCTGCAGGTGGTTATCTATGTAACACAATATATATAACGCCTCCCCACATAAGCGGAAAAATTGCGGTTGATCACGCTAATTTTTTAGTTTAATTTCTGTTGAAGGCTTGATGACATTCTTTACATTACCATTAACCTTTTCTCTTATGTGTGGATATACATTTCTTATCAAATACAGAATTAACATAATTATTGTAAATAGAATAATAGTATATAAACTAATGTTGTAGTAATGAAAGTTTACAGAGTCAATCGAATCAATTTGGGTTTATGTGTGTTTTAACTGCACATCTGTTTCTTTTAGCTCGTCCAGGTGGATGTTGTCCTGTTGGATTGGAACCATTTCACTTTTATTTTAATCTTCATTCGGTTATGATATGTTTTACTTGTCGGCTGCTGGTTTGTTAAGTTTTTAGAACATCTTTTTAAATGTAAAATTCGCATTGCGTTGGAATAGTTATTACATAAGTTCCATTTAAGACTGATTTATCTTCATCTTCTTGGCATTTGCTGGTTACTGTGGTGTCGGGTTGGTGCAAATATAATCTATTTGTTAGCATTCAGCTTTTGTATTTTTGTTTTTGATGGATGACATTTTGTAGGTTTGCAATATTGATAGTTGTTTATGAAGTTTAATAGTATAAACGTATAACTTTCTGCTGATTCAAAGGTTACTTGTCTCATTGCAGAGTCAATTTGTAAAATTCTGCCTTCCAAAAGTTTATGGTTGTGTTGAAATTTTGTCATTGAGTCATTAAATATTGATAAAGCATTTTCAGTTAGACTGAGCTGGTGTTCAATAACAGATTTGAATGTGATATCTAGTTATTTTTCCAAATATTTCTATTTTTGATAGTTTCCCATTTGTGTATACTTTGTATATAAAATATTAATTGGGCTTATAATCTATAATATCTGTTGATATGTTGATAATAGTTGATTCATTATTTTGACTTATAGAATGTATAGTTTGAACTTCTAATTATCTATCAT
The DNA here is from genome assembly GCA_963932245.1 of Tachinus rufipes. Lineage (NCBI taxonomy): Eukaryota > Metazoa > Arthropoda > Insecta > Coleoptera > Staphylinidae > Tachinus > Tachinus rufipes. Next base: position 38,180,017 of record OZ010750.1, on the reverse strand, counting down.
TTAACAAGTTTGTAAGTTCTTCTTTATCACAATTATTGAATAACGATTCTGTTTCATGAATATTAAGTTGTATTCTAGATAAGCGTCAGCATTTTTATTTACGCTTCCCTTTTTGTATACTAAGTCATAATCGTATTCCTCAAGTTTTATCTTCCATCTTTGTAGTTTGGAATTAGGTTATTTGAGTTTTGATAACCATACTAATGGGCGATGGTCTGAATATATTGTGAACTTTCGTCCATAGATGTAAGGCCTGAAGTACTTTACGGACCAGATGACTGCCAGGAGTTCTTTATGCGTAGCAAATGGGTCTGTCGGATCCAATAGAGCCTTGAGATAGTATTGCCCCTAGTGCTACATTTGAAGCATCTGTTGTTACAATAAAAGATTTTGTAAAATCAGGATATTGTAATAAAGGTGGATTAGTTAGAATATATTTGCATCTATTAGTATAGAGTATAGAGATTTATTTATCCAGTTAGCAACTACATAAAGTTGATTGGGTATGCCAATTTAAAAAAAGTTAAAAATAGTATACAGAGAATAAAATACAAAAATCAGTAACTAGTTACATAAAAGTATACAGCACTAAGGTTTAAATCTTAATAGACCTAATTGAAGGACATAGTTTTCTGGTATAGTTAAAATACATATAAAAATATAACAAAAAAGTACAAACTTCACAATCTACATCATAAGGTAAAATAAAAATAAAATACAACAATAAATTAAAAAATAAAATTATTAAAACAATTGAATGACGTTCATCTATACATGCATAATTCAATTAATATATTCATCTAAACTATAAAAATTTTTGTTTAATAGATATAACTTTAAGTTATTTTTGAATTGTTTGGAGTTAGAAGACCGTTTTATGGTTTCAGGTAATAAATTAAATAAGGTACAACCTGAGTATACAAGAGATTTTTTGTATAGAGATAGATTACATTTATTTCTGTAAAGGAACGAATTTCCTCTAGTAGAGTAATTATGAAAGTGGTTATGTTCATATAATGAATTCTTGATAGTCCATATATAAGTTAAAATTTTGTACAGGTAAATACCTATAAAAGTTAATATTTTATTATTTTTAATTGTAGGACGGCAAGTTTCTCTATAGTTTAGACTAAACATAATTCTCACTATTCTTTTTTGTATAATAAAAATGCGCATCCAGTCGCTACTTTGTCCCCAAACTGATATATTATAACTAATTGTAGAATGCACCATTGAGTAATATATACTCAATAGTGCATCTTTTGGAATACTTTTCTTTAGGTTACTGATAGCATAGCATGCTTTATTTAGTTTAACACATACGCAGTCTATGTGTCTATTATAATCTAAATGTTCATCAAAAACATACCAAGAAATTTAGAAGATTGCTCATGTTTAATATCATTTTCAGTAATATTAAAACGTAAACTAGATGTGTTGTTTGTAGCAAGTTTAGTACGAAAGTTAATAAAGATTGTTTTATCAGAATTTATAATGAGACGATTTTTTTTACACCAAACTTTAAATTCTTGTAACATTAAATTCATTTTATTAGTAAGATTTAAATAGTTGTCAGCTGTAACAATAATGGAAGTATCGTCCGCAAACATAAAAACCTTACCATTTTTTATATACTTTGGCAAATCGTTAATAAAGAGCAAAAATATTAGAGGACCGACCGTACTGCCCTGGGGCGTCCCTGTGTTTGATTTGTAGGTTTCAGACATTTGATGTTCTACTTTTATTCTAAAGCATATTTTGTTAAGAAATGACTTAATCCATGTACTTACTGGGTGTCATTCCTATTGCATTTATTTTGTCAATAATAAAATTATGATTTAAAGTGTCAAAAGCTCGACTTAGGTCGAAAAACACACCAATATTTTTTTTTTATTATTATTCAGATTATCATTAATAAATTGCACTAGTTCAATTGTTGCAGTTTCAGTAGAACGACCTTCTCTGAACCCATGTTGTTCATTTGCCAACAGTTTGTTAGTATTAAGGTAATCGCAAATTTGATTTGAAACAGCTTTCTCAAATATTTTTGAGAAACAACTCAATAAAGAAATGGGTCTATAATTATGGATATTGTACGGATCCTTTTTTTGTATATTGGAATTATTAGAGATTGCTTTAGCCAATCTGGAAATTCACCTTCTACGACCGATTCATTTATTATATTGGCTAGAATTGGAGATATTTCATATACACAATGCATTAATAATTTGATCGGGATGTCGTCAACCCCTGTACTTTTTTTGTTTGCCATTATCTGTATTATTTTAATAACGCTTTCAGTTGAGATAGGTTTGAAAAATATAGTAGTATTAGCAATGTTTGAGCTAGTGCAATGCATAGACAGCGTATTTTTAAAATGCTTATTTAGTTCAATACTTGTGATTTTTGAAAAAAAGTCTCCAAACTTGTTAGATTTTTTTTTTCGACCTAGTGTTTTATTAATTATTTGCCAAACCGTTTTAGATGGATTTACTGATTTAGAAATAATGTTTGAGTTATGATTTTGTTTTTGTTCATTTATATTTTGAATATATTGTTTTTTAAATAATTTATATTTTAGATGTATTGTTTCACAACTTGTGTTTTTTCTCAGCCAATTCATTTCTTTTCATTTATTAGATTGTGATATGATGTTTGGTGTCAACCAAAGTTTTTTATTTATTTTGGTATACAATGTTACTTTAGCAGGAAATGTAACATCAAAACACCATTTAAAAAAAAATCCAGAATTCAATACCTTTTAGTATAAAATGTTTCGGAAGTTGGTTGATAAATAATGTGCGAAATTTTTCCATATTTGCAATGCTAAAATTTCTTTTATGATTACTAACTTTGTCAGATAATTCTATTGGTGGATACTCTAGTTCATATTTTAATATAATTGCATGATGATCTGCTAAGCCCGGATCTTTTAAATTATAAGTACTGCATAAATTAGTAACCATATAATCAATTGATGTGCTACTTTTTATTCCGTCTGCTTGTGTAAATATTCTTGTAGGTTCGTGGACTAAACATGTAAGATTATGCGAGGAAAACATATCTTTTAGTATTTTTGTTTGTATACTATTTATATTTAATTTATTTATATTGAGGTCACCAGATACTATGACATTTTTAAATTTATTTTGTATATCTAACAAGATACTGGATAAGACATCAATAAAAATATCAAAGTCACCATATTGCGATCTGTATATTAATAGTACGCATAAGGCACCTTACACGATCAATAATACTGTCAATATTATAAAATATTGAGGTCTAGTACTGATGAAATGATGAAAATACTGAAGTATTTCCGGATAATCCGTAATCCAAGCATCAGTATTTCAATATCATGGCCAAGCCTAGCCACGCCCACGAAGTGGTGGAAATACTGACAGTAATACTGATCGTGTAAGGTCATTTTACATCAGTACTTCAGTACAGGGCTGCAATTCCGATGCAAATGTTGCTGAATTTTAGTAACGTTTGTTCAAATAATCTTAAATTCAGAAAAAAAAGCAACAAAATAAGCTACATCAATGCGTGTAAGAATATATGAGCATTTCTTATTTTTAATATTAACTATATTTATCCAGCATTTGAAATAAATTATAAATATTTTTTTTCTAGTATTCAAAATTGTTATCTAAAATTATTTTATATAGCGTTTAATATAATATTCTGCAACTTTAGTGTGCAAGTTTCAAGCTTCTTCAACCAACCTTCCATCCATTGTTTGAGCACTACCCTGCGTTTTGTACAAAAATCAAGAATTATTGCAGGTACGTTTTTTTTTCTTTTATTCATACTAAAATACTTCTATACTAGCCGGTGTATCTTATGATACTGTGGAAAATACTGGCGGTGTGGAATGAACGTGTAAGGTGGACAAAATACTGATTCAGTATTTTGTATTACTGTCAGTATTTTGGAATGTCAGTATTATTGATCGTGTAAGGTGCCTTCATGTATCGTGTCCTATAGATATAGCTGAACATTCTATAGATAATTCAACTGATTTCTTTACAATATATAAAATGTCTTTGCATACATTAGCAAGACTGCATTTAACGTAAATTGCGCTACCGCAATGAATATGAATTTGTCTACTAAAATGTGAAATTAGTTTATAATTTTTAATAATTACTGTGTTAATATGATCATTGCACGACCAATGTTCATTGATGCACAATATGTCAGGTTTTATTTCTTCTAAAAAAAACTTCTGGAGGGTTAGTTTTATTACTTAAGCTTTGAATATTTATATGTACCAGTGTCCTTGTATTAGTTTTTAGTTTGAGTTTGTTTCGGAGGCAGTCGGTAGAAAATTTCTTTTAAAAGTAAATCTTCGTATCGCTACTCCTGCTGGCCATATTGACGCGTTATATGCTTCATTTATTTGTTCAAATGGAAAGGATATTTTAAACGATGATGCCCATTCTGTTTTATTATGTAATTCACAGGTAAAATTAATTTCTGGTGCTACGGTTTTGAGATATTGTTGAAGAGCTGCTGCTGTTGTTGCATGATGTAATCTAGATGCATGAATATGTCCATTTTTGGAAATCGTTGTAATTGCTTCTGTGTTCTTATTCGAGCCTATTATTGGTGGAGTTCTTTTGTTATTGCGTTTGTCGGAATCAGATGGTTGTATAGTTGGTTTCGGATTAATTTGATTTAAATTTAAATGTACATCACTTTTTGTGTTTACAGTTTTTTTTGGTGTAATAAATAATTTTATTTTATTGTTATTACATACATTGCTTACAGTACTAGTAGATGGCACTGTATGATCATTTGAATTAATAACTTTACTATTCTTTTCAATATTGGTAGGTTTGTATCCAAGATGAGTGCAATGAAGTTGCATTTTATTGTTATTTTCCAATTTTAACAAAGAAATTAATAATTCTTGCTGACTTACTCTTTTCTCTAAGTGGTATAATAGTTTGTTCATAATAATTGGAGATTTATGTTCCATGTTATCTTCTTTTAAATTGTCACATCGTATCACTTTTCACTATCATCTTCCACTTTACACTTTTCACATATTTTATTATTTAAAACACTACTTAAGGCATTGTTTTTCAATTGTTCCGGTATATTTTTAAATATAATTATGTCTATCAATGTTTTTTTATTTAGTTTGTTGAGTTCAATTGCCAATGCGTCCAACTCGGCCGCCATCTTGAATGCGTCCATAAATTCTTTATTATGCTCTATTTTGTTTCTTAGACTAGTTTCTTTGTCAAGGGTTTTGTGATGATTTCTGAGCGTAATCCTTTATAAATTTTCTGTCATATCCGGTTAAGAATCCTTTTAATTCTTTTGTTCTCTTTGGTGGTGGATATCGAACTACTGCATCAATTTTATTTGGATTAAGCTTTAAACGATATAAGCTTCATTTTGAATTCCTCTGAGGATGTTGTCAAGAACACGTTGGAATGTGGCAAGTTAATTTTTTAACCCAAAGGACATTGATTAATATTCGTAATGTCCTTTTGGTGTTAAGAAAGCAGTTTTATTTATATCTCTAGCATGAATATCTATTTCGTGGTATCCAAACGCGAGATCTAAAGTTGAAAAATATGTACATTTTCCAAGCTTGTCTAGGATATCTGCTGTAGTGGATATTTGTCATCTACGCATTTCTCGTTTAGTTGCCTATAATCAACTACCATGCGATATTTTGCTTTTCCCAAAGCGTCCATTTTTTTTTGGTACTATGATGACTGAACTGCTCCATGGACTATCTAATGGTTGTATAATGTCATTTGCTAATAACTTTTTGATTTGTTGCTCAGTTTCTTCCTGTTGAGCATGCGGCATTCTATAAGCCTTTTTAAAAACTGGAATATTGTCGTTAGTTTTTGTTTTGTGTTTCACTACATTAGTGAACGTGGTAGCTTTGTACAATGGAATATATTTCTGTATTCATAGCATATTCTTCTAATAGCTTGTTTGCCTTCTAGATTTAGATGTTCTAATCTAAGGTTTTTTTAAATTTTCTTTTAATAAGTTGTCAGTATTTTCATTTTCCATGCAATTAATTGAATTGCAATCAATACGATTGTCCGTTTTAATAACATTGAAAGGTTCTATGTCGATCTCTTGTAAGATGTCATTACTATTGGTGATAGTTAATAATGCGTGTTGGTTTTCCATTTTAACTAAGCATTCAGGAATTTTTATTGCGTCTGCCAATTTAATCTATTCTATTATACCATAGTTTATGAGGTTAAAATTAACTGGACCTTTTAAAATCTGTTGGTGTCTACGTTTATGTTGAATCGTTGTTTTTTTTTTTGGTGTCTCAGAGTAAATGGGTATTAATCCTTGTTTAGTGTAGAGGACATTTTTTTTTTAAGTTTATATTTGCGCCTAAATGTTTTAACAAGTCCATACTTATAATTCCGTCATAATTTGGATTGAACTCAAAAATATGAAAGTCAAAATACTCATTTATTTTAAATATTTTTGGAAGTGGTATGGTAGCAATATGTTTATGGTATGTAGTTTGAAGAGCTGTTTTAATTTTGAAATGTGATTGTTTTACATATTTTGTATAATATTTGTTTACGGTTTGGGGACTTATTTTTGTTTTAGATGATCCAGTATCATCCATAAATTTTAAATTAACGTATAGTATTTTTATATATGGTAAAGTAGAACTATTAATATTAGTTAAATTTATTTCGTTTGGTTGGGTAAAATTTCGGATGACTGAAAATTTTCTTCTTGTAAATTTTCGGAATAAACAGGTAATTTAAACGATCCGTCGTCATAATTATAGTTGTCATCTGATTGGAGATCTTCATCATCCACTTCTTGTTGAAATAGTTCTTCAGATCTAAAATTAGCATTTCCTGTTTTTTTAAATGGATTTTGATTAAAAGTTCTTCTCGTATTTGCCGGTGTTGTGTTCATTGGTTCCGGATGGTATTCATTTGGGTTATGTGTAGGATTTGTATCGGTTTTTCGGGATTTGTCCCGGTTTCAACATTTTGGTCCCGGTGTCCAGAAATTTTGTTTCGGGACAGTTAATTGTCCCGGTTTAAGTTTCCCGCAAAAAATGAAACACAATTTATTTTATTTTTAAATTTTATTTTATTAGTCGCGAACATTTCCTACCTACTCGTGTATATTCGTGTATGCTATGCTACTATGCGCTATGCTATGCAGTGAACTTTAATGGGGCCTGGATTGAGCAGCCGAGCCTCCTGCTAATGACAAATCGTATGCAGTCTTACATGTGTTTACGTGGTGATCACGCGGTTTTGTTTATATGCTTTTAGTGTAGCGTGACTAGACTTTGGTAGCGCAGTACTCATATTCCCTACAATAGTAACGCAGTATTTTATAAAATAGCTCTGCGTTTTTCGTCTGTTTTTATTATAATAAAGTGACCCAAAATAATATTATAATTGTTTAATTTTTGTAAGTTGATTTTATATTACATATATTATATATTACAAAATTCTTTGTAAATTAATTTTTAGTAAACAAAGAATAAAAATGCCAAAAAGTAAATGTGTTTTTAAACAAGAATTTGATTGAAAATAAGTGGTTTTTTATTAAAAAGGGTAGATTTGATTACGAAGCAGAATGCAAAATATGTTATTGTTTTTTAAATATTAGTCAAGGAGGTCAATCAGATATTATAGACCACATAAATTCAAAAAAGCATGCAAATAATTACCGAGCATCATCGTCATCTAAAATTGATAATTTTTTAATTAAAGACGATTCTAATGAACAAAAAAAGATTATTCTTGCTGAGCTGACGATGGCATATCATTTAATCAAATATCATCAATCATTTAGAAGTGCAGATTGTAGATTGTACTTCAAAATTATATAGTAGAGTGTTTGAAGACTCAAAAATAGCTCAAAAATTTTCAAGTGGACGATCGAAATCTATATCTTTAGTTAAAAATGTTTTAGCACCATATGTTCTGCAAGTATTAAGCTCTGACATAAATAAGATTGATTTTTTTGGTATTTCCACTGATGGCAGTAACCATAAATCAGACAAAATGTTTGTTTTTTTAATTCATTATTTTATAGAAAATAAAGGTATCCAAGTAAAAATGATTAAAGTTGATTGTATACAAGATGAAACTTCCAACACAGTTGTTAAATGTATTGTTGATACATTAAAAGAAACATTGGAGCAGATAATACAAACTGCAATTTTGGTGGATTAGAAAGAAAAGGCGTTGGAAATATTTTATATAAACTAAAACAAAAATTACCGAATATTAAAGGCGCTGGGTGCTCAGCTCACATTTTACATAACAGCGCTCGAAAATCATGTGAATCATTTTCCGTAGATGTAGAATTGGTAGTTATAAAGATATTTTCATTTTTTAAATCATTCAATTTATGCACAGAACGTTTAAAAGATTTTTGGAAATTTGTGGATATCGAATATCATCAACTACTTTCCTATTAAAAAGTACGTTGGCTATCATTAATTCCGGAAGTTGAAAGAATACTAAAAATTTACGAAGGCTTGAATTCCTTTTTTCTCACACTGGAAAATGCTCTTAATTTTCTTATAATTTTTTTTAGAAATCCACTTGGTGTAGCATATTTATGGGCAGTACAAAGTTTAACAGTCAGATACTAAAAACTAAAAAAGAAAAAAAATACAATAATAGAAATGAAATCAATAATGAATGAAACTATCAGAATGATAGAAAATAGAATTAATGACAAATTTGTTCCTATGAAAACAAGAGAAATTTTGTGTAATTGCGATTTAGAATTGGAAAAAATTGATGATTTCAAAAATGAAATTTTTAAATGTTACTTGATTGCTAAAACTTAGTTAGATAAGTGGATTGAACCATTGAACCAGTTTTCGTTTCTGCAATGGATGTTGTTAGAAAAAGTGCTGGAATGGGATGAGGTATCGACTTGTTTGGAATCATTAAAGAATGTAATTTCTTTTACTGAAGACGGATTCTATAACCAATTTTGCTATATTAAAGATATCATAATGAGTGAAATTGCCACCAACAATGATACATGGAAATCTCAGAGCTGCGTTGAAAAATGGATGAGTATATTTAAAAAAGTTGAATATTTACAAAAAAAAAAAATTTGTTTACTTGTGCAGTTATGTATTTTCTATTCCTAGTCACAATGCAGGCTGTGAACGTGCGTTTTCACTAATAAATAGTCAATGGACAGAGGAGAGAAACAGATTAGACATTTTTACAGTAAATGCTATTATCAGTTGTGTATTTAACATGCGAGACAAAAAGTGTATCGTATTTTTAAAGGGTTCTGAAAAGTACATATGGCACAACAAAAATAAATAATGTTTGTCTCTCAACTATATATTTAAATATTTAATAAATAATTTTATTATTACTATGTTTGTTTACTTAAAAACTGAAATATATGAAAACATATTTTTTTTTGGTTGGGCCCATGAATAATGTGGGCACCCTAGTTATGTGGCATGTTATTTTTATTGTGAAATGTTCCTTGATTAAATGTTCGTAGTGGTGGTTGATAATTTTTATACGAGTTAAGCGGTCTAAAGTGTTGCTGATTTACTTTTGGTTGGAACGCATTAAATCGTTGTTGTCTCGATGAACTACTATTATGATTCATAAAACGATAAGGTTGTTGTTGTTGTTGATTTAAATTCGGAATAAACGTATTATTAGGTTGATAATTTCTTATCGGTGCATTATTTTTGTTATTGAATTTACCATTATTGAAAATTGGAGCTATTTTATTAAAATTATTTAATTTTAATTTATTTTGCGAGTAAGAAAAGTTTTCTTCTTCAATTACAAAATTTAAAGCTTGTTATAAGTTTCTTGGGTTTCATAATCTAATAGCTAAATTGTTGTGTAAGCCTCGTAAAAATGCGTTATTTTGAGTTTAAATTTGAGTTTTTATTATTCTTGTGTTCACGTTTAGTTCGGATAACTGCAATTTATTTAATAATAAACATAATAAATTCTGACATTTATTGCCAAATGATATTACGGATTCATTTTTTTGTTAATATTTAGTAAATCGCCTACAAGACAATTTTCGTAGCGTTGATAAAAAACTGTAATAGTAATGTTTTTATTGCCTGTCAGTTGTGTAAGTTACATCTACCGCCAATTAAATTTAAGGCTCTACCCGTAAGTTTGCCTAAAATTGACCGTAGAATAAATTAATTCTGCAGATTATTTATGTTATCTCTATCATCAAATGTGTTAATTAAGTATTAATATAAAAATAGCTACTATAGCCGGGTTTCCATCAAAATTTGGAACCGTGTCTATATGGAATTTTTGAATTTGCTGATTTGTCATATTTACTCTTCGAATAGAGCTTCTATCTCTTACTGCCATATATCAATTACATATAATTTTTATTTTTATTATTTATTATTTTTATTATTTATTATTTTAATTTTAATTATTTATACGATACGACATATATTTATTATCTTATGAGGTTATAAAAGATAATTTATAAGGAAGTGAAAACCTTACAGAATTATTTTTATCATGATCCTTTTAATTTCTTCGTATCCTTTTATTTATTCTTTCCTTTTCCTTCTTCTTTCTTAATTAATTATTTTAATATTCTTTCACTTTTACTTTCTTTTATTTTAACTTTATTTATTTGTGTTGTTGTTTTATTTTCTTAATTATGGGTCTCGGCGATGGAGTCTTCTGCCCGCTGGAGATGGGGTCCACTGGTGAAGGCGATCGATTCTAGTATCCCTTTTCTGAGTTGCTGATGTTAATATCCGGATTGTTGTACACAATTGCAAACAAAAAACACTACTTTTTCGCGATTTGTATCGATAGGTATGGCCGAATGTCGTACCGATCTGCGCCAGTTACAAACAGTGAGCGTAACGATTTCATTTTATGGTTCTAACATCAAAAATACAACTGACTTAAAATTAATATGTTGAGTATTTATATCTGCAGGTGCTGACAGCCGGAAAACCCCAAATTTTTTAGAAGGTTCGGTTTCCAGTAAAATATTTTTTCGGTTCCGGTTCTCTAAAAAAAAAAAATTGGAACCCCGGTTTCAGGGTTTGGTTTGTTTTTGCTTGTTTGTAACAACACAGTATATTATGAAAATAAAATGTCACGACGATAAAAAATATTTGTATTTGCATAACACAAACTAAAAAAAAGTTTTAATAATTTATATAAATAAATAAACAAATATTTAATTCAATTTTAAAATTAATTTTCACAATTTCCGACGCTAGCGATTATAGCTAGCTTTCTAATTTTTACCGCAAGTTTAAATTGAAATAGCAAGAAGGAATGAACAATTTTCTTTAATTGATGAAATTTAAATAAGATGAATAATCAAAAATATATTCAATCAAAAAATAGTTACTAAAACCTATAAATTTATTTATATTGAAAAATGAAATTCACAATTAACATATGGCAGTGTAGGAGTTAAACTCAGCACTCTCAGCATGAGAGCAAGCACTTACGCAAATTACACACGCTGCCGCTGTTATTTATATGGATTATTCTTTTATAATTAATTTTGATATGTTTTCTTTCATGTCATATGTATTTAATATTTTTTATTTAACATTCTATAATCACTAAACACAAAATTGTAACAATATACAAGACAATTTTTACATCGTGCATGTAAAAACAAGAAAAATTTGCTACACTACGACGAGCCGACGTTTGCTGATCTTGTCTGCAACATACAAAGATGAAACCACCAAAACCTTGTTTTTTTAAAGGGGTTCCGGTGCCGGTTCTGGTTCCTCAAATTTTAATTTTAGGGTTAGGGTTCTGGTTCCGTTTTTGCAATATTCAATGGGGTTCTCGGGGTTCCAGGGTTCGGGATCGGGTTTGGTTCGGTTTTCTGGCTCTGGGTGCTGTCACGCCAATTGGCTGCAGTGGTTATCTATGTAACACAATATATATAACACGCATCCTTTTGAATTGGAAGAAAATCATTCATTCCAATTTTCCAACTTCCAGGATTTAATTTTTCCAATTTTAAAATCCTGCTTTTTCTTTCTAGAAACTTTTTAATTTTAGACAAAATTGAATTGATTTTATTTTCAGAAACAATTTATCATGATGGATCAATATAATATTTTAGACTATTTTTAATATCTAGAGTCCAGTGATTTCCATTTTTAAAATATGGAATTTTAACAAATAATTTTTGTTTGATTTTTACCTGCAAACAATCCGTTTTTTGTGAAGGTTATCACTAAAAAGTAGTGTTGATGTAACACAATCGATATAATATAAATAATGTTCATCTTTGACAACTATACTGGCAGCGGAATCAATAATAAAGTCCGGAAGTCATTTCTCGGACTCTTTTACACTACTTTTTTCAATCAAAGTGTAATAATCTTATGTATTTAAGTTGATCGACAACTTTCTATAACTATAATGACACATTATAATAGCATGTTTTTCCTTTTGAAGATAATAATCAGGATTTAAATATAGTCCGTTTGGCAATCTTGGTTCATCAGTCGACGTAGATATTGGATTATTTAGAATTTTTGTTACCTTTTGTTGTTCTAATTTAATATTTGTTTCGGCTAAAATAGAATCAGCTCGCTAGAAATACGTTTTTGTTTTTTTTAGACGTCTTTGCCAAGTTTCGATTGCAGCTAGATTATCAACCTTTTTTTATTAGTAAAATCTCGCTTTTCCTTTTTATTAACTCGAATTAATGTACTAATATTAAACTCTATATCTTTTAAATCTGCAGATATTTTAGTTTGTATTATTTCAATAAATTTTCCTACTTTTAAGTTTGGTTTGCCTTCTAAAGCATTTTGTTTTAAAATGTTCATCCAACATTCAACATTGGAATTAGAAAAACGATGTTTTATATAATGTTGCAAAATATAATTTGCAAAATCTTTACATTATTTTCACACAAATGATCATCATCAATCGCTTACTCTACTTCCACATGAATATTGGCAAAATGTTTATAAAAATAGGTATCCTTGATATTACCTTATCTATATTCATTGTCATCATGTTCTATTAGATCCAAATATTCCAAAGTCAAATCTTCAATATTTGATGTGATTATTATTGTCAAAGCGTCATCAGCATGTTTGCTTTTTTAAAAGATAACAGTATAAATAATAATTGCTTGTACCGTTTACACAACTCTTCAAAAGATTTGCAATTAATTAAAAGCACTACAAACTTTATTAAAGTAGCTTTTACATACTTTTTGATATCCATCTTTCATTTTCATAAAATGAGCGCAACATGTAAATATCATTACATTTCCTGAAATATTAATATTGCTAATAACATACTTATATGTTAAATGCTAATGGTGCAGATATTAGGCTTGCAAAACTCCAATCCACCACAAAATTTTGGAAACAAGGCAGTTTTTTGTTGCAAGTGGACTCACAAAATTGCTTAAAGTAAAGAAAAAAACTACTTAGTGTTGAATAGTCATGCTTTGATGAAATTAATTCCATGACGAGAATAATTTTATTGTCAATATTTACTACACCAGCATAATATAAGATTTGTTTGCCACATTCCAAAGGCATTGCTTTAACTATTGTACCAGTAGTATCAAAATAAATAGTAATAGGTTGCAATGAATATTTTAATAATTAATATTAATTTTTATTTGTTTTTTGCTATATAAATGTATCATCATACGACCATCAAGTTTTCGTATATAATCAAAAATTTCATTATTATCCTGGATTTATTAATACGTATAAATCTAAATAAGGATGAACATGCCTATCATCTTTAGCTAATGCTTCTAATTTAGCTTTCTGAAAAAAGTTCAAACTACGGATCTGCTGCATATTTCCACATTCGATTACTACTGGAAATGCTGCTATAATAGCATCTCCTAGAACTTTGTTAGCTGGCTCATTTGTTAATTTAGTTTGCACTATTTCTCTTTTTTTACCGCTCAACTGGTAAGTTAGAGGTTTGCCATCATGGTTTTCAGATCCAATCCAATATACAACAAATGAAACAATGTTTGAATATTTCTTTGAATCAATTTTATATTGCTTGCAATTTAAATGCTTACATTTAGCTTAGTCGACAAATTTCAAATTTCTTTTAGGCGAATTTTTAAAAACAAGATCACACGTAATTCCAATTTTAGGCAGCTATTTTTTTAGAAATAATTTTCTACTTTTTGCATTAAATATATTTAAGTGGAAGTCCTCTTCAATTTAAATGTCAAATTGTATAACCTAATCTTTTAGTATAGTCCCTTTTAGCATTTGTTTTTGTGACTATACTATTTTGGCCTATGTGAATAACTTGTTGCATAGAATCAAGACTTATAGCTTGTTTATCAATAGAATTATTAGCATTTAAATTACTGTTTTTTAATTGCATAGCTTTATCAAAAATATAGGAATTTGCTGAACTCTTTCTCCATATATCTAACGTATGTACCTATATTAACAACACTACTTTCTGGTTGAATGCAATCTATAAGTGTACTTTCTATGTTCGTATCGTTGTTCACAGTATTAACACAAGAGTTTTTCTTCAATACTGTTGATTTTCGTTGTATTTCTAAAATACTTGGCAGCCAATTTAAATACTTTTTTTCTTAATGCCATTTTTATTTTTGTTATTTTAGTTAATGTATAACGCTGTTTTTTAAACCGCGGGGTATATATGTGACGTTCCAGTTTCAATCCATTCCTAAAAACAATTAATATATTAAAATATGTGTATATATGGTGAAACGTTTTATCTTTAAAAGCAGGTACCTTGTTGATCGCTCTGATTGAGTGGATGTCATCCTTAGGTGGTTGCTGGAGCGGTTCTAATTAGATAATAACAAAGATTAGATTCAGTAATTAAATTTTACTCCCTTATATATGTCTCGAGTTGGATGTTAATTGGTTTGTTTTGGGTTATGTTCAGTCAGGTTATTATGAATATTATTGTTTAATTTATACTCACTTATTCCGCGGTCCGCCAATCAAAATTCCAATAATTCCAACATTTTCCAATTCATTATTTCCATTCCTATTACCCCTCATACTATTTGTTTTGTAATACTTTGATTTGCTTTCTTACCTTATTTTATTTTATCCTGTACCGTTACCTGTACTTTAATTTAATTAATTTCACTGCTGATCACTTCACAATCTGTCATATTCGTTTTACTGTATAGGGTTTAAGTATCTCCAACAACAAAAAAGTAAATTTAGTGTTGACACAATTGGTTGCTTACGTCATCAAATGGGATGCGGAGTTGCCGGATGGGCAGTTTTAAACCCATGTTCCGCGCATCATAATTAAGGCAGTTTGATGAGTAATGAACCAGTGAATGTAAAATTGATAATTGTATTTGTATTGTATTGTATAAGTTACTTTTCTATCATTCTTCCTTAAAGTAATTTAAATTGAGACACTCATGCGCAGGGGAGATTTTCCTCCCAGTGGAAAATAGGATCACGGGCCTTGTCGATTCGACTTTCGCTTGCCCCGATCACATCGTTTAACTTACGGATTACGGTTGTAATATATAAATATATATATATATATATATATATATATAAATATACTTAAGTGAGATAACTGACGTATTATATTATTGTGAAGGGTTAACGGGAGAACAACGTCAAAACATTAATAATGATTGGCTCCTATATCATGTTGTTGAAATATTTATTCTATTAATCCACATTATTTTTTTGATTACAATTGATTTCACAAATAACAATATTTTTTTTGTGATTGTATATAGCACTATATATATATACTACTGGACATTCACCGAATTATGCCGACACACGAATTTTATGTTCTGAAAATCATACGTTTAAACGTAGCTTCTTGGAAATGTGCTATATACAATCACAAAATAATTCAATAAATTTCAAAAAAGATATTGCAGGATTGAGTAATATTTATGTAAATTTGTTACGCCGCCACTGTGTGATCAGGCAACCAATAGTTTCGACATAACGAAACGAACAATTTGACGAGGTTGGCATTAAATGTGCGTGCGCATTTGCCCTCTTCTTTCCCGTTTGATTGATGTCCCCTTGACATAACCTGTTAATTCCACGTGTTTGTCTGGTGGTTTTCCTCATGGACTGTGGTATATTGTCCCTAAAAATAAATCATATTTATATAAAAAAATTAAAAATTAAAAGATGGATGGTTCAATTGTATTGTACTTATATCAATTTATATGTGAGTCTACAATTTTTGTAATGTAAGTAAGGTGTCTGTATATGTATTAACTTTTAATAATTTTTAATGTGTATTGTCAATAAGGTGTGTGGAGTTTCACTTATACATGTTCCACACATGTGTTCATTTTAATATTAATTATATCATGTGTGTTTTTTT
Organism: Tachinus rufipes; assembly: GCA_963932245.1. Classification (NCBI taxonomy): domain Eukaryota; kingdom Metazoa; phylum Arthropoda; class Insecta; order Coleoptera; family Staphylinidae; genus Tachinus; species Tachinus rufipes. Next base: position 38,163,644 of record OZ010750.1, on the reverse strand, counting down.
ATATATAATTTTACTGTTCTTGATGTATCTAGAATAAATTGGTGTTTTGAGTGATATTTTAGGCCCTGAAGAAGCTACCATTATAGTAGCGAAACGTTGGCTAATTGATTTTGTTATTTGTGAAATCAATTGTAATAAAAAAAATAATGTGGATTAATAGAATAAATATTTCAACAACATGATATAGGAGCCAATCATTATTGATGTTTTGACGTTGTTCTCGCGTTAACCCTGCACAACTATATATATATATATATATATAAATCTAGGAACCAGCTTCCCAGCTGGTTAAAAAGTGGACGGACCAGCTCACTAGCTAGCTGGCTAAAAAGCAAAGATATGCAAAAGTGGATGGGGATTAAAAAAGGGGATGGTTGGTACACTTATTATCTACCATATTCTCTCCCAAGCCACGTCTATATCTGCCTGTATTTAGGCCGCTATTTCGATTATTAAAAAACCGTACTCCTTCTATCAACATTTTGCGTACGTAGTTTTAAAATTTTCAAACGACATCGTTGGTTATGTGATGGTTATACACGTGTCTTATGTTTAGATTGTCTTGGTTAAATATTATAAAATTTGCGTTGCCTCGGATCAGTGCTTGATATATAGTTTTACAGAGATAAAAGGAATCAATGTTGATGTGGCGACTCATACTAAACAGCAGGCTTCGTCGTCAAATTTAAAAGTTAACATATCGCGATCGAGTATGGAATGTTTATATGATAAAAGAATTGCGATGATAACAATATTTATTTGGTGTGGTAACTCGAAGGAAGGGTATAATATGCCTGGCGCGACTAAGCGTCTTTAGCTATTTATACCGTTCCTTATCAGTAATTCAGGATTTCACTTGAATCTAATGGGAAAAACTAAATAATTTGTATGAAAATATGTACTTTTTTATTAAAAATATGTATATATGGATATAATATAACATAATAATTAACGATATGCATTTCTTGGAACTGTACGTGTTGAAGGTGCTGACTCTTAAATGTGCTAACACATAACTTAAATAAGGAGTCGGGCAAAGCTTTGAGTCATCCCGCCTATTTAGCAACCATAGCTTAAATCTGGCACCTTAGACCGCTCAGCCTACTTTACAATATTACAATTACAATATTAAAAACAAAAAATTGATTTTTCTATTCTTGCAGATATATCAAGATTTTTGAAAATTTTCAAATCAAATTTAATTAAAAAGAATTAGAATAGTTTTAAAATACAATTTATTCATACACTTTTAATAAATAAATAATGAATGTAAAAAAAAAACTGTCAGGTGTGGAGTTCGAACCCACGCTCACAATTGTGAACCACAGCTTAAATCTGGCGCCTTAGACCGCTCGGCCAACCTAACTAATGTTATTTAAAACTTAAAAAAAAAGTATACCGTAATTTGTATAGGGTTTTCCAATAAGAGATTTCATTTTGATATTTAAAAAAAAAAACGGGTATTTTTTAAGAGAAATCAATAAATGTTTATTTCATTTAAAAACGATATCAGTCAAATGACCGCCACTGTTACGGTTGCAGTACCACATACTTTTCATAAAATTTTCCATGACCAATTCGTACATTTGCGGCTGTATGTCCTCGATAACTTCACGAATTCTATCTTTAAGGTCTTGAATCGATTGTGGAGCATTGGCATATGTCATGTGTAGGTCACATGGTGTGCGCAGAATGCCAGGTTGAGTTTAAGATGTCATGGTTGCCAGACATTGTATGCTGAGACGACAATAAAGTAACATCTAATAATTAAATACTCTTTTATATATGCACCTTACGTTACATGGCGCAGTCGGTTAAAGAACATCAAGTGTAAAAGTGAAGTGTTATAATGGCTGAATTAAAAGGAATAGGCCAGATGATTATGGATGGAAATATTTCCGATAACTGGAAGTTCTGGAAAACACGTTTTCAGAATTATTTAACGGCAAGTGAATATACAAAAAAGAGTCAAGAGACACAATGTGCTCAACTATTGCATTATATCGGAGAAGATGGCTTCCGTATATTTAATACATTCACCTTTGAAGAAGATGAAAAAAATAAATTGACACATTTAATTAAAAAATTCGACGATCATTTCACGCCAAAAAAAAATATTGATTTTGAAAGACATAAATTATTTTCAAGAAAGCAAGTTTTGGGTGAAACAGTGGAACAATATGTTACAGTTTTAAAAAATATTGCGATTTCTTGTGAGTTGGGTGAAATAAAAAACGATATAGTAAAAAGCATTTTGACATGTGGAATTTTAAGTGAAGAAATGCGACAACGATTATTAGAAAAGGAATGAACAACGCTAGAAAAAGCAATATCAACATGCAGATCAATAGAGGCATCAAAGAATATTTCAACAGCGGTAGCAGAAAAGGAGCCCATCAATGTGATTATGGGCAACAGAAAGAACGCAGACAGCAGAAGAAAAAATGAAAATTGGATTAAATCATCATATGGACCAGGAAATTCATTACGTCAGTTTGAAAGAACAACACCACCACGTGGAACAGTGACGTCATCGCACGGTCAACAAGCAACCTCAGAATTTAAGTGCAGAAGATGTGGAAAAAATCACCAATTTAACAATTGCCCGGCATACGAAAAAATATGCAATATAAGTAAAATGAAGGGGCATTTTGCAGCGTATTGTAAAAATAAAGTACATTATATCAGTGCAGATGATATCGAGGAACAGAGCGATTTTTTTATAGGAACTGTTAAAGAAAATGTAAGTAAGTCTGAATGGAATGTACACATTGTAGTAGAAAATAAAGGTCCAATTAAATTTAAAATTGATACAGGGGCAATGGTTAATGTGTTACCTCTGCACATATTTAAAATTTTAGATTTAAGTAACAAACTTAATAAGTGTGAAACAAAATTGACCACTTTCACAAATTCGGATATTCCAGTATTAGGGAAGATTGATTTAAATTGCAATTATAAGAATATTAATAAAATTATTACATTTTTTGTTGTTGATTCAAGTATGGCACCAGCAATTCTGGATTTACAAGACAGTCTGCAATTCAATTTAATTAATCGAATTGATCCAGTTAATAATAATAATAATTCTGCATTTATGGAAAATTATAAAGATTTATTTAAGGGAATTGGTTGTTTGAAGGATATAATGTATCATATAAAAGTAGATAAAAGTGCAACTCCTGTAGTTAACGGTCCTAGAAAAATTCCCATAGCCCTACAAGATTTATTTAAACAAACAATTAATGATATGGAGGAACTTAAAATAATTAGAAAAGTAGACGAACCAACTGATTGGGTCCATCCGACAGTTATTATTAAAAAACCAAATGGCAGCCTGAGAATTTGTCTAGACCCAACGGACTTAAATAAAGCAATTAAACGCGAATATTATCAACTACCAACACTAGATGAAATAACTTGTAAATTAAAGGGTGCTAAATATTTTAGTACTCTTGATTCATCTCAAGCATTTTGGCAGATACTTCTAGATGAGGAAAGTGCAAAATTGTGCACGTTTAGTACACCATTTGGGAGATACTGTTTTTTACGAATGCCATATGGATTAAGTTGTGCTCCTGAAATATTTCATAAAACATTTAAAAGAATATTCAACATGGAAGGAGTGAATGTATTTATTGACGATTTGATTATTTGGGGGTCAAGTTTAAAAGAACATAACGAAAGATTACAAATAGTATTGGATATTGCTAGAAAAAATAATATTAAATTTAATAAAATGAAATGTAAGTTTTTGCAAAAAGAACTGGTTTTTATGGGACATGTGATATCGGAAGATGGATTAAAACCCGATATGTCAAAAATAAATGCGATCTTAAAGATGCCAACACCGGCAGATAAAAAATCACTACAGCGTTTTTTAGGAATGGTAAATTATGTGGGTAAATTTATTTATAATATGTCTTCCATAACAGCGCCGTTGCGCGAATTAATAAAAAAAAATAATTTATGGGAATGGCAAAATAAACACCATGAAACAGTAGTAAAATTAAAAGAAATTATTACTAAGTCACCTGTATTACAACATTACGATGTAAATGCTGCAACGACCTTATCAGTAGATGCATCAAAAGACGGTCTTGCGGCAGTCTTGATGCAAAAGAACATGCCGTGTGCATATGCATCAAAGGCCATGACAGACACACAGAAGCGATATGCACAAATAGAGAAGGAGTTGCTAGCAATATTATTTGGGTGCGAACGATTTTCTCAATACATCTTGGGCAAAAAGATAAACGTACAAACCGATCATAAACCGTTGGTGGTCATATTTAAAAAGAAATTAAGGCCCGTTTGCACCAACGTCGCTTAAATCTTAAACTGCCCTTAAAACGTTAAAGCTGGCTTATTGCGTTGCACCACGTATTTAAGGAAGTTTATGACTTTAAGGGACCCTTAACTTAAGCGGTCAATATTGTTGGCTTAGTAAAAACTTAACCTAAAAATATAATTCAACGTCAAAATTTATTTTTTTGCATTGATATTTTGGCTTTATTTCCGTTACTATGCAACAATATTAATAAAAACGTCCAAATTTAATATAATGTACACTGACATACGCTATTATAGGTTAGGTTTTATGTTATTTAAGCAATTTTATTATAGAAATAGACACAAATACCAACAGTTTTCGTAAAATAACTAGAAATGTGCAATGTTGCCATGTGTAATCTATTTTAAACTTCAGTTTGCTAAACTACGCTTAAAACGTGTTGGTGCAATGCAATGAAAATTAAAACTACCCTTAAAATTAACTAGAGTTTAATTAAGCGTCGATTTAAGCCAACATGGTGCAAACGGGCCTAAATGACTGCCCTATGCGATTACAGCGGATGTTAATACGATTGCAGCGATATGATTTAAATGTATATTACAAACCAGGCAAAGAATTGTTTATAGCAAATACTCTCTCAAGAGCGTATATAAATGGCAGCAACAATGAGGATTTAGATAAAATTATAGAAGGTCATGTTTGTTTAATTAAATATAATGTTAAAATGACTACACAGAGAGGCAAGGAAATACAAGCATCTTTAAAAACTGATGATGTTTTACGCAGAGTTATAATATATATAAAACATGGTTGGCCAAGGTCAATAGATAAGCAATTACAACCATATTTTCAAATAAGAGAATCTTTTGTCAGAATATGAAGATTTACTTTATTATAATAATAGAATAGTAATTCCAACTTCAGAGATACCAGATATAATGAAAAGATTGCATTACACTCACCAAGGGATACAAAGGACCATATCACTGGCAAGAGAAAGCGTGTACTGGCCGAATATGCACAAAAATATAGAAAATTATATTTCAGAATGTCATACTTGCATGAAATTCAGAAAGTCGAATGTAAAGGAACCTCTCTATGAAAGACAAGTTCCAACAAAACCATGGCAAATGCTAGCATGTGATTTATTTCATTTAAATAGCAAAAATTATGTGGTAGTAGTTGACTATTATTCAAAGTATGTTGAAATGGATATTTTAGATAACGATACATATTCAGTCAGTGTAATTAAATTTTTAAAATCAATCTTCTCAAGACATGGAATTCCAGAAACTTTTTATAGTGGTGGTGGTCCACAATTTAAATCTATATACTTCAAAAATTTTGTTAAAGACTGGAATTTCACACATATTATATCAAGCCCGTATAACAGCCAATCAAATGGTTTGGCTGAAAGGTCGGTGCAAACAATTAAAAATATTTTTAAAAAAGCTATTAGTGAGAATAAAGATTTGTACTTAACTTTATTAAATTACCGTAATACACCAGTTAATAATTTGGGTTCTCCCGCTCAATTATTAATGTCACGTAGATTGCGGAGTTTAATTCCAATTAAAAGTAATTTATTGGTTCCAAAAGTCATAGATTTAAATGATACAATATTAAAATTAAAAGCTAATCAATTAAAATACAAAAAATATTACGATAGAGGAAGTAAACCATTGCCAATTTTAAAAACAGGACAAAGAGTATATGTACAATCCACTCAACCTTACCAAAAACAATGGTTTCCGGGAAAGATAGTTAAACAGACCATGCCAAGGACATATGAAATTAAAACAGATGAATACAATATTTTGAAGAGAAATCGGCGGTATTTAGCTATCATTCCTGAAGAAACAATTGCAATAAATCATAATGAAAAGATAACACATAATATTAATGATACATTAACAGAAGAGGAGGCTGAGTATGTACCTCCATCACACACTAATTGCGAGAGGAGAGTTAAAGTACCTGATAGGTATGTGGCTATGTAAACAAATATAATTTATATAATTTTTGGTAATTTGGTAAGAAAATATGTTACTATAGATACTTTATTTTGTGTTTGTAAAAGAATACTGCATTATATTTATTTTTAATTTTTGTAAGGGAAGATGTCATGTGTATGCCAGGTTGAGTTTAAGATGTCATGGTTGCCAGACATTGTATGCTGAGACGACAATAAAGTAACATCTAATAATTAAATACTCTTTTATATATGCACCTTACGTTACAGCATAGACCTTATATTTCACGTGGCCCCAAAGAAAATAGTCTAAGGCCCGGTATTATAAACAAAAATATAATCTTCAATTAACTAACTGACGAATAAATTTAATCACCAGTTAAATTAGATTCAGTATTATAAAACCAAATCGTATGTTAATTAACTAACTGAAGATTTATTTAGCGTGATTTTAAATTTAGTTGAGTATATAGCGCTTTTCTTTTGCACCTAGCTTCATGATATTCATTTAATTAATTACAAATGTATTAAAAATGGAAAACAAAATGAGAGAAAGGGGCCGTAATTTCATAGAACTTGAAAAATATAATCTACTTGAACTAGTAGAGCCATATCTACATATATTATAAAATTTCAAAAAACAGATGATGTGAATGCGAAGGTAAAAAAAGATACTTGGTTAATAATCGCTAAAAATATAATGCTATTCACCAAACAGGGATTAGACACCTGAAATTGTTATATAAAAATACATTTGGAAATCCACACAAATTAAAAAAATCATCACAGAATAATAAATTCCGTTGTGGAAGCGTCTCTGGCATTTTTATATACTTAATAATGCAATGTAGTGAGTAACACGCTAAATTATTCAACACACTGTGTTTTTTGTAATGTTAAAATAATTCCCAATTACAATTTGAAAGAATCCTGTGGCATAAAATCGCAGTGTAATTAATAATAACTGGTTCATTGTAGATATTGACTGTTTGCGTTGAGTTTGTGGTGCAATGTTATCTTCAATTTGTTCTAATACATTTACGGCACATTGTTTTGATAATCGAAATCGTATTTGAAAACTGATTTCATCGTATATGTCAAAGAGATGAGTTCTACCACGGAGTTCTTCGGAAACCTTTGCTGATGATTTTCTACTTCATCATCCGTTGAATCACTTAAAACATCATCAATAGATAAAATTGACATGGTTGAAACACTTAATATAATACTTTATTGACGGTATAATCTTACCATTTACATCTACATCAAATATACATAAACAATGATGTTTTACAATACAAAAATAAAGAATACAAATATACCATTCATAAAAGCGCACATATTAGACATTAGTCAGCATGACTTTGCTGACTTCTGAACGTAGATTTAGAGACACAAAATACATTAATATCAGTTGGTAAATTATTTGCAAATCTACACATTCTACCGAGTGGATTGTTGAAACCATAATTAGTAGAATGAGTAGACTCGCGAAATAAACTCACTTGAAACAAACGACATAGTGCAATATTTAATTCATGTTTAATGTATAAACAAACGTCATAACCTGAAAATCTAATTTAGAAACGTCAGTTAAAATTTAAGAGCACGATTTTCGCCAGTTAGTTTAATGGCAGATTTAATGCATGATTTAATTTAACAAGCTTTTATAATACTGAAATCTCCAGTTAAATTAGTTTAGTAGTACAGTAAATTTTAATCATAGATTATTTAGTTTTATAATGCCGGGCCTAAAGGTGTTAAATTACAAGATCTCGGTGGCCAATTGTGATCACTTCTTCGAGAAATAACACGGTCAGGAAACTTTTCTTGCAAAATTGCGAATAAAAATAAACGTTGCACCAGCCTCATTTTCGAAAAAGTAGGGTCCAAACACACCGCTAGCCCAAAAACCGCACCAAACAGTGACACGTTGAGGATGCAAAGACTTTTCAACAACCATTCTTAGGTTTTCTGAGCCCCAAATGCGACAATTCTGAAAATGGGCCTCATCACTGAAAATGATTTTTTGATGAAATTCCCGATCATTTTGATGCATTTAAAGGACCCAATCAGCGAAAATACGACGTTTATGGTAATCGACTGGCTTTTTGTAGTTTTTTTAGTCTTTTTGTAAAATACGGTGTAATGTCGTTTGTGGAATGTCTAATTCTAAATATCGACAAGGAATCGACAAACCTGGGTTTTCTCCAACACTACGGGCTACATCAGCAATATTCTCATGTGTTCTTGAGCGATGCTTATGGTTTCGATTCTTTACATTACTTGTCCCAACAGCTCAAAATTTTCTACCAGGGTTACTATTGCCAGCCGAGAAGGTGCTTTACGACGACCAAAAAGTGCTTTAGTTTTGCGAACTGTGAAAAATTTTCACCATTTTTGTAGTGAATTTTAATAATATCAATGCGTTGTTGAAGCGTGTATCGTTCTATTTTTAATAATGGCGTAGTTTTTAATTGTCAAATGTCAAAAGATAATAGCTTCAAAATTGACAGCTGCCCAAATAGCCTGCTATTCAAAATGATACTTCTTATTGGAAAACCCTTTATATTTAAAGAAAATATAAGTTCATTTTTGAAAATCAAATTTATCACATATCTAAAACAATGTTTTTGGTAACTGTATGATTTTTGTTGTTGTTGACAATAAAGAGTGTGAGCAAGTGAAATCCTCTTAAGATATGTGCACAAAAAAATCTTTTTTATATTTTTATAAACATAAGTATATTCTTCTAACTTTCTAATATTGCCAAATTTCAATTATAATTTACTTTAAAGGGGATTTTCTTTTTTTGACAATTACGGATAACAATTAATTAGTAAATATTTTTTTAATTTTTATCGTACGGTTTCGGATATTTTTTATTAACCAACTTCAGAGCTATAATAAAAACAAAGTTGTAATTTAGTTTATATTGATGTTTAAGTGTTTACAACTTCGTTTTTATTATAGCTCTGAAGATGGTTAATAAAAAATAACCGAAGCGTACAATAATTGCCAAAAAAGAAAATCGTGTCCATTCTGTTGTAACGTGCCTTTTGACACGTTACCATCAGTTTGATACATTAATAATTACAGATCACACTGCTGCAGTGTGGGTACCTAATTAGGACTGATCAACCTATTTTTAGGGGCCCACATTGCCGCAGGGAAGTTTTATTCTTACGTGTGAGTGTTAGATTGAAACGCTTACCTTCCTGGGCGTCCCTTGGTGTACGGCTACTCATATATGATCGGTGAGCTTTAGTTTAACGTATTACAGCCAGTTCAACACGCTGATTCCAACAGGTACAAAATAACTAAAGAGGGCTCCAGCCACTTTCCCTAAAGTGGCAAAGTCGGAATTATAATAAAAAAGAAATGCAGGGGAAATAGCAGCTGAACTCGAACAAAACATTTATTGTTACACATTCGTAAATAATGGGAAATAAACATTGATATTATAATGGAACAATAGAAAAACAAAAAAAACACCTATGATCGACAATGATTAGTCGTAATCATTTAACATTAAATTAATACTCGAAAATAAAAATGTATCGATAACAATAAATACGTAGTACTTGTTATACAAAACAAAAGTTATGTTTAGTTACTAACCCGCTGTGTTGTTCAAACTGGACGATACATGCCAAACAAAAGCTTGTATATGTCCTTAACTTGCAACAGATTAATCGAGGTGGTTAACTATCCGCGTTACATAAATTTCGCATTATTATTTGTTGTTGCCGCAACAGAAATGTCAAATCTTAAGGATTCCGCCGAGAGTAAGCTTACTGACGCGTTGCATAAAATAAGGTTTTAATTAATCTTCAATAAGACAAAGATAAAGCAAACAACCAAAACACATTGGTACTAAGTATAGCGCAACCGTTAACCCTCCCAACCATCTATCGTTCAGCAAATGTTCACTAAACGTATCAACCGTTTAAATGAAACAAATGATTCGTATATCATTAATCTATAAGGTGGTACCCACCTAAACTTAAAATTAATTTAACATATTTTTATGTTGTTAGTGAATTATAAATAACGTTCGGTCGGGAATAATTGTTTTTAAAAAGTAAGTATTTATTAGTTATAAGCGCGGAGCGCGTTTACGGAGATGTTTCCGTGTCAAACAGTAAATTAAATCTAACTACATAATAAAATTAAAGATGAGTCGCTGATGCGGCAGTTTCCGTGTGAAGCCGAACTCTCATCTCAGCTGGCAATTGCAATTGTGCAATTGTGCATCTGTGCAAAATTAGATGTTCGGTATCATATACAAGGTTATATGTAATTCCTCCCATCCAAGAGAGAAACTCCGGTGACCAAAAGTTTAAATTGGGATCTGTATCAATTAATAATTTTAGTGGTGGGTTTTTTATAGCTAAATACGGAAGGTCGCGTCTATCGTTAGAATTATTGAACTCGATTACGTCTGTTGGTAATTTGGAAGGGCCTCTTGAAAATTTACTTTTTCTGATTCACAATCATATTCATCTTGCAGCTCATAATGAAATTCTTGTTGTTTATTATTAATTTCATTTTCGATAAATTGAAACTCACAGAATTCTTGTCCGTTGGATCCATCGTTACTAATAGGTATTTTAATTTCAACACAATCTGTGTTAAATAGTTCTTCGGACTCGTAATTAGGTCTTTGTCCATTATTTTTAAATTGATTGTATTGCCTAAATTGCTAGTTCGTATTTCTAGTTGGATCTCATAGCTCGGATAATGGGGTCTAAAGGAACTTTTAAACCAGCCAAAAACGTTTTAAGAGCTTGTTTATTAAAGAAATTACGCTTATTTTGACGCTCAGCAGCAGTTTCTTCGTGTAAATCAATATAATTGCAAATGGTATTTAATAGCTGAATGCATCGCTCATGAAATTGATGTAGTGTTTCGCCTTGTCTTTGGCGTAAATTTACCAAGTCTTGATTAAAAGTTTTTTTTTTAAATTTCATCCCAATTGTTAGTGATACCGCGAATTGCGACTGCTTCTTTCGAACGATCTTCTAGTTTGTTTAAAATTCCGCTATGTAATAATTGGTTTTCAAAACTACCGATTTCAGTTCGATTCTAATAATGATTTAAAATTGTTTCAACAGAGCTTATAAAACATAATAGTTTATATTTCCGTCAAAATTGGGAATAATGCTTCAATTTTTCATACCGCCATTGTTAATTGATCGTCCGGAATTATTAACTTATTAAAACTATCAAAAAATTGTTCTAAATCGTAATCATTTTGATTAATTGAGGAGTTAGAATTAATGGACAGGGTATATATGTATATATGTGTGAATGTATTTAATTTAGGAAAGCACGGGCGATATGTGCAGCATCTAATAACATTGACTTTTGAGCAGCAAATAAGGTCTCTTCAGCGCATAAAACTTTTAAATTTTCAATGGTTTCTTTTGGGACTAAACCTGTTGCTGATATTATAATAGGTAGTATAATTACTTTATTTTGCCTCCATACTTGTTAAATTTCAAATGAATTAGAGATTTCTGTTTCTTTTCTTCAATCTTTTTAATTTTGTTTTCGCTTGATGGTATTGTCACGCTAGGGTGACGGTGGTACGGGATCATATATAACATCACACAAGATTTTAAATTAAATTACTTACATTTTTATTTAGAGACTACTGAGACTACCAAGACTACTAAGAGTACTAAGGGCGCAGACAGGTCCTGCTGGCCTATTTATTTATTTTATTATGCCGACGGCAAAAATGCCAATAGCCGGAAATGCCGCGTATGTTTATTACAAAGCAAGTAAACTACTTACATTGCAATAACCACGCGCGGTCATCAACTATCCGAGCTCTCCAATATCGGCATAGCATTGCACGGCGTCGAACTCAGACGGTAATCGGAGCTGTTGCTTCCAATATCTCACCGTATGCCTTCACCCTCGCCCAACCAAATCGCTGCCTTCAGCGATTCAATTCATAATAAAAACAACTAAGGACTAAGATTAACAAACAAAACAAAATTTAAAATTAACCAATTGAACAAATTAAATTAAAAAAAAAAAACAATAAACAATACAAGTTTGCGACTATTCTAGTTCTTTCTCACGTACTGCTCATAGTTCTACACAACACTACACATAACTGAATATTTCCGCACTTAAGAGTCTAGGGTGTATCAAACGTTTGCGAACATGATGATCTTGTAGTAGTACTGGCACTGCAGAGAGAGTAAGCATTGAAGAGACTGTATCGAAAATCTTCTATTTTTTGCATGGTTTTGGTTGTATGCAGTTTCCTTTTCTCCAGGGGGTAGAACTTTGATTGTGTGGAGTTCTTCTTTTCCCTCAGGAGGATGGTTCTTGCAGCTACCATTTTATTGTCCAAGTCGGTATTTTTTTATCTACTTTTCCATTAAAACTGGCCAATTATCGTGTTTACCACTTTGCCATTTGGTGTTTCCTCTCGTATAGCAGGCATTATTCTACATGTTGATTGTTACGCTTTTTAAAACAAGTTGTTAAATCTTGTGACCTTAAATACAGCAAGACCGCGGAGGGCGCCTATAAACACCTATAACCGTCACCCGTTCTAGCTTGGTGGAGTGGGTGCGGGGTACACTGTATACGTTTAAAAAAAACACAAAATATTCCTAACCATCAAATTAAATGTATTTTGAATATCTTGTAAAACATATAAAAAAATAATTACAAATTCTCTTAGGGCGCCACCCAGAAACCTTCAGCCTCTGGGAATTCTTTTGCTAGTTCTCAATTAACTGAGATACAACAAAAAACATTGTTATCAATAAAATAAATTTTAATAAACCAGCGAATGGAGTTACGTTTATATAATATGATAATAGTGAAATTAATGATGAATACTTAATGTTCATATAAAATGAAAGTTACAATTGTTCAATACGGTTTAATTGATACCGACTTATTAAATAAATACATATTTTGCTTATCTATATGATCCTGTTCCACGTGGTTCCAATGCAGGCAAATTGTCCAAATTATAGTGCATTCTCATCCGCCAATATCGACATCCAATCGATTGAATTTAATTCCGGTATTTCACAAGCACCTCGATTGATCCTTGATCGATTCTAAAAACGGCAATTAACAATTGGAAGCGTCCATTAATTTATTTGTAAAAAGAAAGTTTATATTTTTTAATTGCCTTAAAGTGTAATGCGGCCTATTAGATTTATTTGGTTAGTACAAATTATAGCTCGCGCCTAATAAGAATTACTCACGGGGGCCATCTGTGTTACCCGTGTGCTGGCTGCGGCGTAAAAGAATTCGTACACGGGGTCGCGATGAAATGATAACGCTTATCAATTCTTTTCTTTCTCTTTTTAATTTTCCTTTTTGTTTGACTTTATTTGCCCGCTTTGGAATCCTTGGAATTTCTTTACATTAATAATAATAAATATATACATAAATACAAATAATTAATTAATACGATTCTTGCATTATGTTTTCCTGTAGCGCGACAATATTAATTAATTAAATAATTAACAATTATCAAAATTTATTAATTAATAAATAATTTTAATTGAGCATGTAGCATGAAATCGACATGCTACAATCTATTATTTGTTTGTTGAAGATATTTAATATCGCTGATACCTCTTCCACCTTTAGATCTTGGCAGTGTCATTCGCTGCATGCAAGATTTTGGATGATGAGCTCTATATTTTGTAAAAGTTGTTCTTATTTGCCTGTTCATCATCTAATTCAGTATTATTCCATTTGATGATGCCAAAAGAATAAGTAAGTACGTATGCTACGTATTAATAGCTTTAGTAAGATTTTTTGAGTTTAATTTGCTACTAGTAAAAGAGTTTAATCTGATTTTAAATTTTTGTTTTATGTATTCTTTCATGCCTTTGTTATCAGTGACAATATTTTGCATTATTCCTAGATGATTATACATTTCTGTTTCTTCCATATTACCTATTATTTGCTCATCATCAAGTTGAATCACTGATGTGTTTCTCCATATCCCTTTTTCTAATCCTATAACCTTTTTTATCGTGTAGTCAAATTCTGACAATTTTAGTTTTTAATTAGGTTTTTTTATTGTCATTAACCACTAAAATGTCAACTTAGTGCTTATATTACGTTGTGATAATATGGCGCCAACAGCAAATTTGCTCGCATCTGTTGTTAATATTAAAAGTTGGAGGAGTGGTTCATTCATCAAATCAATCTGTTCTGTTCAATCTTTAATATTTATTTTTACATTCTTTTTTAATTGAATCGGTGAGTGGAAAAACAGTATAACTCCAAAATGACGGTTTTTAAACTGAGATAGCAAAAATCTTATTTAAACGAAGCTCAATGCGATGCTTTGAAAAACAATATAACTAACACATTTTGTGCGCGTGTACGAGGTCGTCTACCCTAGTGTTGAGTGAAAGAACGGTACAAGTCCAGGAGTTATATTGTTTTTCCACCAAATATGATTTGATTCTGTGCGCCAGATAGCTGCTCCCGCTAGAAGGCTAGGGTTGACGTGTCACTTAAATTTTTGACATGATCGCATTTATCTACCAGAAGATTATGTAAGGATAATTTTGGGTAGTCGAAAATTAAAACCGTTTACTATATCAATAATGAACTACACGGATATCATTAACTTCAAAGACTGGTAGCCAAAATATTATAAAAAGACCTGTAAGTTTGTTGGCCAAGGACATACTAATACTACCTAAACCTTTTCTACGTACAATCAGTTTATCTACGACACCTCCACGCCAGGTTATATTTCAACTAGTTGTTATATTAGAAGACTTTTGACGAACACATTTAAACTACTGAAGCCCCACATAAACCCAATATTGCCCAATGTGCTAGCCTACAAGGTTCCATTACCAATCAATGTAATGAAGATTAATGATATAAAAAAAGTGATGCAGCACATTACTGGCAAAACTTTAGTTTTATTACTATATTATCTCTTGGGAGACAAATAACGAAAAACAGGAGAATTAAAGATAACAATCAATACAGTAATATGTAAATATAATAATAAAAAAAAATTAATAACATCAGTTTTATTTTGTGTTTTTTACATTTAAAAGAAATTGAGTGGAAAAACAATATAACTCCACAACACATTTTTTAATATCCAGGTGTTCGTAATACAGTAATGATAAATGTTTGTTTACATTCTTATAGAGGACGTCATCCTCTACAACTCTCTTGTACATCAAATTGTTGTCACATGTAAACTTTTCCTTCTAAACAGATTTTATCGTTTTCCTCAAAACTAAAATTTTGGAGTTATATGGTTATTCCACTCACCGATTCAATTGTAGTGTTAGCTTTGTTAATATTGCAAACTCCTTAATAAACTTTCTATACTTGTCAAGAAGACCTAAAAATTCTTTAACCTGTTTCGTGGTGTTGGGTATTGCATAGTCGCAAACAGCTCTGTTTTTTCTGGATTAGGCTTGACTCCTGAGGGTGTCACAACATGATCAAAATATAATTTTTTTTTTCTTAGAAATTTGGATTTATCAATTTGCAATTTTAAATTTTCTTTTTAAAGACGACGTTTTTTCGACGTGTTCTTGAAGACTGGTGCTGAAAACAATTATATCGTTCATATACATCAAACAGCTTTAATTCACTCTTTTAAGATTTCATCCATAACTCTCTGAAAGGTTGCTTTTTTCAATTCGACATTATTTTGGTCAATTTTTAATTGGTGAAACTCAGGCGCCAAGTCCAAAGTTGTAAAATATAATGACCTATAAAATTTGTTAAGAAGATATGTATTATTTGGAAATAAATACCGATCGTGAATAGTTCTTTTATTGATCTTACGATATTTGATTACGGTTAGGTCGATAGCTTTTTTATATTCATATTCATTTCTCTCTTAATGCATTTGTTTTGGAAAAGTTCAATAAAAGTTTTAATAAACTTGTAAATTTAATAACGACTGAATCTTGTTATAAAAATCAAAAGGGGATTTACCTTAGTCTAGTCTTAACAGTAATATTTTTTGATTAAGGCTGTAATGATCGCGTTTATCACCGTATGCATTACCTAACGCATTTTTAGATCTTGCAAACACTTGCCATTAAGTATTATATTTTGAAAATCATTATTGTTTACATTTTAAAATCGATTCACCAATGTATCACTAATATCTATAAAACGTGAAAGAAGCTCTGTTTTACAAGGAATATAGCTATATGATTATTGGTCTGAATCTGAACTCGTAAAATTTGTACGAGGATTTAAATTCATCTGTCGCATATAAGGTTTCGCTTGTGTACTTACACTAACAGTTTTATGTCTATTCGTGAGTTATTGATGTCTTCCGACTTCGAACTCTCTTGGGCGTTGTGGAATGGTTGACTCTTGGGCTGGATTTCTCGATGATTGGAGAAATCACTCTAATTGTCTTATATCCACTGGGTAGGTTCTTCAAATTAATTGTAAAAAAACGAAAAAGTGGTTTACGAATCTTTTAGAAATTAGCAAGATTGCGCCAGTTAACTTTTTACGCAAAGCAAACTTGTTTTAAAAAAACTATTTATTTAATTTAAAAACGATAGTTACAGTTCTAAGATAGACTAAAAATTATACTAACATTATGTTTATACATTCTATTTTATAATAGGGAAGAGAGATAATAATGGAATTTTATGAAAAGATTTATGGTTACAATAAAAAAAAATTGAAATAAATTCTAATTAGTATATAAAATTGCAAAAGATTTGTATATCGGCAATTCAATTTCAAACGGACCAGAGCTAGGGGGGGGGGGTGCTTTGAGAAACTTGCTTATGTATTTTTTTTAGTTTCTATAACTTATTAGTAGTCTTTTAATCGATATATGAGAGCATAAAACCTATAAAAAAAAATTCTACGATTTTTTAAATTTTTTTTTACGTTTTTTAACTTAATCGCGTTTTTTGTTTAAAAACCGCAATTTTAACTCAAAAAAATAAATTTACTAATGAAATCAATCAGAAATTTTCCGTAGAATCCAAATCTGGCGCCATTTCAAGTTTATACCCTGTCTATAAGCCGCAAAAGCCATAAAACCATGTTTTTGTTCTTAGTGGTCTGTGCAAAAAAGAGCATTTTTAATTTTTTTTTTAACCGCCATAGTTGACGTATTTTGATGTAAATTAATTGAAAAATATAAATTTGTTCTGTGTATTTGGGTTTTAAGCGTCTAAAACTCAAAAAATCTGCAAAGTAGGCCTATTCTTCAACATAATCTCTTACAAATGCACGTTTAGCCGCGCTCAGAGGAACAATACACCAAATATTATTAAAAATTTGAATTCTGGGGACAATTTTACATAGAAAATTGTCAGTGCTGTACTCATCGTCTATAGAAAAGTTCATCTAGAAAAAAAAATTTACAAAATTTTTATGCAAAAAATGCGTTACAAATTAATTATTTTTTTTTATTTACAAAATATATTATAAACACACTAGGGTGTGGTTTAAAACTTTTTTTTTAACAAATTTTAACAAACGACAGGCAGATTTATGTTTTAATGCCAAAAATAATAAAAAATTTAAATTTTTGCGCCGATAGATCGAGTCTAAATTTGTGCCGCAAGCGCAAAAATTATCAAACAAAAAGTAAAATGGCCAAAAATTGGTTCAAGCGACAAAAAATGTCTTTGTTAAACTTTTGAAATCAACTTAAAAAAATATAATCCAAATAATCTTAAAAAAAATTAATAAAAAAATTTTTAAGTAAATTTTGAACAAATTTTTTTTTCTAGATGGATTTTTCTTTGCCAGATAAGCACGACACTGACTATTTTCTATGTAGAATTGTTTGCAAAACTAATTTTTTTAATAATATTTGGTGTATAGTTTCTCTGAAAACTGTTAAATCTGCATTTGTAAAAGTTTATGTTGAAAACTAGGCTTATTTCTGCAGTTTTTTTGAGTTTTAGACGCTTAAAACCCAAATACACAGAACAAATTTATATTTTCTAATTAATTTACATCAAAACACGTCAACTTTGGCCGTTAAAAAAAATTTAAAAAATGCTCCTTTTGCCCAGCCCACTGAGAACAAAAACATGGTTTTATGGCATTTGCGGCTTATAGACAGAGTATAAACTTAAAATGGCGCCAGATTTGGATTCTACGGAAAATTTCTGATTGATTTCATTAGTAAATTTATTTTTTTGAGTTAAAATTGCGGTTTTTAAACAAAAAATGCGATTAAGTCAAAAAACGTCAAAAATACTTAAAAAAATCGTAGAATTTTTTTTTATGGGTTTTATACCCTCATATACCGATCAAAGGACTACTAATAAGTTATAGAAACTAAAAAAAAATACATAAGCAAGTTTCTCAACGCACCCCCCCTAGCTCTGGTCCGTTTGAAATGGAATTGCTCATATATATAATTAATTAATAAACTTTTTAATTTTCTGCACTTAATTTTTTCTATATTAATTTGAGCTTTGTATATTCTTGTAGTTTCCTTTTTTTTTATAATATATTTTTTGTCTAATTTCAAAAATTAGACCATGCTCGATATTTTTGCATTTTTTAATGTTATTTTCCTCAAAATTTAAGAAGAATTTTTGGAACATTTTTCCACAATTGTTTATTTTACTCAGTTTTTTTCTAAAATAAATATTATGTTACAAATAATTATAATGATAATATCTTGTAAACAAAACTTGAAGCAATGACAAAGAATTATTCAAAAGAAAATTCTCTTTTTTCTGTTCTGATTTGTCATTGTCCACCACATTGCAATAGAACTCTAAATTCGTTGTGTAGAACTTTTTTCGTACATAGTTTTCTAAATTACCAAACACTTTTAAAATATATATAATATATATAAGCAATTGTGTTGGTATATCACTTTAATACACATTATGTTTTTTATTGTTTATAACTTATAATAATGAAAGTAAACTAAGTACTAAAATATATATTTGTTTTATAAAATATTTGACATTAAAAAATCATTTTTATGTGTTTCGTGTGAAAGTTTATTTTGCTGAAACACATTTTTAATCATATTCATGTTATAATATTCTTTTGAAATGTTGAAATAATTGTTCGATAAATATTTTTATTAAATATACAATTGTAAATTAATTTATTATTTTATGTATAAAATAATATTTTGTTTTGAATGTTTGAAGGTCTGCCATGCGCACTAGATCTTTAGTATAAAACAGGAAAATGACAATAGTGAAAAGACGATTTACGTTTAGCTTACTTATTAAACCATGATTTGATTTACTAACGTGATAGTTTAATTTTCTAATGTATCAACTAACCGAGAACTGATTTTTTTTTTAATTATAATTATAGAAATTTGTTTGAAGTGGGTGTAACTACTTTATTACATATGTTATATCAAATATTTGAATGAATGACCAATGATCAATCTGATTATTTGTGCATTACGAACTTTAAGCGGTAATAATCCTGGGTTAGAATTTAGATTTTGGAATTTTTGCAAAATTGATTTACTACTGCTGTAGATGATGAATCTAAAATATGTTTAATAAAAGTTGAGTAAAATCGTTTTACTATGCCGTTGGAGTCGTGATGAATTGATGTAATAAAGTGAACATTGATTTGATGTAATTTGAAATTAATGAAAATCGATAAAATAGAAGGCGGGTTCTGGATCACTTCAATTCAAAGTGTTAATTTTTAACGTAGGCGATTCACACAATCTTTCCAAGTTTGAACACAAGGTGTGGAATAGGGTAAAAAGGTGTCATTCCAATCTTTTTTGACATTCATAATCTAATTGGTAGCACAATTAGTGACACATGCTAATAACCGTGTTATGTAAGTAAAATGTTATTTATTTATTAAATAATCTTAACGGAACAACCATGATTGTATTATATACCTGTAACCCGAGGTAGTATTCAAGGGTGAAAATATTGTATATTTATATAATATTTAATAATTCAAGCCCATGTTGTAAAGACACTATATCTATGGTCATACTATATTGCTGTATAGTTGATAGTCCTGTAATAAGTAATAAAGGTGTTTTCAGGTATAAAGACCTAAATCGACTAGATAAACATTTAACAAATCGTTTTAATGAAAGTATGTCGAAAACTAACTTTACCTGGTTATAAGTATTTAGCACCAGGTAATAGCACAGTTAGTAGCCTACCAGTAAATAACGTAGATGCTATAGCACAATTGCACGATATAGCTTATTATCGTTCAACATCCAGTGACGACATTAGAAATGCTGATAAAAAAGCAATAAAAAAACTTAGAAAAAGATAACGAAGAAGCATTTATTGGTGCAGAAGGATTAGTAGATAAGTATGCTGTATAAAGTATAACTGGTGTATTATACCCGCGTACTTTTGATGGAGGTGATCCTCGTGCAATGTATTATGCAGCTAGACAAAGAGAAATAAGCGTATTATGGCATGCTGTAAAAACGCAATGGAAAAAGGATAAAAAAGTTATAATGATTTTTTAAAGAGCTACAGTTGGTCGTGCCGGAGCATCGGGTTTAAAATATTTACCACGCACACATTCGGTGGAAAATTATACATTGACTTTAGTTATGGTTACGCTAATGTAAATATAATTGATAAAAAACCTGAAGTAATCACTGATTATTTTACTACTCCGCTATCTTTAATTCCGGTTGATTGGTTGCCATTTTATTTAACTCCGGGGGATTATTACAATTTATCTAATAACGCTAAAGCAATATCGTGCCGTTGTAAAATTTATTGTTTAGGTACTCGAGTTGCGTTTGACCATGGGACAACTCGAACAGGTACCGCGACATCAGAATACATACCAATAGGAATGAAATCTATAGGCTTCAAAATTAAATCATATGGGAAAAAAGTTAAACATGTAACGGATACTAATGACCCAATGAAGGTTACAAATTTTGTAAGCATGGATCTTGAAGACATGTCTCATAAATTTTATAAACATGCTACATTTTCCGTCATGGGAATATCACGTAGTAATTCTCATTTCTCAGTTCATGAGTGGAATAAAAGTGCTAACCTCAATACAACTACTTATGCAGATTATGTAATACATAAAGAAGACAAGACGAAAATGCAGATTGTTTTATGATAAATAATTGTTTAGGAGACGAAATTGTTAAATATAATTATAACATTAAGGCGGGAAAGTTAAAATCATCAAAACAACATTAGATCCCGTGAAGTCGCAAAGATGCAGATGTCTATTTAAGTAAACTATGTGCAAAACTTGGTACTATACAGTACTATAAAGCAATCTCTAAAGTGTTAAAAGGCAGACTTGGTATAAAAAATGAAACTTTAGCTGCACCTTTAATAAACAATATTACTGCACAATATCAACAACAATTAGAATGCTACGGATCGCATAATCTTGTAAGTGGACCCTTAGTCACGGCCTCTCAACCATAGGTACATGCTTATTTTCTTTATAGATTGATTTTTGAATCATTCTTTTATCGAAGAGATCACCCATCAATTAATTGCTGTATTCTAGTCTTGAGCTTCATTAAACCGAAACTGCAAACAGATTTTTGGATTTTTGACTAATCTTGTATTAAGATTTTTTATATAAGTTTTTTATTGTTCTGATAAAGATTGTCTTTGACCACCACCATATTGTTGGCATTTTTTATTATTATTATTGGTTTACATTTTTTTTTTTTGAAAAAAATTATTATTTTCTTTTTTTAGCAATTAATAGTTTTGTTTTTTTAGGAATATTTTTAGGAATAATTTTTTTTAGGAATTATTAAATTATTTTTTAGGAATTGATAACTAGTATTTTATTAGAAATCAATTATTTTATTTTTTTAGCAACTAATAATTTTTAATTTTTTAGCAATTAATAGTTTATTTTTTTAGGAATTAATAGCTTATTTTTTAGAAATTATATTAATTTTTTTGTAACTAATGAATTTATTTTTTCAAGAAATAATAATAATTTTTTTGATAAACTAATAATTTTATTTTTTTAGCAATTAATAGTTTTACTTTTTTTAAAGAATAAATGGATTTTTTTTTAAATTAATTTTTTTAGCAACTAATATATTTAATAAAATAATCTAATATTATCTATAATTAAGAGATTTTTAGAAACAAAAGACAGAAATATAAAACATAAAAAGTTAAATTTTCGAGCTTGGAAAATTGGAACAAATGGCTTATTTCTATTACAAAAAGATTCCTTCAATTGTGGCGTATTTATAATATATTATATTCATAAATTGTCCGAATCGAAAATAATGAAGGATTTAAAAAAAAAATGCAATTTAAATAAAAATAATTAAAATTTGATGCGGAAAAACTTATGTGTCATATGTGGCATTACTGACAATGTTAAAGAGAAATTAATCAAAATATTGGAAGATTATTGTACAGAAATATTTTCTTTTGCAGGTATGGTATTCATGTGCAGATATATTACTTCACATGTTTGTAGCGACAGAATGTTTGCTTGTTTGGTTCTACTACCTTACATATGTGATAAGTTACTACTTACAATATTTAGGAAGAATAGCAATGACGTAATGGATGATCAAAACTATGGTTCCTAACTACCGCCAAGTAGTTATAGTTTTAATGATATTTATAAATCCACATGTTAATAGTAAAACTATTTATTTATTTATATTATCAGTATTATTTTATATTTACAGGTTTTAATAACTATTTCTGTTGTTTATTTTTTGTTTCTTTAAACTTTTTTGCTTTAATTTATTTAAAAATGTTGAGGAGGTTCTCACAAATAATATATTTTGGGTTGTAACTTAGACTGTCTCCTGGTGGTACAACCTAGGTAATGCTAAATAGTCTAACTATTTAATTAAAATCATTATAATTGAATTAAATTTTGATTTGTATATTTTAAATCTTGATTTTTTAATAACTTTTAGTCTAAAATGTCAGTCTAAAACTTATTAAAATTAATTTCACCAAACTTATTTCATTAATATATTATTGAATTTTTATTATAATTAATTTTTCTTTATTCTTTTATTTAAAACTAATGTTTGTTGTTTAATTTTAAGTATGTATTTTGATAAACGTATTATTTTGTTAGAAAGAAAAGCAATGTTTATTAAATAGATGACAAGAAATAGCATAATAAAAAAACTATTTCCGTTTCGGCTTTTTCATTACAAGGTTACATTTTCTTTATTAATACAAAAATATTTTTATACATGCTCATTTATGTGATTACGACTATAAATTTATAATTATATTCTACTTCAAAACAATTTGGTTTAAATCTAAAATAACAATCACATTATGATAACAAATATAATGTAATCAAATTTTAAAAATGTTTAATTTTATGGATTAATCATTTTAATTAATAAAAACCTGTCAGTAAATATTGACTTCTCTATAATTTCTTATCAAATTGTTTAACAAGTGCCGTACCGCAACACCGTCGCGTAACATCGCCCCGCAAAACTGAACAAACTTTTCTCCGACTTCAACATCGTCGCATAACATTTCAGATCCGACGACATAAAACCGACAAGCGATGGAATCTGTTGCGGGGTGAAACGTGAGGATGTTACGCGAAGGTGTTGCTGTGTTTAATCAGAATAAACGACTCAATAATTTTAAAATGTTTGTAAACAATGACTTCTATAACATTTTAATTTTTAAAAGCTAAATCACTTAATATTTATAATTGATAAAACATATTATGAATTTATCAAAAATAATCAATGCGCTCGATTAATTAAAGTGTAAAAATAAATAATGACGCCCCAAAATTTTCAGTTTTTGATTGGTTCTATCACTTCCTTAACCAGTAACAAGCAAATGATGCAAATTTAAAAGAAGTGTTTTTTCTTATAATGATTTTATGATAGTTATTAATCAAGGCGCTCGATTAATTAAGTGTAAAAGTAAATAACGACCCTAGCAAAATTTTCAATTTTTGATTATATCTGTCACTTCCTTAATTCATAACAAACAAATTATGCAAATTGAAAAATAATGTTTTTTCTTATAACGTTTTTATGATCAAAATTAATCAAGGCGCTCGATTAATTAAATTGACCCATAAATTTAATTTTTTTTATTGATTCTATCACTTCCTTAACTAGTAACAAACAAATGGTGCAAATTGAAAAATAATGTTTTTTCTTATAACGATTTTATGATCAAATGAATGAAGCCAGCTCTATTAATTAATTCTAATATCTTTGGCTCATAAAATGTAAGAATGTAATGTAATCGTGAGAGAAGGATAATACACGTGAGGCATGAGTGCGAGAGAGCAAACATTAGTTTTTGTATCATAAGTTGCCTAGTTTTCCGATTAAACATTATTTTGCTGAGCAGCTGTAACGCATGAACCAAGAACAGACGTACCCGTTTAAAAAGCAACGCTAAGGGCCGCTTGCACCACCTCGCTTAAAAATAGACCTTAGTCAAGTACCACTTATGTCCAAGTGAAGCTTAAAAATATATTATGTTGCACCACTGTATTTTAAGGTCCACTCACGTAAGATACAGATATATGTGGCAACACAGCAAAGTTTGCTTTATTCTGTCATTATTTTTTGACAGCAGAGAAGGCAGACCGTGTCTGAACAACTAATATTATTGCATTTGTAGTATATAGAAGGTTAGGTAGCAAAAAAGACCTACTTAATGGTAATAAAAACTTTTAATTACTCATATGGGTGATTCATTCGCCCGACATACGTAAACACGATCGGTTCATTTTATTTGAAGTATTTATTACACGTTTATTCTTAATAGAATTATTAATTAAATGGGGTCTTACGTGGTTTTGATATTAAATATTACTTTTCAATATAAGTAAGTTTTACATAATTGCACTGATAAATCTCCGAAACCTCTGCACTTTTAAAGTTTTTTATTATAATTAACAGTCCTTATTGCTACCTAACCTTTTACATACTGCTAATGCTCAAAAAGGACATAAAATAATTTTATTCAAGTATTGCATTTGTCTATAATGCGAGATGCTGTAGATATGTGCACGTCTGCAAATCTAGTCAGTAGGAGCATCTAAAAATCCATCCATTTGTAACTTGAAGTAGTGTGTAATACACAGAATTTTAAGATTTTTTATAAAAATGACAAAGACAATGCAATTTTGTAAAGCAAATTTAAGGTTTTTCTGCACCTTATATGCGTAAACCGAACTCAAGGTTCGGCTTACGATAAGTTTCACTTAGGGGTTTTTATGTTCTACTTAGCAGATGGTGCAACGAATATAAGCTCCACTTGGAAATAAAGTGGCACTTAAGCAGTTAAGCGAGGTGGTGCAAGCGGCCCTATGGCAAATACAAAACCAACGCTAACTTCAGCCACTTTCAAAGTCGGCGATTACCCATTTGAGGGCATTACCACTTTAACCGCTTCAAAACTTGAGCAATCTGAAGAATGTTGATTTAACTTTTCACTTGAATTGAAATGATTTAAACATCAATTACATATGTATTTCCGATGTTCAAATTTTGAAATTTGTTTAAAGCATTTATTTAAGTCTTTTATTAGACAAAAATGACCATTGGATTTATGATATTTGTTAATAAACAATAAGTTAATTATATTCTTATTATTACCTTGATTTTTTGATATATAAAGTGGGTAAATGCACTTAGAAATTTTATCAAATGAATATATTTTTATTGATAATTTTTTATTTTGTTGTTCAAATTTATAAATATATTATAATTTGCATCGGGAATTTTAAACCGGCTAAATTTAACAGCTCTGTAATGGTTCAGTTTGATAATTAGCGCATCCGATAATTTAGGCATGTTTGACAAATTTTAACTGGTATTTAATCAATGGCAATATTTAAAATTACGTGCAATTACAATTTTTCTACTTATAATATCCATGACTATTTAATTTCATTTTAAATAAATGGAATATGGAATAATAAATATTAAACAAATAATACTAAAATAAATAAATTCACGGTCGCGCAGATATCGCACAAAACTATCCCGGGCGATATCAATTTTATTTTTGTGCGTACCAAGGAATTCCTTTTCGTTCCCGTCTTTTAAGCAAGTGAGTTCTTCGCAATAAATATGTCACATAATTAATTAAATCTCCACACTGTGTGTCGTAGGAAGAATTTACTTATATAGCCGATTGGAATTATAGTGAAATTATTATTCGCTGAAATGGATCTGAAAACGAGCAAAAGCTGGTTTTTCAAGCGGAACTCGACTTGGAACTTGTTATCTCCGATAATTTTAAAATCAAATAAATGAACTCTGGTACGTACAATTTAATTGTTTAAAATTTCATATAATTTTCATTCTTTTTTTTACTATTGAAAAATGCGACCCGTGTAATTTTAGGAATTATTTTATGGCCAAGTTTTTTTTGCCAGTTTCTTATTAATATTGCTAGCCGTATTTATTCCGTTCGATTGTTCAACGGTACAACCAAGGGGTTACGGATGTCCACGTATATCTTATACCGTGAAGGAAGGCTACCTTGGGAAATAGCACGTCGGGACGAAGTGGATCCCACGTGGAAGGACCAAGGAATTGCTACAGCTAAGCTTAACTTAATTTTATAATTTTCTATTTATCATGAAAGTATTATTGCAACGTGGTTGATGGCAATTACTGCCTCATTTTTTTTTTAATTTTAAGCCGTTCTTTTTTTTTTACTTTCAGAATTAAATATTTTCCCCTGAAAACCGGTAGCTACCGAAACTTTAGTTAATAAGTTATGTATGTATAAATTTTGTGTTTGAAGTTAATTTGATTAATTGATGGGTATGTTAACTTCAGTCGGAGTACTGCTTATATTTAGTATTGGTAATTATTTTTAATTATTATTTGTTTTATCAGGCCAACCAGAATTTATTGGGATTTCAGTTAAATTACATGTTTTTTTTTAATTTTATATAACAATGCCACTTTATTTTGGATATTATTTTTTTTTGTTTATATAAAATATACTTTGTTATTACTTATATAGAGGAAATTATTTCCTGATTTTTTTGTATTGGCTTGACATGTTGGGTATTCATTATTATTAAAACACGTGGCGCCCTTATTCCACCAACATTCCTCTCTGAACCTCGGTGAAGGGAGGTCGTTTAGCATACAGTTGTGTATTTGATACGCGCTCAGTGCCTGTTTTTTCTCGAAACCAATTCTTCCGTCCTGATTAACCCCCCTAACTAACCTGGGTGGGTGAGTTTTTGTTTTTATTTTTTATTATTTTTTTTTGCTGGTAATTATAATATCCATGGGTGTGCTTGTCTCGGACAGGCCCCCGTAATGGGTGATCCGGCGAGTTCAAAGGGGGAAAATGCAGGTGTCAATGGAAGGAAATAATCCATCCAAACCACACCTTGTGGACAAGTTTATTAATTCAGACATCGGCCCATATCAAATTTATATTGAACCAATTGATATTACTAATGGGAATATTTCTTCAATGGGAATTGGCAATAAATGATTTGCGGCTAACAATAACACGGTGGACAAAGTTGATTCCAAAGGTCGAAATCGGGTAGTCATTTTTTTCAAGAAATATGATCAAGCTAACGACTTTTTAAGTGGCAATTTTTTAAATATAAATAAATTAAAAACATTTATTCCGTCACATCACATCGCATGTAAGCGGAGTTGATAAGGAATTTAAGGTAGAAGACAAAAACGAACGCAAGCAATTCGTCGCAAACTGACATTCTGGAAAGACTAAATAGGAAGACCAAATCAGTAGATACTCTTATTAAGGCAATACAACAATTCTCAGCTGTCAATCCAGCATATAGCTCTGCTCACATGAATAATCTTTTATCCGACCTTCACAACTTATCTAAATCTATCAATGGCTCAGGGGTCGATTCGGCTAATTAGCTGGAACATACAATCTGGCTGTGGTAAACAACCAGATCTGTGCTACCTGGTCCAAGAACACCAAATTAATGCTATTTTTCTTAGTGAAACTTGGGTTCGCCCTAATAAAGACCTATCTATTCCTCGCTTTAGCTCCTTTCACAATAACAGAGATGATGGGTATGGTGGAGTCTCTTCCTTTTTTCATTACTCCCTCAGAACTAAATCTAAAATACCGTCTTTTAACGTTTCCTTCCATGTACAATTTTTAATCTCGTTTATTGCTAATATCTCCTTTTTGTCGGGTTACTGCCCACCCAATCGATCTATTAATAGGAAGCAATGGCTGGACATCCTCAACTCCATGCCCCATCCTTTTATCTTAATAGGTGATTTTAATGCTAACCACCCGGCTTGGGGTCACCACAATCATAACCGCAATGGCTTAGAACTAGAAGCTGCTATCGACCAGTTGGGGTTGGTAATCTTGAATGATGGTTCTCCAACTAACATCTATACAAATGTTATTGACATGGTTATTGCATCCCCCGACATTGCGTTCAGATGCAATTCAACTACTCTCCAGGATACGTGCGGTAGCATTCACTTTCCCATAGTTACGGAAATTAATAATGTCTTTACTCCTAGCCCAGACCTTAGATCTCCCCGGTTAATAAACTCTAAAAAAATTGGCTGGGACGTTTGCAGAGAAGAACTCAACTCGTTAAACGTACGTCAGCCATCTCCAGACTACTGTCAAGTAGTTAATTAGCTAGTCTCTTCTGCCATCAAAGCCTCTCCATCTCCTAAAAAACCAGAATCGAAACATTCGCCGTGCCCGTGGTGGGAGAAAGAGTGTTCCGATGCCGTTAATATAATAAACGTCGTCGTTTCCAAAAAAAATATTTCTGTACTAGCAAAATAGCTCATCTGATAGCAGCAACGAAGGTAATGGCGGAAGCCAGGAAACTTTTACTGCGCAAAAAACGCGACAGTTTTAAGGCATTCTGCGGCACCCACTTCATCCTCTTCTTACATTTGGTTCACTATAAAACGTTTTTCTAAAATTTTCCGGTCTCGTTCCCTGCTGCTTGAGGATAAAGACTGGAAAGAAGAGTTTTTGTGTAAATTAACTCCTCCATCTACACTACATCCATCCATATTCTTTCCAATCAATCAACTCCCTCAAACTCCCCATTCCCTTACAAATAAATAAAATTATGCTAGCCAACGTAGGCAGAAAAGATTCTGCGGTAGGCCATGATAACATTTCATACTCAATGATCCAACAATTGCCTAGTCAGCTGAAAATCATTCTCCAGAAGCTATTCAACACCATTCTAGTTCAAGGGGATATCCCAGAAGAATGGAAAATAATTAAAATTGTTCCTATTCCGAAAAAACCGTCCCCAAAATGTAATAGCTTCAGACCGATTGCTATCTCATCCTGCGTTTGGAAAACATTCGAGAACATTCTGAAACACCGACTAGAGCAGTGGTGTAAAAAGGAAAACGTATTCCCCCATTCTATAACTGGTTTTCGAAAGGGTCACAGTGTTAGTGATAATTTATCATTACTCTACTGTGAGGTTATTTCAGCATGGTCCCGCAGCCAGACAACCTGCGTCTGCTTCCTGAACATCAAGGGAGCCTACGACAATGTCTGCATTGCGACGTCGAAGTCGATCTTGATTAGTTTAAACCTCCCGCCCGCGTTTATCAATATAATTATTAACCTGAGCGGCCTTAAAAAACTCTATATTTCTGGAGCCGAAAACAATCTTAGAACATCTTTGCAAGGCTTGCCCCAGAGCAGTCCGTTGAGTCCTATACTTTTTAATATATACTTACACAAATTAACCACCTCGACAATTCCATCAGTTAATATAATCTCTTATGCGGACGACCTAGCTATATACCACTTTGGCTTTTTTCCTGGCAGTATTTTAAGAAACATGGATATTGAAACCACAGCCCTACTTTCTGAACGAAATCTTGATTTATCCCTAGAAAAGTGCAAATGTATGTTCTTCTCAGCGCGCACTCGGAATGTGATCCCAGTTGATTATGTCCCTATAATCAATGGAACTCCCATATCTTCCGACGAAAAGCTATCCTGGAATTTACACTTTAAGCATCTACAAAAGTCGTGTGCACAAGGGATTAACATGCGGCGTTGTGTCTTGGGCACATATTAGGGTAGTGATCTTGAAATTCTTCAGACCTTTATACGGTTTAAGTTAGATTTTGCCTCACATCTTTTCTCCTTTTGTAGCCGGTCTGCTCTTGCTGTTCTGGATAAAATCCAAAATAGAGCAATTTGATACCACTTATGTATGGCTTTGGAAGCCACTACCAGTGCCAGCTATTTTTTTTGGAAAAAAACCGTTCTGGACATCTAAAGAACAGCCGCTTCTTGTTTCTGCATATAATGAAGTTGCCCAATTCTCTGGAGTCATTAACAAAAATGCTTTCTCCAAACTTTTTAATATTTCTCAGGAATCTATTATCTCCGCTAAATCCTTCAGGGTTTTTTCAAAGGAGTTAATCACCAATTTACCTCCCCCGCAGGTTAATCAGGCTTTTCGTGATTTCAGTAACAAATATTGGCCACAATATATTAAAATCTATACAGACAGTTCAAAACTAACCTTCCCCTGTCGGTATCCTACGGGGTACATATTCCTCAATTTAAGGTAGAAGAATGTGGCAAACTTCCTGATCAATCTTCTGTATTCACTACAGAACTATACGCTTTCTATAGAGCACTAAACATAAGTTTGAATAAAAAATGGAAGAAAATCTTTATTGTTACGGATTCCAGAAGTTTCCTCGATGCTATATGCACTCAAGCGCATAGCATCAAGAGCAACTGCTGGGCAATATTAAAGTGGTTCTGAGTAACCTTCGCAAAATATAGTCCATAGTAGAAGTATGCTGGGTATTCAGCCACATAGGCATTGTCGGAAATGAACGTGCTGACTCATTAACGAACAGGGGTCACCAAAGTCAGTGTAATGATATATCTATCAATTACACCGACTTTTTTGAAAGCTTTAAAAACCAGGCAAAATATACGTGGCAAGATCAATTCTCGTCCATCTCCCAAACGAAAGGAAAGAATTACTATGATGAAGTTAACAGTAAAATCAACCTGAACCCCTGGTTCAAAGATTTACCCTTCCACAAAAAAATAGATGTCAGTTTGCTTAGTAGATTAAGATCCGGTCACTGTGTGTCTCCTTGGCACCTTTTCAGGAGAAATATCATTGACAACCGCTCTAATTAATAATTTGACTTTATGTGGTATCGAACTTCCCACCAATACCGACTTACTAATATCCTCAATTAACGCTAATGTCTATTCTTCGCTTTTGCATCACATTAAAATTATAAAACTCCGTCTACAATTTTTTAATTCTGTTCACGTCAATTTGGAGCCCAACTCCACCCTCACTTACAGAAAAAAAAAAGAAATGAATTAATTAATTCATTTTTTTTTTAATGCAATAATAAAGTAAGAACGAAAACTTAATGACTAAATTAACACAACACTTAGGCGCGTAATTACCGATCTAGAAGGCGCTACTGATACCAAATAAACATGTGTGCTATATTTTCCTCTTCATCCTACTTTATATGCTCTATGACCTGATAACAAAAACAAACATATGTGCTTTTTTTATATATATTCCTTTCTTGTTGTATCCAGGTTAACAGTCGAAATCAAGCAGGTAAGGACTGAAAAACTTTTTCCTCCTTTTTTTTTTCTTTTTCAATTAATCATGATGTCATTATAACAACTCTCATCAATACCAGACAACCCTAATTTATCCTGACAAAACAACAACAACAGAAACACTACAAACATCATACATATCACTGACAAAACCATATATCTTTTATTCAGGGTCGAGAAAATGGAACCAGACTTTTTCCGGACAATCGTTCTTCCTATGTCCAGCCTGTCCACTCATCAAACATCCAATATTAATAACGACACAGTTAAGGACATAATGGCCTCGTTTCCCACAACGGAAATACCTGCCATCTTTACTTGACCAATTATAACCTCCCCTGGAAGGAGCGTGAGGGTTTCTGATCCTTTTCGGTACACCCGAAGTGACGTCTCTTCGATAATGCGCATTATCTCTTCCCTGGCTAGGGCCTGGACTTTCCCTACCATGGAACAACTCACAACTCCCGACCGTCACAATTCCACCAACATACGTCACCTCGGCCTCACTGCTCGCGTCCTCCAAGGGTGGCAAAAACGCCTCCAACACTCTCTGAAACTTTCCTACTTTTCGACCCAGCTCTATAAGTTCCCCCTCAGTCTTTACCGGGTGGGACACTAGAATTATCTGGTTACGTGGAAGCAAATGGCCTCGAATTAAGCGTAACCTACATGGCTCAGTTAAAGAACACGTTAACTGGCTGCTCAATCTGCGGATAGCCGCAATAAAAACGTTTATGGGTTCTTGCTCTCCCTGATTCCGAGCCTTTAACTGCGCCCACAGACGCTCATCATTATTGGGAGGCAAGAATTCCCCCTGAAGACCTGCACATAGCTCACACCAGCTACGGATCCTATGCTTCCTGGCCCTCAACCACAATAGGGGTTTAACGCGCAACCGCCCAGCGGCACTGTGGTGTACCACCTCTTGGCTGACCCCTCGTGACACCCACAACTCTTCCACTCGATTGATAAATTTTGTTACACATTCCTCCGTGTCTCCACTAAATTCCAGGTCCAGCTCAAGTTGTTCTCTCAAACCTCTTTCAGTCTTCTCTAATTGGCATAACTTGAATAAGGCAGACGCCATTTCGTTTGCCCTATCTACTTTTGTTACCATTACTTCTTTCCCCAAACGATTTGTCTCTAGTGTAGACATGATTCTTTGTTTTCAATTTCCACTCCAATGTTCGTAATTTCACACAAAAAAAAAGAAATACAAGTACTATTATTTATTTTATTTTTTTTACTAACACGTTTAAACGTTAAACCACGTGGCCCCACGTTGGGTTCTAAAATTCCCAACCTATTTTTATGTAAATATGTATTGTAAAATGTATCTTGCATTGTATATATATAGCTGTATTTTACTAAATAAAACCAGTGTTAAAAACAATTCCAAATCGACAACAAGTATTTTACTTTCACATCCTCATCTACAAAAGTGCTATAATCGAACTAGCATATCTATAATTAATACGCATCTGATCAAGTGTGACGAAGCAATCGTCTAGATCAGACCAAGCAATACATGGTCCTTTAAACCGGATCAATCCGGATCAATAATCAACATATTTAGATTAACAATTTAATCTGCTAACAATGACAACACCAGAAAAATTACGTAAGCAGCGGGCTACGATCATGGCGAAGTTGACAAGGTTATCAACTTTCGTAAAAAAATACAAGTTGCGAGGAATTACAAACTCGCATTGAAAGCGCTTCATTATGGCCAGAAAAGTTTAAAACAATCTATGAAGAATTGGGTGATGAAGAGTCGTTAGAAGAATATTTCGACTTCGAAGAAACATATTATTCTGTCATTTGTGCCGCCAAAACGCTGATTAAACAAATGAATGCTCATCAAGATAGAGATTCCACAACGTCAACAAACTCGTCCATACCGATCGATATGCCGATACAACTGCCTGTCATAAATTTTCCGGGACATATGAAGATTGGATGCCCTTTTTCGACTCGTTCAAGTCTCTTGTACATGAAAACGTACAATTGTCAGACATTCAAAAATTCCATTACTTGCACCTGTCTTTACATGGAGAAGCAAAGTATTTATTGAATGGAAAAAACAACCACCAACTATATTATAGCCTGGGAGTTATTGCAAGCACGATACCAAAATAAGCGTCTACTGATTAATAATCATATAAAGGGATTATTTGACATCCCAACAATAAACAGCGAATCCGCAACAGCAGTACGCCAACTACTTGACGAAGTTACGAAACACCTTCGTGCTTTAAACAAATTAGACCTTACTACAAGACCTAATTGGGAAGATCAACTAGTATGAACACAATACCTACATTCCAGATATTCGAAGAATTTCTACCGAATAAGTGCCAAGTACTGGAAGCAATGCAACTAACGAGAAAACTGAACTCTAATCCGATCATACTAAGGATACAAACACACAGACCAAAAGAATGTGCCCCATATGTTCAAACAATCACTACATCAATCAATGTGACGAATTCCTCAAATTAAACCCGAACTAAAGAAAAGAAAAGGTATCTCAACACAAACTATGCCACAATTGCCTTGGACTCTACAAAATACAATATTGTAAGGCTGGTAATTGCAAAACGTGTCAACAAAGGCATCATTCTCTATTACACACACCAGACGTAGAAACACACGCAACGGCAGTCCACTATTCCCAGAAAAAATGTCTTGTTATCTACAGCGACAGTGTTTATAGAAGATAATCAGAAAATGCTGCATTCACGCCGAGTGCTACTGAATTCTGAAGAACAATCAAATTTTATGACGGAAGACGACTAAAACTATCCTTTGAGCGAGTAAACATACCGGTATGTGGTGTCAATCAACTGTCTACTAGTACTAAGGAATATTGTCAAACAAAAATAAAATCACGATTGAATTCATTTACGGCCAATTTAAAGTTTTTGCTACTTCCGTCCATTATAACCCTGCCAGGAGTAAAATTAAATCCATCTACGTTAACGTTGTCACGAAACATTTTGCTTGCAGATCCTTATTACTTTAAATCTACAGCCATAGACGCAATCATTGTAGCACAGCTATTTTACGAAATGCTATGTATCGGACAAATTAAACAAATGATGCAACATCCTTGTTTACAAAAAACACATTTATGATGGGTTCTCCTCCAAAAATTGCATATCGACACCAACAACATCGGCCAGAACACAATGCACTCTAACATTAAACGAGAATATTGCAAGATTTTGGTTTCTCAAAGATGTAGCAATTAAAACTATACAATCACTAATCGACCAAATTTGTGAGAAACAATTCACTCAAGATACCTTCTAAAATGAACAAGGCCGCTTCGTAGTAAAATTGCCACTCAAACCAAATCCAGTAATTTTAGGAAATTCCATAATATCAGCCAAGAATTGATTTCATAATTTGGAAATAAAATTTTCTAAAGCAAAAGGAATTTCACCAAGACTACGTGAATTTTATGCAAGAGTTTCTAGAATTGGGCCACATGAAGTTAGTCCAAGATACAAACCTGGAACAAGAACATTGCTATTTACCACATCATGGGGTCACAAATAACACCAGTACGACAACAAAACTACGGGTTGTGTTTGATAGTTTAGCGAAGACAACTACCGGAGCATCATTAAACGATAAGCTACTAATTGGCCTACGACTACAAGATGAATTGTTTGCTATATTACTGCGTTTTCGAGAACATAAGTTTGTGATCACCGTAGATTTTGCCAAAATGTACAGGCAAAAACTATTGCATCCCGAAGATATGAAATA
This sequence comes from Tachinus rufipes, assembly GCA_963932245.1. Classification (NCBI taxonomy): domain Eukaryota; kingdom Metazoa; phylum Arthropoda; class Insecta; order Coleoptera; family Staphylinidae; genus Tachinus; species Tachinus rufipes. Next base: position 38,128,027 of record OZ010750.1, on the reverse strand, counting down.
TTATTATGGCGACAAAAACCCACGGATCCATTACAAACGTATGAGATACAAACTGTCACGTATGGTACATCATCAGCACCATATCTAGCCATAAAATGTTTAAGAACACTAGCTGAAAGGACAAATGATCGCAATCTGGGACGAGTAGTTATATTACGAGATTTTTACGTTGATGATCTGCTACCTGGATCCGACACGTTAGAAGAAGCTATGCAGATAAAGGACGAAATCACAACGATACTGTCAGCCGCATTTTTTGACTTAAGAAAATAGACAATTAATGCTTCTGAACTTCAGTTCAGTGAACAAAATACTAACTCGGAGTGGATGACAATTGACGATGATACTGTAAGAACAAACAAATTTAGATTTTACATCTCACCAACAACTCCAAAAAAGAAAGTAAGCAAACGTTCGATATTATCCTATATTGCCAAAATAACATCTGCAAAGATTTTAATGCAGCAATTATGGCAATTACAACTAGCATGGCATGAATCGGTTCCGACACACATATACTCTACTTGGGTACAATTTAAACACGAACTACAATACTTAAAGAAACTCAGTATTCCAAGATGAATATTTGAGAACAAATACACAAAGATTGAGATTCACGGATTTGCTGATGCAAGCAATCTTGCATACGGAGCCTGTGTTTATGTCAAGTCATATCAATCAAATGATGTGAGTGTCCGCCTCGTATGTTCCAAATCCAAAGTGGCTCCTTTAAAACCAACGACGATACCACGACTGGAATTATGTGCAGCGCTGTTATTAGTCCGACTGATGAGTGAAGTCCAAAAAAATATGATACACAAAGCAAACAAAACATATTACAGGACAGACTCAACAATAGTGCTTGCCTGGATAAAAGCCGACGACAAGATCTTAAAGAGTTTTGTAGCAAATCGCACTGCCGAATTTCGAGATCATACAAACATCAAAAAGTGGAGACATATATCCGGTACCGATAATCCAGCTGATATCATATCTCGAGGTATGACACCACGACAATTAATGGATCAAACCAGTCCAAAATGTTTAGAAGACACAAAAAAACTATTGGCCGGCAGTCAATTACATGGAAGTACCAGAGCTACCCAAAGTAAAACCTATCAAGTCCTTTACAATCACACTCCAACAATTAACACCAATTTTCAATAGAGTATCAACATTACCAAAGTTAGAACGAATCATGGCTTATCGTTATCGGTTCATTAACAACTGCAAGACAAGACAAGGAAACAGACAGATAGGACAAATCACAATCAATGAGATGAACATGTCGCAAAGGAGTATATTGAAATTGTTACAACAATCCGCATTTGAACAGGAGCTCAAGTACATTCAGCAAACAAACCAAGTACAAAGAAAAAGCCAGTTATTTGCGTTAGATCCTATATTGACGAATATGGAATAATACGAGTCGGAGGGCGATTAAACGAAGCAATTGTGCATTCAGCAAACAAACCAAGTACAAAGAAAAAGCCAGTTATTTGCGTTAGATCCATTTATTGACAAATATGGAATAATACGAGTCGGAGGGCGATTAAACGAAGCAATTGTGCCTTACAGCCAAAAACATCCTGTGGTTATACCACGTTCACATGAGCTTGCAAAATTAATCATTTGTGATCGACACAACAGCGTCTTTCATGCTAGAGCTCAAGCTACGCTGGCAGCCATTTAATGTCAATTCTGGATCATAGGAGGTCGAAGAGTAGTAGTTGAAACTCTAAAAAAAATGTGTGATCTGTTTTAAGGCAAGACCTGCCAACAAACCGCAAAAGATGGCCACGCTACCTAGTCATAGAACAGTGCCAGCGCGGCCATTTATTAATACAGGCGTTGACTTCTGTGGACCCATTTCAATTAAACAAGGATCAACAAGAAGCAAATTAACCTACATGGCATACATCTCCGTGTTTGTATGTATGGCCACAAAGGCAGTGCATTTAGAGTTAGTGACGAGTCTATCCACATAAGCATTTTTGGCAACCCTTAAACGCTTCATAGCACGCCGATGACATGTAAGTCATCTGTACTCTGAAAATGGAACAAACTTTGTAGGCGCCAATAATGAAATAAAGAAATTACAAACAATATGTGAAGCAGAAAATGAATCCAATAATTTAAAAAGTTTCCTTAAGCAGAAACAAATCACTTGGCACTTCAATCCTCCCAGGGCACCTCATTTTGTAGGTTTATGGGAGGCTGCTGTGAATTCAATGAAATATCATTTACGTCAAATATTAGGAAATACATCTCTCAACTATGAGGAGATGTCAACATTGCTGTGCGAAATAGAAGCTATTCTCAATTCTAGGCAATTAACCCAAATCTCCGAAAATCCGAATGACGAAACAACATTAACACCTGGACATTTCTTGATCGAAGATAATCTACTGATATATGTAGAACCTTACTTAATGTCGCTAGCGCAAAATAGATTATCGAAGTTGTAACGCTACCAAAACAGCAACCTTCGATTTGATAATCAACGCCCTTTTGTGAGGGTAAGAGGTGGACAGGGTTTCACTTACCGTCGTAGCTCAGTGGAGACGGGGGTGGTAAGTTGTGAGCGCCACGGGATCTTTCTATGAAGTCCACCCTGTATTTGGCCACACCTCCTAAAGGTAGAACCCGATACCAAAAAGTTAGACACAAAGGCGTATGCGGATATCAAATGTAGAAGAAGCTAATATAATTTAATTACATTCGGCACATTAATGTTCGAGTGAGGAACATCTATAAATGTACTAAATTAAATGAACACAAAAAGGTAAATGCAAAAAAAAAAAAAAAAAAAGGTAAATGCAAAAAAATACAGGTACAAATACACCCAATTTATTGGATTGTTCAAAAAAAGTATTTACAACAGATTAGGCCAATCTGCCATTGACAAGTTAAATTAAATGTAAAGTTCAACAGTATCCAACTTATTCACAAACATCGATCCACAGAAATCGAACAACCGTGCTACCGACGTATCAACCAAAGCCTTTGATATCTTTAAACAATAATCATAACACAATACGTGAGCGGTAAATAAGCCGTGAAATTTTAATTCAAAATATCGGTATATTTATATACATAAAAAGAAAAAGGAGTACTCACGGTTTGGGTCCCTGTCCAGGCATAGCGCTATCCCCGTCCAAAGATCCTAAAAGGCAAATATTAGCACGCCCGAAAATAGACAAAATAATAAATTTCACAGCCCACAGTTATCTTGCTCTGCCTTACACCAAGTGGTAGAAGGCACAAAACAAATATGCATTGCACACAAAAAAAAACAATAATTATAAAGGCTGTCGATATCACGTGGTTGACTTCTTCCTGTTAAATTCTTCTGGACTCTGGGAAATAAGCCACTACACTTCAATTGGCAGGATGTGAGACTTGGGAACACCAGCGGCCTCACGCTTGCACACACTTCTGTATTCTTCCAATTAACCAAACCAATCACTTCAATTGGGAGCAGGATATGAGACTTGGGAACATCAGCGGCCTCACGCTTGAACACACACTTCTGTATTCTTCCAGCACGTCTTATGCGGAACGTCAAGAGGGGTCTCCCGTACCTGCGATAGATACAGCAGAGAGGTGACCGTACGGGAACGTTAAAAAAAATAAACCAGAACGCCCGTAGTAAGAACCTAAAACATGCCATACAAAACCAGAATTACAAATAATTCTGCAAACTCCGGAAAGCCATAAAAACAAGATAAAATAAACACTAAACCAACCTGAGATTTTAATACGGTCCTACAATCCTTTTAGATAACTTCCAGCTAAGAGATGTGGGTGGGTGACAAATCCGCCATGCGGTTGTGGTATATACGATAAATCCCAAAAATACCCCTTTGCGGGTAACACCAAACACAATATATCACCACTCAATGCAGTTTAAACGGCGAGTATATAAATCAGGCCACGATGCCTAAGGATTTACATATCCTCTCAGAATACTCGCCACTGCTACAACACCACACCACGACACCTCAACGACCGGAAAAGGAATGAATCTCATTCTCCGTGAAGCATAGCGTCTGGCCAATCAGACCGATGCGCAGATGATTCTAATTAGGTGAAATTCAAATCTTGCGCCAAACCCATATGCGCTGAACAATGTGATCAGAAGATGGCTGACAGGTGTCAAGTGGAAAGTGACAACAAAGTGGATTAATAACCACAAGTAAGTACAGCAATTCAAATTAATAAATTAACAATATAAATCGTCCCAACTACTTACTGTAACTTCCTTGCCCTTGAGAAATCATCCTTGCAGAATTGAACCACCTAACCTCGAATCACTACACAACAACAATTACTTGATATCCCAAAATAACAACTCCCCCAGTCTCTAGCAAAGTGGTAATTCCTCCCTTGAGTAGTATTCACAATAATTAACTCTAACGATATCCAAAATCCTACTAATAACACTACCCGAGGTGAATAAAACCCATCATCGTAACCGCAATCATACTCAAACTAAACAATTAATCAAATCCCTATTCGCACTCTCCCATGCAATCTACAGCATAATACAACCTTCCTCGATTAACAATTACATTAAAATAAACTAATCGCAACTTGTTTTTAGATTAAAACCGAGAGGATCGGGGCCAGTCCAGGATTGACACTAAATCCACAGCACAGACCAGCACAGGAAACATGTGAGTATTAAATATTTATAAAACCGCAAAATAACTTAATTATAAAGTAGTTAGATACTAATTTAAAAATCAAAATACAGATATTAATTCACCCCAACATAATTTTCATTCAACCATAGTGTATACTTGGTTGCATACCACTAATTCCTATTTTTGATTTTAGGAATTCCAACGACTGCAACTCCCCGGGAATTATGCCGTTACAAATCCCCCCCTTACTTCCCCGAGGAAAACTTTCCACAGAAGTTTTCCGAGAAAACATAATTGTAAGGCACTAAAATCAAATAAACCTAAATTTAAGCAGAGCCTCAACAGGCCTCTACCTTAACGCACACATACAAAAAAAATAACCCCAAAAAAAGAAAATAACCCACAAAAAAAAGAAAATAACCCACAAAAAAGTAAAACAGAACCAATTATACCTGAGTGGTGTAGACATTAAGCAGCCCAAAAGAGAAAAGAGAAGAGTTGACCACAGACAGTCGAAGAAAGAGTACCTAAAGTAGCGTACCAAAAAAATACCGTAGTCCAACATTCCTCCCCTAGCCTAAAGACTTCTTTGACACCTTCCCTCGGGGCTGAAGCTCGGTGAATGTTGGTCGGCGAAAGGAAGAAGGAAAAGAAATTAGGAAGCTGACAATGTCCGCCACTCAACGTCACGCCCAAACGTACCAAATCCTATCCATGTCCGTCCGCCAAAATTCGTCATAATTGAGGTATGTGGGTGTCTCCCCATACCCCCGTGCCGAAAAATAAAGCTGGGCACTATCGCCCACCAAAACACAAACCAACGACACAAACCATACAGACAAACACACACACAGAGATGTTGCTATTGGAGAAACCAAAGATGTTAAGCGCAACCGTAGGGTCATTCAGGGGACTCTTACCCCACGCAGAATCACAGTTACCCTATTCTTTTGCCGGGGTCAACACAGCTATACATGAAAAAAAAAACTCACACAGAAATGTTTTTTTTTCCATCCATTTAAACCCACTCTCATTATAATAATTCTCCTCAATACAAGATACTCCTAATAAAACTAAACAAGACAACAGACACTACAAAATTTATACATATCACTGGCAAACAATACATTTCTTATTTGGGGTCCAGGCACTGGAACCACACTTCTTCCGGAATTTGGTCCTTCATATGTCCCGCCTGTCCCCACATCAAACATCTAGTACTAAACACGACACAGCTACGGGCATAATGGCCTCGTTTCCCACAACGGAAACACCTGTCATTTTTACTGGACCGCCTATTATCTCCCCTGGAGCGAGTGTGAGGGTTACTGATCCCTTTCGGTACTTCCGAGGTGGTGTTATCTCGTCCCCGGCTAGGGCCTGGGCTTTCCAACCGATCCTTACCATGGATCAACCCACAGCTCCTGACCGTCTCCATTCCACCAACACACGTCACCTCGGCCCCACGGCTCGTGATCTCCAAGAGTGGCGAAATCGCCACTAACACTCCCTGAAAACGTCCTACCACGTATTTAATCTCAGGTTCTTTTTCTTCCAATCTTAATAAAAGTCGCATGGATTCCACCAATGAAACTCCAGTTATACCTCGCACCTTTAACTCAGAAGTCAGCTCGTCTTTCGCCAACTGGTTGACCTTCATTTTAAAGTCCATCTTGACACAACACAATTTAAAAACACAATCTAACAATCACACCAAAATCTAAAATCGATTTTATTTTCAAAATCAAACAAAACTTATCAAACTTGTAAGAAAGATTCCGACTAATTTCGGATTTTCTTAATCTAAAAGCTAATCCTAAACAAAAACCACTTAACAAGAAACAATTAATTCCCAAAAGTCAAACCGTCCCTAAACTTTTCCTAAGTCCTAAATATATTGCATTTATTCATCTAAGTTGTAATTTATATGTTTGCATTTAATTACATTCTAGTAAAATTCAAATTTCTCTTTATTTCGCCATAATGGCCCCACGTTGGGCGCCAGTTGTAACGCTACCAAAACAGCAACCTTCGATTTGATAATCAACGCCCTTTTGTGAGGGTAAGAGGTGGACAGGGTTTCACTTACCGTCGTAGCTCAGTGGAGACGGGGGTGGTAAGTTGTGAGCGCCACGGGATCTTTCTATGAAGTCCACCCTGTATTTGGCCACACCTCCTAAAGGTAGAACCCGATACCAAAAAGTTAGACACAAAGGCGTATGCGGATATCAAATGTAGAAGAAGCTAATATAATTTATTTAATTACATTCGGCACATTAATGTTCGAGTGAGGAACATCTATAAATGTACTAAATTAAATGAACACAAAAAGGTAAATGCAAAAAAAAAAAAAAAAAAAGGTAAATGCAAAAAAATACAGGTACAAATACACCCAATTTATTGGATTGTTCAAAAAAAGTATTTACAACAGATTAGGCCAATCTGCCATTGACAAGTTAAATTAAATGTAAAGTTCAACAGTATCCAACTTATTCACAAACATCGATCCACAGAAATCGAACAACCGTGCTACCGACGTATCAACCAAAGCCTTTGATATCTTTAAACAATAATCATAACACAATACGTGAGCGGTAAATAAGCCGTGAAATTTTAATTCAAAATATCGGTATATTTATATACATAAAAAGAAAAAGGAGTACTCACGGTTTGGGTCCCTGTCCAGGCATAGCGCTATCCCCGTCCAAAGATCCTAAAAGGCAAATATTAGCACGCCCGAAAATAGACAAAATAATAAATTTCACAGCCCACAGTTATCTTGCTCTGCCTTACACCAAGTGGTAGAAGGCACAAAACAAATATGCATTGCACACAAAAAAAAACAATAATTATAAAGGCTGTCGATATCACGTGGTTGACTTCTTCCTGTTAAATTCTTCTGGACTCTGGGAAATAAGCCACTACACTTCAATTGGCAGGATGTGAGACTTGGGAACACCAGCGGCCTCACGCTTGCACACACTTCTGTATTCTTCCAATTAACCAAACCAATCACTTCAATTGGGAGCAGGATATGAGACTTGGGAACATCAGCGGCCTCACGCTTGAACACACACTTCTGTATTCTTCCAGCACGTCTTATGCGGAACGTCAAGAGGGGTCTCCCGTACCTGCGATAGATACAGCAGAGAGGTGACCGTACGGGAACGTTAAAAAAAATAAACCAGAACGCCCGTAGTAAGAACCTAAAACATGCCATACAAAACCAGAATTACAAATAATTCTGCAAACTCCGGAAAGCCATAAAAACAAGATAAAATAAACACTAAACCAACCTGAGATTTTAATACGGTCCTACAATCCTTTTAGATAACTTCCAGCTAAGAGATGTGGGTGGGTGACAAATCCGCCATGCGGTTGTGGTATATACGATAAATCCCAAAAATACCCCTTTGCGGGTAACACCAAACACAATATATCACCACTCAATGCAGTTTAAACGGCGAGTATATAAATCAGGCCACGATGCCTAAGGATTTACATATCCTCTCAGAATACTCGCCACTGCTACAACACCACACCACGACACCTCAACGACCGGAAAAGGAATGAATCTCATTCTCCGTGAAGCATAGCGTCTGGCCAATCAGACCGATGCGCAGATGATTCTAATTAGGTGAAATTCAAATCTTGCGCCAAACCCATATGCGCTGAACAATGTGATCAGAAGATGGCTGACAGGTGTCAAGTGGAAAGTGACAACAAAGTGGATTAATAACCACAAGTAAGTACAGCAATTCAAATTAATAAATTAACAATATAAATCGTCCCAACTACTTACTGTAACTTCCTTGCCCCTGAGAAATCATCCTTGCAGAATTGAACCACCTAACCTCGAATCACTACACAACAACAATTACTTGATATCCCAAAATAACAACTCCCCCAGTCTCTAGCAAAGTGGTAATTCCTCCCTTGAGTAGTATTCACAATAATTAACTCTAACGATATCCAAAATCCTACTAATAACACTACCCGAGGTGAATAAAACCCATCATCGTAACCGCAATCATACTCAAACTAAACAATTAATCAAATCCCTATTCGCACTCTCCCATGCAATCTACAGCATAATACAACCTTCCTCGATTAACAATTACATTAAAATAAACTAATCGCAACTTGTTTTTAGATTAAAACCGAGAGGATCGGGGCCAGTCCAGGATTGACACTAAATCCACAGCACAGACCAGCACAGGAAACATGTGAGTATTAAATATTTATAAAACCGCAAAATAACTTAATTATAAAGTAGTTAGATACTAATTTAAAAATCAAAATACAGATATTAATTCACCCCAACATAATTTTCATTCAACCATAGTGTATACTTGGTTGCATACCACTAATTCCTATTTTTGATTTTAGGAATTCCAACGACTGCAACTCCCCGGGAATTATGCCGTTACAAATCGGCAATACATCGAACAATTACTACAACATTTCTGGAAAAGATGGTCCTGAATACTTAGGACAACTACAAACTGAATGCCACGTCCTGAGTTGGAGCGCCCTCAAATTCCGACATGCATATGACGGTGTCACGCTGATTTACGCTATGGCGTAGCGCTTTGTCGTAACGGTTCTGCAAGATTTTCGGTTCCGGGTGACGCGAGCCAAATGTATTTGTTTGTCATGTAATCGGCCGTCGAGTGTGTGCTTTCTCTGCGATCACTATAGGTGCGTACTCGTCAGGTTTTTTGTTGGATACAGTAGTTGTCGGTGCTATATCTTCCTGATGGAGGGATTGTTGGTCGATATTTGTCTCTAACGTTTCCGCTTGCGGCGGAGTTCCGTTTTCTGTAGGATGTTTAATATTATCCCCAGCATTGGGTGTCTCGGTATCGCCCATATTGAGGTTGGTTACTGGCGATAACCCTCTGATTCTCCTGGAGCTGCGTTCTTCTGTTGCTGTCTTCATGCGAGCCGGACTGATGCTCTCGTTGACTCTGCTGTCCTCAGCTAGCTC